>CM053595.1:247828966-247852904 GCA_028646575.1 Pseudocheirus occidentalis | reverse complement strand
GACTTCTTAAGGCATTCTTCTCCTTATTGGCTTTTTGGTCCTCTTTTGCCATTTGAGTTAGTCTATTTTTTTAAGGTGTTATTTTCTTCAGTCAGGTTGTTGACTCTCTTATCATGATTTTCTTGCATCATTCTCATTTCTCTCCCCAATTTTTCCTCCACTTCTCTTATTTGGTTTTCAAAATCCTTCTTAAGCTTCTCTATGGCTTGTAATCAGTCTACATTTTTCTTGGAAGCTTCTGGTGCGAGAGTTATGACTGTGTTGTCTTCCTCCCGTTCCATGCTTTGATCCTTTTTATCCCCCAAAAAGGAATCTAAAGTTGGATTGCTGAGCTTTCTTTGCTTCCTTTGCCTGCTCATGTTGCCAGTTGGTTACTTAACTTTTGGGCTCAGTAGAACTCTGCTTTCAGAGGGGAGAGCTCTGTCCCAAATTGCTGGGGGTTTTGCAGCTGCTGGAGTTATTAGGAGGCTCTCTCTGCAGCCCCCACCAGCTTTGGCTCACTGGTCATGGACCTTAGAACTACCACCCAAGATCTGGATCCCAATCCAGGCAGCTCAAGGCAAGAGCACTTAGCCTCTGAATGATTGGTTGGCCCCCCTGCAATCTACAAGCCGGGAGCTTCTGAAGCAGCCACGGGGAGGTGGCTGCAGGGCCACCACTTCAGACTGCTTCTAGCTGAGGAGGCAGGGGCCAGACCCTCTCCCCCAAATTTAGCTGAGTTCCACTGACCTTTTCCCTTTGTCCTTGGCTCTTATGGATTCGTAGTTCTGGAAACCATCACAGCTGCTGGCGATCCACTCTCCTGAAAGCTCCAGCCTCAGCTTCTCCTGGATGGCCGGGGGCTAAAAACACATGGGGCTGGGCTTTGCTCCCAGTGTGCTGTGATGAGCCCTTTCCCTCCATCTTCCAGGCAGCCTTCAGCAGGAGCCTTGTTTCTCTGCCATTTTATGATTTCTGGAGCTCTAAAATTTGTTTATAGTCATATAAGTATTTGAAGTGGTTATTGGGGGAGCTTTGGAGTTTTCCTGCTTCTACACCACCATCTTGACTCCACTCCCCATGGTCCTCTTCAAAAATGAAGGACAAACACAACAACAACTCACATAACCACTGGTCAGTCAGCAAGCATTTATTAAGTACATTCTGTATGCCATGCACTTTGTTAAACACTGGGGATGCAAAGAGAGGCAAAAACATAACATTTGCCTCCAAGGAGCTCCCATTATGCCATAGCCTAGGCCCTTAACACCTCTCTCCTGAACTAGTACAATAGCCTCTCTTTTTTTCTTTCTGAAGCTTTGCCTCCTTCAGTCCACATCCCACCCAGTTGTCAAATCCATGTTCCTAAAGTACAGGCAGAACCATGTCACATTTCCTACTCAAGAAACACCACTAGGAAACTTTGCTTCTCAGATAAAACACAAATTCCTCTCTTGCATTCAAAGCCCTTCACAATCTGCCTCCAGCCCATCTTTCCAGGTTTATTACATGCTACTCACTTTCATGCACACTCTTTTTAAGCCAGACTGAGCAGCCTCCTGCTCCTCCTCCAGATTCCTCCATCTCTCACTGTTTGTGCCTTTGCACAGGTTAGCCACATGCCTGGAAAACCCTCTTTCTTCTCCTGTTCCCCTCAGTTTCCCTAGCCTCCTTCAATGCTCTCCTAAGTGCCACCTCTGGCATGAGCCCTTCACCACACACACACCCCCCACTCGTTAAATTACTTTGCATTAACATGTGTGTTTTTCTGTTTATTCCTGTGTTTGCACGTGGCTCATTTCTCCTGTCAATTGTAAGCTTCATAAAAGCAGAAACTGTTGTGTTTCACTTTTATTTCTGTATCGCCAGAGCCTAGCACGGCACTAGGCACATAGTAGGCACTTAATGCTTCTTAAAGGCTGAATGAGTGAATTCCTGTCCCTGACCCTGATAAGCTATTTGACTATGAGCCAAACATTTAACCTATTTGGCTTAAAATGAGAAAAAATATTCTTTTCCTAGGATTGTTATGAATACCATGTAAATCTTAAAGTGCCAGAAATATATTGTAATATTGTAGAAATATTGTGAGAAGCTGTTTTCTACAGGAAAAAAAGTGCTTTGAGTCAGGAGATGGGGGTCCTCATCTTGACCCCACTAACTGAGTGGCCCACAGGCAAATCACTTAACCCCTCTCAGATACAGTTTCTTCATCTTCAAAATGAGGGCAATAATTTTTTTTCACTTTTTTTTAAAATTTATTGACTTGTTTATTTACTTTTAGTTTACAAGATTCAGTTACAGAATCGCTTGAGTTTCAGATTTTCTCCCCTCCCTTCTCCTCATCCCCTCCCCCCCATTGTGGCATACACTCATGTATGGGATCTGCAAACACTTTCACATTGTACGATAGTCTGGTTGTATAGAAGTGTTATAACCAATGGAGCAAATAATGGGAAAAGAAAAAAAAAGAAACAAACCAAACATGGAAAAGAATGATAGCATGTGTTGCTTCAGTTTCCATTTAAACTCTTGTCTTTCTAGATCTTTCTCTGAATGTAGATATCTCCTTCCATTCTGAGACTTGTAGAGTTGTCTTTTAACTGTGCGATGCTGAGAAGAGTCCAGTTTATCATGGTTCATCATCACACATATGATGTATCTGTGACTGAGGGCAATAATTTTTGCCATTCATATTTCACCTAGTGTTATTGTTATTGTGAAGAAAGTAAAACCTTACAAAATATTTTTAAATTTTGAAACATTTAAAAATGTCAACAATACATATAAGTTCCATCTGTGGAAAGAAGAGTCTTTAGATATGATTTAAACAAGTCCATAACTATACTCAAAACTGGAGGTTACCAGAGCAATAGATAACCCAGAGGTGATTTGAGTACAATTAAAAGATCCCCAGTGGTGATTAATAATCTGGAATTCCCATATTGTGACGGTTTGGATTCATAGCATTTGGAGTAAGGAGGGGTCTTAGAAGTTAACTGGTACAACAAGCCCCATACAAGGAGAACTAGCCCTAGAATAACAAAGACCTAGATTCAAGTCCTACCTCTGACACACCCTAGCCGAGTGAGCTTGGGCTGGCCACTTAATCTCTGAGTACCCTATGAAACTCTCTAAGACAATATCATTACTGAGAAAGTACAATCTGTATGAACAGATTTACTTCTTTACCAGCAGCTCCCTATAGTAAAGAAACACAGATCCAGTGGGTAATAGACACCTAGATGAGTGTGTGTGCATGTGTGTGTGTGTGTGTGTGCATGTGTGTGTGTGATGCAGACTCTGGCTTCACTCTTCCAAGTTATGCTGGACTAGCAGGTTGTATCTTCAGGTGTCCATTATTACCTCTGTTCTTGAACTCTAGGGGTAGTCCTAAAGGTTTGGAATTTCTAATATTATTATTCATAAGCCCACAACTGATATGTTTTCCCAAGATCATTTAATCAATGAACATCTCTTCACTACCAATAAATCTAATAAGATCAACGAGCTTTTACAAAGGGGTATTTACTGAGAAGGCATAGAAAGGATCAAAATACAACATACCCCCTCCCCACCCAAAAACCCTAAAACATGGTATTGTTTTCTCCCCTCTACATACACACTTGGTCCCTGGGTATCAGTTTTAAAGTGGTTGATACACAAGATTCCCTTTGCACTCCTTTTGATATACACAAGACCCCCTGGGGAGAGTGGATTCAAACTTGAAGCACAGAGGTACACAAAGCCAGGTGCAGGGGACGTGTGTGAATGGGGTACCTCCTGCTCCCAGGTATCATTTTTTCCCTTCAAGGAACTCCCATCAAGTATATTTCTGGGAAAGGTCATAGCTGGTCAATGAGTTAATCCTTCGCTTAGCTCCCAAAGGGTTGTCTCCTTGCTGGGTTGAGGCAAGCAGGTCTCTCCTCAGGGATGAGAATATGAAGAGCTTTAAAGTCCACCCTGAATGTAACGGGGAGCCAAAAGTATTTCTTGAATGGGGAATAGGGTGGGTAGTGATACGGTCAGACCTGCACTTTTGGAAGATCATGTGGACAGGTAAGTGGAGAATGGATCGGAATAGGGAAAGAAGAGGCAAGAGACTGACCTTACTGGCTATCACAATAGTCTAGGCATGAGGTAATGAGGGCCTGCACCAAAAAGGTTGCAGTGACAGAGGAGAGAAGTGTGGGGAGGGAGGAACGGGGAGAAGATGTTAACAAAGGTAGGAATTAGATACGACTGGACTTTGATTAGATATGGGGAATGAGAGTGAGGAGTCAAGACTTCCTAGGGTATGAGCCTGAGGGATTGGGACCATGATGGTGCCCTAGACAGTAACAGGGAAGTTAAGAAGACGATTGGGACCGTGATGATGTCCTAAACAGTAACAGGGAAGTTAAGAAGAGGGGAGTGTATGGAGGAAAAGATGAAAGGTTCCATTTGGGGCATGTTGGGTTTGAGATGTCTACAGAACATTAAGATGTCTAAAGAGAAGAAAGAAGGGAACGAGCATTTATTAAGTGCCTGCCTCATACCAGGCACTGTGCCCCTAAGGGCTCTGCAGCTATTACCTCATTTGATCATCACAACAGTTTTGGGAAGGAAGTGCTATTATTTATCCCATTTTACAGCTGAAGAAACTTAGGCTGATAGGCACTGAGAGATCAAATTTGAACTCAGATTTTCCTCACTCCAGGCTAACTACAGTTGGCGGTAGTAGGAAATGAAGACTGAGAGAAAGGTTAGGGTTGGAGACATATACTTTCTTCAGGAAAGAGAGGAAGACACTCAGCAGTCAAACCTTTTATATACATCCTCAGTTATGGCTCAGAAACCAATTAAAAAGGCTTTTTGTCACCAAGTAGGAAACAGGGAGAAAGGTTCCTCTCATATGCATACTCAGAAGCAAGCTTTCTAAATGTCCATTGGGTTGGAATCAGGCTTGAAATACTACATATGCCCTAAAAATTGGGCCCTCATTGGCCAGTCCCCCATAACACTTGTGTATGTATGTATGTATGTATGTATGTATGTATCTGTCCATCCATCTATCCATCCATCTATCTATCCATCTATCTATCTATCTATCTATCTATCCATCCATCTATCTATCTATACACATTTGTACCCATGTGCTTGTATATATAAACTTGTGTCATGTCCCCCTCCTCCCCCACTGATGAAAGCTTCTGATACTGGAGTAGTTTACCATTTCCTCCTCCCCTGGATTAAGTTAAATGGAAGTTAGGCGACTTGCCCAGGGTCACATAGCTAGTGAATATCTAATGCTAGATTTGAACTCAGATCTTCTTGACTCTAGGCCTACGGCTCTATCCACTGAGCCACCTAGCCGCCTCCCCTCATTTTGTTGATGAGAAAATTAAAATCAAACAAATTAGCCGTTAACACTCAGGTAACAGCTATGTGAGAATTCTACCCTAAGCCCTCTGACTCAAGATCGAGTATTCTTTCCACTAGGGTACATTGCTTAACTCCTGGCAGAATAAGTCATCTCTCAAGTGATCAGCATTAACCTCTCCCAAAAGATAGGAGCCATCCTAGGGAATGACTGCTGGGAGAGCAACTCTTGGTGTTGTCCAGAATTTCCTAGAGCAGTTTACTTGGGGCTTCCCAGAGGCCTTAGAGGCTTCCTCACAGCTCGGTTTTGACATTGTCAGAGTGAATCTTAGCTTGGCTTACCTTTCCCACAGCCTCTCTGTAGAGCTGCAGACAGATGGCTAATTATCATAGGGAGTCAAGCTGGTGTGGAGAGCTGGGTGCAGACCCAGGGGTACCCAAGCCAAGCTGCAGTCTCTCAGCATGCACAGACAGCTTTAGGCTTTACCCAAACACTCACTGTGACTGACCTTTCCAAAAGGAAGCTGCTTGGTGTCATTGCTTGGAACAGATGGTCATGAGAAAAGTGGAAGAAGGAAACCCCAGCACAGCTGTAGTGCCCCTCTCCAACCTCCAGGCCAACAGCCTTCTGGCTTAGCAGTGAGATCATTATCTTCATTACCCATCTTTTGTTTGCTTCTTGTTCTTAGGGCAAACAAGGGAACCTGCCATAGTTTCCCCTTGGCATGGGGAAATCATGTATCTAATCTGATTTCTTCTTAGGACAAGCATTTTGCAAAACTTGTTAGCCCAAACCCAAGCATTGCATTGAAACAAGAGTCGGTGTCGTGCCGGTAAAGCTGCTTGGTCCAGGAAGCCAGTATGAATAAAGAATTTTGTAGAAAAAACCCACGGTGGAATTTTAGGACACAAATTCCAGAATGAGACAATGAGGCAATCTGGGTCTACAGAAAAACCACTGGACTGGGTTTTAGGAAGTGAATTTGAATCTCGGTCTTATTACTAGCTAGGTGAGTGGTATAGGGTCATTGGGCCTCATTGGGCCTCCATTTTCTCATCTATAAAGTAATTAGATTAGATCAAGTAAACTCTATGCTCTCTTCTAGTTCCAATAGTCTGAATCAATCGTTTCTTCATAGAGTGTTCCCAAGGAAAGGCAGTGTTTTGTGCCTGGAATAAGAATAAAAGGAAGAAACTGTGCCTGAGGTAACTGGGGGGCAAAATGTTGCCTCAGATGCTCCTGGGGTGGATGGTAGGGGAGCAAGCAGGCCAGGGAAGAGCTCACCTGGGGTGTGGCCAGGAGCAACGGGCGGGCAGATAGCTTCCTATTTTAATTAATCATTCCTGAGAAGCTCAGTTGTATTTATGCTGTTAAAAGGCTGCAAATATATTCAGTACCGCTTAAATATCAGCACCCTGGAACCATGCCCCTGCCATCTCACCCCAGTTATAGCTCTGTGGAAAAGAATTCCTCTGAATAATATAATTGTGTGTCCCTGCAGACTTAAATTAAGAAGTCTCCCCACCTTTTCTCTAATCAACTCTAGTAGTCCAGGTTCTTTTCATCTGTGCTCATTGGCAGTGCTATATTTTCACACATTAATAAAGACATTTGTTCCCAACAAATTATTAGTATGTACAGACTAATTGTAATTTTCTTTCAGGTAGGAAAAAAAAATACATGAGTTGATTACTGTATTCTCAGGAAATCACTTTCATCTAGCCCTCCATTTCAAGACTACGTCGATCTTTAAAAGCCGGTGGAGATACAGCTCCTTGCTGAATTAGTGATTAGGACTAGACTGAACATTGATCCAATTCACTCAAGTTTAGCTGACAATTCAATGAAACCAACAAGGGTACCCATTGCATGGGGTAAAAGGCTCCTCCTCAACCCCCTTCTCCCCATAGTAGTTCCTTCATAAATGTTTGTTATATTACATAAACACAGTCCTCTAGCCTGACTCCTCTGGGCACTCCATCCTCAGAATAAAAACATTCAGTCAGATACTTAGGGTAGCAGTCTCCAAAGTGGAGTTCATGGCCTCCTAGGGGACAGTATTATGACCTTAAAGCAAGGTCATAGCCTTTTTTGTAATATGGATTCCTTTAGCAATCTGATAGAGCCTATGGAACTTTTTTCTTCTTTCTTTTTTTTTTTTTGCTTTTTGGAGGAGGGAAGGTAAGGCAATTGGGGTTAAGTGACTTGCCCAAGGTCACACAGTTAGTTTTGTGTTAAGTGTCTGAGGCCACATTCAAACTTAGGTCCTCCTGACTCCAGGGCTGGAGCTCTACTCACTGCTCCACCTAGCTGCCCCTGGAACCTTTTTCAGAATCATGTTTTTAAAGCAAAAAATAAAATACATAGGATGCTTGGGTAAGGCTTTGTACTTCTTTATTCCAAACCGTTAATTTTCTTTCCATGTCTTTCTTACACAATTCTCATTTCTTATTTTTCCCTCGACCACTCATTTTGCTTTTAAAATCATTTTTAGATCTTTTTAAAAACATTCTTGCTTCATCTCTTTCACTAATTCTGGCTGGACTTGTGCCCAAGCTAGGTTTTCTTTAAGGTTTTACTAGCTGATGTTTTGGAGTTATTCTCTTCTTCTGGATTTGTGACTTGAGCATCTCTGTCACCATAATAGCTCTTCATGATGGGATTTTTTTTTTGTTCATTAATTTTTTCAGCCTACTTCCTGATTTTATTTTAGGGCTAGGTTTTATGCAGTTTTAGGGGGGAATGATTGAACTGAACTTTAGTCTTTTGGGGTGCTTTCTTGGGGTATTGAGTATCATGATATTCTAGGATCTCAGGGATAGCTCAGTCTGGAGACACGTAAGCATTGAGTGCTCCCAAAGTGGTGTGGTTCAAGCCCTCCTTGTCTGAGCTCTATAAATTCCTGAACCACATTTGAATCTGAGCAATACCGCCTGTGGCTTTGTTCCTGGTTGGACGTTCTAGTAGACTGCTTCTGGACTCAGCCACTATCAGCCAGCTGAAAAGCTCTGCAGGTAAAGAATGACAGAACTGCAGGTTTCTCTTTGGTCTGGAATTCCTGCCTTGGTAATTCCACTGCAGCTTCAGACTGGGCCAGAGGTAGAACTGAGTCCTTGTTCCTCTGCTGGGGTCAAACAGTTTCTGAATCACACGGCTTCTGAACTTCTTGCTTCTAAAGTTGTTCCTTGCTCAGTACAGAGTTTAGGGCCCATGACCACTCTTTAACCTGGGACAATACTCCTGGAACTGGATTGTCAATGACAAGGCTGCCAGCTGGTATTTGTTCTGCATCTTGCATGAGGTCACAGTGTCCCAGTATGGGTCTAGTACACAGCCTCTCCCTGCACTGAAAAGTTCTGCCCAGCGATCTCCTGGCTAGACCCCATCCCTTGTGCTTGCGCAGTCAGTCCTCTCCATCCATGTCAAGTTTTGGTTAAAAAAAAATGAGTTGTCATTTTCTTTAAAAGTTCCATCGGTACTAGGTCTAGTGCATTTTTAGACCACTGCAGAGGGGTAGTGTTGGAGGAGCTGGACTAAACGTCTTCCTGCTATTTCACCATCTTGTTCCCCTAATACAAAAGATCGCAAAGTAAACCAATTATATTGAAATAGTTATCACAAAAATTTTTTAATGCATAGGTCCCAGGTTAAGAACTTTTGCTATAAAAGATACACAATTACACAGTCCTCTGGTATAAGCTCTCCTCTCTGTGTTTTGTTGGGGTTTTTTTTTACTTTGCTTTCTCTCGGTTTTCTTCCTGCCTATCTGACCACTCCCCAGTCTTTTTTTTTTTTTTTTTGCTTTTCATCTGTGTCTTGACCTCTAACTATGGATTTCTCCCAAGGCTTTTTCCTGGGCCTCTTTCCTCTGTATATTTTTCTCACTTAGTTACCTCATCATATCCACTATCACCCTTATGCAGATTCATATATACATATATACACACACATATATACATATAATACATATATATACACACATACCCACATATACATACACGCACACCTATAAGATATACAATATATGCTACATATAACACAACATCCTATATTCTTATATATTATATACAAGAATGTATATAATATATATTACAAATACATGCACACACACATATAATTTCCTGGTCTCTTTCCAGTCTCACATTACCAACTAACTACCTGCTGAACATTTTGCCCTGGTTGTCCTAAAGTATCTCAAACTCAAGATGTCTAAGATATAATTCAGAATTATCTTCCCTCAAATATTCTCCTCTTCTGAATTTGCCGTTTACTGCTAAGGGCACCACCACCCTTCAAGTTAGCCAGTTTCATAAGCTCAGTGTCATCCTTGACTCTTCTCACATCCAATCATTTATCAGATCTTGTCATTTCTTTTTCCCCATCATTTTTCACTTATATCCCCTTCTTCCCATTTACACAAATACCACCCTAGTTTAGGCCTATGGTGATCCCTTGCCTGTATTCATATTTTTGGCAATTGGGATTAAGTGACTTGCCCAAGGTCACACAGCTAGTTTCTTTGTGTTAAGTGTCTGAGGCAGGATTTGAACTCCGGTCCTCCTGATCCCAGGGCCAGTGCTCTATTGACTAAGCCACCTAACCACCCCTCTCACCTGTATTCTTGCAACAGCCTTCAAGTTGGTTTCTCTGATTCAAATCTGTCCTTACTCTAATCCAGTCTCCACTCAGCTCCCAAAAATTATTTTCCTAAAGAATAGTTCTGCCCATGTCACTCCCTGCCATGCCCCTGGTCAATAAGATCCAACGGCTCCCTATGACCTCCAGGATTAAACATAAATGCCCCTGTTTGGTGCTTAAAGCTCTTGAAGTCCTGACCTATGTCCACATTTTACTACCCTCCACACACTACAATCCAGCCCTGTTGGACTCTTTGCTGTTCTTGAACATGACACCTCTGTTCTAGTTGTTCAGCATTCTCTTCTTCCCATCCTCTGACCCTTAGAATCCTCGACTTGAGTGCCACTTCCTGCAGCAGGCTTTTCCTGGTCCTCCAGGTAGTAACATCTCCATTAAAGTTCCTTTCTATCTATTCTGTACTGAACTGATACGTTCTAATTTATATGCTGTTTTTGCTCTTTTCTTAATATAGCCCTTTCAGAGCTTTGGGACTCCTTATCCCAACTCTCATTCTGCACCAACAGACAAGCCAAGTCATCTGCTCCTCAGGACACAAGAGGTACCACTGAAGAATGGGGAGGGGGGGGTCTTAGCAGATCCAGTTCCCATTCTTGCGTGCTTCCCAATAATAACTGCAAGTGATTAAGACCTCCATTCCACTCAATGAATTAACATGAGTTAGCTTTTATAAATGGCTATTTAGTGGAAAGATAATAACAAAAACAAAAATTGAAATATCTGAGGCAACATTTGAACTCAGGTCTTCCTGACTCTGGGCTCAGTGTTCTATGTACTGTGCTACCTAACTTCCTTCTTTTTTTCAGAACAGGAACACCCAGTTACACCATTAATAGAATGATCAGTGATGAAGTCTCACCATAAGGCTCTATGCACACAGTTGGGATGAGTTGCTGTTAAACAGAGTGTATTAGCTACATTCATGCTACTTTGCATAATACTATGAAAGATGCCATGACAGCTGGAGCCACAAGGCACTCTGTAGCTGTCACCTCTAGACTAAGGAAGAACAAACCACAATACAGCAGTGACGTTCCACTCAACAGGCCAGCTTTCAGAAGGAACGGATCTTGCATGAGATGACTCTAACATAGCTTTCCACCTTGGTTGATGTTTTCATCACAATTTCAAACAAAACTCAACTGAATATGATACTGATGAAAAGTTGGCACAAATGGATATAAAAGCCCAAAGTCTAAGAATATGGAGCTGGAAAGAAAGTTAAGAAAAAAGAAAGGGGTGGCTAGGTGGCACAGTGAAAAAGCACCAACCCTGAACTCAGGAGGACCTGAGTTCAAATCTGGCCTCAGACACTTAACACTTACTAGCCATGTGACTTTGGGCAAGTCACTTAACCCCAATTACCCTGCCTTGCCCCTCCAAAAAGAAAAAAGAAAAAAAAAACTATTAAGTTAGACAATGCAAATTAAAGACAAAGGGTCTAGTTTCATCTTGCTGTATATAATAAACATTTCCTTGTGTATTAGGAAGCCATTATTTTGATAGTGATGATAAGGTGATAAATGTTTGGTGAGAGGGTTTGTACTGTATTATCTCTAATAAATATACATTAAAACTTTAAGAAATAACTCACTTCTTTAATCCATATAAAAAACTGTTCAAATATATCATGTTTTAGTTTTGTACTCTGGGAAGTGATATAAGATTATCAATGAAGTAGATTCTTCGGTAAAAATAGGTTTGGAGTATTTCTTTGGGAAAGTAGCATAATCTGTCTTATTAAGTCAGAAGACTTTGGTCGTTTGGTAGTGAGAACAGTGCCCAAATTGCTATTTTCTGAGAAGTACATTAACAAGTATGTTAAGTACATTCATGTCCCCAAATCTTGGTTTTCTAAAGGGGAAAATGTTTTACCTTTTTAAAGTCAGAAGGAAAGCTACTATTACATTAATGTGTTCAGATTCATATCATTATTTGTGATAGCAATGAACTGGGAAAAAAATACCCATTTGAATGAGGGAATGGCTAATTAAATTGTGGTACATTAATGTAATGGAACGTTCAATTTAATATCGTTGTTGTTTGTCCTTCATTTTGAAAGAGGACCAGTGGACATCATGGGTGATGTGTTGACTTGTGCATGAATTGGATTTAAGAGGGTGTTATGTGTGTGTGTGTGTGTGTGTGTGTGTATTCCATATAGAACATTGAATACAAGAATTTAGGGAAGCATGGAGAAACTTGTACAAACTGATACAGAGTGAAGTAAACAGAACCAGCAAAACAATGTACACCATGACTACAATTATGTAAATAGAAAGAAAAAAGTGAAAATTAATTCTCTGTAAATTATAATTATCAAATATGGCCCCAGAGATAAGATGAGAAAATTTACCTCCTATTCTTAGCAGAAGTGGGGGACTATGGCTATAAAACATGGAATATACTATCAGACTGAGTTGCTATATTGATTGTTTTTGCTAAGCTGTTTTTTATTCTTTATTTAAAGGAATGGTTTGTTGTGTAGGTGAGAGGGGAAAGATATCAAAATGAGGGTTACATAGAGACAAAAGATTAAAGTAAGATTTAAAAAAAATAATATTAAAACATAATAGGAATGCAACTATAAAAAATACTAAATGCCAGGAATTTAATTTAAAAAAAAAATTTAACTCCAGGTAACCAAATAAAACAGAAGAAGACCTCAGTGAGGTTAAGTATTGCCTCTTCAGGTTTTTATGTATACACACATTTGCAGGGACAAGGGGGACTTAACTGCTTTCAGATATTATCAATACATCGTTTAGCCTTGTTCAACTGCTTTTTTTTCTCTTTAAAAACGTTTTTTTACAAGTGTAAAAGTCCTTTGAGCAAGGTTATGATTCAAGGGGTATTAAAGCAGGTAAAGACCCTGGGAATTTATCTCTTTGTTGCTTGGGAAGATTGCACAGAATTGGAACTGGAAAGCAGAATTTTCCACTAGGGTGGGAGATTTCTGGTGTTTTGTTTTCTAAAACTCTCAAGAGCTTACACATGCAGAAGAAGGGGTAGCAGACCTCTACTCTCCAGAAACTATGGGACACCAGTAGGTAACAATGATTATCTATCAGTAATTCCTCTCCTTAAACTAATGCCCCCAGGGCACTGGAGAGGTAAAAGCCAAAGAGGCAAACTCAAAGGTATGAGATTTTTTTTTTTTTTAATCAAGGGTGTTAGCTCCAAAGGCTGGAATATTGAAGAAAAAAAACCAAATTCATTGTGGGGTATGTGGAGGAGCTAAGTGGTGGTCCTTAGCCCCTTCCCTCCGTCTTATTTCAGTTAGGAGCATGGGGCAACATTTCTGAGTGTGTTCTTTTATTCTGTTGAAGAATGAAGCTCTCTGATCTAATCATATTTCTCATAAATACCTGTGGTTAATCTTATCCTTTGCATCTCCTTGTGTACCTTTGTGCCCAGGGCAGCTCTGGAAATTACACAGGAGGAGTCATCTTTTTGAAAGAATTTTCACTCTAACTGAAGGTATTCAGTTGTTTTTCAGTTGTGTCCAACTCTTTGTAACTCCATTTGGGGTTTTCTTGGCAAAGATACTGGAGTGGTTTGTCATTTCCTTCTCCAGATCATTTTATAGATGAGAAAACTGGGGCAAATAAGGTTAAGTGACTTGCTCAAGATCACACAGTAAGTATCTGAGACCAGATTTGAACTCTCAGAGATGAATCTTCCTCACTCCAGGTCCCACATTGTCCACTGCACCACCTAGCTGCCCTTAGCTGAAGATATTGTCATGAATCAGTCATTCACTGTTTCATGATTATACTTTTATAATGGAGCTTTGCCGTATGCCCAGATCACCTAAAATAGCAGTATGTGCGGATGCCAGGTACCTGCTTTTGGGAAAAGACATTCCGTGTTCCTCATGCTGGTGGGGAGCGACTTCTTTAAAGCTACCTTACTGGATTAGTTGCTCTTTCTCTTTCTGGTGGTACCCAGGGGTAAAAGTCTTGATCACACACAGACATGGGCACCATGTATAAGTTGAATGGGAAAAGGCCATCCTCCTTGTTTCTTCAGTCCCTGTGGCCCTGAGAAATGGGCTTGGGATCTGGTACAGTTTTTAGTTACTCATTTCAGTTGTAGAAGCAGGAGTATAGAGTCCCAGACCTAAAATATGAGCCTCAGTGATCATGGAGCCAAGATTCTAAGCCTGCTGTTGCTATTAGGAAGCCCTAAAAAGCCAGAGTATTGGAAGTGATTGGACTTGGAACTTGCTGGGGCTAATCCTATAAAGGAATTGAGTTAAGCTTTAAACCTAATCCCCTTTCCCTCCCTTGAAACTGTGGTATTATAAATGGGGATTATACCCCCCCCAGGAGTTGGGAGTAAGGGGGTAGGAGTGGGAGCAGCCAGGTAGCACAGTGAAGATGGGTCTGGAGGCAAGAAGATTCATCTTCTCGAATTCAAATCTGACCTCAGACACTTACTAGCTGTGTGACCCTGGGCAAGTCACTTAACTCTATCTGCCTCAATTTCCTCATCTGTGAAATGAGTTGGAGAAGGAAATGGCAAACCACTCTAGTGTCTTTGCCAAGAAAACACCAAATGAGGTCATGAAGAGTCAGCTGTGACTGAAAAATGGACAACAACAATGAAGGAGTCAGGGGCATGTTTATATTTTTGTTCTTGCTATACCTGTGAAGTAAATTTTCCTTTATGGAAGTGAATCTGACTATTAAGGTACTAGAGAGCTAAAATTGGGGTAATGCAATCAGTCAGGGATTGAGCCAAAGGCAGAGATGAGAAATCTCTTCCCCCTCACCACCCCTTTAATGGTAATTAAAATGACTAGAGAATCCTGGGGAAGGGATGAAATATAACACACTCAGCCTTCAGCAAGTAAGAGGCCAGGGTAGTCAATGTTATCCTTCTAAGGGCAGAATTACCACAAACCTAGGCCTTTCAACCTGCCCCATCAGACGTTGGGCCTGACCTATTGTGACACCTAGTGTTATATGAGGGCTGTCTCAATCAATAGAGAAGAGAGAAAAATACATTAAGAAATGACCATAAAGTAAAAACAAGAGATGCCAATAAAAATAAGATTTTTAAAATAAAGACACAAATAATGAACAGCATACAATTTTGGACATAGCCAATGGGGATTTGTTTTGCTTGACTATACATATGTGACAGCTTTCTTTCTTTCTCTTTTTTACTATAAATTGTTCAATGGGGGGGATGGGAGGGAGAGAAAATAATTAAATTTTAGAAAGCAGTTTTAAAAAATTAATCAGTGTGACAATATAAAAGGGTATTTTCTGGGGGCACAGCAAATGTGGCAGGGGAGCTGAGGGCACCTCAAATTTTGTCAACATAGCAACTGTGTGAAGGCCAGTCTTAATTGCAATGACTTGTATGTGTTTAAACTGCATCATCATTCAAAGCCAGATCCAGAGCTAGCCAAACTGGGCATCAGGTGGTGGACCTGGAGTCAGCACTGGGTGTGTTGGACCATGTATAATGTCACAGAATCACTAGTTGGGGTTAATCAAATATAGAATTTAGCCCAGGCCTATTAAATCTCACCACAATTGTGGCATTAATCAGCCTTTTATCAGCTTGGTGCTCTGACCTAAGAACAGTCCTTTTGTCTGCTGTACATAAGAAACAATGGGAGGGCTAGGACGCAGGGCACAACTAGCTAATTGTCTACTAACAACATGTCATTCAAGGCCAGGGGAGAAGAAAGGCTGTAGAAGCAGCATGAATCTACAAAAGTGCCTACTGTTCCCAGTCATGGCCTCCAGTGTTTAAATTCAGGCCACATTCCCGCTGCAGCTCCCAAGATATGAGGAGGAAGAGAACAAAAGGGCTCCAGTGTGGTCTGTGTAAATCCTATCTGACTTCAGTCCTCAGCGGGATATTCATAAGGCCGACTGCTGAAGACGAAAGAGGAACAAACAGGGAGCAAAAAACTGTCTTGGAATCATCCTCCCGGGTGAAGCTTAGCTCTCCCATTGAGAAGTGTTTGGCTGCGTCTGAGGTGGGGTAAGAAAAGGCACTGGAATGATAGATATCTCTGCCAGGCCCCTGGCGACTTTTCCTAACCTCACAAGAAACTCTGCATTGCATTCCTCATGTCATCCACTGCCCAGGCATCTACAGTACTGTCCTATAGAAGAACTCTAGCTCTATGTTCACACAGACTCAGATCCATTTATTATAGAGAATTTGACCACAAAGACAGGGTAGCAGGTCCTTCTCAAACTTAGTGGTTCATTATGCCTCCACCCCAGTTTCAGAGAATATCACTTATACAAAGCTCAAATTTGGGCCATGTCTATGGTCTTCCCAAAAGGGATGAACAAGATTTCTTCTTTAAAAGTTGCCAAAGGGCAGCTACTACACGGTGTAGTGAATAGAGCACCAGGCCTGGAGTTAGGAGAACCTGAGTTCAAATCTAGCCTCAGACATATAACACCTAGTAGCCGAGTGACCTTGGGAAAGTCACTTAACCCCAATTGCCCTACCTTCCCCCCTCCAAAAAAACAAAACAAAACAAAAAGCTGCCAAATGTATAAACTGGTAGATATTGGGTATAGAACAACTATTTATCTTTTTCCCTAAAAGAAACGCTTAAAATATATAAGATTAATAAACACATCAAAAAATTTAAAGCATAAACCATAATACATCACTTCTATTATACTCTTCCAAGAGGTAAAGACTCTTGAGAGTCAGTAAAAGTTGGAACTGAGACCTTGCTCTGCTCCTGAATTCCAAGTCACATAGCTGCCACTTGCTTCTGAATTTGTTTCTTGTTCAGTATACAGCCTATAGGCTACAGTCACTCCTCACCCTGGAATGCCATCCCTGAACCCTGTCAGCCTTAGATCTATGACCTAGAACTGGATAGAAAGTGACAAAGTTGTCAGCTGGCATTGTTCCGGCATCCTTCACTCTGCTCCAGCATGGATCTGGGATCTCTGTTTGTCTTTGAGTATGGCCATGGTCTTCTTTCAGTCCCTGTGCACTGGAATGATCCACATAGTACTAGAACCCCAACCTTGTCCCCACCGTCTTCAGATGTCTCTGTATGTTTCCTTATACAAACTTTGAGCTGGAAAAATGATTCACTGTAATTTTTTTTTAGATTTCCCCAACAGGATTTGGTCTAGTTCATTTTCTAGATTTGTTTGGAAGATCTTTAAGAGGAGGACCTCTATAGACTTCTACTGCTCCACCATTTTCTCTCCCAACTCTAAAACTGTCATTTCAAAAAGCATCTCCCAATGAACAACTAGAATTTGATTCAATTATGTTGGACTTTGTAAGCTCCCTACCTGGCCACCAAGTTCGGAAGTGTCCATCTCTTGGGGTCAATGTTCTGTCACCTATGCTCAGGGAAAGAAACAGAAGGCAGAAGAGGCAGTCAGGCATTTGAGGTCCACTCTCAGCCTTACTTAATCCTGTTTACTTCAGTTTCCTCATCTATAAAATGAGATGGAAAAGAAAATGGAAACCTTCTCCAGTATCTTCACCAAGAAAATCCCAAATGGGGTCATGAAGAGTCATACACAACAGAAAAGTAGCTGAACAACAACTTAGCCTCAACCAAGTAAGCAAATGCTTTCACTGCTCTGTAGTCTAGAGAGGGGGAAGGGATAGAAATACCCTTCCCACCATCACTAGAAGTCCAAGAGAGGGCTGGCATTGACTGTGTCCTGATAAAAACTCTACCTTGCAAGAGACTAGAAACTGGTTTTCTTTACTCCACGTTAAGCCCACAGGGTAGGTGGTTTTCCTGGCTCCATTGACAGTCCTCTGTGATTCAGCCTTCCCTATCCCCTCTACACCCCCATGGGGACTAAGAGACAAACCAAGAGTCACAAGGGGCCAGAAAAGATGTGATCTATTGGAAGGTGTCAGGACCCAAATCCATTGCTATGCAAGTTCTATGGAATGGTTCCCAGTATACTCAGATACACTTATTATGTAATGTCTGTAGCTTAATTTAAATCTAAAGCATAGATCTACTTACATTCTACCTCAGTAGCAATAGTACACTTATGCACAAAATCATAGAGCTTTGTAGGATTTTATTTATTGGCATTTTTGCCTCATCCTGCTGACTATGCCAGGGACAGTAAAGTGGTACAGTGGATAGAATGCCAAGTCTAGAATCAGGAAGACTCATCTTTCTGGCTTCAAATACAACTTCAAACACTTACTAGCTGTGTGACATTGGACAAAACACTTAAACCTGTTTGACTCAGTTTCCTCATCTGTAAAATGAGCTGGAGAAGAAAATGGCAAACGACTCCAGTATCCTTGCCAAGAAAATCCCAAAAGGGGTCACGAAAAGTCAGACACGACTGAAAATAGGACAATATACTATAATTCCATAAGGATGGAAATGATATAAACTTCCCCCAGCATCCAATATAGTATTCTGCCTCAATAGACACTTATGCTAAGCGTCTAGTAGAGAAAAGAATGAATGTCTCCATCATTTAATATTTATGTTATCACAGATAAGTCAGTCTTTCTGGTTCTCAACTTCCTCTTTTGTAAAACAGGGCTGATCCTACCACATACCCCAAAATAAATGCAGGAATAAGGTCCCCTTTATACCAGAAGATCATAGCAATTTTTGTTGTAGCCAAGAGCAAAAAACGAAAAAAACTAGAAACATGCCATGCAAGTCATCTTCTCTAGGCTTCATTTTTCTCGGTTTTAAAATGACGATGTGAAAGTGAATGGTCTCAAAGCCTCCTATGGCCCTAGATCTATTTTCCCATGATCCTATGAAAACCTGGCATATGAATGTGATGGATCACTATGGACACAAGAAATGATAAAAGAGAAAATATATCATAGTCCACTATGCTGGACTTAGGGTCAGGAAAACCTGGTTTCATAGCCTGGTTCTGACACTTACTTCCTATGTAACCATAGGCAACATCTCTCTGAACATGGTATAATTCTCTAAAATTTCTCTACTCTTGGATAAATCCTAAAGCTAACTTTGAAAGAGATCTCTAAGATTCATCAGCTAAGTAATAGCCAGCTGTGGTCTTTATCTATGCTGCCTGATGAAATCATAGATCATTGATATATTGAGAAAAAGAAGATGAGAAATGCATCAAAATTTAGGAAGACATGCACTGTGCAGCTGGTAGGAAGTAGAACCATGGAAGCAATATATACAATAACTACAATATGGTAAACAAAAACATCACTGAAAGGAAGCCATACTCAGATTAATTGCAATGATCAATCTTGATTCCATCAAAGTGAAAGGAATATGGGTACAGACTCCTGTATACAACATCAATGTCATATGGGCAACTAGGTGGCACAGTGAACATCCTAAAGTCAGAAATACCTGAGTTCAAATTCTGCCTCAGATGCCTATTAATTGTGTGACCCTGGGAAAGTGACTTAACTTCCGTCTCAAATTTACTCATCTGTAAAATGGAGTTAATAATAGTGTCTACCTTGCATAGTTGTTGTGAGGATCAAATTAAGGTATCTATAAAAAAAAAAAAAAAAGCTCATCCTATTAAGGGAAAAAAACCAATTAGCACAGTACCTAGCACATAGTAGGTTCAATAGAAATGCTTATTCCCTTTTTCCTTACTTCAAATGCTGCCATGATTTTTGTCCAATAGTTTTTCTTAAATTTTAACTATATATTATATTACATCATATTATATGTATGTATATTTTTAATTATAAGAGAAAGTACAATGTATTGAGGTGGAGTAGATGGGGAAAGAGAAAATATATCAGGAAATGACTGGTATTTCTAAAAAGTTGTTAATAGAATTTAATAAAAAATAAAATAAAATGGGCCAATTTCCTTTCCCTATGTACCCCTACAGAATCATTATAATGAAAACTACAGTGATGATCCATTATTCCAGAGGATGGGTGATGAGGAATGTTATGTCTCCTAACAGAGAGGTGATTGGCTCAATATGCAAATCAAGACACACATTTTTGAACGTGGTCAGGATGGGAATTTGTTTTGCTAGACTATGCGTACTTATACCAAAGTATATATAACATATATATGACATATATATATATATATATATATAACAGTATATATACTTATAACAAACAAACTTTCTTAAAGTGAAGGCTGAGAGGAAGAAAGAGGAAATGCTTGATAATTGAATAAAAAAAAACAAAGATAAGAATGAGTAGCTACATCCAGTGTGTTAGTCTTAAAGACTAACATTGTAGAGATTAAGGATGTGGAAGCACTAAATAAACGTTTGTCGAATGAATGAACCGGGACCACTTATATGCCTCTGCCACCACACTGGGCTTTGGTGAGTATGAGGGTGGGGTAGTGAGCAGGCTGGAAGGACAGGAGAGAAAGAGGGGAATGAACCTGAGATAAGGGAATAAGGAGGGTGTGGGGAAGATGGGAGGAGCCCTCCAGACATTATATATCATAGATCAAATAGAAGCTGTGGGAAGAAGAACCCCAGCACTCCTCCCCAGCACTGGCTTCCTCTGCTTGGCAGCGCTGGTTCTTGGCATCCTCATGCTCTGTCTATGAAACCTTGTTAGGTGCCCAGCTAACTCGGCCATAAGGGACTCGATCAAAGTCATATAGAAAGTCACTATCTCTCAGGAGCCCGGTTTGGCACAGTGGGGAAAGGGGGTGGGAGTGCAATTGGACTGGATGATCTCAAAGGTCCCTCCTGGCTTTATGATTCTGTGATTTCTATGACCCAGGCTTCTCCATCTGCTGTTGCTGGACTTTTGCCTGGGACTGAAGGCCTCCAAGAGAGTGGGAGGAGGAGAAGGAGGAGGAGGAAAAGGAGGAGGTGGGGGAGGAGAAGGGGTGGGAGGAAGAAGGAAGGGGCAGAGGTTGGCTAGAGGAGAAGAAAAGAAAAAGAAAGGCTGTTTGGAAGATATGACTTCCTTGAATATCTTTGTGGTAGCTGGTTCTGAAACCTCTCTTCTTCGGGAAATATTATGTCCAGGCCCCCTGGGTCGATGCTGAATGGCATCCAGGACTGATTGTAAGGCAAGAGCAGCATCTGTATAATTTGGCTGAGTTCAAGGCTACATCCAGTTAGATTAAAAAAAAAAAAAGCTTTAGGATAGATAGCCAGAGAAGAAAAATGATGGTAAGTCATTGAAAGTAACTGTGTGTGGGAGGAAGAAAGAGCTGAATTTCTGCCCTAGGAGGAATTCTTGAACAGCTACATCTGCATGAAAAAAAGAAGGAACTCCCAGTATGGTTGGACTTTACTCCAGCTCAGGCTAAAGGAGATAAGAAAGGGACTGGGAGAAAATGAAGAAACTCTCCTGCCTACAGAAACAGTGACCCCATACCAAACAGTCTTTCTACAAACTCATTTTTCATCCAGTCCCACTAACGCTTTCAAATGACCAGTTATATTTCCCTGAAGATATTCCTGGCTGTAGCCACAGATTTCCATTTTTGTGCACCCATCCTTTCTCCTCCTCCAAACAATCCGTCCAAAATCCTTCCCTGGACCATGTTGTAGCAATTAACATTGGAGTCAACGAAGGGTACAAGGCCAGGGGTGTAAGGGTATCCATTTTTCAGCCTCTGACTAAGGAAGGTGGTTGCAAAGCTGATTTAAGTTGTAAAAGATCAATTGTTTGCATGAGGAGCCTCAGCTACACAGCCTCCTTTGAAAATAATCTCTTTCCAAATTACATTAATTATGGCTTTGCCTAATATCACTGTGAGGGGACAAAAAGTGGACTTTTTTTCCTTCTTTTTCCTCCCCTTTCCCTTTCAGGGAAGTCTTGCTCCTGCCTCTGTCTTGGTTTCTCTACTTCTGATCTTGGCAATTAAGCGTCATCTAAAAACATAAACACAGTTTTCTTTTTTCTTTCCCTTCCCCCCCACCCAAGCCATTATACAAGGAGGGCCTTTGTCAAAGCAGCTGTTGTTTAAAATATGATCTTATAAAGAAAAAAAAAGGAGGAGGAGAGCTCAGATTCCTCAGATAAGTGAGAAGCTATTAATATAGAACATTTCTAGAGAAAGCTGTGCTCTTAATTCCAGGGAGGTTGTTGGTTCGGTGTTTCGGTTTGGTGTTTTCTCTCTCTCTAAAAAGTGAATCCCTCCCAGTGGGATATTTATATCCTCAAGAAAAACAAATATTTTGGTTATTCTGGTTATGTATGTTAGGATAAGAAGGAGAAAAAGGAATATCATGCTCAATTCTGTCTGTAAATTGGGCAATATCCAGAGCAGGGTTTGCCAAGAACAGCCCATGAGTGCCCCTCTGCCCACAGATTACCTACATTTGACAAATGTGTTTCCCATCATCTTCACCACCACCACCCTTGCAGGTTTTAACCCAGCTAAATTTGGATTGGTTCCACCTACACAGAAAACATATTAAAGTCAGGAAAGGGTGGGGTGCAGAAAAGGTACCTGCTTTAGTAATCAGGAAAGGGTGTCTTCTTCATCAACCAATCAATAAACATTTATTAAGCACCTACTATGTGCCAGGTGCTAAGGAAGGAGCTAGAGTTACAAAGACAAACGAGGATAATGCCTGCCCCCAAGGACCTTCTATTCCACTAGAAGTTTCTCTACATTTGTCCAGTTTTCCGATTTTACAAACTCTCCAGTTCTCGATTGCCTATAGGTTTTGCCAGGTTGATCAGGCCCCACCAGAATTAGAAATAATATGAGTATTCAGGGTTTTGCTTCAATTAAGAAATTGAGACCACCAACAGAAATACACCATATTAAACAGGGAAATTGGGGAGAAAAAAAGGGAGTAAAGAAAAGAGGGGGTAAAGAGGGAAGGTAGATTAAGACAGTCAAAATCAAAACAGACTTTTAAAGAGGGGATAAGGGGGAAAAAGGATAAGTATAAAAGAAGAGGATGGAAATACAGCTAGTGATCATAACTATGAATGTGAATGAGATGAACAAACCCTAAAAACAGAAGAGGATAGCACAATAGATTGGAAATCAGAATCCAACAATATGTTGTTTATAAGAAACACATCTGAAATAGAGAGACACATGAAGTAAAAATAAGGGGCTGGAGCAGAATCGATTATGCTTCAGATGAAATTTTTTTAAATAGACAAGGATTAGCTATCTTTATCTCAGGCAGAACAAAAGCAAAAATAGACTTAATTAAAAGAGCCAGTCAGGGAAACTACATTTTGTTAAAAGGCACCATAGACAACAAATTAATATCAATACTAAATATATATGCACCAAATGGCGTAGCATCTAAATTCTTAAAGGAAAAGTTAAATGAGTTATAGAAAGAAATAGTAAATAGTGGGGGGGGGGTCTCAATTTATCTTCCTCATACCTAGATAAATTGAATGAAAAAATAAAGAAGAGGGAAGTTTAGGATCTGAATAGAATTTTAGAAAAGTTAGATATGCTAGACCTCTGGAGAATATTGAATGGGAATAGAAAGGAGAATACCTATTTCCCATCTCTGTATGGCACATAGGCAAAAATTGACCACAAAAATAGGACATAAAAGCCTAACAAAGTACTGCAAGAAAAGGAGGAACATTAAATGCATTTTATATTGACTATAATGCCACACAAATTACTTTCAATAAAAGATCTTTGAAGCAAAGATTAAAAATTAATTGGGGGGGCAGAGCCAAGATGGGGGGGGAGCCAAGATGGCAGCATAGAAGCAGCAAAGCACCACAGCTCCCACACAAACACACTAAAAAACTCATAAAATGGGACGCTAAGCAGATTTTCAAGCTCCAAAACTCTCCAAAAGACAGAAAGCACATCTGTTGCTACAGGCAGCACAGCAGTCTGGGACCCCCGGGTCAAGCCCTGGGGCATCGGGCAGGGAACCACAGCTATAGGAGAGCTGATCGGCTGCACTGGAGGCACAGTTACCACATCTATCAGGCCAGAAGAAAAAAAGGCTAAGAGAAAGGTCAGTGGATTTTGCTAACTCGGGTGGAGAAGAGCGG
>CM053595.1:247785059-247811486 GCA_028646575.1 Pseudocheirus occidentalis | reverse complement strand
CTAGGCATTCTTCAAGTGTCTTGGAAGCATTTGGTGTGGGAGTTCTCACTGTGTTGTCTACCTCCCGTTCCATGCTTTGGTCCTTTTTATCCACAAAAAAGGATTCTAGAGTTTTATTGCTGTTCTTATTTTGCTTCCTTTTCCTCATGTTGGCCAGTCAATTAATTGGTTGGTTTTTTTTAGGTTTGTGGAACTTTGTTTCCAAGGGAGAAATCTCTGTTCCAAATCGCTGGAGTTTTCCCAGCTGCCAGAGCTATTAGGGGGGGTGTTGCATCCCCCCCTCAGCTTTGGCTTGCTGAGAGCACACCCCAGAACCACCACCCAAGACCATGATCCAGATCCAGGCTACTCAATGCAAGAGCACTTGGCCCTGATCAATGGACTCAGCCCCCCTGCGGGGTCTGCAGGCCAGGGGGTCTGAAGCAGCCCATTGGGGGCAGCTGCCAGTTGCAGCAGTTCCTGCCCTTCCCCCACTGCTTCCTTGCCCTGGGGGAAGATTGGCCTAACTGCTTTTCCTCCCTCAAATTCAGTTTCAAAGTTTAACTTTCACTGACCTTCTCTAATCCTGGCTTGCTAGATTTGAAGATCCCTTCAGGTGCTCTAGATCTGCTCCCCAGGGTAGACTCACGCTGAGGCTTGGGAGGCTCGGCTCCTCCCAACCACCCTGGGGCCTGGTGAGGTTTCAGTTTCAGGCTGGGCTGGCCTCGGCTTCCCGCCTGCCATGGTGAGCCCCTCCTGCTGAGCTGCCTTCAGCAAGAGATGTGTTTTCTGTATTTTTGTGAGTTTGAGAGCCCTAGAATTTGTTTAGGGTCATATTTTATTGGTATTTAGGATGGCTGTATGGGAGTTGCAGAACCTTGCTGCTTCTATGCTGCCATCTTGGCTCTGCCCCCTCAGCTTTAATTGTTAAGAAGTTTTTTTCCTTCTCTCCTGCTATATTTTTTCCAAGCTAAAATTTGCCTCTTTTATTATTCCACCCATTGTTCCTTTCCTTTCTTTCTTTTCCCCTGCTTTCCTTCTCTTTCCATTCCCTCTATCCACACAGAGTATCATACCCTTGCCTCCTGGTGTTCTGCCCAAAGGAATATTAATTTTGATCACTGAAGCCTCACAAGATATCTTGGGGTTTACTAGCTAAATTTTTTCTTAAGGACCAAGTATCCAACACAAATCACTATGGCTCTCACTGATTGGCCAACAATAGGTCCCAGGCCAAGCCCCACTCGATCATTGTTTGGGCCCTGATTGGCTCAGAGTGAATGTAAATACCAGTTGTTTCTGTTTTGGCCAAAAAATCTCCCCTCCTAGAATGATTTTTTTTTTTTACTAGAGGCCATTCTCTGCCTCATTTTTTACTTAACCTTAATCACTAGATGGGCTCTGCCTCAGTTCAAACTTGAGACCTGTTAAAGATGTCAGCTTAAAGAGATCAGCAGGTTCCCCACCCATAGGTCAAGGTCTCCCACTATGTCTGGGGCCATCTCCAGTCATCCTGATCTATATTTGGCCACTAGACTCAGGTCCAGAGGAGAAAGTGAAGCTAGTGACTTTGCACAGCCCTCCCTCACTTAAATCTGATTCACTTGCATGTCATGGCATCATCTCTTTGATATCATGGACTCTTCGAGAATGAAGGACTAACAACACCAAACATTGCTCCTAGTTTGGGTCTCTAACAGCAAGTAGGACAAGCCTAGCCCTTTGCTCTTGTGACAAATCTTTCAAATACTGGAACCGTTTCAAGTATCTTTTCTTTCTTCACTTTTGCTGTTAGCATTTTTATTGCTAAAAACTTGCTATATACTTGTTTTTTTAAATTTTTTTTTCGGAGGGAGGAAGGCAGGGCAGCTGGGGTTAAGTGACTTGCCCAAGGTCACAAGGCTAGTAAGTGTTAAGTGTCTGAGGGCAGATTTGAACTTAGGTCCTCCTGACTCCAGGGCAGGTACTCTATTCACTGCATCACCTAGCCGGCCCCATATAGCTATTTTAAAAGTCCAAGAATTGCCAGTGTTTTTGTTCACTGCCCCTCTTTGTTAAAGGAAAAGAAAAAAATACTCTGATTTAATTTGACCATGCATTCAGCATGTGTTCTATAGAATTGTTCATACTTCCTAGAAACGCTGTTACCTGGTCTCAACAAAAATTTACTCTGATAGTTTAATGTCATGGCATGCATATTTGTTTTCTCAAAGAATATTCATTAGTGAGATATGTTAGAGTCGTTCTGTATTGTCCTGGGGACAGACTGTTTTCCATGGACCAGCCTAGCTAGCTGGAGAGTGGTTGACCGTCAGTAGACTGACCACCACCTGATAAATAATTTGGCTATGATTGCAAAGAAAGCAAGTACAAATGCAAAATGGCCTTCTGTCTCTATTCTTCAGTAATATGACTGATCTACTGTCAGGAAAGAGGGAAGAGGATGCTAATAAAAAATCACATAGGATTTAGACCATCAATAAATTCCAGACTATTGATATACTAAATGTGAGATCCTTGTCCAGTAATGAAGGGGACATTAGACAGAGAGAAATGAAATATATCAATATTGACATTTTTTTTAATTTGTTTGTACCTTTTGTTTTTAAATCAGTCATTTCTGGATAGAATCCTATAGGCCAGAATATATATATATATATATATATATATATATATATATATACACACACACACACATACACATATATACACACATAAACATTCTATTCTCATAGTCCTATTGATATTCTTGCTATAAAATGAATGATGTTAATATTCTTGCTTTGAAATAAAAACATTTTGTTAGAAGTTGCACCTAAATTAAAGAATGGCTGACAGGTTCTCACTGGAGTGGTAAATGAAGAAGTTGGTGGAATTTTGCTTTTTGGGGGTTTTTTTGTGTGCATCCAAAGTTAAATAGGACATCATATTATGGGACACTTGGTCATCTGGTAGGTCATGAGCAAAAAGACCTGTTTGAGGATAATTATAGTTGTTAACCAATACCAGTTGCAGAGTATGAAAAAGTAGAGCATATCTATGAAAAATCTGATAAAATATTCCAAATTAAGTCAATATGTTTGTTCTTTTTTTAACTTATGTTCTTAAATTAATCATATTTGCTTTAAATAGTTGTTGATTTAAATGACAAAGATAGTTACAGGAAAGAATGTGCCATGAAGGTCTGGATAGTGTGATAGATATAGACGGAGTAAGAGGAGAATCAGGAATTGGTGGTTAGCACCATGAAGTATGTCTACTCCTTTTCCTGACCCAAAGTGGATTGTGTGGGGTTAGAGTATTAAGTGAACCTGCCAGTCTTGGCTATGTTGGCTGGGGATACAGTGTTTTCTGCTGGAGGTAAGATTGCTAGAATTAAAAGAAGATAGAAAATATTTTAATATGAAATAATTATATTATTAATATAATATGTTAATAATACGATGGGAATTTCAGAGGGTATAATAGATGGAAAGGGAAGAGCACTACATGGAGAAATTGGGGTGAGGTGAATGGGGAAATAAGGAAACAGGAAGTGGTAGCAGGGAAAGTGAATTTTCATTTAAGGATCTTTTGATTTCGAACTCTTTTGAATCACAGGAATTCAGAGAGAAGGAGGGGAGAGTTTATATAAAACATAGACTCTTACAGCTTTCCCAGTAGTCAGGGAAATTTTAAAGTATGAGTATTATATGATACAATAAACACTCAACTGTACAGGAGTTAGGTAGCATGGTGGATAGATTATCAAGTCTGGAGTCAGAAAGACCTGAGTTTAAATTGGGCCTCAGACACTTACTAGCTGTCTGACCCTATGCATGTTACTCAACCCTGTTTGCCTCAGTTTCCTCATCTGTAAAATATGTTGAAGAAGGAAATGGCAAACCACTCCAGCATCTTTGCCAAGAAAATTCCAAATGGAGTTGTAAAGAACCAGATGCTACTGAAATGACTGAACAACAACTCAATAATCACTCGTATAATATAGATATTGTAGGAATGTATTTTTAATCCCATATTTGTACACAGCATGTGCCCCTCCCACTTAAACTCTACATAACCATTGATTCTTCCTTACTCCTCTATTACTATAAAAAAATTCTTTGAACTAGATAAGATGTATACCTAATACTGCATAGTGTTTATAATCTTTGTTGGGGGTACTATAGTGAAAGTCCATAACTTTACATTTTAATATAATTGTATGATCCTCCCTTTTAATACACCCCATCTTTTAAAAATATGGGTCAGTTCATCATGAAGAAAAGGAGCAAACAATTCAAATGAATGTGTTGATGGTAGTTTGAATACTTTGAACTCAATTAAGATGTTACATTAAGATAACGATGCCACCATTTCCAGGGGATGCAATAAACTGAGTAATGACCAACAGAAACAAACTTCTGTCTTTTAATTCACTTTAGTTGGCTCCTATTCAAAGGTATCAAAGGTCCCCCTAAGGAACCATACTTTGATATTCCGAATGATAGATTAGAACACTATTCTCTATTATCTAGCATTCTTTATCAGCCTAGATTATGCATGTTTCCTAGAAGCAAAATACGGAGAATAAACAAAGAGATTTTCATTGCAGTTGGTATGAAAAATAAAGATGGTTAGAATATAGCCCATCAAAGGATGTAATATTCTCCTTTAAGGGCTACTTCTTTAATGATGTATCAGAGGTCATAGCAATCCAGAATTTATTAATGAGAGTTGCAGAAACTGAGACAGAGCAAACAAATGTGGTTTTTTAAACCACCAACTATCAAAATCTCATGTGTTCAGCTGATCTTTATGGTCAAGTTTTGATGAAAGCAACCTTATTAACATATCATTGTATGAAGGTGAGCTGGCTTATCTGTCTAAACAATAAAAAGAGAATCATAACTGAAATGTAATAGAGTAAATGATTGATACTGTTCTTGTTCACCAAAAAGTGTGACACCATTCAGAGGTCACAACGGAGAGGCTGACAGCTTTGAGAACAGTTTATTTCCAGATCTAATCAATATGCTAAAAAATAAAAGGTCCTCTCATACCAATCCCAATGGGCCTTGACAGTTGAGACATCCACTCCCACTATAGGGCCCCAGATACAAACTTACATAGACCACATTTAGTTTTGGAGAGAGATTGACCTGTAAAGAGAACATCAGGCTTTTTTCTTACTATTTCTGGCTCATTATACCCACCATCCATGGTAGAACTTTGGGACAATCTCTTAAACCAAGCTTAGGTTCAGTTTATGTCTAGGGTCTCCCTAAAAGGGGTTGATATGATCCTTCTAGAAAAGCACTTAATGTAACCAAGTAGATTGAGCATAGGGAAATTATTCTTCTTCCGTGAAAGAAATACTTACAATGAAAAAGATTCATAAGTGTACACTGATAAATACTTAAAACATAAAAGAGTAAATCGTGTAATACCTCCTCTGTTCTATCCCTCCCTTCCCCCAACTCAGAACTCACAAGTTTTTAGGTTTAGGTGCTGGGAGAACTTCTATCAGGTCCTAGTGTGTAATCTACGAATCTAATCAACTTCTACTATAACTTATTAACCCCCAGCAGTGTTCTACCCCTTTACAATCAGCAAGTAGACACAATTTGCTCTTAGCAAAGTCATTTTCCAAGATGTCTGGCATAGTAAAAGCATTAGTTACAAAACATTCTCTCCATAAATCTAGGGTGCACTTTCCCACAAACATATAAAGAGTCATGTGAAAAATGGGCTCAAATGAGAACAACAGTAGTAAGGCGCACATATAGGGGACATATTGCTAAGACAACTCACCATTCTGGCGAAATACGACCTTGATGTCCATCCTCATCTTGAATTGTCCTTGGGTATAGTGTCTCCATTGGGTGGATTGCTCAATAAGGCTTGCAGAGTCTGCTCAGCACTTTCTATAGTTTGACTTGCAGTTGCCAGGGCTAATTCTTGAGCCCACAGCAGCTTCCTTTTTCTGCTGCCAGAGAATCCTGTCCCAGAAACTGTTTCTTCTCTCAAGTGATTGCCTCTCTGTGTCTGTGTCTAGAGCATGATGTCTTACCTAAGGGGTGTAGTGTCTCCTACTATTCAAGTAGCTCCCCCTCAAATCAGCACAATGTGGTCAATAGGGAAGAAGGGTGGCAAGAGAAATTCTCTCCTTGGACACAACTTGGGCATATTCTTTTGTCAGTGGTTATGTTCTTCTCCAAGAAATATTGTACTGTGGGAGCTGCAGAGAGAAGCTTCCAAAGAACAGGATAAATTGACTAAGGACTAAGGACCTAGGAACTCCAGAACTCTTAAGGTAGACACTATGCTTAAAAAGTCCACCTCTAAATTATCACTGTCACCTATGCTGAGGGGAAGAAACACAAAGCAAAAGCGTTTGCTAGGGCGCTGAGAGCCAGTCTTGAGTTCACCTAGCCAAGCATGCTCTCTAGTTGCCATGTACAATTAGTCACCATAGCTGTGAAGAGTGGGTTGGGGAGGGAGAGGGAAATAAATACTGCCCCTTTTTAAAAGGAAGTCCAAGGAAGAGTTAATGGAGTCCTAAGTCACACATTAACAAAAAAGAAAGAACTGAAGAAAAATGAGTAGAAGTTGCCTCTCTTCTTTTAAAGGTCAATGGAAAAGGCAACTCTTGGTACTCAATGATCAGTCCTCTTTGATGAGGAAGGTAGCACATGGAGACCAACCTGAAGGCTCTGCTGGTGTATATTTCTTATCAAATATTATCAAACCTTTAACCTTATGAAAAGGTTAAAGTAAATTTATTACCAGAAGCTGCCAGGGCATAGGTTCTGATCCTCCATGGGAAGTATCCCAGTTGGAATGCATATGTCATCTGAAGTGGCCAGCAAGCTACTTCATTCCAAGAGTTACATTATAACAGTGAATCACGTGCAATAATCTCCTTGAAATGCTATGTATCTGGATAATTATCAAATTATGTCCTCAAACAACATTGTACCACAAAAAACTTTGCTTTCAATAAATGGAAAATGGTCTCAAAAATGATGACAATGTCTATAGACAACATGAATCCATGAGGGGAGGAGAGATGAGGAGTTGCCATTGAAAATAAAAATTCAGTTTAACTTTTTTGTGCCAGCTCAGAAACTGCCAACAATTGAAGTTCAGCCTATTTTTTTAAATAATAAAATGATGTCCTTTGTATTCTTAAAACTGACTGGTCATTAGTCATGTCTGTCTTTCTTTTTCTATATTATTAAATTTTATTTGACTAATATAAAGCTATAATCATCACAATGAGATTTCTCTAGAATCACATTATTGTTTTAACTTTTTTCACACAGGAGATGCCATTTGCTACATAGTTCATGGTCTGTTAGACATATTCGAAGTAACACATTTATTAACACTGTGGTTTCACTCTGGCAAAACTTGTTGCCAATGAAGCTGATGCTTAGTTTGTCAAATATTTCCAATAGTAATCAGTGATCAGGTGCATCAGTATTGCGGATTTCAATTCTTGTATTTTTTTTATTTCTACATATAGTTTGATTTCAGAATGTGAGTGTTCACATAACATTAAGAGAAGTATTTACACTAAACTTGGATGCTTTGTTATACATTCATTCCCAAGCTTGTAGTCACTTGGCTTTCTTAATTACTCCCCTGAAAACAGGGTCTCATCTGTTAGACTTGTTTAGGTGATATCACTATCAATTTAATTACAAGTAGATTACTACCTTCTGTAATAGGATCTGTCAATATCTCACAAGTTAAAGTGTCATCATTTCTTAAAATATTTTTCATCATTTCTATCTGTTTTGGTTTTTTTTTTTTGCTTTTTGGAGGGCAGTTGGGGTTAAGTGACTTGCCCAATGTCACACAGCTAGTTTTTGTGCTAAGTGTCTGAGGCCAGATTTGAACTCAGGTCCTCCTGACTCCAGGGCCGGTGCTCTATTCACTGTGCCACCTAGCCACCCCATCTCTATCTGTTTTGATGGTGTATCTACTATGTCTGTATGTACCAATGAAATACTCTCATGCATATTGCAGTGAGAGCATGGTTTGAGCCTTGTTCTAATAGATAGAAGTACTTGAAGCGCTTGAAAGAAACTTGAAGGAAAACAAACAGACTTGTCTTGGGTTTTTTTTTTTAATTATTCAGACTTTGTGCCTTTATGAAAGTGAAACCTCTGGAAATGTAGTAATGAAGATTTCATAAGAAATGCCATTGAAGATTTTGATGTCATTGCCAAACACAAGGTAGACATGTAGAATAGAAGTAGTGACTGCTATAAAATAAAACTACTACCTCATTTGACATGTTTTACTAGATATTAAGACAGTTTAACTTGCCGGCATTAAAATTAATGCCAGGGGCCCTGTCCATGAACTAAATTCATGCAAATTAGTGTAATGCATCTAATTCTTTAGAAGGTAATAAAAGTGAGGAAGACTTCAAGATCCAGATCTCAACTTACTACATACAACATTATCTCAACCCTTGGCTAGCCCAAACCAATTTGCTATAGGCAGGCTTGGCCTCCAAGATCACCAGGTCCTACTCTCAACTGAAGCATTAGCCCCAACTTCATTTGAGTATGCCCAGGGAAAATCAAACTTGATGGACTGATCTGGGTCTCCTGTGTGGTACACTGAAGAAAGATCTGGTCCAGGGATTTGTTCTTGTCATATGTAGGAAGAGCCATGGATTTCTGAACCCAGGGGCAGAAATGGAGAGAGACAGCACAAGACTGTACAGTAAAGTTAACACAGGTGTTTTTTTAGAAGACTGATTTCTTTCAGAATTCTTCATGTAAAGTAGAATTTGCTGTAATGTTAATTTATGTAAAGAGTTGTCTATGCATTCATATACGTATCTATGTGAGTCTATATGTATGTGTGTTTTATGCTACCTATCTCCTGATAGAGGTGAGATAATGGTGGATGGGAGAGAGAAAGAGAGAGAGAAAGAGAGAGAGAGAGAAAGAGATTTCACTTCTCTGTCAGATCTAGGTTATTACAATATAACACTTTGACTTATGTGTGGAGAATGGATTTGAGAGGGTAGATATATGAGGTAGGGAGGCCAGTTAGGAGGCTATTGCAATAATCCAGCTGAGAAGTAATGAGGACTTGAACCAGGGTCCAGTACTTTTTTTTCTATGCACCTAAAATTACTTCCACTTCCTCACTATACAACCTAAGGGAGTTGTTTCTTATTCTAAAATGTCTATTAAATAAATTTATATTATTGAGGAAGAAAGAAGGGCCATTCAGTTTATTGTTATCATATTTAGTAATGTCTACACTTTTCCCAGGATAGCTTCAATCTTTCTCCTTCCTCTCTCTTTGACTGAGGTCATTACAGACCCATAAATCATCCAGCAAAGTGTCTTGCATATAGTAAACATTCAATAAATATTTACTAAACTGAATTTTGGTGTTGCAGAAACATTTGTTGATTGATTGTACTACACATCTCAGCAACTTGCTATAAGGAAAGCCCTTTCTAAAGTGTAAAGCACAGTATGAATGTGAGTTATTGTGGTTGATAAGGTGTTAAGGTAGATGCCAGCACCTTAAAAAAAGAACAACAACAACAAGCTAATACACAGGACACTATCTCCAGACTCCAAGTATTTTTTCTGGTTGTCCCTCATGCCTGGAATACTGTCCTTCCTCTTCATCTCCACCTGCTGCCTTCCCCAGCTTCTTTCAAGTTCCAGGTAAAAGCCTGCTCTCTGTGTCTGCCCTCTGTCAATTACTTCCTATTTATCCTATAAATATCTTGTTTGTACATAGTTGTTTGCACATTGTCTACCCCTGTTGACTGTGAGCTCCTTGAAAGGAGGGACTGTCTTTTGCCTTTCTTTGCATCCCCAGCACTTAGCACAGTGCCTGGCACATAGTAGGTGTTTAATAAAAGCTTATTAACTGATTGACTATACATGTGAGGAAAACCTAAAAGAGTCATCTAACACGAGAGAGCTCATGGGTGGGCTGCAGCCTTTGTGGTTGAAAAGAACAACCACATTGCTGCAACCATATATTCATCCAAATACTGAAGAAACATGCCTAGAAAGCATTTTATAAACTTAAATGTGCAATATGAATATAAGTTATTACTGGCATCAAAAATAATAGTACCAACAAAAAAACAAGGCTGAAATGTATATCTGAATTATAAGGTAGCTGAAGTGACTGGGAAACCATTGGCAGCTCCCTATGCTGTAGAGGGAAAGTCATTCTGTTAGATCTGCGTACAGATGGGTATTTGGTGTCATTTTAGTTGAAACCTGTTCAATGGCATAAGGAACTATACACAAAATGGCCATGTGTTTCCATAGAAAATGTTAGTGAAGTAAATATCTGTCAACTCATAACTGAGGCTATTACTTTGTCTTTATAACAAGTACATTTTGAATGATTTGGGTTTTTGTTTGTATCTGCAGAATGTGCCACAGAATAAGTCATATGCTCTCTTGTACCTCAACAAATTTGGTCTATCTCTTTTGGTCCACATAGAATTTCATTTCATTTTTCAATTTTAAACTTTTCAAAGATGGTTCTATTTTTCAGTGTTTTAAATTGGAACATGTCTGGCCTCACTGAAGCTTTAAATTAAGTTTCCCCCCCAGAATAAAAATTGCTTGCCTTTCACTTTGGATTTAAAGTGGTCCACTGGCAATTCTGTCTTGGATGTACCCTCTCTAAACATATATATGTGTATATATATATATATACACACACACACACATATATATACACACACACACATACATATGTATATATACATAGACAAACACATATGTGTGTATATATACATATAGCTGTAAAATGTATTTTATGTATAGTCTATATGTGTATGTATGTATGCATGTATGTAGGACCTTAAATAGAATCTGAGGATCCTCTTTCCTCAGGAGGGATTCTATTAGGAGGGACACAGAAAAATATTTTGACAACATGGACACAACTTATGTGATTGCTCAGAAGAAAGACTTGGTGATAAACTGGTCTGGCATGCAACTTGAGTCTGAGGTGGCCTCATTCAGGTAGAAGTCAAAAGATCAAACAGGTGAATGGGTCAGGCCATTTGCTTGATACTGTGGGGTGAGTGTATGGGCTTAAAGACAGAAAGAAAGATTTACAGGTTTCACAGAAAACAAGACTTCTTACCTTTCTGTGTTTTATGGACCTCTTTGTCAATCTGGTGAAGCCTATGGAATCCATCTCAGAATAATGGGTTGGTTTTTTTTGTTTGGTTTGGTTTTTTTGCTTTTTGGACGGCAGTTGAGGTTAGGTGACTTGCCCAAAGTCACATGGCTAGTAAGTGTGTCAAGTGTCTGAGGCCGGATTTAACTCAAGTCCTTCTGACTCCAGGGCCAGTGCTCTATTCACTGCGCCACCTAGCCACCCCAGAGTAATGGTTTTTAAATATATAAAGTAAAACATAAAAGATCACAAAGGAAACCAATTATATTGAAATGCAGTTAATCAGAATAATTTTAAAAACAAATTCATAGAACACAGATTGAGACCTACTGACATAGTTAAGGGTTTATAAAGTCTTTGCCCATTTTACTCTTTCTTACTGGTTCTCTCTTTCTCTCCCTGGATAGTAACTTGTTTGCAATTTAGCTAAAATCTGTTTGAGAGGCAAGATATGTTTCTTTCTATTTCTGTCTGTCTCTCTGTCTCTGTCTCTTTGTCTCTATCTCTGTCTCTATGTCTCTTCTCTCTGTCTATATGTTTCTGTCTACTGTCTCTATTTCTGTCTCCTATTCTTTCTCCTTCCCCCTCCCCAGAAGCAGATGGAAATAGGCTTTTGCCTGCTCAAATTGTTCTGCCAAGGACTATCTCTGCCATACTGAGTGGTGAAGTAGGGCCACCTAAGGACTTCCCAAAGAACATAAGCATTAGCTGCATAAAAACATATTAAAATGATAATATCTGCCATTTATATGGTACCTACTAGGTGCCAATCACAGTACTGTGTTAAATATGTTTTCTCATTTCATCCTCACAACACCCTAGGAGGTAGGGGCTATTATTTCCCCCATTTTATAGATGATGGAACTGAGGCAGACAGAAGTTAAGTTACTTGCCCAGCATCACACAATTAATAAGTATTTGAGGCTGGATTTGAACTCAAGTCTTCTTGACTACAAACCCAGCTCTCTGTTGACTTTACCACCTAGCTTCCTCCAATACTGTCAACACTTTCCCTAGTCTTTTGCTAATGTCTCTTTTAAAATTACTGATGTTGTCCTGATTGTGGTTTCCAAGAATAAAGTCAAGAAGTTCTTTCTCCCTACTGAAGGTCCTTTGAATCTCCTTAATCTTAAACCTACCTCTCTTAAGGCAGAGCTTAACTGATTGTTGTTTTTCATTTATCTCCTGTTGCAACAGCCTCAGGAGGGAAGAGGAAAGGCAACACAGGTGCCATTTCCATCCTCTTACTATACCTCACCCCTGAACTACTACAGTAGCCTGATGGTGGGTTCACATGCCATAAGTCTCTCCCCACTTCAGTACATCTTCCCTTCAGTTGCCAAAGTGATTTTCCTAGAGTGCCAATCTTATCATGTCATTCCCTTACTCAATAAACTCTACAGGCTCCCTATCAAACATAAAATCCCCTATTTGGCATTCAAAGCCCTTCATAATCCCCCCTCTCCAACCAACCTTTCCAGTTTCCTTATATCCTACTCCACTCCACCCAGACATGCTCTTTAATCCAGTAACACTGGCCTCCTTGCAGTTCCCAGAACAACACACTCCATTGTCACTTATGGCTGTGTCTCATTCCTGGGATTCACTTCATCCTCATCTCCACTTCTCAATTCTTTCAAGTCCAAGCTAAAATTTCACTTTCTACAAGAAGTTTTTCCAAATACGTCTTAATTCTAATGCCTTCTCTTTATTGATTATTTCCCATTTATCTGGTATATAGTGTGCTTATACATTTTTGTTTGCATGTTGTCTTTCCCATTAGATTATAAGCTCCTTAAGGTAGGAACTGATTTTTGCCTTTCTTTATATCTCTTGGTGATTAGTACAATGCCTGTCATACACTAGCCACTTAATAAATGCTTAATGACTGACTGATTTGTATACCTGTCTTTTGTCCCTATTAGTTTGTAAGTACCTTGAGGGAGCAGGGACTATGTCCTTCTCATCTTTATATTCTCAGCAATATCAAACATATCTCCCTTCTCAAGGCAGAGAGATGGTAAACAACTAGGACAAATGTTATGTTCATTACCAAACCAGGTCACTAAATCAGTTGTTTTTGCTTAATTGCTTTTCTTAGTGCAATGAGGATCTGGTATATCAAATGTGGAGTATTCTAGGGAGAAGATGGAATCTCTCCATGTGGAAGATTCTAGGAAGTTGCTTCCAAGAGAATCATGCAAGGAAGTGCCCTGGAGAATCAGACTGTGGAGCATGTGTGTAGTCTATAACTGGTTCTGCTTCAGCTAACCATGGGTAAAAGAGGAGACTCTTTGATTAGCTACAGAGGCATTAAAAAAGTCCTTTCAGCTTAAGCTGTGGTCTCTTGTCCACATTTGTTTCTGGGAGAACAGGGTTCAAGGACTACTTAGCTCATAGTATCTGCTGAAGCAAGTGGAATCTCCAGTCTAGGAAAGGAAGCCCCAGAAATCAGAGGATTCAACTTGCATATCATTGTGGGAGAGGAGGAAGGGGGCAGGGAGGAGGGAGGGATTGAGGAGGAAGGGTGAGGAACAGTCTTTGGGAATGACCTGAAAGTCTCCAGCCCAGCAGAAGGCTTTTTATGGCAGTCATACCAGGTAAGATATGAACTTGGTGGGACTAAGGCTAGGAACTGAGCTAAATTATGAGCCTAATTTTCTTCCCTCAACTCCAAGACAGAAGTAGCGTAGGGGAAATTGCATCCTAAAGTGTTGGGGAAATGTTTGAGTATTCTTTCTATATCCGTGAGTTAAATATAACCTTGTAAAGGATAACTGATGCTAAGTAAATGGAACTGGGGTGCTAATTATTGATGCCCTAACAAATGAAGGAATATAGCCAGAGTCAACAGTTACATTAGTAACAGGGAGGGGTACAATAAAATAGGGGTAGGAGTACATTTCTGGAATGACTATAAAATAAAAATTAAAGACACTGATGACAATTTATTTAAGTAACTAGGTGAGACAGTAGAGAGCTGGTCTTAGAATCACAAAGACCAGAGTTTGAATCCAGGCTCAGACACTTATTAGGTGTGTGACCTTGGGCAAGTCACTTAACTGCTCACGTTAAGTGCCTCAGAGTTCTCTTGTTTCGGTTTCTCATGTGTAAATTGAGGATAATAATAGCAATTACCTTAGAGGGTTGTTGTGAGGATGAAATGAGATAACATATACAGAGCACTTTGCAAACCGTTAAGCACTGTATAAATACTAGTTATCATTATAATAAGACAAAAACATTTGTTAAAATTAATTTGTAACGAATGATAGAATTTTAAAACTGTTGAGGACTTTAGAAAACTACTGATTCAGGAATTCTTATCCTTTTCATGTCTTGGACCCCTTTGCAGTCTGTTGAAGGTTTCTGGACCCATTCTCAAAGTAATATTGTTAAATGCACCAAATAAAATATATAGTATTACCAAGGAAACCAATTACATTGAAATATGACAATCCAAATGTTATTGTAATTTATTATTTTTTTTTTAATTTAAATTCTGAGTTCTTACTTATCTCCATTCCTACCCTGTCAATTGAGAAGGCAAAAAAACATGATATAAATTGCGCATGTAAATCAATGCAAAACATATTTTCATATTAGCCATGTTGCAAAAAAGAAAAGCAAGGGAAAAAAAAGAAAGTTTAAAAAATATGCTCCAATCTTCATTCAAACTCTATCAGTTTTTTCTCTGGATGTGGATAGCATTTTACATGATAAGTCCTTTGGAATTGTCTTAGATCACTGTATGGCTGAGAATAGGTAAGTCATTCATAGTTGATTATTCAATATTATTGGTACTGTGTACAGTGTACTGGTTCTGCTCACTTTACTTTGCATCAGTTCACATAAGTCTTCCCAGGTTTCTCTGAAATCATCATGCCCATCATTTCTTAGAGCACAATAGCATTCCATCATAATTATATATCACAAATTATTCAGTCACTTCACAAGTGATGGGCATCCCCTCAATTTCTGATTCTTTGCCACCAAAAAAAAGAGGTGTCATACATATTTTTATATATGTAGGTCTTTTTCCTTTCTTAAAAATTTTTTTATCTCTTTGGGATACAGATCTAATAGTGGTATTACTGGGTCAAAGAGTATGCATAGTTTTATAGCCATTTGGGCTATAAATTGCTCTCCAGAATGGTTGGATCATTTCACAACTCCACCAATGGTACAATAGCGTTCCAGTTTTTCCACACACCATCAAACATGCGTCTCTCTGTTCCAATTGTGTTTCTTGTAAACAACATATCATGGGATTCTGGTTTCTAATCCATTCTGCTATCTGCTTACATTTTATGGAGTTCATCCCATTTACATTCAGTTATGATTAGTAATTGTGTATTTCCCTCCATCCTATTTTTACCATGTTTATCCCTCTCTCTCACTTTCTCTCTCTCTCTCCCTCTCTGTCTGTCTGTCTGTCTCTCTCTCTCTCACTTTCTCTCTCTCCCTCTCTGTCTGTCTGTCTGTCTCTCTCTCTCTCTCTCACTTTCTCTCTCTCTCTCTCTTTTTACCCTGACCCTCCTCAAAAGTGTGTCTTCCATCAGATCATTGCCCCTCTTAATCTGTCTTCCCTTCTATCAGCCCCCCCGCACCCTTTCTTTTATTCCTTTTATCTCCTATTTCCCTGTTGGGTAAGACGGATTTCTATTCCCAAATAAGTGTGTATGTTATTCCCTCTTTGAACCAATTCTGCTGAGAATGAGGTTCAAACATTGCCCATTAACTCAACTACCTCTTTTGTATGAGATCATTTTCCTCATTCTTCCTCTACCTTCCCCTTTCTCCCAGTGCATCCCTCTTTCTGACCCCTTCATTTTTTTTTTATCATCTCATCATTCAACTCACACCTATATCCTCTGATACATATATGCTCCTTCTAACTGGCCTAATAATGATAAAGTTCTTAGGAGCTGCGAGTATCAGCTTCCCATATAGGAGTGTTAACAGTTTAGCCTTACTGAATCCCTTATGATTTCTCTTTCACGTTACCTCTTTATACATCTCTTGAATATTATATTTGAAAGTCAATTTTCTATTCAGCTCTGGTTTTCTCATCAAGATTGCTTGAAAGTCTTCTATTTCATTAAATATGAATTTCACCCCCCCCAAAAAAGATTATTCCCAGTTTTGCTGGGTAGGTTATTCTTTGTTGTAATCCTGGTTCTTTTGCCTTCTAGAATATCATATTCTAAGACCTCCACTCCTTTAATATGGAAACTTCTAAATCTTTTGTGAGCCTGACTGCAGCTCCATGATTTCTCATTATTTGCCATATTATCTCCTTGAACCAGTACCTCTGGAATTTGGCTATAATATTCCTGAGAGTTTTTATCTTGCAATGATTGGTGGATTCTTTAAATTTGTATTTTACCCTTTGGTTCTAGGATATTAGAGTTTTCCTTGATAATTTCTTAAAATATGTTTAGGCTCTTTCTTTGATCATGGCTTTCAGGTAGTCCAACAACTTTTAAATGATGTCTTTCTTTATCTGTTTTTCAGGTCAGTTGTTTTTCCAATGAAATATTTAATATTTTCTTCTGTTTTTTCATTCTTTTGACTTTGTTTAATTGTTTCTTGATTCTCACAGAGTCATTAGCTTCCACTCGCCCAGTTCTAATTTTTGAGCAATTATTTTCTTCAGTGAGCTTTTGTAACTCTTCTTCTATTCTGCTTCTTAAAGAATTCTCTTCAGTGAATTTTTGTTCCTCTTTTTTACCATTTGGCTGATTCTGTTTTTTAAGGTATTATTTTCTTCAGTACTTTTTGTGCCTCCTCTACCAAGCCATTGGCTCTTTTCATAATTTTTTTTTGCTTTACTCTCATTTATTTCCCTAATTTGTCCTCTATCTTTCTTATTTGATTTTTAAAATCTCTTTAGAGCTCTTCTAAGAATTCTTGTTGAACTTGTGTTTAAGTTATATTTTTCTTTTAGGCTTTGCTTATAGCTGCATTGACATGTTTTATTTCTTCTGAGTTTGTGCCTTTATCTTCTTTGTCACCATAGTAGCTTTTTATGGTCATGGGATTTGTTTTTTGTTGTTGTTGTTTGCTCATTTTTACAACCTATTTCTTTACTTTTAACTTTATGTTAAAGTTAGGCTATGCTTCTAGGGTGAAACTTTCCTGAGCTTCAGGATTTTTGTGCTGCTGTTTTCAGAGCTGGCTCTGGGGTTCTGTAAGTTTTCTTGCTTCCAAGGTGGTATAATCCAAGGAGAAGTGTGGTCACTACTCTCCTGGTCTGTGTTCAGGTCCTTACCCAAGAAAGGACTTTGCTCTCCTGCAGCTACAAGTGTTAGTGCTCCTTTCTGCCTTGGAATTGTGACCAGGACCTCTGCTCTCCTGCTGACAAGTGCTAGTGCTCTTCTTCACCCTGTAACTACATCCCAGAGTTGCATATGGGCATTGCAACAGGGTCTTGCTCCCAGTGCCAGCAAAAGGTCCCCTGTAATTTCTTTCTGATCAGTTATCTGACCTACTTGCCATCTCTGAGCTGTCAGCTGTCTAAGTTGCTGCTGTTGCTGTTGCTGCCTCTAAAGCCTACTGCTAGTGTTGCCAAGGCATGTGGTGAGCTCCAGGCCAACCCTAACCCTTGTGTCACAGATATCTCCTGCCAACATCCCAAGTTGTCTTGAGCTGGGGAAATGTTACACTTAGACCTTTTGTTTTCTCTCCCTCTCCAGAACTCAATTTGAGGAATTATTTTAAAGTTGTTTGGAGGAGAATGTTGGAAGAGTCTAGCTGAATTGCTTCTTATACTATGCCACCTTAGCTCCGTTTCTCAAAAAAAAAAAATTTAAAAACAGGCTCAGCAATCCCACTTTAAGAGTACCAGATCTAGTCTAATCCCTTCATTTTATAGATGAGAAAATAGTCTCTAACAACCAGCAGAGCAGGAATTCAAATCCAGATCGTCTGCATCTAAATCAGTGCTCTTGTCACTACAACACAGCTCAGAAATGTCACCTTTCCTTATACTCAGAGCCATAACTAGCAATTTTTACACCAGAGGAAGCATTTTTTTAAATGAACATTTTCAAACCATATACCAAGATAAAGTCAAAATGGGTTCATGGTTTACATATAAAAAGTGACACCATGAACAAATTAGGAGAGCATGGAAAGGAAGAATTTAGGAACAAAGAAACTTTAGAGAACATTACAAAATGTAGTATTTGATTATATAAAATTTAAAAGTTTTAATACAAAAAACCCCAATGCAACCAAAATCAGAAAACTGGAGAAAAATTTTTACAACAATTATCTCTGACAAAGGTCTAGTTTCTCCTATACAGAGAGAACTGAATAAAATTTATAAAATACAAATCATTCCCCAATTGATAAATGATCAAAGCATACAAACAGTTTTCAGACAAAGAAATCAAAGCTATCTATAGTCATATCAAAAAATGTTCTAAATAACTATTAGAGAAATGCAAATTAAAACAAACAAATTAAATTAAAATTAAAACAATACCACCTAATACCTATCAGATTGGCTAATATGACAAAAAAGGAAAATGATGGATGTTGGAGGAGATGTGGGAAAACTGGGACACTAATAAACTGTTGGCAGAGTTGTGACCTGATCCAACCATTCTGGAGAACAATTTGGAACTATACCCAAAGGGCTATAAAACTGTGCATAACCTTTGATTCAACAATACCACTGCTAGATCTATGTCCCAAAGACATGGGGGGAAAAGATGAGGAAAAGGATTTATATGTACAAAAATATTTATAGCAGCTCTTTTTTGTGGTGGCAAAGAACTGGAAATTGAGGGGATGCCTATGAATTGGTGAATGGCTGAACAAGTTGTGGTATATGAACATAATGGAATACTATTTTGCTATAAGAAATAATGAGCAGGTAGATTACAGAAAAAACTGGTAAAACTTACATGAGCTGATGTAAAATGAAGTAAGTAGAACCAGGAGAACATTGTACACAGTAACAGTAACATTGTGGGATGATCAACTATGATAGACTTAGCTCTTCTGAATAATACAATGATCCAGCACAATTTCAAAAGACTCATGATGGAGAGTGCAATATATATCTGAAGAAAGAACAATGGAATCTGAATGCACATGGAAGCATATTATTTTCACTTTTTTTGCTTTCTTTTTTCTTATGGTTTCTCCCTTTTGTTCTGATTCTTCTTTCACAACATAACTAATGATGAAATATGTTTAACATGATTGCACATATATTCTATATCAGATTGCTTGCTGTCTTGTGGGGAAAAGGAGGAAGGGAGAAAAGTTTAGAACTCAAAATTTTATTTAAAAAATTATTGTTGAAAACTATCTTTACATGTAATTGGAAAAAATAAAAATACTATTTACCAAAAAAAAAAATTACAAGCAGACTTACATGAACTGATGCAAAGTAAAGTAAACAGAACCAGGAGAATGTTGTTCACAGTAATAACAATACTGTTAGATGAATTGTAAATGACTTAACTATTCTCAACAATACAATGATCCAAGAAAATCCCAAAGGACTCATGATGTAGCATAATATCTGTCTCTCTACAGAAAGAACTGATATTGTTTGAATATAGACTGAAACATGCTATCTTTCACTTTCTTTCTTTCATTCTTTTTCTTTTATTTGAGTTTTCTTAGACAAAATGATTAATATGGAAATGTTGTACAAGATTGCACATACACATGTATATCCGATTGCTTACCATCTCAAGAAGGAGTAAGGGAAAGGAGACATAGAATTTAGAACTCAAAACATTAAAAAAATTTTTTTAATTGCTCTAACGTAATCAGAGGGAAATAAAATATTTTTTTAAATGAAAGTTTTAAGATAAATTCAGTTGCAGGATGGGAGAGTGGAAGAAGATGTTGGGACACAAGGAAGAGGTCACTATAGAAAGACCTTTGCTTGGGGAGAAAGGGGTTTGGAGCACAGCAGAAAGTCTACCATCTGGTAACTTCCCATTTTTAACTAATTATTCTTGCTGACTACATGCTAGACTCAGCTGTTTTTTTTCTACTACATGCTGGGCTTCTAATGTTGTCAGTACATTTTAAATGGTGGTAACCTGGGCCAAAGCCCTTTTACTCCACCTCAGTTACAGCTTTGCTTAAATTTCCCAACAAATAAAAACCTAGTATAAAAATATATAAAAATCCATTGTAATTTTGAAAAAATCATTTAAAAGAAGAATATTTTAAAGATATATATATAGATATATATATATATACATATATATATATATATATATATGTGAGTTTCTATGTAGATTCTCTTTTGTTTTCCTATTTAAATTTTCCAAGGTGTCCTTTTACCACCCTTTCCTGGGACACCCCCCCTCCCCAATATATAAAAAAAGGAGAGGGAAAAACAGTTAAGTAAAACTAAGTAACACATCAAAAAAAGACTGACATTACATGCAGAATTCCATACCCATAGCTCCTCCACTTCTGCAAAGATGAGGGGCATGTGGAGGGGTATATTGTGGAAGTGAAATGTAAATATGTAATAAGTACAATGCACAAATTGAACATTTGTACAAATGTACAACATTTGAAAGGCACCCTCCTATGGATAAGTATCAAATAGCTCATTAATCACAGAAATGAACTTGAAATATGAATTAAAAGCAAACAATATTTTTAACAAATCATAAATACAACAATAAGCAACATCCAAAGCTTTCAAATAGCTTTTTGAGAGCAATGAAGACTATTTTAAATACAAATTTATGAGAATTAACCAGGAAATGAGATCTCAAGTGCTGGCGAAATACCAAACTAACCAATGCTAAGAGGATTGCTTAAAAAAAAAAAAGTACTCTCTCCATAACAACAAAAAGAAATCACTATAATAGGAATGGAAAATAACCCCAAAGCAAACAGAACATGTCATTAATAGAGTCCTTCATTATCTAGTATGGCCTCTAATGGGGAGAACTGCATGGGTTATGGCTGTTATCTTACCATAGGCAGTATGAACACACTGTAAACTCCGTCTCTTCATTTTCTAGTTGAAAAGATCATTGTAAAAAAGGCCTGCCAGGGAGTGGAGGTCATGCTGATTTATTGGCAATTAAACCTGCAGGATTTCTGCACCCCCTTCAAAACAAAGTATCTCTGGCTATTCAGCCAGGATGATTACATAGCAGGCCACGTACTTCAACCCAGGAGCCTTTCTGTTTGTGCACAACAGATACGATTGACTTGGCTGTATTTAGGAAATTACTGCTATTTTCTGTTCATATTCATGGTGGATCTTCCACAAATGGGCTAGGCCTAGAAAATTACCTCATTAGTCAATTTAATAAAACAAAATCTTACCAAGCAGCATATAAAAATGCTATTTTTACTTGTTGCATCCTTCCAGGTAAGAGAGAATCGTGAATGTGCTTTGTTAGAGTCCTTTAGGCCCAAATGCCAATGTCCTTATTGATTTATGATTTATGGACTGTTTTTCTATGTAACCCTAGAATTTTGCACATTAACACGATTTTGGCTACTCAAAGCAAGCAGTATGTATTACAGAAAGGCATCTGTCACAACTATGATATGTCATGTTGTAATCCTCTGATTTTCCCTCCCCTTCATGCATCTCTCAGATGTGACCCTAACTCTCTACCTATATGGCGCCACCCAAATCAAGACAGATCATTGTAACAGCCTCCTACCTGGATCCTTAGCTCCCTATGCTTATCCCTTAGCTGCCTGTGCTTTACAATCCATTCTCTACAGTTACGGAAATGACCTTCCTACAGCACATCTGACTATGTCACAGGTCTGTTCAAACGCTAATGGCTCCCTATGGCCTCTAGGATAAACTATAAGTCCTTCAACATTGAAAACCTCTCGTGTTCTAGTTCTAGGCAACTTTTCCAGGGTGCCTGCAGATTAATGCCATTAATTCAGTCCTTATTATAGTTAAGTCATTCAAAAACTTGCCATTCCTAGACCTCTGCATTCCATTCCCCACCTCCATATCCTTGTATAGACTGTCCCCATTGTGTCTGGAATGAATATTGATTCCCTCCTCACCTCTACCTTGGGCTCCTGGCCTCCTTCAGGCTCAGTTCTTGTGCCATCTCTTATGGAAGGTCTTCCCGATCCCACTAGTTGTTGGTGATTTTTCAATTCTCATCAAATTAGCATGCATAAAATTACTTGTGTACCCAGTATATTCCCCTGCTAGAATTAAGGCAGGGACCATTTTTCCACTTCAGTTTTGTCTTTAATACTGAGCACAGTGCCTTGCATGTTGGATGAGCTTAATAAATGCTGGTAAGATTGAATTGGTTTAGACTGGATGTCTTTTCTAGTTAATTGGAGTTGTTTATTTTGTTTTTACCAGACATGTGGTTTCATATGTACACAGAACTCTGGATGACTCAACACATTCTACCAATGTATATGGGCAATTTCCATCTGTGAAGGGGGAACCTAAACCCCGGTCTTCCTGACTCAGATTTTCTATCCACTAATGCCACACTAGCTCTCAGTTGGAGAAAAGGTCGGGTTAAAGGCGTTGTTATAGAGGGTAGCATGTTATCATAGAAGAAATACTGAACTAGTAGTAGAGACATTGAGCCAAAATTTCCACTCTGGATCTTGCTTGAGTGGGCCACAAAATGAAGGGGCTGTACTAGATGACCTCTATGGCTCTTTCTAGTCCCATTATTCTAGAATTCTAAGTTGAGATTTTACGTTTACTTTTGGTGTTAATCAGTTCACTGTGACCTGTTCTATGACTCTTAGAAAAACTGTCTTTAAAATAATAACTAGGATTTATAAAACACTTGAAGGTTTTCAAAGAACTTTACATCTGTTATCTTATTTGATTTTTGCAGCAACCCTTTGAGGGAAGTACTATTATTATCCCTCTTTTATAGCCAAGACTGAGGTTAAGGGACTTGCCCAGATTCACATAATTAATAAGTGTCTGAAGCAACATTTGAACTCAAATCTTCCCAACTCCAAGTCCAACATTCTATACCACTTGACTCAGAAGCAGAATCTACTTTAAGGCATGTTCCCCAAAAAGGTCAAAAAGAGAAAGTTATAATATGTAGTAAAGGATCTTAGCAGCACCTTTTGCAGTATCAAAGGATTTTAAATAAAAGATTCTCATCAATTGAGAGATGGCTAAACAAAATGTGATACAGGAATAGAATATGACTGTACCAAAAAAAAAATAGCTATGAAGAATACAAAGAAGCATGGGAAGGCATGTGAATTGAAACACAGTAAAGCAAGCAGAACCAGGGAAACAATGTGCAAGCTACTACAACAATAGAAATAGAAAGAACACCAACAAAACATTTACAATTGTATAGGTGGGGGAGGAGGAGGAGGAGATTTACCAAAATATACTCAATTGATATAATCACAGAAAGTCACACATGATGAGTATGGGTAGGGGAGGGAGGAGAAGAAGGTGATTTACACAGACACTTTCAATTGATACAATCACAGAAGGTTACACATGATGAAGTTTTAACATAATAAGTACTTGATAAATATTTATCGACTATTGACTAGATACAACATTCTGTGACGCAGTGAGTAGAGTTCTGAGTCCAGAGTCTTCCTCAGTTTCCTCAACTATAAAATTAAGACAATAATCCCACCTATTGCCAAGGTTGTTGTAAGATTCAAATGAGATAATACTTGCAAAACATAGAGCCCAGTATGTAGTAAGTACTCAATAATTCTTTCCTTCCTTCCTTCCTTCCTTCCTTCCTTCCTTCCTTTCTTCCTTCCTTCCTTCCTTCTTTCCTTCCTTCCTTCCTTTCTTCCTTCCTTCCTTCCTTCTTTCCTTCCTTCCTTCCTTGTTTCCTTCCTTCCTTCCTTCTTTGTTTCCTTCCTTCTTTCCTCCCTCCCTTCCTTCCTTCCTTCCTTCCTTCTTTCTTTTCTTCTTTCCTTCCTCTGTTCCCTTCAGGAAGTACAAACCCTTCTCTGAGTCAAGAAGGGAATAACTCAATTGGGTAAGCAAACTAACCACACTCCTGGGAGCTTTAAATAATTAAGCTCTGGCAGAATTTCAGTCCTTGGAGAGTAGGAGAGATTGCAAGCCAAGAGCTTCCTATGGAAGAGATCCCTGTATGGGAGAATAGGGAATTTCTCTTTATTCCCCATCAATCACATAGCTTTTAAGAGGAACTACTCAATCAGTAGGAGACACTGTATCCAGCAGGGAGCAGAGATATTGACTCCAGAAAGACATGGATACAGAAATAGAGGCTCTTAATGGAAGAAGTTTCAAGGAATGTGATCCTTGGCTACAGAAAAGAGAGTGACACAATAGAGAGAAATAAACCACAGGAACCCAGCTGAGGAATCCAACCCACAAAGATACCATATCCACATTTATCCTACATGTGTGCCTCACCACCATTGTACTAGGAATTTGAGCCTATAAAGCCTGTATGTATTTGTAGGAAAATGAGTCCCATGTTTATGAGGGTAATATTTTGTAACTACTATTCTTGCCGTGTCCATCTGAGTGTATGTCTTTGCTGAGAGCTAATTAACTTTGCTGACAGACTGCTAATGGAAATCACTCCAGCAGGGCCTCACAAACTATAGGAGTATAGATCAATGAGGCTACTCAGAGAATCCAAGGTAGCATGTGGCCTTTAGGGGACCCAATCTATAAGTGTGAGTACAAGTTTGGAGACTAGCACTCCCCAAGGAATGTCACCCATGCAATTAAATAACTAATCTTGGCTTTAAAAAAAGAAATATGTTAATGCACCTTGCTTCCTTCTTCACAGAGGCAGGGGACTATGTGTATGCAACACCACATACAATGTCAAAGTTAGTTAATGTAAAGGTTAATTTTGCTGAATTGGTTTTTTTCCTTCTTTTTATGCTGTATTTTAAGGAAGTACATTCTCAAATAAAACAAAGCTTAGGGACAGTTCATGTCTAGGTTCTCCCCTAAAAACATGCTTTCTTTCTAGAAAATGTGTGGGGGGTGGAAAGGGAAGAAAAAAAAATAAATTTCCATGATAATTTTTGTTGTCTGTATGAAAGGAATAACAAATTGCACATAGCAGATTTGCAGTTTCATGTATAATCATCTTTTTATTATATTATGTAAATGCTTGTTTTATTCCATAAATTAAAAATTAAATTAAAAAAAGAAAAGGTAGGAAATGTACCATTAATCCCACCGTCTATAAAATGGAAAAATTGATAACACTTCTCAATGCTGTGAGAATCAAATAAGATAATGTGTGTACAGTATTTTGCAAATCCTTAAAGTGCTATACAGATATTTATTATTATAGTTGTCATTGTTTACAATACGGACATTAGGTAGAGGACTCTGGACCTCCAAGAGCTCTTCTGACCTTTTGAAGATCACAAACTCGTAACATAGTCTCCAGCGTCTCCAACACTCATCTACCTAAGAGCAGGAAAGGATAAAACACAACAGAAACTGCAAAATAGCCTCAATATGCTTGTGGCTGATGTCAGCCCAGGCAGAGGAAGGAGGCTACAGGTATAAAAGTTCTCACCTAGACAGCCACCTGGAAAAGAAAGATTCAATTTGGCCAATTAGTGCCCTTTGAATGCTCACTCCATTCTTCCTTCGCTTCCAATTTAAAAGCTTTCCATCATCACAGTAAGAGAATGACAGTGATAATGATAAAGTTTTAATATACTATTTTAAGGTTTGTAAAACACTTTACAAATACTATATCATTTTATTCTCACAACAACTCTAAGAGGTAAGTGGGATTATTATTTCCATTTTACAGATGAGGAAACTGAGTCATACAGAGGTTAAATGAATTGTTCAGAGTCACATAGCTAGTTGAGCGTCTGAGGCAGGATTTAAACTCAGGTATTTTAGAGTCCTAGTACCCACTCTATCCACTTAGCTGCCACCAGGTAGTGGTCACACTATAGTCACACACAAATAGTCACAGAACACTTGCATATCCTCTCAAGTGGGGAGCAAGTTTCTTCCATTCCATGCACTTGCAGAAACAGGTTCCTCAAACATACTGGCAGGATTGGTATGAGGCAGAATCACTTACACATTCTCCAAAAACTGGTTCCTCATTGGTCAGTTTCATTTACTTTCTTATTTCAGCTATGTTTGCCTTCCTTCTATTTTTTTTTTAAATTTTAATTTATTTTCTTGGTTACATCATTCATTTCCACAAGGTTTTGAGTTACAAATTTTCTCCCCTTTTTGTCCCTACCCCCCAGCCCAGAACATTGATCACACTGTAAGACCCCTCCCACAATCTG
>CM053595.1:247726772-247784559 GCA_028646575.1 Pseudocheirus occidentalis | reverse complement strand
AATTGAATACGAAGGGATGATACTTTAAAAGGCGAAATTCTGAGGTGGGAGAGGACTAGAATGAGAGGAGACAGGGAGAGACAAAATGGAGTTAATCATCCCATACAGAAGAGGCAAGGGATAACTCTTACAACTTTACTTTCAATTACTCTCATTAAATTTGGTTTAGGGAAGAAATGGCATAAACTCTAAACTGGACATCATGCCACACAGGAGAATAGGGGGAATGGGGATGAGAGGGGGGATGACGGAGGGGAGGGATGCTGGAAGCACACACTTCAGTAAAGGGACAGGGACAGGGTAGAGAACAGAACAAGGAGGGGAGAGATAAGAAGGAGGGACATAGGATCACTGTCACAATGTGTCTACTATGAAGATATCCTGTATAATTAATTACACATCCACAGCCTGTATTGAAGTGAGTGTCCTTCCTGTAGGGCTGGGTGACAAGGGAGGAACCAAAAGAATCTAGAATTTAAAGCTCTGCAATTCGTGCAACTAGGAATTAAGATATACAGGGGCTGGGGTAGGGAGACCCTCCCTGCCCTACCAGAAAGTTAGAGAGCAGACCAGGGGAGGGTCTTTACAGTGGGATTGCTGTTTTGGGGTTGAGGTAGGGGAAAGACGGGGAGAAAAGTTGTAATTCAAAAATCTCATGAACATGAATGATGTAAACAAGAAATAAATGGAAAATCTTATATTTCCTTTTAAAAAAATCAACTCCAATTACAGGATCAGGGAAAATGGCTAGCTGGAATGCATCTAAAAATAGGGCCAGCTCAATAAGAATGAACAATATGTTGTGGTATGGGAACCAAATAACAAAATAATGAAAAACTAAGTCAATCTTATTTATGGATTGTATTAAATGAAATCCTGTGCCCACACCTACAATGGTGACAGCCCCACTCTGTACTGAATGCATCTGAAGTAAAAGTAAAAGGCAGAGCTAAGTGTGAATGTATTCAAAGGACTGTTACCAGGATGGCAGGAAATGAAGCTCATGACCAAAAGGATCAATTCAAACAAAAGAGAATATTTGGCAAAGAAGTTGGAGGGACTTCTGCCTGTCCTCTAAGCATTTGTACGAATTGTTATATAGAAGGAGTAGAGCTTTTTTGTTTTGGTCATATCGGGTAGAAGCAGGAGCAACTGGTGGAAGTTATAGAGAAAGAGTTTAGTCTGTTGTGAGAAAAACTTCCTGAAATCAGAGATTTTCAAAAGCAATGTGTTGCTCCTCAGTAAGATCTTCAGGTTAAGACTAGATGACCATTCGTTATGGCGATTATAGGGCTGATTGGGCTGATTTCTTTTTAGGTGATGGCTGCTTAGGTCCCTTCCAACTATAAACTTCTGTAATCATGTGATTTCCCTTCTTCAGGGTTTTGTAGCAAAGACTGAATGTTCACTATTCTGGTATGCTATAGGATTCCTGTCCAAGTACAGAGTGGACTAGATGGCATCCGGGGCCCTTCAACTCTTAAAATTCTGCAGTATTGCCCTACTACACTCAACTGCACAGAAAATAGGCATTAAGTCTCATCTAATACTTTGTGTCTTTCCCTAGAACAGTTCTCTGAATAAAGTGAGTGAATTATTTGTTAAAAATGAATCATTTATGGGGGGCAGAGCCAGGATGGCAGAGTAAAAGCAGCAACTTGGTTCAGCTCTCACTCCAACCATTTCTAATATGTGCAAAAAAAAAATGACTCTAAACAAATTTTAGAGCCACAGAACCCACAAAGTGACAGAAACAAATCTCCTGCTGAAGGCAGCCTGGCAAGCCAACAAGAAGGGACTACTGAACCACGGTGGGAGCCCAGCACGGTTCCTAGGTGAGCCACACAGGCCCAGGTGGCCCTAACCAGTGGCCTGAGCTGGAGCAGACTTCAGGACAGTGAATCACTGGCAGCTGTGACAGTTTCCAGACTTCTCAACCCATAAATACCAAAGATAAAGTAAAAGGTCAGTGGGGAACCCTGTTGATCCGGGGTGGGAGTAGAGCACAGTCAAGCCCCTGCCCCGGGGTGAGAGGGACGCAGTGGCAGCTACCGCGTGGCTGCCTCTGGAGCTCCTGGTCTAAAGATCATAGGGGGACTAAGTGACCATTAAGAGGGTAATTGCTCATGCATTACCCTGCTTTGATCTGGGTCACAGTCTAACATGGTAGTCCTGGAGTGAAGAATACCAGTGTGCCAGCTTATGGTGGCTGTAACAGAGGGTGCCCTCCTCATAACTCTAACAACAGCTCTGGCAGCAGACCCCAGAATTTGGCTCACAGCTCTCTCCACTCTGGAAGCAGAGTTCTACAGTGACAAAGAACTCAAAAGTCAAGGAATTGGCTGGCAAGATGAACAAACAGAGGAAGCGCAATCAAACTATTGAATCCTTTTTTGGGGACAACAACGGTCAAAAAATGGAACCAGAAGAAGACAACAAAAATGAATCATTTAACTATAGAAAGCTTAACATCTGTGCCTCATTTTCCTTATCTCTAAAAATGCATGGGTTTAAGTAGCTCATCTTTAAGGTTCCTCACTCTATTAAGAATGTTTAAAGCATTAATTTGCCAAAAGTTCTAAGTAGGTACAATAACTAACCATGATTCCAGGGAAGGGATGAATAAGAAAACTATCCGCCTCCTGAAAGAGAGGTAATAGACTAAATATTTTAAATTAAAAGCATTTTTGCACATGGCCATTTGGGGAATGTTTTGCTCAACTATGCATATGTGTCATAAGTTTTTTTTCCCTCTCCCCCTGATGTTAGGTAGAAGGGAAAAGAGAAAACAAATGCTTGGTTAATTGAAAAAAAAATTTTTAATAGTTTTTATTATATTGTTTTGCTCAACATAAATGCAAACCATGCTAATTACACATCCTTATATGACTACAGCATTAAATAAATTTGAACTGTTCCTCCCCTTTATTAGTTTTTTAAGGTAGGTTTTCCTAAGTAAAACTCTAAGGCTAGAATCCTAAAAAACTGTTAATTCTTTGTCGTTGCAGTTCCCTATTAGCCCTGGGTGCAGGGACTCTTACTTCCTTGTTTTTGTATCCCTAGAACTTAGCACAGAGCTAGGCACATGACAAGTGCTTAATAAATGATCTATCTAGTCTGTATTTGGCAGGCAGCTTAAATGGTGACAAAATGCCAGCAATTTTAAAATAAAACTAGTAATCCTTAAAGACCCTTTGTTAGTCTTATAATGGTGATGCTTACAAGCAGACTAGTTACTTTTTGATGTCTATTTCTTATTTAATCAGGTTAAGGAGTGATATAAGGAAGGGAACTGAAGTTCCAATGGCTAGTTCTTTAGTCTTAAATAGAAAATACCCTGTAGTCTCTCAAAACATACATATTTGAGAATCCTAATGGAAAAGATATATCCCTACTGGAATTATTGGCCCAGAAAAATTTAAAGTGATATGAGTATCATTTCAAATAAAAGTTAGTACTAAAAAGTATGACTTGATATTTTTATAGCCTGATTAATATAATCCCTAACCTCACAATAAACTGCTGAATTCTTAGCCATAGTTGTTATATCTCAGAGCCAGGCTTTATCTCAAATTAAATATACAAACAGATGTTCCTAAGATCATACATTTAAACTGGAAGGACCTTAGGAGCCATTTAACCCAATCCCCTCCTTTTATAGATGAGAAATCTAAGGCCCAGGTAGGTTAAAGTGATTTGCCTAAGGTTCCTCAGGTAGTAAGCATCAGAGCAAGGATCTGAACCTAAGTCCTCAGACTTTAAATCTATGATGCTAATACTACATTCCAAACTCATCAAACAAGACAAAAATCCAATAAAAAACATGCATAGTCCATTTTGTTCTCTTGTTTACTCAGCACATAATTCCTCTGAATCTTGCAGAGTAGCATAATGAGATAGAAATATCCAAATAATAATAATAATAAAGTTAACACATAGAGCTTGCTATGGTCCAAGCACTTTATAATTATGATCTCATTTCATCCTCACAAGATCCCTAGAAGGGAGGGGCTATTATTACCCTCATTTTAAAGATAAGGAACAGAGGTGGACTTATTCAGGGTCACAGAGCCAGTAAGTGTCTGAGTCTGGATTTGGCTTGAGGTTCCCCTCACTAGGCCTGATGCTTTATTTACAGCACCTCCTAGTTGCCCCAAAGTAATTATCTAAGAGTGGCGGGGAGGATTTAACTTGCATAAAAACTCAGTGGTTTTCCAGGCTTCTAGATAATCATATTTTCTGTTAAGTCTATTCTCACAAATGAAAGCCGGCTACCCTAAAAAAGAATTAGCCCCACTGTTCTGAGTCTAGATTTCTCTTGTGCTTACTGGTGGAGGAAAATATCATTATTACTATAGGAAACAGTTCCATAAAAAGTTGATAAATATAGAGGCATGAAATGAAACAACCTATCCCTTAGCTCCACTAGGGGAGTACTAGGTGGCAACACACAGGGAGAAAGCAAAAGTCCCACCAAGTGTTTTTTTTCAGGTGGGGGATGGGGGGAAGAAAATAGAGGAGGTAGAAGAGGTAAACTGATGTACAGTTCCCCAAAAAGAGGAAAAGATGACTAAGACTACAGAGTTTTGCCTGAGGTTGGTAGGAAAAATCTGTAATAATGAGTCCCCTCAAAGTAAATAACATGACCTACTGAAATGGGAGACAAAAGAAGAGCCCTTAGAAGTACGAACCACATACACCGAGACCAAGCCCTGACGCCGTTCCCCGCACACAGGTGGTCCTCATAATTTTTTTATGAACATGGTAAGAACATGTGGATGAATTGGGACAAAAAACTGAGCTATGTGGTGATCTAAACAACAAAAACTGAAAGAAAATCTATGATGGCATGACTGAGAAATCAAATTCTATAGGAATTAGTCCAATGTTTTCAGACGCCCTTTAAAAATAATTTATCACATCAAATTTTCATACATACCTTTGAGAGTCCGAACTTGGCTCTGCTTTAGTACAGAGGTTATATAATGAGATGGTGATGATCCACTAAAAAAGAATAATGAAAGGTTTATTTATGCTCCACTTTGTATTTAATTCGTAACAGTCAATTTTTAAAATTCTATAGCACGTTTATTTGTTAGAGGATAGAGCGCTGTAGTAGATAGGGGCTGACGTGGGTCAGGTACATCCAGGTTCAAAGCCCGCTTCTGACCCATATTGGCTGCGTGACTCTGGGCAATGTCTCAGAACTCCAGGCAACTCTCTAAGAGCCAAAGATTCAGAACAGTTGCTAATCTACACTAGTGAAGGAAGCTTCCTTTTCTCTTCTTTTTTTTTTCGGAGGGAGGAAGGTAGGGCAAGAAGTGACTTGCCCAAGGTCACACAGCTAGTAAGTGTTAAGTATCTGTGGCTGGATTTGAACTCAGGCCCTCCTGACTCCAACTCCAGCGCTCTATTCACTGGGCCACCTAGCTGCCCCTGAAGGGAGTTTTCTTAACAGGAGTTGCTCACACAGATGAAATCCCAGGTCTGGGCCTTGCTATCTGAGTCTTACCCTTGCAGCACCCCCTATTACAACAATAAGAAAAAAATTTCATATTGTCCCCTCCTGAGATGACACTCAGTTCAGTTTGGTACTAGAGAAATTTTGGAAAGACTCAATGCTTAAATGATGAATAAGTGTTATCATAGGGACAAAAGTTTCAATAATGTACTTAAAAAAGTCTGCTTTATGTAGACTCAGTTAAACTTAATTAACTACACATTGCGAGCGCCTTCAAAAAGCATTTACACTAATAAAGATTATAAACATTCTTCTCATACTCATTTGGATTCACTAATAAATACTTTTATTTTATAGATGGATTTAAGCAGCAACATTTAAAAACTTAAAGTAATCACAAGAATCTAGAAACTGGACAAGAAATAACCACTTCTATACTGTGATATCTATCTTAGAATAAATGCGCATTTTGTCGAATCAATTTTCCAGCTTTTTAATAACCACAATGTTGTTAGTTTATTATTCATGTTTTACATACATCAAATCTTTTCCTTCAGACTTTGGAACTACAGCTTTATGTCACAAGAGGACCTAGGCATCAGAGTAGGAAGGGGCTGTAGATCACCTAATCTCTTCCTTTTATAGAGGAGGAAATCAAGGCCCAAATTGGTGAAGCAACTTGCCCGAGGTTATACAGAATGTAGTAAGTACATAGGAGAGCCAGGATTTAAGCCCAGGTCCTTTGACTCCAACTCCAGTGGTTTTGCTACAGTGCCAAGTTTCATACAGAGAATTGTAACTTGGACATGATAACTTCTGGGTTCCTAGTTGTAATGGGAATGGGAATTTTAAGATGCTCCCTGCCCCTTAATAGGCTTAGGTGAATTTGAAGACCTTTCTTGATTTGAAAATATACTCTGTCCCCTAATAGGCTGAATGTGGTCACATGGAGCCTGTGGCAGGAGGCTTGTTCTTCAGGAAGGCACAACTTTTGTTACTTTGTAATCCAGCAGTGGGTCACCAGGGTTGTGGTGTTCTTTGATCCAGGAGAAGGCTATATATACCTCTGATGTGAGGTTCTGCTTCAGGGCTCACTTTGGGAAGAGTTGTGTAATTTGACCAGGTAAGACTCTGGGCAGCTGTTGAGTCCCCCCAACTTTGAAAACCCAGATGTTGGCACTTCTCTCTGGTAACTAACTAGGTATGGATGTAATGGTCAGATAGTTGGAAGCCCTGTCTGTAAGTCTGTTCCTCTGTATTTTTTGTCTGCTTATAACTTCTGTCTGTATTTTCTCTTAAGTTCAGGATGCTGACTTTTCCCCCTGAACTATGTAAATGACATGTTTGGTTAAAGTAAGAATGTTGAGCCTTTTTGAGTTGCTTTCCTTTAGAAAAGCAGATCAAAGAACCTGTGCTAGCAGCCATCCTGGGTATGCTAGGGTGCTTGCTTCTACACTAGTCCCATGATTCTGAGCTGATAGTAGTAAAATGTTGTGGTGATTATAGTTATGGTTAAGTTAGTGGTAATGGTCTAGAATTCATAGGTTTCCAAATGGGCTATACTGCCCCCTGGGTGGTGCTGGAATGATGGAGGGATAAGGGGGGTACATGGTAGCAGACACACAGTAGAAGCCCCTGTTGCAATTTGGCGGGGAGGGGCACTGAATAAAAATAAGGGTTAACCTAGTCTAACCCCAGGAGGGTGCTAAGTAATACTTTTTTTGAAAAGGGGGCGCTAGGCCAAATAAGCCAAATAATCTCTGGTGGTGATATAGCAATAGTGATATAGCAATGGAGGTGGTAAAAAATAAATGTGATAGGATTTTAGGAGTTCAAAGGGAGATCATTCAGTTAAAAAATGTGTTTCTATTGAAAATATTTCTAAAATAAAATCAAAACAAAAGAGTAGTAGTCTGACACTACACCTAGGTTGTGTGCCTGCAGGCTGGTCACTTCAGCTCTCTGGAACTTAGTTTTGTCATCTGTATGATGAGTAAATTGTAGAATATCTCTAAGCCTTTTTCTAGATCTTATTCTAAGTGGAGAAAATTTAACTCAAGATACAGTTGTTAATGTAGAATGAAATAAATAGAACCAAGAGAACTTTACACACAATGACTAAAATAAACAATCTTTCCAAAAGGCAGTCAGACTTAGATCAACTGCTGTAACCAATCTTAAGCTTAGAGATCACAAGACAAAACCTACTTCCCTAATCTAGAAAGGGAAGGAGGGAGAACACTGTCTACATTGCCAGATGCAGTCATTTTGTCAGATTTGCCTAACTGCTTTTATTTATTGGGGGCATGAATGGTACTCAGAAAATGACAGTACTATTAAAAGCAAAATGCATAAACAAAAAAAGGATAAGACTATGTCAAAATAGGTATCCTTTACATTGTGACATTATTATCATTTGTTTTTGTTTTAGACAGGGCAAAACTTCTAAAATTGCAGTAGGCTCAGTAAATCCCTGAACATATGGGAAGGCAAAAAAAAAATCATTAATAGAAATGAAGAAGAAATATAAAAAAACATGGTACTTTGTGTTATATGTGGGTTTCTGGGAACATTTCCAATTCTAATTATCCAGGTTTTGGGGGGAAGCTATTTAAATAAAATTAAAACCCTAACCATCATCATCAGTTTCAAAATTTACTGTTCTACCAATTCTTTAGGCTTGTCAATAAGTATCATTAACTGATCATTTCCTTTACTCTATGAAAGATAGCTGTAAAAACTGCCAGGTTTTATTTAAATTGTATTAACCAGAGCTAGATCTTATTGATACATACTCTTGCAACACATCAATTTGGCTTTTTATAGTATCTAACCAAATATATTCCCCCTAAACCCTACCGCTGTAGTTGGATAAATTTTTTAAATTCTCCCAGTAGAAGCTTTAAATTCTCAATGAACAAAATTTTTAATGGAATATAGAAACATTAAAAATAAATCCTGCTGTATAGCGTGTCCCACACTTTTGCAAACTTGTTACAATTGCTACATAGACTTCTACCTAACTCAAATAAAATAATGGTTGCACATAGTACCACAGACCCAAAAAGAGTAAAGAATGCTTCTTTGAACAAAGGAAACAAACTCCACTTCAGAGATATAATACATTTAAGGTCTGGATTAGGATCACTAATATAAGGGGTCAACTGTAAACAAACTTTAGAGAAAAGTAGCTGAAATGTGGATGCACTTTGAACTTGGACCCAAGTTGGACCCAAAGGCAAAGGTTAGAAGAATCACAACCTTCTTACTAGTAAATAAAAGCTCAGTTTTTATTGTATTTGGAAAATTTCTTTAGCACATGAGTGATTATTTTTGTGAATTCGATGTGATATTTATAGAGAAAAGGAACTCTGAAAACAGAAATTGTGAGATTTCACTAATTCAAAGGTGAACAGAAAACTTTAAAATGACCAAAAACTGCTTTATTCCTTTAAAAAACAAAACTTAAAACCTATGTTCCTACCATATCCTTGGGCCTCAGAAACATTTGTTTAAAAGAAAATTTAAAATGATTACTTATTTCTTACAGGCATGAATGAAATAATCCCAAAGCAAAAGCACAAAGTGTAGATCATTCTCTCATCCTAAATTCTTCTTTAAATGAAAATTTTGCCATTTCTCCAGTTCAGAAACCCCAAACACTTAAACCACTAATCATTTGTAACTGAATAAACCCTTACTTTTGTGGTGATGCAGGAGGGGTGTAAAATGCAAGTGCTGAGGAAAAAGGCTGCTTCTTCAGTGCTTGTATAAGATTGGGTTTATATTCTGGATCAACACACCATAAGGAACCTTTTCCATTCACCTAGCAGTAAAGAACCAACAGAATTAATGTTTTGTTTTGTTTTTAAGTTTGTAGAGCACATAGATAAGCAGAATTAAAATTTTTTATTCCAGTCTTTATGAGCTTACAGAGAAGGAAGAGGGTAGGAAGTGAGAAAGGTTACAAGAATGGGGGAGAGAATGTGTAACACCATGTCCTGCTGCTTCCTTAAGAAGTTGAAAAATCTAGCCAGGAAGACAACTTATATACCAGCATTTTCCAAGATGTTTTCTATGCAATGTTAATGTTATATCTTCCTCTCAAAATATTAAAGGTGAAACTGTGCATCAAAAATACAGATGACATATGGCAATGTTTCTGCACACTTGGTGGATAAGCAGTGCCAAGTGTTAGGGTCAGGAAAAACTTGGCTTCATTTGACAAGAGATGTCAAAACACAATTAACTGCTAAACAAATAGTATCATAAGTTTAAACCTAGAAGAAAGCACTGCTGGCTACAGCAGCCTGAGTGGGCAAGAGAGTAATAAAGAATGACACATCATAGGCTCAGTCCTGAGTTTAGTGAGCAGACTTTAGTAAGTCTGCTAACTGAAATACATAAACTCTGCAAAACATCTGAAGATTATGGCAATCAGATCAGGTAGCTTTTTTGGTAAAATAAATGCCCTTTAAAGAGGATTAATAAAATTGGATTTATACCACAAGATAGCAGGAAACGGGGGAGGGGGGGGACGTTAAGAAAGCAATTAGATGGAGAGTTAAAGCAATTTATAATCCTTACACTGCTGAGTCAGAACATTACAAGAACATTACCTACAGAAAAAAACCTGGCAAGTAATATTAAATTATATATTGCTAATAAGATTAGAAAATCAAGATAAAAACATCACTAACCAAAGGGTTTGTTTGGGGATGGAGGGAGTAGGTGGAGAAACTATTATTATCTTATTTGCATACTGGAAAAATCTTTCTAGCTATAATTTTTAGAGATAGCAATTATGATCAAAAGTAAGAAGGCGAAATGTGAAAACAGTACACTATTTCACACTCTATTTTCAAATGCTCTATTATATTACTTCAGGGATCTGGGATTTTATTGGCATGGGCCTTCTCTCCACCAGTATACATCACAATCATTCTTTTCCATGGTAGAAAATTGTTTTGGTTTAAAAAAATTCATCACTCCAAAGTCAAACTGCAGATAAATCTCTTGAAACTAGCTAGATTAATTCTAAAATTGCAGTCTACACATTGTCTGGTCCTGTACTCAAAGCCATTCTAGCTGTACTCAAATTCTAACATCACTTTAGCTTATGGTGAGTAAACAAATTCTCACTTTGGCCTACAAGTAGATAAATTAACTTTGTCCAATAATCAAAGAACAGTGCTGGCCCATGCAACATCACTCTGGGATATGACAGGTTGTCACAACCAAAATAAAGCAAAGACTGTCTCAGAATTTAGAGTAACTATTTCATTAGAACTCTGAATAGATTTAACTCTGCAACAAAGTAAAAAGGCAATACCTTAAAATTAAGATAACTACAGGGTTGTGGCAAGATAGAACAACTAATAGATTGTTAGCCGGTCAGTAAATTGGCATAACCATCCTGGAAAACAAACTGGAATTATGCAAAAAGTGACTCAAATACTATACCCTTTGACTGAAATTTCACTATTACTTATAAATCCCAAGCCAGTCAATAACAAAAAGATCTTGTATATACCAAAATATTTATAGTCACACTTTTTGTGAGAGCAAAGAACTGGAACCAAAGGAGACAGACATTGCTTAAGGAATGGCTTAACAAACTGTTGTGCATGTAGTACTTTCCCCCCATCCCACTCCTACCTCTCCCCTTCTCTCACACTTTCTGTCCCTTAAAATTCAATTGATGTAAATCTGTAAGTATATATCACCCAATGATTAAACAGGCTGCTATCACCTTATAAATTATGACAAAAAGGTTGAATTCATGCAAAAAAATGGAGTTTTGGAAAAAGGAACATTATTGTACTTTAAGAAATGCTAAACATGATTAATGTGTGATCAATGAACATGAAGCATGGAAAAACATAGATAGTAAAACATTTAGCACAGTGCCTGACAGTAGGCATTTAAGAAATGCTTATTGATTGACCAGATGTACATAACAATTATAACAATGTACACAAAAAATGAAAACAAAACAATCCAAACAATGATACAGAGCTATAATAACCAAGCTTGGTCTCAAAAAAAAGGTAGGAGGACACATCACCTGGCTCCTTTGCAGAAGTGGGAGAACAATGGTTGTGGGATACTGCATATAACATAAGTTTTTTGAAATGTTGCTTTATTTTTTAGAATTTTTCTTTCTTCCTTGATACTTTATTATTAGGGATGTCTCTCTCTAGTAGGGGGTGGAGGAAAAATAGAGTAGAAAATATAAGGGAAGATAACAATAAATTTTTTTAAAAGATATATTTTAGTACTTGAGGAAAAATAACCATTTTTTAAAAATCTCATCAGGAAGGACTATGTTTGGGTGATTGAAATGTGCATGACAGGCATGTAAAATTTTAAATTAAAGTAGAAATAATTTGGTGCTTTTGAAATCATAGTATGAGATTACAGAAACTAATACTATTGCTTGCTAGATATCTCCTTAGTTTTAGATTAGGATAAATTCTAACCCATAAGAACCATGGTTGATAGGCAGAAAAAGTATTAATAATTAATCACCAATAAATTACCTAGTTAAAAAAAATGACCTAATATTGTATTTTGGCATAGTTCTTATGACTCTCAGGAAAACAAGCTCAAAACTGCATTTTACATTGTTTTGTGGGGAGATTGTCGAAATTGATTTGATCACTATGAAATGAATTCTTAAAATATAAAAGTAGGAAAATCAATATTGAAAATGTACTGCTAGAGAACAGTTAAGCTTCTTGAGTGTGGTCTCAAGTAATTCTGATTATGTTTCCATGGTAGCATTTCCTTTCTCTAGCTCTGCTATTGGTAATATGAGATTGACTATATACTTACTGCTTTGTGTTTTAGATTATGTAGCTAAAATACACCCCAACAACTTACTAATATTCATCTAAAATCTTTAGATTCATGAGGTTGAGATATGAGTAGATGAAGAGATTGAGAAAGTGCTGTCAAAAGTAAATGCAAAGAAAAGACATTTATGTTACTGGAAACATGAACACATCTTCTCTCAGTTTGTTAGTTTTAAAATAATGTATAGTTTTTCACATAAAACTAATTTAAAGGGGCAAATTTTATTCCCCAACAAATAAATAGCCAAATGATAGGAGTACTATCTTTCTCCAAAAAGAAACATGAGCTATCAACAAACAAAAGGGGGAAAATGCTAAAAATCACCGATAAAAGAAATGTAAATGAAAACATCTGAGGTTTCACCTCTACACGCAAACTGGCAAAGATAATTAAAAACCAGAAACAATCACTGCTAGAAGATCAACACAATAATAATCATTATTATCATCATCATCCTGCTGGGAGAGTTATAAACTGTAAACAAACTTTAGAGAAAAGTTGCTGAAATGTGGATGCACTTTGAACTTGCAATGTTACTACTATGCATATACCCTCATGAAGTCAATGACACAAAGAAGCTCCTATACACTAAAATATTAATAGCACATTTAGAAGTAGTAAAAACTAGAAACAATATTATAGACTGGAAGATGAATAAATTGTGGCAAACCAATGTAATGGGTTATTTCACTACAAAGAATAATTAATGTAAGGAAATGAGAGAAACATGAGAAAACTTGTATGGATTAATGCAGAGTTAATAAAGTAGAACCAAGAAAACATACACTGTCAGAACTCAGATCAAATGCAATGATCAATATTGGTTCCAGATGGCTGATGATGGAATATATATCCTTTCTCTCCTAGAAATGACAGAGATACTAATATTACTCCTGTCTCTATAGTAATGGGGTAGATGACAGGCGGTGTAATGACAGGAGCCAAGGATCTTGGTTGGGGGATGGTCCAGTCTTATCTTTCCCCTCCCCAAACCTACTTCTTCCACTTGAGCCTGACTTCTGTCCCTACTCTCTCATTCCTATTTCTGGCTGCTCCCTATCTTTCCAGCCTTCTTACATTTTACTTCCCTCCAGGTCCTCTCTGATCCAATCATACTGGCCTCCTTTGCTGTTTCTTGTACAAAGAACTCCATCTCCCAACTCTGCCTTTTCACTAGCTGAGCATCAGCCTAGAATGCTCCCCCATCTCACCTCTACCTCCTGGTATCCTATATTTGCAATTATTTTGTATGTACATATTTCTATGTTGTCTGCCCCCATTTAGAATTTGAGTTATTTGATCGCAGGGACTACTTGATCTCCAGTTCTTAGCATTGTGCCTGGCACACAGTTATAGTAATAAATATTATTATACATAGTAATAAATGTGTGTTGAACTGACTGAAATTGTTAGCTGATGCCAAGTACCCGAGGTCATTTCTATTTGGAATCTTTCTATAGACTTTCTCTCTCTCTATTGTGCTAGAATAGAAAGAATGCTAATTATAGACTCAGAAACCCTGGGTTCAAATTTTGGCTTTGCCAATTCCTAATTTAGTACTCTTGGTCATCACTTAACTTCTCTGGGCCTAACCAGTAAAACGAAGGAGTTAGAACAAATGAGCTTTTAAACTTGAAATATCATTCACCTACAGAAGACTGTCAACTCCTCAGCCTAGCATTTAAAGCTTTTCATAATCTATCCCTATCCTATGAATAAATGAAAAAAAAAAAGCATTTATTTAATGCTTCCTCTGTATCAAGATTTCCTCCTCAGAGTAAAGTCACTTTCTTCATCTGTAAAATGAAATGGAGAAGAAAATAGTTAAGCACTCCACTATCTTTGCCAAGAAATCCCCAAAGTGGGTCAGAAAGAATTAGACATGACTGAAACAACATGTATCAGGTACTGTGCACTAATCATTGAATACATAAAAACAGAAAAAGGGTCAATGACCTCAAAGAACTTACAGTCTAATAAAAAAAAAAAAAGACAAAGAAGGTAGGAATGGTGGGCAGGAAGGGGTGTGTAGGTCAAGGAAGTCATTAGAGGAGGAGAGGATGGCACTTTAATCAGTAGCACAGGGAAATGGCCTGGGTGAGAAATGGTGAAAGCTCACCAATCAAAATCACAAGCCTCTAAGTCAGTAGGTGAAGTATGAGGCTAGAGAGAGAGAATGTGAAGTACAAAATAGTGGTAGGAAAAGTCAATCTTCTATCTTACTAGTAAAGCCACATTAGAGATCCGTTTTATCTCCCCTCAATTCACTCCCCGCCTGAAATACCTTTCTTCTCTACCATTCTGCATAAAACTCATCTTTCAAAGTACAGGTATTACTCTTAAATGAAGCCTTTCCTATCAATTCCAGTTCTCTGCTCTGTCCTGCTATACCAATAGTTTTTTCCACTTAATTTTGACACTTATGGAATGTTTTGGTACTTCTACACTGTCTCATGTTATTTAACTCCCTTAGTCTTTTCTAACTAACCAGTAGGCAATTACATTTAACTACTCCACACAAGTCTAATTCTCTGGGAAAAAGAATTAATTCATTAAATTGATTTCTCTCCAGCATAGTAAACAACATCTTGGTGGTGTGAAAGGATTAGACCACTTCTCAGTGTTTATTCACCAGGGATGTCAAGTGTTTTATTTGCTCTTCTCTTGTTCTTCTATCTTCACTTAGGAGTGTGCCAAAATTTATTCTTCTTTTGACCTGGATCATCCCATTTGGGCAATTAGGGGAGTATACAGTGCAACAAATAGTTATAAATAGCTGTGAAGTGATGAACAAATTAAAGTTTTATGAGCAATGAAATCAACATATCATTGAGAAATTAAACCATGAGCTTTCCAAACCATTAGGTGAACTAAGACAAACTAAAGTCTTTATTCTAATGTTTACTTAGGACCTTTGCTTGTTGTTGTTGCTTATCCTTCATTTTCAAAGAGAACCAACAACATTGCAGGGTGATGTTTTGACTTGTGCATGAACAGGATTTAAGTGAGGCAGAGCTGCAAAGTCATCAACCTTACTCTCTTCTTCCAGAGTCATCAAAATCCAGTGGCAAGACAAAAGTCAAGATGACTAGTGACAGCTCAGGATACAGAGGATGACCCCAGCATCTTGGATGTCGGACCAAGTCTTCATAGCCTTTGGAATAAATTGTTCTTAACAGCCCATTATTCCAGGAAAAGTCTTCACGTGTTTGAGGTAGACATCCCCCTAACTCACTGAGGGGTTTGTGGCCTGTTGGTTACTCATACCCAGGTTTAGCCTGTTTTTCTGTTTTTCCAGGATGCAACTGCTGCACATGCTACAGCTTCCTGGAGCCACAGGGGAAGAGTTGAGTGTCATGTGGACACCAAAGGTGGATGAGCAGCCCTGAAAAGGGTTCAACAAGCCTTCATACCAGAGAGCTAGTCCTCCCTGAACACCCCATACATCTGTGGACCTTTGCATAGGAACTAAAGAAAAAAGTTAAACTCCAGAGATACAACTATTGCAGAACAACTACCACAAAGCTTACAAAGATTAAAAAAATACCTATGTCTGCTTGAAAATTTCTTCTATCCATTGCCAACCCAATCGACCAATCTTTTTTCATTTATTATACTTCATCAGTTTATGTAACTCTCAGTGAAGGATTTAGTCTGTCAATATAAACAACTAGCCTCACTGTAATTAATAGTGCAAGAGTACTAAAAGGTTAAATGTCTTTCTGAGAATCATACAGTCAGCCCAGGTTATCCTGACTTTAAAGCAAGTTATTGATCCATACTACCACAACTGCCCCATATCTACGCAGCAAACATTCAAAGAATAGCATTACTTTCTAAAAGGAATACAACATTCCTGATTGCATTATTCCCTAAAACACAAGGATAGAGAAACAAGGAAGCAGCATTAAACATTACAGAACAGTCTTACTTTCAAAGTTTTCAATCTAGTATCTTGTTCTATATGACTTTTTTTAAAAATTTCTAAACACACACAATAACTTTCTACCCATTTAACATGCAAAGAGGTGGTATAGTAGATAGAGAGATGGACTAAAGTCAGGAAGACCTGGTTTCAAATTCTTCCTCAGACACCAGCTATGTTGTGTGACACTGGCCAAATTACTCAACCTCTCTCAGACTCAGTCTTCTCATCACCTACCACATAGGATTATTCTAAGGATCAAATGAGATCATATATGCGAAGTACTATGCAAAATTTAAAGCTCTACACAAATACTATTATTAAAGTATTTCATTTCATTTTACTAAAACTTCTCTTTGAGAAAGAGTACATTCAAAACTTTAAAAACAGGGGTCTTTCAATTAGAGCACCCTTAAGTGACAAAGTTGCAATTTGTTTTGGTTCAAACCCATGATTTTACTGGAGTAAGAAACACCCTTAAAAAATAAAGACCACCAACTTATTAAGAAAGTTGTCTAGGGGCATCACGAAGTTAGAGGGTATATTTAGAGAGTCACATAACCAGGCTCTATCAGAACTTGAATCCAGGTCTTTCTGATATCAAGGATGACTCTCTGGCAGCTAGAGTCTAGCCACTTTCTTATGAGGTTGCATAAGGAAACAAAAGTAATCATAACATGAAAAACATTCATTAATGAATCACTTATAAAACTAGACCCAATTTAAACATCCCTCTTGCCTTAGGAACAGAATGTATGCCCATCCTAGTTCACTGTCATGTCTCAGTTAATCTCTGATTTCTGCTGAGTCTTCAAAAAGGTATGATTTGAATATCAAAGGATTAATAAGAGCCCCTAAGAAGATAGTTGAAAACGAATATTTTTGCAACAACCACCTCTACTGTATGTCTGTACAATATATACAGTCTGTCTGACTGTATGTCAAAAGTAAAATAAAGATTATTTCACTTTCTTATCCCACTTTTTTCTTTAAAAAGAAAATGCTCTAAATTTCCAATTTGTTCCTTCTTTCCTTTTGTGTTCATTCTACAAATCAGCAATTTTGATTATTTTGTTAAATAAGATAAAATAACTTATTTTTTAAACTTTGTTTTCATTTTTCAAGGTAATACTCTTTCCTACTATTTACTATGAACTGTTGGTTCCCATCTTAATTAGATTAACTTTAAAAGAACTTTTCTAGTATGAATTATCTCTATCCGCAAAAAAACCTACTGTACCTTAAAATCCACTTAAAGTATAATTTTCATTCTGTTCCCTTCCAATCCAATTTATGTTTCAAAACTCTTACCTGGCTGATTCAAAAGTGTATTTGTTTGCTTTAAAATGTTACATACATAGACACCACTTTTACTCAGTGGTATACCATGATTGTTTTTGAAAGTAAAAGAATTTAATCCAAAAAAAAAATAACAGAGTGAGATTAGGTAGGGTAAATACTCTGGAACTGGGATTTGTCTGGAAAAGTGGGATTAATTCTTACCTTTTACCTATAATAACATATGGATAATTTGTCTATCATCTACATCTCAACAGTAGGTAAAGCCCTTAGGGAGTTTAGTGAAATATACATGATGTGAATTCCCAAATAAATCCAAGAATGATTCTAACACAATCCATAAAGGAAGAGGGAATGGGGATTGAATCCTTCTATTTAAAAACCTGACCACAACTTTTTTTTGGGGGGAGGGGAAGAAGAGTAGGAGGTGTTTTGGAAAGGAGGAGGAACTCATTCATGCAACAAAATCTGTTCAGAAGCCAATATAAAGTCTTTTTTTATCTTATGAAAATCTCATCTTTACCAAATGGCTATGGAACATGTATCCTTCTGAGTATCATTAAACAAAAATGAAAGCAAAGACACATTAGTATTTAAGTTATACAATTTCCAAACTGAAGTGGTATAGTATCATGCTACAGTGCAAACCTCAAAATTATTAAGAAATTATCATCAACGATCTACCAACATCAGTTGGTAGAACTAAACATAGTACCTTCCAATAACTTAGGTGTAATATATTCTTGACACTCCATATCACTGTGTTCATTGTAAGTGTGAAGAGTAAAATGTAAGGTCAAGGACAGTAGGGATTTATTTTTGTCTTTGTATCCCCAGCACCTAGCAATAATAAGTATGTTATAAATGCTTACTGAATTGAATGTATGTCCTAAAGTATAAAGCCAGTAGAAGAAAAAAGGAGTTGCCTAAAGAGACCAGTACAAGTACAGAAAGAACTCATCAACAAACTCAATTTTAAAAGACATTTTTAAAATGGAAGCAATACTTCCTTGACTCAAAAGAGTATTAGATTATTAGATAAACATCTGAAGGGTAAAAGCCCAGAAGCAAGTGAAGCTGATGATAATTGCTGAGAGAAAAAAAAAAGGGGGGGGGGTAGGTGATGGGTGGTCTGGTTTTTAGATATTTTGGGAGAAAGTTAAAAATCAAAGGTTTGGGGAACTGCTTTGGGTTAATGATAAGAAGGCTGAACTACTCAGACTCATTTGTGATTTCTGTTTTCTCTGTCAATAATAAGGATCTCTGGACTGGGAAAAATAAAATATAAATGTTTATGAGATAACCATTTAACTGAGCTCATATTTAAAAAAAACTGCAAAAACTAGTAGACAAGATTGCTGCTGTCCAGGATCTCTGAATAATCTTTGCACAATGCAATACTAATGTTGACACTATTTTCAAAAGAGAAAACGGAATCAGCAAATTAATAATGAATAAAAAAGCAGCTAGACTAATGACTTCTCCAAGGTCATACAGGTCTTAAGTTAAATACTTGGGATTCAAACCAAGGCTCTTGAATGTCCAAATTTAAGGCTTTTAGAATGCTCAGAAAGTGAAGCAATGACCACTAAAAAAGGCCAACCTAGCAGCTTCATCAAAAAAGCATGTCATGACAATCTCGATGTTTTTTTGAAAGGGTACCTAACTAGAAGGTAGATGAGGGACCTTGTATCCCTGGTTCCTCTTTTTCACTGTGAACCCTAGAATTCTTTAACTGTCCTTCATAGTAAACCTGTGCCCTCCCCTTGGAAATTATTTTTATTTACATACATGTTGTTCATCTCTCAGATTTAAGCTCTTCAATTTATTATGAACTATTTTGTCTTTGTATCTCTAACATAACCCAGATCTTGTCACCTAGGAGCTCTTAATAAGTGTTTGTTAAACTGTTCAATAACCCTCAAGAAACTGACAGAAGTATGCCACCATGGCAGGGGTGGGGGTGGGGAGGAAGGGGAGAAAAATCTGAAACTCAAGTGACTCTGGAACTGAATACTGTAAACTAAAAGTAAACAAACAAGTCAATAAAAAAAAACAAAAGAAACTGACAGAAAAGGTAAAAAGTATATCACCATAATAGCTATTCATATCAATGAACCTGAGTCATCAAGATAAGGTTAAGTTATGTTCACTCTCTTCTGTTTATATAAGGTAATAAAGATTTTGAAAATATCTCTGGAAAAACTAATTTCAAAAAAGTTTTGGGGTTTGTTTTTTTAACCTCCCAGAAAACTAAAGCTTACCGCATTCACTAACAAAACTTACATCTATGATGCTGGATAGATGAGGGTAAATGAATATGACAAACTACTGCTGCAACAGAATTCTATTTCTACCTAATTCTATCTAATTCTATCAGAATTCTATCACTATAGTGCTTTACTTTTTGTCCAACATTTAAGAGCTTTTCTTAATTGACAAAGCACATTTAGTCTTTTCATCATGCCTCAAGTAGACAGTTTTATCTCCATGTTATACATCAGGAATGAAGCACAGAAATTTTACAAAGTCAGATAGCCAATCAACAGCCAATTTACAAACTTACAAATTCCAAGTCCCTTGATTGTGGTGGCTATAAATGACAGCAATGATGAAAAGAAATCAAATTACTTTGTTTAAACTTACTTAAGAGAGCTTAAGAATTAGATCTTACTGAGCTAAAATTTTAAATGAAAAGTTGACCCCTTTCATAATATAAAAAGAAAATAATGTCTGCGTTGTCTCCTTGAGTACTGGTACAATTATTCAACCTTTCTATCTCAGTACCTTGTACATCTTAGGTATTTAAATTTTAAAAACTGTAGAAGTTAAATAATTATTCTATTTCTTGTTGCTTATTCACTTAGAAAAAAAACATTACCCTTCTACCTTAACTTTTCCAAAAAGAACACAATGTTAAAATTAAAGTTATTGAGGGAAATATAGTATTAAAAGCATTAAAGTGATTACATAAAACCAGAATTTATGAAGATCTTCTACTATAATTAAATACATCCAGTCCCGAAGCAAGAGAATAAGAATTTAAAACTCTGAAATTAAAACCAGTAACGAGCTTGTGACAAATAATTTGACTTAAGCAATATATTTAACCCTTCACATTTAAAATGCTGGATGGAATTCCCCCCCCCTTTCCCCAAAAAAAAACAAACCCAAATTAGTAGTCAAAAAATCCTACCTTGCCATGGCTTCGCTCCACTTTCTGAAAACATTTATTCAAAGAAAGGTTGTGTCGGACAGAATTCTTCCAACCTGTTGGTGCTGTAGCAAAATACGGAAATCGTTCCAGAATCCAACTGTAGATTTCTTTGACTGGCAAACATTTATTTGGGGAATGTTCAATAGCCATGTAAATGAGAAGACTAAAGGAGTAAGGGGGTTTTGAATTCCCTGATTTTTTTTCTGTGTTCTGGTAGGATGGTACAAAAGTTGGCACATTATCACCTTCAATGTCATATATTGGACTAACAATAGGAAGACCCTCATTTCCAAGGCTGAAGTTTGTCAGAAGATTAGTGCTTTCATGAAGCCAGTTCAAGTTTGTGAGCTCATCATCGGCTGATTCACTGTCCACTAAAGTAGCTTTTGGCCTGGCAGCATCAACTGCTTCAGGCAAGCTTCCCATTCTGTAAATCTGGCTTAATCCAGCAACCTTTTCTGCTCCAGGAATTTCAGCTCTCTTATCTGGAGTCATTCCAGTTACGGGACCCATTTAATCCTATGGCTCTGCAACAAAGAAAACAATTATGAATCAATGTAATCCTTAAGACTCTTAACCTGTTTGTATACCCAAAGTGCTGATTAAAATGCCCATCCCAACATATATACTTATACATATATGTATACTTATATGTAAAATAGTCATATAATGAAATTTAAAACAAGAATAAGGAAATGGGAAATATATTACCTTTATAATCAACAGATTACTTAGTGAATGAATGCTGTTGAAGTTCATCACATGAATAGGCAATGAATAGAAATTCTATACAAAAAAGTTATTTATTAATGATAGACATTAAATCGTTTTCAATCCCGTTTACAATAAAGAAAACCAAAGAGTAAGAAATAACAAAAACTAATATTTAGAATGGTCCCTAGATTCTACTACTTGAGATCCAATTATCACAGTAAAGATATAAAACAATGTATATTGGGGGGAGGGTTTGAGGGCAGGACCAAGCTACTTGAAAAAAACCAAAGAAAAAACTGTCCCCACAGAATCAATCATTATATTACTCATTTTCCGAGGTTGGTTTTTTTTCTTTATACCAAAAAGAAAAAGAGACAGGTATTTACTAGACAGCTACAGCATACTTTAAAGTCTATTAATAGTCTGATGCACTGAATTTCCAAATACAGTTTCCTTCTTTAAATTCTAGTTTTTAAAAACCGTAATCTATTAACTACAATTCCAATTTTCTCATAAAAAAGCAAGTGAAGTGCTAGTATATCTGTATGGAGAAAATAAAAATTATAATCTTTGTTTGGCCACCTAGGAAATAAACCAAATTATGCTATATACTCACATAATTCAATGATTTTCTCTGCAGATATTTTCACTTCGAAAAGGTAGAGGGGGGGGTAGGAAGCCCAAGTAAGCATTTGAATGCTAGTTGGTAAGTAGCAAAGTCAATTGTAATGCAGGCTCATTAGCATTTCTCCCTCCTTTGAGCAACTTTTGGGCTTCTCAGACTATAAAAATTTGTGGGAGGGGAAAGTAATATATAAGTGATTGAAAAATAGTACAAGAAAGAAATTCTAAATGTAGAGCTCCAGATTTGGTCAAAGGACCTTTTGTACCAGAGAAGAAAGACAACAGACACTGTAAACTGGGAGACTTTAGAAAACATTTAGCAGATAAGAGGAATGCTAAAGATAAAAGGAGATTATTCGTTTGTGCAGTTTTTAAAAAATAAAATGGAGAAAAGAGAAGGATCAAAGGAGAGACAGAATTATGATAACTGATATCAGAGAGAAGGCAGAGCTACTTAGTCCTTATTTTGTTTTTCTCTGCCAAAAAGAATACTCTGTGGACTAGTGCAAAAATGGTTAATCTGGAATTTGATTCCCAAGATAACTCAGGAGAAAGTAAGGGAACATCTAGTCATCTTGGATAAATTCCAATCACCTAGCCTAGATGAACCACATTCACAGACTCTACAAACAATCTTCAATAGGCTAGTACTCCAGTCCCCCATATTTCATGTCTGTCTTGTCAGTTCTAAGACCCACTACAGCAGTAGTTCTCAACCTTCCTGATGCTGCAACCCTTTAATACAGTTCCTCATGTTGTGGTGACCCCCAACCATAAAATTATTTTCGTTACTACTTCATAACTGTAATTTTGCTACAGTTATGAATCATAATGCAAATATCTGATATGCAGGATGTGTTTTCATTGTTACAAACTGAACATAACCCACAGGTTGAGAACCACTATTCTAGAGAAAGCACTCATAGAAAGTGTCTTATCAAGTAAAAGCCTTCTAGGAGAGAATTAATATTATTTTATTTAAAAGTGTCATAATTGCAGAAAGTTTTACTTATAGAAAAAAAATGCCTTGGTATGAATAAGTGGCAATTTCCATTTGCAATTTTAAGTCTATTTTTTAAAAAAATTCACAACAAAATCAAAATGACTATTACTAAGAGTTTCAATAAGCTTTACTTTTATTCATTCTATCCTTCATATGTAAAGCTGATATATTAAAAGGATTGTTATTTTCAGGATTTGTACCAAATAATGGAACACTTTGGGGCAACCTTGGTATGATCAATGGGCAAATGTCACCAGTTGAAAGTCATCTGACTAGTTAAAAGTATAGTATGTGGTCATGGAAAAGAATAAAACTAAAAACTTTTGGTTCTCTAAAAAAAGTGCTGCAATTGAGAATTCAAGTTTTTGATAATAGACTTTCATTTCCTTGTTCTTTTACAGACATATGGTTCACTGCACCCATATTAGTGAAATGTGGGCTTAAAACACAATCATATCATGAACTTAAACCATTTTAAACAATTTTCAAGTTTCATAAACTGAAAGTTTTTGTAAACAAAAACATTAAGGATACTATCAATCTTCCCTCTTTATATTCCTTTGGCTAATTTGATGTATATTCATAGCTTTGAAAAAAAATACAATAATTGAGGTATATAACTAAATCTTAAAATCAATAGTTTCTGGTTAGTCTTTAATATTTATATTATTAATTAACTTATTTTTTCAAGTCAGCATAATACTACACTCAAAATATAAAAATTCACCACTTAAAAGTAGGTCTCTGAAGAGACATTTCAAATAAATAAAGGTTCATATGGTTTCTAGTAAAATGATCCTGATATGCTTCATCTTAGGGTACAGATGAAAATCTGTACCAAACTGGAAAAGCTTTGAGACCAAATGAAAAAAAGGAGCCAAATGTGAGGGTTTTCCACATGGTAATTAATTATTTTAGCCACAGCAATTAATATACTGTGTACTAAGATATGGAGAAATGTGAATTTTATTGGTGGAGAGAGTACCCACACTTCTAATCTTCAATGGGGCAGCTAGGGAATGCAGTAGATAAAGAGTGTCAAACCTAGAGTTAGGAAGGCTTGAGTTCAAATATGACCTCAGACACTTAATAGAGCTGTGTGACCCTAGGCAAGTCACTTACCCTGTTTGCTTCAGGTTCCTCATCTGAAAATGAATTGGACACAGAAATGGCAAACCACACCAGTATCTTTGCCAAGAAAACCGCAAATGGGGTCAGTAAGAATTGGACAAGACTGAAACAACTTGAACTACCTATCTTCAATGCATCTGTGTTATCATTGATGTGATCTATGCAGACCACAAGGTACCTAGGTCTTCTCATCCCATGCTTTTATCTTTGGTCTCTCATAAACCTTCCTCAGTGGTTACACCCAACATTCTAGAACAAGAGTTCTTGGAGTCTTTCCAGTTTAACTTTAACTGAACTTTAATTGAAATTGAACACTTCTTCCATTCATTATGAATGTAGATTTTAAAAATCACATGAATGAAGCAGGTGCAAAGCAATGTGCTAAGTGTGGGGGATTCAAATGGAAAAATGAGTAGAATCTCTCAAAGTTTACAGTCTAATGAGGGAGAAAATACATATAAAAGGTTTCAGCTACAAGTCAGATGTAGAAGTCCCATGGTCCTTAGTGCAGCAAAGTACATATTAATTAATGACTCTTCTTCAACATTATTTTGACTGATAATATCATTATCAGTTTCCATTTGAAAATGCTATAGACTTTGGTGGCAAGAACTTTGCTTTCTGAGACTTCTGTAGCAGTGGCTGTAGCACGTGTAGCAGCTGCCAGGCATATAGTGATGGATGAGGATACTAGGCTAGAAGCATTCCCAAGGCTCTTGGGTTCTGGGCCTGGGCTGTCTCCAAGAGAAGTGGAGAAAGTAGTATCATCTGCCTGGCATATGCTACTTCTCCTATCCCCCTTAGGGTTCCTTGCTATTATTCAGAGAAGAGGTCTATTGATTTCACCAAACTGTCAAAGGGGAACATAACACAAAAAATGCCCACTCCTAATCCAATTCTGGATCCAGTTCACTGTTCGTCTTGAGGAAAATTAATAAATTAATATTATGCTATATTATTTAATTACAAATATTACTATGTAATCCATCCTATTCTCCACTCAGTCAAATCCCCATTTCTCAATCTAGCTCAAAAGACATTCTCAGTCTGAACAATAGTCACGGTAGAATATCATTCCTAGCCCTAGAACACCTCATCATAATTCTGGGACTCTTGCTTTTATTTATAGATTAAACAATAAACTAGCTTGGCCTGGGACCCTGGGTGGGTGAGGGTTCTCCTGTTCTCTTTCCTCCTTAAAGTTAGAGATAATCTGTTCTCCATGAGGGATCTTGATTGAGATGGTTCTGATTTTCTAGCCAAGATTATAAAGGTAGTTGATGCCCATCAAGCAATTAATATTTCTTAATTGCCAGAGCAATTAGGCAGCTAGGTAGCACAGTAGAAAGGATGCTGAGCCTGGACTCAGGAAGATTCATCCTCCTGAGTTCAAATCTGAGCTCACTTACTAGAGCTGTGTGACCCTGGGCAAGTCACTTAACCCTGTTTGCCTGAGTTTTCTCCTCTGTAAAATGAGGTGAAGGAAATGGCAAAGCACTCCAGGATCTTTGCCAAGAAAACCCCAAATGGGGTCATGAAGAATCAGACATGACTGAAAAAATAACTGGACAAGAAAAACTGCATTGTCAGCCACACCTGAAGGCCAACACACTTTCCCCAGCAGTAGACTAAGCCTACCACCTGAGGAGTACTCCCTGTCTCCCAAGGAGAAATAAACAGGGAGGAGCTGAGTCCATCCCCTTATTAAAATGTCTACCAATTGGGATCATCTTGCCTTTGCCCAGGGAAGTTCAAACGATATACTAACAGACCAATCAGAAAGAGGCTATTGAGCCAATTTATTAGTTATTGCTAGCTTAACTAATAAATCGATAAAGCTTAGGTCCCTGGCTTTTTGGCTGAGATGGCCAGCGTGACCCACTTTACTAACAACTTATCCATCACTGTTAATAAACTGTTATCTTGCCCCGGAGAAAACTTTCTCAGCTTGCCTGTTACAATCTTACTTCACCACAATCCCAAGTTACTTGTCCAAGATTTGATATGTGTGTGTATGTATAACATATGTCTATGCACACAGATGTATATATGGAACTAGGTCAATGGGTTGGATACCGGTATGACATGCCTAATCTATTTGTTCTTTTCTGTAGGGATTGCTATCTAACCTCTTGTAAGAGGTTGTGAATCTGCATTATTCTGGGGTTTGATGCAATCAGCACAAAGTCATCAACCAATAGGAGCATCTAGACGACTTCCACTCATAAGAAAACCTCTCCAATTTGAACTCTATAGTGGACTTCCTCTGTGATAACAGCAAAATCAAGCAACTAACAAGCATTTGTTAACTACATGCTTTGTGCCATGCACCATGCTACTTGTGAAACAGTCAAGTGTACTTTACTGCTAAACATGCTAAAGTGAAACAGCTCCTGTTCTCAAGGAGCTAACATGCTACAAGGGGACACAAAGTCAATAAGTGAGTACAAGATAAATACCAAAATTTTACAAAGTTATTGAGGGGGATGGGTACTAAGAACTGGACAGAGGCCTCTTGAAAGAGGTGGCATTTGAACTGAGTCCTGAAGGTAGACACAGGGTTCCAGGAGGCACAGTAAGAACAGAAAATATTCTGCTCATGAGGTGTAACCTGGACAGAAGTAGAAAGGCAGGAGATACAATGTGGTGTATGGGGAACAATAAACAGTCCTGTTTGACTCAAACACAGAGTACATGAGGGGAAAAAAATATATAATCAGCCTAGAATGAAAAGGTGAAAATAGCAAATAGTTTATACTTTATCCTAAAAGGCTATGGGCAACCACTGAAGTTTCTCAAGCAGAGGAAAGATATGATCCAACTTATGTTTAAGGACTATCAATTGGCAACAGTATGGAGGATGAATTAGAAAAGGCACAGACCAATTAGGAGGCTACTAAAAATCCAGGTGAGAAATGGCAAGGTGTTAGATGTAATTAGACAGAAGGGAATGGATGCCCGCAAAGATGGTGAAGAGATGGAATTTATAAGACTTGGCAAACTGACTGGATATGAAAGGGGAGTTGTGAGCATAAAAAGTTACAGATGACTCCTAATTCGTAAACCTGGGTACCTGAAAGAATGATGTTGCCCTTGAGAGAAATGGGGAAGTTAGGAGGAAATAACGGGTTTGTGGCAGGAAGATTTCCCTTCCTTGTTCTAGACAAGTTGAGTTTGAGGTGCCTATAGGATATCTAAGTAGAGATGTCATGAAGATATTTAGTAATGCACGACTGGAGCTCAATGTAGGAATAAGAATTGCATAGGCAGACTTTGAAGTCATTTGCATAGTTCTGCTACAACTGCTTGAAAATGCTAATCTGTTCTAATACATATGTCTGGATATATTATGGAACAATCTGAGCATAACTCCAATTTTGCATTTGCTTATGCGTGACTGTCTTCAAAAAAAGTTAGAACACAGAAAATCGCACCATTTTACAAAATTCACAAACCGCAACCCTTCTAACTCTTATATCCACAAGAAAACTCTTTCCAAGGAAAGCAGCAAATTTATTACATATTTTCTTGCAAAACAGGAATGTGGGTTGAAGAGGCCTGATTGATTCTTACCTCCTGCACCCTACCTTCCACTATGGCTAAGTAAGGCCCGTAGTCACTAGACTGCAGTTTATCAAGGCTACCTTTTTATCAGGGCTACCCTTCCACTGGCAAAGACTTAACTTTGCCAGACTCTGCCCTGTGAGTACCAGAACAAAGGTTAAGCAGTAGCCCAATTTATGTATTTCTTGCCATTTGACATGCATAAAATTATGCTACCACTTTTACTAGATTTCTTGTCTTTTAAAAAAAATGTGTCACTGATTAAGTTTTTGAGTGTTGTGCCCTTAACTACATTTTCTCCATTAGCCCTGTGTTTTTTATGCACAATTTTGCACAGAACAGTAATTTTTAGTAATGCATGTCATGTATAACAGAATTGATTTTAACAATCCATGAAGATGATGGGATCATCAAGGTAGAGAGTAAGGAGAGTGCTTAAGGCAAAACCTTGAGGAATAACTAAATATAAGGGATAGGACACAGATGATAAATCTACAAAGAAAACCAAAAAGGACTGATCCAATAGTAAGGAGAAAAACTCTTTTAGTGAAAAGAATAGACCTTTATATAGTACCTACAATATACCAGACACTGTCCTGAGTGCTTTTTACAAATATTATTTCATTTTATCTACCTCACAACAATCCTATGAGGTAGATGCTATTATTATCTCCATTTTACAACTGAGGAAACTGAGGCAAACAAATTAACTGTCGGAGGAAGGATTTAAACTCAGGTCTTCCTGACTCCAGGCCCTCCTGACTCCAGGCCCAGTGCTCTATCCTCCATGACATGAGCTGGTCACACAAACTCAAGGGAGAATACAGGAGGGAAAATGCAACAGTAGTAAAGTCATATTTCAAAAATGTAAGAAGAGCACCTTATTTGATGTTAAGAGGATTGCAAAAGAAATTTATCTTGACCTCTATACCTAACAAGTAAACATATGATCTTAATATATGCATGGGAGCTAGCCTGTTGGGAGTCATCAAAGCTATGCTGTGCTCTACTTTAAAATAACACCATATGGGGCAGCTAGGTGACACAGTGAATAGAGCACCAGTCCTGGAGTCAGGAGGACCTGACTTCAAATCCGCCCTCAGATACTTGACACAATAGGCTCTGTGACCTTGGGCAAGTCACTTAACCCCAACTGCCCTGCCTTCTCCTCTCCAAAAAATTTTTTTGTAATTAAAAATAAAATATCACCATAGTGGGATGTTACAACTCTCATCAAAACATTTTAAATAATTCCTTCCCATATGAGGTTTCCATAGGTTGTCTTATTCGTGGGTGTTTAAATCCAGTCAAAACCTCTATACAGTTCTTTTTTTAAAAAATCAAGAAATCAAGAAACTAAATATTCTTTCAATGCCACTGTCTCCTCTTTGTCTCTTCTCTCCCCAATAATGAAAAAAGAAAAAGAAATTTTGAGCAAATATGCACAGTCAAGCAAAGCAAATTCCTACACTAATCACTTTCAAAAATTATGTCTCCGTCAAGATCTAGAGTGATACCATCTCTGCCAGGAAGTAGACTGTGTTCTTCTTGATCACTGGTCCCCTGGAATGGGTTGGGTATTAAACTGATAAGTAATCTTAAGTCTTTCAAAGTTGTTTTTCCTTATAATGTTTTTATTGTATAACTCTTCTTCTATCACTTCACTATACAGTTCATAGCGAGTCTTTCACCAGGTTTCTCTGAAACAGACTGATATTCCTTATGGCACAATTAATATCCATTGCACCCATATGCCATAATTTGTCTAGCTGTTCCTTGAAGGGGATAAGTATTTTCTTGGTTTGTTGACACTACAAAGAGATTTACTATAAATATTTTTGTATTTTTCACTGGGTTGAAGAATATACAGTTTAGTAACTTTTTCACTCATTTAGTGTGACACTGAGCAAGTCACAACCTCTCTGAACCTCAGTCTCCTAATCTATAAATTAAGAGGTTGTATTCAGTGGTGTCTAAAGTCCTTTAAAGTTCTAAATAGACGTTCTTATAAATATATGGCAATAATAAGCAATGGGAAAAGGACCATTTTCTCTACGAAAGAGAATCATTTTCAGACTGGGAGAACAAAAACGGTTTATAGAGAATTAAAACCTAAGAGAAATAAGGAATACTTTTCAGTACTTGTAGTAAGAAGCATCTATTTTCAATGAGTTCAAGTTACGAGACTTGGAACAATTATATCTGGATTATCACATTCAATTGTGGCATTTTTATTTTAAGAACACTGACAAGCTGTACTGTGTCCAAAAAAAGTGAATCAGGATGGTGAAGGTTTCACATATGAGAAAACCTGAAGAAGAGAAGGGGGAACATGATAGCTCTCTTCCTGAATTTGAAAGGGAGCCACATAAAAGACTGATTTAAAAGTGGCTTTAAAAGTTGCAGAGAGCTAAGTTTTAGTTGGACTTCAGAAAACGCTTCTTAAGAATCACAGGTGCCTCCAAAAGGGAACAGACTGCCTGGAAAGTAATTCTCTCTCCTGGATCTGATCTCATCAAGGGAAAACTAAATAACTACTTGTCATTTCAACAGTGAAGTGGACTTTGTTTAAGTGCAGGTTCAATTAGAAATATTCTAAGTTCCCTTCCAGTTCTGATACTATGAAATCATGTAACATAGGCCTTGTGTCAACGCTAATATTCATTAACTTATTTTACTTATTCTTCCACTAAAATCCTACTTACCATGGTATAGAAGTAATCATAGATACCCTAAGCTCTGTTCAAATATCCAGCCTCAAGACACTTGACACAAAAACTAGCCGTGTGACCTTGGGCAAGTCACTTAATGCCAATTGCCCTCCCAAAAAAAGCAAAAAAAAAAAATTAAATTAAATTAAAAATATGGTGCTATCATTATGGAGAGGTTTTGAAAATCAACCTTGCAATAGACTGTCATAGGAGGACTAACCTAGCTAAATAAAAAGGCTTATTACCTGAGTAGTCATTGGATGCTAAATTTGAGGGGCCAAAACAAATCAGAAGAGTTTCTACTATGGCCAAGTTGGACAGCAAACCACATTTCTGGATAAATTATTATCTACATCCATGTGTTAAACAAAACAATCAATTTTTCTGAACACAGCAACTGAAAGAACCTCCAAAGAGAAGCCTTTAAAAGAGCTATAATTTGTGCAGGTGGAAAGTATGCCCAAAGGGATCTTTTGAAGAGTTTTAAGTAAATTGAAACTGTTTCAATCAACAAACATTTTGTTAAGCCCTACTATAAACCCAGGGCACAGCCCGATTGCCCTTTCCTCCCTCATTTGGAATTACAGGTTTCCCTATACTAATAGAAAAATACAATAAACATTCAAGAATGAAAATGTTAACACATTTATTTTGAATTGCATGGCTATAATATATTGTTTCTAGAGTTAAGAACTTTTCGGTGATTTCTACGCCCTATTACTGTGTAAATTAATTGTGGACAATCTGTTGTATTCACATCAAAGCAACACTTTACTACGGACTATAGAACCAGTTGGAAAATGGGTTAGGTTAAAAAAAACTCTATATTGTATTAGATGCAAGAGAATGTCTATTTTAAGAGAAATCTAAAGGGATTTGGAAATCATGCATAATTAGCACAGTCTTCCTTGACTGTGGTTAAAAGGCAATTTTCAGACTAGTGGAGAAGTATTCACTTTTACAGGTTAAACATTTTCCTTGCTTAAACTATTAATTTACTTTTGTTTAGCAAACTTTTCTCCCTTCCCCTCGAATTTCTACAAATTACACTTCAGGGTAGACAATGGCATTAGGACAAATCCTTAACTGATAGAATTCAAATTAGTTTTCATTCTGTGAGATAGACAAGTACATTTTTAGAGAACGAATTTACATTTATTTCAAAGACATATAGGAAAATTTATATTAAATTAAACTGCAAAGACAGTAGATCCATAAGAATGGTTGTTGTATTTCATGCTTGAAAAGGACTAAAATGACATCAATTTGTTGGAGTCCAGTTACAGTGCATCCAATTGTGGTTGAGCAGACCGACAGGAGTTTGGAAGATTCTAACACAGATTGGACATCAATAGTCCCAATGAACACTTGGAGATCCATAAGAATATATAACCAGGATATATACTAAATACAACTGAGTAAATCAAGGTACTATTACAATGCAATAAGTCAGATCAAATTCAATACATATCTTAGTACTACCCTGTTAAACACAGACTTCTAACAAAAAAATTACAGAAGTATATGCTGCCATGTACTATCCTTAGCAATTCTTTTTTTAGGATTTTTTTGTTGTGGTCTATACATTTGGGGAGTTGTTCTTGGTTTGTATATATTAAAGCAAAACTGCAACAAAAATGCTAGTCTTTATTATTTTACAAAATTGTTTGCTGGGTATTAATTCATTATCTTTACAAACTTTCTTTTTAGCATTTAATATCTTTGATAGTTTTATTCCATTATCAAGACATTTTACAATCCAGAAGAGTTATAGCATCATTTACAAATTTCAAAATTTTCCCAGGTAAATCATGGGAGAAAAGGGCAAATGGTGCCTCTCCCATTTTGTTACTTTCCAGAAAGCCATTTATTTGACTGAGTAGGCCAGGTATGTTCTTGTAAAGTGAGAGCTGAGCTATGTTAATTAATTCAGACCTTCCGAAGCATGCAGAATACAGTGATAGGAACACAGAAGGAACTCAAAGATGTTTGCTGAATGGAAATAGTTTTTGCTTGACTAGCCTATTTAACTGACTCAGTTCTACAATTCACTTTACTAATGTAAACTCAGTCTTAGATTAGAATTTATTATAAAGGGAAACAGAAGTTTCCATTCAAACTCTGGGTGTCTTCTCTTCACAATCTCATTCTTTTAGAAAGAGATCATTAATGCTAGTTAGTTATGAGAAGATACTACCTTTCCTCTAATACTTAAAACAATAGGATACACAAAACATTTTAATATCTTAAAGACGTTAAAGTTTCTGAAATAGGAGAATGTTTCAATTGGGGGGAAAAAGGGAAAAGTCAAATTCTTATGAAACATTCATTCCCAGCATTTAAAGTACAAGTAATGAATAATTTAGTAGCAAAAATTATAAGGCTGCATCACGATTTCAAAACAATTTAGAATTTAAGATGACTTCTGACAAATAAAAATCACTAAAGGAGAATTATTTTTCTCATCAGTTTAATAATTCTCAATTATCACTTTGTTTTTTCCATTATAAGCCAATGTCCATCCCACGAAGATCTGCTACTCAGAGTGGAGATCAGATATAAATCCCAAAAGCACTGCAAAAGACTTCTATTTGATTACAATACAACATGATGTCATGTATCCAGGACAACTGAAGCATTATGGTCTCCTAGGGATAAAACTGCTTGTTGGTCATAGATTTAGGTGACATGGCATGTGATCTGTTGAAAAATGTGTGCAGCTGCAGTCTTAAGCAAAACAACAAAAAGGAACAAAACACAAAGGGGTCAAAGAGCTGTTTTCACAGGAAAACTTTTCTAACTATTTTAAAAAATGGGTTAACAAACCATGGTCATTTGAAAAACTGAAAAAAAATCTTTCAAAGGCAGAGGACAATAACATTTTTAAAAATTTTATTTTACTACATTACATTGAGTTTTCCTGCTCCCCAAATCTAGTTAAATACTCTTATAAAAGTAAATGTTTAAGATCCAGATCTACCTAAATAATTTCTCTAAATCTTAAGAAAAATCATTCCTAAAAGATTAAAAAAATCAAAGTGTAATCAAAAATGACAAGAAAAAATAAAATCCTGTAATTATATAGTTTGAATGTGGAAAACAATAGCTTCAACTTAAAAAACTAAACTCTTGAATTCTGTGAAGATTAGATTTACTGGCAAATACTTATGAAAACCAGAAGCTCTATCTTATTTATATATCATGTGCTTTGTTTCCCTTTCCATGGTTTCAATATATTTGTCATATTCACTAGTTTGAGAAGTGAAATGGTTATATATGAGTTCAAAGTAAAATGTGTTGCTAATAATCAGTAAATATCCTAAGAAAATGAGGTAACAAATTTAACTTTAATTTTAGAGAGGTTACTAGACTTGGAATCTGGAAGACATGGGTATAGACAAATTTCTTCTCAGATACTAACTACATGTGTACCCCTGCTCAAGTCACTTCATCTCTCTGAGACCCAATTTCTCCAACTGTAAAACAAAGAATTTGGACTCACTGACCTCTAAGATCCATTTCCAGCTCCAAAATCTGATTCGAGAACCTATTACGAGAAAGGAAGAGATAAGAGACACAAAGACAAAAGTTCCTGGTCTCAGGAAAACAATTTTTATATAAAATGGTTTTTATATGGTCAGTAAACACCTCTTCTTCCACAGCAGGGACAGAGATAATTCAAAAAGCATCATTACAAAAAGCAATGCAAAGCAAAGCAACTTTAGAAAACAAAAACATTTTCCACTAAGAAACATGGCTGTTTCTACTATATTTAGCTAAACATATTGCTATTAGAAACTGAACTTATACAATTCTGCTATTACCTGTAAATTTCATAAAAGTACAGTAAGATTAACCTGCAAATTATAAATCATAATTGGCAAGCAAATTCAAAACTAAAAATCTCTATATTTCTAAACTGTCACAACCTATACAAGCCTCAAATAAAAAATTACTTGTTAGAAGTAGAGAAATATTAAAGAGATAAAATGCTAATTATCTTCATCACTTATAATTAGTGGGATTGCCCACCTGTTATCTCCTTCAACCAACATGGGCACTGGTTAAACTAGCTCTTTGTTCTCCAACAGATAGCTTCCAAAGGCACTTTTAAAAAGTCATGTGTACATACTGAACAAAGTTCATTTCAGAAATGCATAAGCCAATGAATCTAAGGTACTATAAAGTGCAAGGGTAAATTCTATTGGCACTTTACAGCAGCCACTGGGTTTTTTTTTCATCAAAATTTAAGTGTAATATGGTTTCAACGACCTTGAATCTTTGCCATAATTACATTCTGTCATGCAGTCAAAACTCTCCAACCATTTTTTTACACAATTGCTTCACTATATTGTTGTCAGAAAATAAGCAACTATTTAAAGTACAATAACGATCAGAAATAAATGTAATAAAGATACCCTTCATCTTATTAAGTGTTGATCTTTTCTATAAAGTTTTAAACAGAAATAAAACAAACATCAAAAGGAATTTGGTTTTAGAAATTTCTAAATCACTTTATTGAATTTTACAACTTGACAGCATTCAATCTATTATTTCCTAAGCTCACTATAAAAGAAAAAAGCCTATTTAAATGCAATTCCATTATAAGATCATGTTTAATTTAATAGGAAATAGTTAAATCAATCCTACTTAAATGCAATTAGCTCTAACCCAGTACAAGTAGCCAGATAAAAAAAGTCTTATATTTCCCCAAATACTAATGATGTGATACTCAGCATGAAATATCTAGAATTTTTAAAATAAAAAATAACAGCTGTCTTTATGGATGAGCTACATGCCATCAACTAGTAATAGTATTTGTATATGTAATAACTAGTCTATAATACATATACTAATCAAGCATTATTAAACATATTATACATAAATATGTATATATGTACATATTTATGTATATACACACATACATTATATGTGTGTATAACTAAAAGCCAGTTCCCAACAGATAATTTTCCAAAGGATTTGAATAGTTCTCAAGAGAATTACAAGTAATTAACATCCATATTAATCATCTATATGAAAGAATGTTTCAATTCACAATAATAAGAGAAATGAGTATCAGAACAAATCTAAGGTTTCACCACACACCCAGTAAATGGATGACAAAAGATAAGAACGCTCCATGCTAAAGCACTCACGAGAAGACAGGCGTATCAGCGCATTTTCAGAGGACCTAAACAGGCACTTTGGAAAGGAATCTGGAATTATACAAATACCCTTTGAACCAGAGATTCTACTACTATGCATATATTCCTAGGAGATCACTGATACAAAAGTTCCCAAATATACCAAAATATTTTAAAATATTTAAACAAAATATTTAAAGCAGCAATTTTGGGGGGATGGCAATGGGTTATAAACAAAGTAGATGTCATTCGGTCGGAGAATGGATAAATAAATGATTGGTACATGAATGTAATGGGATATTACTGTACTATAAGAAATACAATGGAGGAGGCTAGGTGGCGCAGTGAATAGAGTACTGGCCCTGGAGTCAGGAGGACCTGACTTCAAATCTGGCCTCAGACAGTTAACACAAAAACTAGCCGTGTGACCTTGGGCAAGTCACTTAACCTCAACTGCCCTCCAAAAAAGGGCCAAAAATAATTTTTTTAAAGAAATATGATGAATACAAAGAATCATGGAAAGATGAACTGATGCAGAGTAAAGTAAGCAGAATCAACAAAACATATATAATGCCCACAATAATTTATATAAAATAGATAATAACCACAGAAACAAGAGAATATGAACATTACAGAATTACAAAAAACACACATGATGCCAAAGAAGACATCCCCATCTTTTCTACCCCCATCCTCTCACACCTTAGCAAAGATGGAAGATTCACAGATATGAAACATTGCATATGTTTTCAGACTGTATAGATTGGTTTTATTCTTTTTTGTATTAAATAGAAATAAAACAGGAGTATCAACATTAAACATGGAGACTATTCACCAGTGCCATAGATATGATGGTTCAAAGCTCAATGCACAGAGAGAATGCTGGCAGATGACACTGGAATTCCTGGAAGGCTACAGAGACCTTCTCACTGAGATCCACTGTCCCTCAAAAGAGACTGCTTTAACTCTCCACATAGGAAAAACAAAGTATGTAGTTCTGGGAAATGAATTGCACATAGACAAAAAGCTGAACCCAGGGAGCTGGAAGGGAATGGCCCAAATGGTAGTCAGGAACTTTTACAGTGTTTTCTATGCTGTTAAACTATCATTAATGTTAAAGCTTACTTTGTTTAACACTATTATTCTCCCAGCAGTAACTACATAGAACAAAATGAAGAATTATAACTGCAAGTAAAGCAAAGATCAATGAAAAGACATGTAGTAGGTATAAACAGACTTCAGCATATAAACTGGGGATATTTAAACAAGAGAAGAAATAGAGGAGTCATGATAAATATCTTCAAATAACTGCTTTATGAGTTTCATGGGAGAGTAACCAAATTTGTTTTGCTTGACCTAAAAGGGCATAACCAAGTACAATGGGCAGAAGTTTCAGAGAAACAAATTTAGGGCTGCCATGAGAAAAAATGTCCCCCAAAATAAAGCTATCCCACAGTAGAATGGGCTACCTCAGGAAGTAATGGCTGGCCATCTTCATACAGGTCAGACACAACTACTTATTGGGGCTGTGGTTGAAAAGATTCTTTAGCAGGTATGGACTGTACTAGTTAAGAGTCTCTGAAATTCTGTGACATTACCTCCAGAAGATATTACCATATTTGTGAAAGTATGGAAAAGGAAGAGGATTGATTAAATAGCAATAGTAAAGGTATAGTATAGTAAGATTTCAACAGTCTAGCGTCTTGATATCCATGAGGGATGATATTCATGAGGGCCTCTAAGAAAGATCTTCCATAGAGAATTTACAGAAAGACATGGACAAGGAATGCAGGAGACAAGACTGCTGGATGGAATACCCATGGCAACAGAAACGAATCCAATGAAGTATAGGCACATATAAATCTACTATTACAAATACATTATAAAACTGCGAATAGAAAAAGCTCTAGAGCTTAAAAAGTAATGTATACATTGAAAGCACTGTCCTATTTGGTCTTTTAAAAATGCTTGAAATAATACTTCAAACCCCTAAGTTTTATTTATAAGTAAAAATAAAGATATAACAACAAATGCCATGAAAAAAATTGCACTTATAAAATTATTCATTATCTTCTTGTCATGCATATTTTCCAAAGTTTTATTTTAGACTCAAACTCCAGAATACAGAGAATTAAAAAAAAAACATATCACAAACTTAAATATTGGAACTTAAATACAAAGTTAGCATAGCAGAAGATGAGAGGATTCAAAATATATAATAAATTTTCATTTCAAGAAAGCCTGTGTTAAATAATACTCATTGTGTTGAGAATTGTCCATCTTTTCTTTGCTTCCTTGTGAGTTTTCTTTTGTTCTCTGCTGTGCACATTTTTACTTTGTTCTTTTTCCACCTCTCCCCAAATCCCCCAGAAGTCCACAATAAAGCTTAAATGTTTCTTCATAGCTATTTATACATACACATATACGTATAGACATAGACATATACATCCCTGAACCTATTCTACTATGATCTTTGTTTTTATGCATATGCATCTCTTATTTCCCATCCCTCCTACCTCCTCTATCTTTACCCCCTACCCTGTCCTCTTATGGTTTGCCTACCCCTCTCCAAGGATCCCTTTATCCTCCCATTCCCATAAATCTAAACACCCTTCTATATCCCTATTCTTTTACCCTCCCCTCTAAAGATTCCTCCCTTGTCCTCTGCCCACTCCCTATGCCCTATTTTATGTCTTCTGAATTTAGAAGACTTCTATACTCTTCTAAATATATATGTATTATCTTCTCTTACACCCAGTCCTGATACCAGAACTACCAGTTCTCTTCCCCTATCTAATTTCTATGTATCAATTTTTCCTCTTGTACCTCATTTGTATAAAATAATGTCTTAACTGTTTCTAAATAGTTTTACTTTTTAAATTCATATCATGCACAGGTTATCTTCAGTCTTTCTTATGAACTACCCAATTATTAATAATAATCTTAGACATAAACTTTACATTTTACATACATAAAAAGTAAACAATCTGTCCTTATGGAACCTTTAAAATCAGTCTTTGTTGCGTACCTTATATTTATATTGGTTCTTGTTTGTCAAATTGTCTAAGAAGTTCAGAGTTTTTTCTAAAACAAAGTCTTGAAACTCTGAAAATTTATCAAATATCCATTGTTTTTGTTCAAAATAGTTAACTTTGCAAGGTATGATATTTTTGGCTGGAGCCCCAATTCTTTTGCTGTTTGATATGTTGTGGTCCAAGACCTGCAGTCCTTTAATGTTTCTGCTGCTGGGTCTTGTATAATTTTAATTGTGGCACCATCATATTTAGTTTTAATCTTGATGCTTTTAATAATTTTTCCTTGAGCTGGGGATTTCAGAATTCAACTATAATATTCCTTTGAGTTTTCCTCATAGGATTCCCCCCTTGTTCTAATGCTTCAGGACAATTTTCTTTAATAATTTCTTGTACTATTTTCTTGTACTATTTCTTGTACAAGATTCTTTTTTTGATCATAATTTTCAGTTAGTCCAATTATTTTTTATATTTTCTTTTCTTGATCTATTCTCCAAATCCGTAGTTTTTCTTATAAGATGTTTCACATTCTCTTCTATTTTTCAACCATTTCCTGATCTCTTATAATTTCACTGGCTTCACTTTACCCAATTCTAATTTTCAAGGTGTTGTTTTCTTCCTTAAGATTCTGGATCTCCTCTTATTGGCTGACTTTCTTTTCATATCCTTCCTGTTTTTCTTGGATTATTCTTATCTGTCATTTGGTTTTTAAAAAATATACTTTTTTTTTTCTTTTTGGAGGGGGTAAGGTAGGGCAATTGGGGTTAAGTGACTTACCTAAAGTCACATGGCTAGTTTTGTGTTAAGTGTCTGAGACAGGATTTGCACTCAGGTCCTCCTGATTCCAGGGCCAATGCTCTATTCACTGTACCACCTAGCCACCCCATCTGTCTTTTATAAATTCTTTTTGGGTAGGTGACCATTTAAAGTTACTCTTTGGGGGTTTCTTTACTTCAATTTCTTCCTCTGAAGATGAAACCCAGTCATGTCTTCCTCTGCTTGTGCATTTTTTTTGTGATGATAGCTTAGTTATTTGTAGTTACCTCTAAACCTGGAGTGTGGGAAATGGTGCCCCTTGAATCAGATCTTTAGTTCTTCCCTCTAGCCGGAAACTAGTCAAACCTCCAGCTTCCTGTAAGAGTCCACAGCCAGGGGCTTTCTGTCCCACTGCTTCTACACTCACCCAGCATGTGCTGGTTCCTTCTCTGGCCTGCCAAACTGCAGCACAGGTGGGTCATGTATATTTTCTAAGCACTACTATATTTATTCATTCACACAACCATCTAGAATCCACCTAAAATCGAAGCAAAGTTTTCTTTTCCAAGGTCAGTTTTGGGAATTTACCATTTCTCTTCTTATTTCCCGGACATCTCCATTCTCTACTTAATAACAATGTTTACACTTTAAATTTAATTTCCCTCACAATATATAAGGATGGGGGGAGGGGTGTTGCTGGAGTTGTAATTTCAATGGCATTGAACTCCTGGTGTGAAAATTCCTGCCATTAATGCAGAAAAACCCATCTCTAGCGTAAGAAGCTATTTAAAGCAATGAGAGAGACTGTGTCTGTGAAAGGAGTTGAACCCAAGTTTTCTAGACTCCAAGGCAAGCCTTCAATCCACTTATACCACACATCACAGAGGGGAAAAACTATTTTATAGTAACTGATGGTATCTTGCATATTCCATTGGTAGCCATACAATGTCAAAAAGATCTAGAGAATGATCAGTGGGCATGGATGGATTATGATTCACATTATTGGCAGGTATACCCATACTGAGGATCATAAATCCAAAGTAGCAAAGTTAGCTATCTCACTCTAAAATTTTTTTGAATAAGATTTTTGTCATTTTAAAATACCACCCCATAAGACACTAATGATATTATATCATATAAAATTCCATTTGTAAAGAGTATAAATCAATACTGAATCTTTCAAAGGTGCTTCTAGTATAGCTCTAAATATATGAAAATTATGTCTCAGCTCATGGTACCCATTGTACTTGGTGCTGGTGGTTCAAATAAACTTCCTTTTTATCTCTACAACATACAAAAGAATTCCAAATCAAGTTTTATATTTTGTTCCTCTATGTGATTAATACCTCTAAAAAAAAAAGTCATCTAGCACCAAAAAATTATCAGTATCACATAAAGTGCTTATAAAATTCTTGCTCCACAAAACTTCTAGATGGTCTATGTATATTTAAAAATAGAGAAATCTGGGGCAATACCCTCAAAGCACAAACACTTAAGTGCATCTACAACAGAAAAACAATCCCATGATCCCTCCACATGCTCCCTAAAGGCAATAATTGATTCTTAAGTGCTCTCTCACTAGAGGGAAATAATCAAGGCCACTGAACAGATTTCAATGCTTTTGGGTATACATAACCTATGACAGACACATTAAAGTTTTGAAGTATGATTTTCAAAGAATTAGCCAGGCTTAAATATCAAAAAGTTCAGTAAATTTGTAAAAAGGTGAATACTTCCCAAAATTTTAGTTGACATAAAAAATATGCCAAGAACATCCTCCAAAACTTTAAATTTTAGAAAATTAAAGAACTTTCAAAAAATTTTAAAATTGTTTTAGAATCAGAGATTTCTTTTAAAAAAATGTAATGAATGAAAGAAAATTTAAAGTCTTTGTGAGGGGCTCTCTGAAGCTTCATAAAGAAGAGGAATGCAAAAACTAAGGTTTTTCAGTGCCAATCCCTAATTCTCAATTATATGCACCAGCAACCAAACAATTCATTGATATCTCTACCTTACTGCCTGTATACTCAGTGTACCTCAGTTTCTCACAAGAAAAATGAATAACTGTCATCTAGCTGTTTTAAAAGGATATTTTGAGAAGATCCATTGAATAATTAAAAATCTTTTTTATAATACCTCTTACTGAGTGGCTGGGTGGCGCAGTCAGTATAGCTCCTGCCTTGGAGTCAGAAGGACCTGAGTTCAAATCCGGCCTCAAACACTCTACCCCCCCAAAAACTAGCCATTTGACCTTGGGCAAGTCACTTAACCCCAATTGCCCTCCAAAAATAAAAATTAAATTAAAAAAATTAAAAAAAAAAGAAATTGAGTAGCCCTCATAGTCAATAAGAGTGAAAAAAAAATAATACCTCTTACTATGAGCGACACTATCAAATTGACAAGGATGAATAACTGTATCATTAATCCAAGTGTGTTAACTGGAACTCTCAACTTGCCAATTTTGTTTTGCTGCTCTCTTAAATTAAGTATCAAATCACAAGAAAACAACTTCATCAGGGATTTATTCAAAAAGCCTACTTGGAAAATACATTCTGCACAGTACAAACACAGTTCATTATTCTCAATGTATAGCAACATGGAGAGCAGATTTTTTCAGAACAATGACCCTGAGGAAAAAGCCAGATCACATTATATTAATTTCAAGTGGCTATGTTTAAACAGAAATTATATTCATGCACCTTCGTTTATTCAATTTAAGCAGCAAAATTACAAGAAACAAGATGAGAAATGATAATTATAAAGAGATTTTTTTGGATTACCAAGTCAATCAGTTAATTAAAATCTTCATTCACTAAGCATTGTTATCTTACAATATTTTTTCTATGGGCTTTCTATGGCATTGTTCTATTAATAACCATGGGTGTCATAATTAAGAATGCTACCACTATTCTATTATTAAACAAAAATATCTGAAAACAAAGTATATTATCACTCTTCCAAGTAACTTTGATCCATGGATTTTCTAATTCCTCAACCTCAATTTTTTTTCTCACTGTGTAAGCAAGCATACCCCATCATAAAGTCAGGTGAAGAGAAAAAGATTTCAGAATTGCATAAGAGTAATTTTTTTAACTTTAACATTGTGAAAATACCATTAAGACCAAAGGAAAAAAAGAGTTGTCCTATGTTTTTTTCCAATAACCAGCTTAGCTCCCTTAATTCTTACATGCAAACTTCCTAAGGAGCAATAATTATCCACCCAATGAATTTAAGGAATAAAGGAATAGAATATTCACTTTGGGAGAATCAAGCACCTTTCCTCTAAAGTTACCTTTTATCTACTTTGTATGTATCTTGTACATACCTTTTATGTACATGCTGTCATCCCACCAACCTCCTCCCCAGAATATTAAGTTCCTTAAAGGTAGAGGGACTGTTTTTGCTTCTCCTTAGCACAGTTCCTGAAACATAAGTGTTGAATAAACGTCTACTGGCTGATTGAAAACAGTAATTTTACATTATCTATATTGGCAACAAAACGAAGTATCTTGGAAATTATATATTCTATTACTTTTCAAGAGTAAAATGCCCAAGGACAAAGTTAGAGCTTAGGAATCTTGGAAAGACATGTGGAAGCAGAATTCATCAAGACCTAGTAACTGATTAGATATCGGGGACAGTGGAACAGGGAAGGATGTGAACCTGGATTACTAGAAGGAAAGTGGTGCCTTCATAGAAACAGGGGCATTAAAAGAGGGCTAGGTTTAGGGGGAAAGACTGAGCTCTATCTTGGACATAATGAGTTTAAGATGCCTATGGGACATCTATAAAGATGTCATACAAGCAGTGGTGTAGGCCAAAAGGTTAAGAAAGGGATAGGGGTTAGATATGTACATATGGAAATTGATTTGAATAGAAATAATAGTTAAAACCTTGGAGTATAGACTAAAAAGACCAAGGACAAAGTCATTGGGAAATTGTAATGATCTAGGAGCAAAAAGACCGAGTAGGAAAAACTAAGAAAGCAGCATCACAGAAACGAGAGAACACAATGTCCAAAGCTGTAGAAAGGTCAAGAGAGATGAGGACCAGGGAAGTCATTGAATTTAGCAATTAAGATAATTTCGATAACCATATAAAGAAAGCAATTTGAATGAAGGGATAGATATGATGCCCATCAAATTTGCAAATGACACAAACTTTAGGAGTTAGCACACTAGATAGCAATTAGCATTAAAAAGGTCATAGGCTAGAATATTAGGCTTGAAATACAAGGAACAAAGACAATTCCAAAAGACTTAGGATGAAAAATGCTATCCACTTCCAGAGAAAGAATTGATAGATTCTGAATGCAGACCGAAGAAGCAAATTTTTTTAACTTTATTTTTCTTGGGGTTTTTTGGTCTGTTTTCTTTTGCAACATGGCTAATATGGAAATGTTTTAAATGACTGCCTATATCTAATTCATATCAAAATGCTTGCCTTCTCAAGGAGGGGGGCAAAGAGGGAAGGAGGGAGAGAAATTGGAACTCAAAATTTTAAAAAATAAATGTTAAAAATTGTTTTTACAGGTAATTGAAAAAAATATAAAAATTTTCAGAAAAAAATTAGGCTGAATCAAGATAGAATTTAACCCAAAAATTAGCTATACAAGTACAAGAAGTGGGAGGCTTGCCTAGAAAACAATATGTGTAAAAAGATCTAAGTATGTTAGCAGATTGAAAGATCAATGAGTCAACAACAATGTGCCTTGACAGCCAAAAAGGCTGTATTCAAAAGCGGAGTGTCCAAGAAGTTCTAGTTCTACCATACTCTGTCTTGGTTAAACCATATCTGAGTCCCACTTTTTAGTAAAGACACTGACAAGCTTAAGAGTTCCTAGAGAAAAGCAAACCAGTATGATGAGGTGTCCTATAAAACATGTAATACTGAAAATAATTAGGGACAGGTTGCCTGGAGAAGCCTTAGATAGGCCAATATAGAGTAGTCTTTGAGGAATTCTCATCGGAAGTGATTTTACTTGTTCTATTCAGTCCTAGAAGACAGATCCAGGAGCAAATTGCTGAAAGTTGCAAAGAGACAGATTTGGGATATATCTAAGGGAAAACTTTCAAGGATCAGCTCTGTCACAAAGTCAAAGAACTTTCTAAAGAAAGTAGTGACTGCCCTTCATGGAGTTCTTCAAGCAGAAGCCGTATGACCACTTGCTGGCAACATTATTTGTAGGGGAATTATTGTTCTGGTATGTGTTAGATTAGACAATTTGTCTGATCCCTTCCAACTCAAATATTTTTTTTCTCTCTCCACTCTCATCATAAACTGGCTACCCTGTACATTTCCAAGACCTATCCTTTGCTACTCAACTAATCTTTGCTACCCAACTAATCTTTTTTTAAAACTGCTTTCACCATGTCACTCCAGTTCAACCTTCAAATGGCTGTTTGCTATCAGTTCAAATCTAAACACCAGGTTTTCAAGGCCCTCTAAAATGTGAACCCTATTGTATCCAGTCTTATCATCTACTACAACCTAAAAGGCTTCTGCCCCTCCACACCTGCTCATTAACCTCATCTAGAACAATAAACTGTTCTTATTTATATAATACTTTCACTTTAAAGATCACTTTGTTATCTCATTTAATCTTCACAACAAACAACTCCATGAAATGAGGGGTCTAATTATTGTCCCACATTTTACAGATTAGGAAACTGAAGCTCAAAAAAAAGTACAGTCCTTTGCCAGCACTAGCAAAAGACAAAGGACTAAGATTAGAACCCAAAGCTTCCAATTCCAGATTCAGTGCTCTAATAATGCTTACCTGTTATTACGCTCTGTTATTACAAATCTTTCAACCAACAAGTTATTTATGGAAGGCCTACTTTATACATTTGGGAAATAAAACATACAAGACCAGGAAGCTAATAATTTCATTGGGCAGATATACTGTAAAAGGTATGTATCAGCATGAACAGTAGATTTTTGAGGGCTATTAACAGCCAAATGGAAAACCAGTTTGGCAAAGAGTCAATGAAATAAACCAATCTTCAACCTTTTTGTAGAAAAATGGGAACTAGTAAAAACAGGTGCATTAGTATTGATATTATGAGGATGTTAGATCAGTTAAACAGAGCAGTCTGTTTTACAAAGCACTTTCCTAACTACCCTAATTACATAAGTAGTAAAATGACCTATTTTACACAAGAGGAACTGAGGCTTAGAATTTAAGTTACTTGACCAAAGTAACAAGACATAATACACAAAGAGCTATGACAATTCTTGGTCTAATGCTCTATGAAACTGGCTGCCTTTTATCCTGAGAATAGATCTAAATGGGAATGCAAATTATCAGTTAAGTGCTAAATCAATGGTACACAAAATTTCAGTTTGTCTAATGACAGAAAACTTGGACCTTGAAACTGATAAGCTCGGTCTTGAGGGTAGGATTTTCACACAAGAAGAAATGGGAAAGTATTACAATTGGGCAGAACTGATGAAAACCACCTAGAAAGCAAAAAGTATAAGGTATATTTTAGGAAAAGTGAGTATCCAAATTCCAGCTGTCATGTAGAAAAATAATGAGAAAGAACGGGCTTGAATGTTTCACATAGGAGAATAGGGATGAATGACGCTAGAAATGAACATTATTGAAAACCTTAAATATTAGTCAAGAATAGTTTGAACTTCACTCTAAAGTAATGGAAAGATACCAACAGTTTTTGAGCAGAGAGGTAACAATGTTTTATTTAAGAAGATTAATCTCACGGTGGTGGTATGAAGGACGAACAAAAGGGAAAAATGTTCAGGAGAAAGAACAATTGCTAGGCTCAAGTTCACTTTTTTCCATGAAGCTTTACTACTCAAGTCTTCAAAGGTGACCTACTTAATTTGCAATACATAATTTAACATTTAAATTATAAGATCACATATTGTCTTGTATTAGTTACTGTTCTTCCACTCACTTTCAACAAATTTAACAAATAAACATTGATCAAACAACTACTATGTCCAAGGCACTGTGGTAGACCACTGGAATTACAAAGACAAAATATTCCTTGCCTTCAAGAAGCTTCCATCCTACTTGAGGGATACAAAACATCCACAGATAAATACTAAGTAATTTCAGGAGAGATAAAGCAGTATCAGTTCACTGGTTGCACTGTGGTAGACCACTGGAATTACAAAGACAAAATATTCCTTGCCTTTAAGAAGCTTCCATCCTACTTGAGGGATACAAAACATCCACAGATAAATACTAAGTAATTTCAGGAGAGATAAAGCAGTATCAGTTCACTGGTTCACTAAGTGGAAAAGAACCCTGCCTCTCTAGAGCCAGAGGATTTTAATTAAAATCTACTATGAAGTTTATTACTGACGTGACCTTGAGCAGGTCACTAAACTTCTCATTTGTAAAGTGAGAATAGATGGTTCTTAAAGTTCTTTCAGGCTTGAGATCTATGATTCCATGAATTCAGGAAATGAGGGAGGGTACCAGGGCCTAGAAAGAAGTTAGTAGCTGAAAGTGGAAGGGGGAGGACTCAATACAGAGGATGACATGTAGAGTTCAGAGAACCACTAGTAAGCTAATTTGGCTGCAATACAGAATATACTAATGGGAGTAATGTGAAATTAGTCTGGATGGAGAGGTAAGAAGGAGTCATAGCGTAGAGAGCCTTAAATGTCAGACTAATGCATGATAATAATGAAGGTTGGTCCCAGAGACAAAACAAGAAAATCATCTCCCTTCTTTGGAGAACTGTAGAAACAGAACTGTGTATATACCATCAAACTAAGCTAATGTAGTTTTGCTAAATTGTTTTTCCCCTCTTTGCTCTTTTATTTATTTGTTCATTTATTTACTTATTTATTGGGTCACTGGGCAGGGAAAGGACATATGTTATTATTTATATTAAGATACAAAATATATATTAAGATACAAAAAGCTAAATTTATCAGTACCAAATTTTTTTAGTGCTAGGCTAAGAAGCTTGAGACTCCTCTTATGAATATTAAATGGCAGCTCTTGTTAGTATGTCAGAAATATTAGTCTTGCCTCCCAAATCTGAGGGCAAAAACATCTTTTAAAATGTATTGTTTTCCTATTAATACCTAATTATTTACTGATGAATTTTATATGACCACAATAAGGCAGATATTTAATTTATTAAGAGCATGACAGAAATGAAGATGAAAAAGTAACTGATTAGAAATTTAAGTAACAGAGCTACCAGACTGGATGTGGGGGCAAGAATGGGAGTGGATTTATTTATATTTGTCATCCTTTGCATCAATGGACTTATTAACAAATGTAGAAAGAATCAATCAATCAGATCAAGATTAAATTTTTTTGAGCTAAACTTTTCTAGGCTTGACATTAAAAACTCTAAACTTAGTAACCAAAAAAATATATTCCAAAGTACAAGTTTTTTAAAGATTGTACATGAAACCATAAATTCCACTATTTACAATTTGTTTTAAAATGTATTTGTTAACAAAAAACATTCTATTTATTTCCATGACTCCTTCTGTACTATTTGGTACATTTCCCAATGTTATTGTGGCTGAATTTTTCCTTTTCAGATAAATTAATCATGCATATTATTGATTGTAATATATCCCTATGATATTCTGATCTTACAAGTTATTGGACACATCATGTTGCCAGTACGGTACTTATCTGAGGAAAGAAAACATGATGATCAATTCAGTTCTAGGGTAATTATTTCACATTCCTTCTACATTTATTTTCACACACCTTTTCCTGCATGGTATCTTGGTGTACCTCCTGTTAGTGTTCAGTTATTTCAACTGTGTCTGACTTTTTCTGATCCCATTTGGGGTTTTCTTTGCAAAGATCTAGAGTGGTTTGCCATTTCCTTCTCCAGCTCATTTCAGAGAAGAGGAAACTGAGGCAAACAGTTAAGTGACTTGCCCCGGTTCACACAGCTAGTGTCTGAGGCTTTATTCAAACTCAAGTCTTCTTGCTCTATCCTACCTTCCTCATTAGCCTCCTAAGTTTTTATCAATTGTCATTCATCCTATTATTGCACTCCATTGTTGCCTTACCATCATTCTGAAGACAGATAATAGAAAACCAAAGTTTTCTATTTGAACACTGTGCCCTTTTTTTATGCTTTTCATAGGTTCATTTTTAAAATAAAAACCTGATCAGCTAAAAACAAAAGATAACTTAGAAAAATTTCATAGGATGAAACTTTATGTAGCTAGGTAGCCTGTTTTCCAAGTAATATTTTTAGTATATGCAGTACAAAGTTATGAAATTCAACACATAAATATCAAATCCAGATTATGCTTTCATATGTTCAATTTATCTGCACATACACTGCTGCAGCTGTCATAAATTCTATTCAAAACTAAAATTCTGTTCACTGAAAATCCATTTAATCATGTGAAAATCCATAAACAGCTCACTTCCAAAATCAAAGAATATTTCTGTAACATAAACTCAATCAACAAGCAGTTGCTGAACTCCAACATTAAGGCACTCTGTTAGCAGTAGAAAACCTATTTAGATCCATTCTGGTAATCGTTTCCATTTTAAAAACAGAAAAACACAAACTAGAAAGGTAAAATAAAACTCTTTTGACAGAAAATAGCAAATTAAATTTTTTTTATCTACAACAACAATTTTATGACTAATGACAGATTTACAAAATTAAGAAAGAACTAGAGGTATTTTCTCGTGTTGGGGAACTCCACAATTCTATCAACTTCATCTCTCCTGTTTAAATTACTTAGAGTAGCCAGCACTAGACCTTAGGGATGAGTCTGCTACTAGACTTTAAGGATAAGTCAACAAAAAGGCAGAGAAGGAAAGAAGTTACCAGAGGACTACATGCAAAAGGAAGCTGAAATGACATGTTATTTCTGACAACTCACAGCTAGAAGGTAGCTGCAGCTTTGCTATAAAGACACAAGCTCTGGTAAAGCCTTTGACCCCAAAAAGCTTCCCTCCCTCTCTAAGCCAGAGTTGACCACACGTCCGTCACAATCCGAACTACAATTCGGGGAAAGGCAAAAAGCTAACCCAAAGATAAAGTTATCGCCTCATTTGGCTGGGGAGGGGGTCTGCTTTACTTCTTCCCAGTAGTCATTTGTTCATAGATATTGGGTGGGGAAAGAGAAAGGCTGAGTCACCTTTTGCACAGTAAAAAGTTGCTTTTTGCAAAGAGGACAGGGAAGGAGGGACATTCGCCGGTATGCTCCTCCTCATGGGGGCTTGCCGCTACAACCAGGAAGGGCCAGTGGGAAGGCTCCTCTGCCTAGGTGTCCTCCTCCTTCCCCAAACCCCGGGGGCTGCGGGGGACACATACAGTTTCAAGAAGTTGGTTAGAGCAAGAGGTACGGTATGGGCAGGAGAAGACACTCGAGTCACTTTCTTCCCCCCCCCCTGCCCCCGCCCTGTTCCTCCTTCTTTGGGCTGGGCTGGACGCGTAAGACGGAAGAGCTTAGCATGTGCCTTATGACCCCTATAAAGAGAAACCTTCCTTCCTTCCCTCCCCCCCCCCATCAAGAAGCCTCCCAATTTTCTAGGGAAAGGTCTGAAGGGCAAAGGCAACCTCGTCGCCCCACACGCACAACCAAACAAGCGCGCGGCCAAAGTGCCCGTGTTGCACAACACAAAACACCCACTCTGCCCGACCAAAGCAGGCCGGTGCCACTAACCGCTCCGGCAGCTGCTGACACCGGAGGGGGGAGGGGTAGGAAGCCGTCCAGCAGCACCCGGCACCTCAGCACTCCCTCCCCCCACCCCAAACTGCTCTTTCCCACTTCTCCAATTATTTTTAGCCCCAAGTACTAAGCGATGGTCCAACGCAGTTACTTCCTTCCTGCCCCAATCGCGGCCGGTCCTGGCCCCGGCTGTCCTGGGCCCCCTTCCTCAGCCCCTCAAAGCACAGCACGCCTCACAGCGGGAGGGGGGGGGGGAGAAACACAGCGGGGATTCCCCGCCAGTACAGACATCTCACCGGCGGCGGGGACGGAAGTAGGGGCGTCAAACCTCTCCTCAAAAAACTTCTACCACACAAGACCCCCCCCTCCGCTTCCCTGGCCCCCAGAAGCCCCCACCTCCGCCCCTCGACAGGGCAGGCTCGGTTCCCAGACGCCACCCTCACACAGACCACACGGGCCTCCTCCTCCTCCTCCATTCCCGCTCGTGTCTGTCCCGAGCCGCGTCCGGGTACACGCTCCCTCGGCTGCAGCAGCCCCCCGCCCCCCTCCCTCCGACCCGGATCGAACTTGCGAGGAGGGGGCGGAGGAGAGAAGGCGCGAACCGCGAGCAAGCTCCGAGCAGCAGCAGCGCGGGAGGGGGGGACAGCGGGAGGGAGAGAGGAAGGAGGGCGCCGCGACGGCGGTGGCGGCGCTTCGGACTCACCGTCAGGCGTGTGCCTCCGGAGGGTGGGTGGGTGGATGTGGGGGGAGGGAGGGAGGAGGAGGGAGGGAGAGGGGATGCACAATATGGCAGAGACCCGCAGCTGCTCCCTTCAGCCGCCGCCGGGAAAGAGACAGCGGCGCTCGAGCAGCTGCGGTGGCGGTGGCTGCAGCGGCGTTGCCACATCCCCCTCCCTCCTCTTCCTCCTCCTCCTCCTCCTCGTCTTCCCTCCCTCCCTGCTACCATGGCAACGAGGCGCCCAAGTCCCTAGCCCCGCCCTCTGCCCCTTAGGCTCCAGGAGACGCGCTCCGCCCACCTTCCTCCGGGGCTCCTCCTACTTCCTACGAGGGGCCTCGCCCGACAGTCCCCGCTGGCCCTCCCTAAAAGGGCGAGACCGCTAAGTAGGCTGAGGGGAGGGGAGAACTAGGGCGGGGCGCTGTGCTCCGTACAATAAGGAAAGAGCTGGGGGCGGTACAGGGTGGGTGGGGACGGTATTGTGGACGTTGACGGGTTGGCTGGGCGGAGAAGGGGGCATGGAATAAAGCGGGAAAATGGAAAGGCCTTGCAGGAGCCTGGACTGGGCCAATGGGAGGGTGGAAGAGATAGGGCCACGTCCCTGAGTGGCCTAGCTGGGAGCTGTGGGGCGGGGAAAGAGGAGACGTCCCAGCTGGACACTCTACGAAGATTGAGGGGTGGGGCTTAGTCGGCTAATTCCTAGACTAGGCCTGGGCATCGCCCCTTTGGTCAGAGGTTATCCATCTCGAACCCCGCTGAGCCCTTAAACAGATCATCAATGACCTCCAGTTTCCAGGAGTTTCCAACCCGTGCTTTTCAGAAACTATCTCCAATATATCCTCATTATATCATGTTTGCCGGTAGCTGTTTAAATGTTACTTCCCCTTTTAGACTGTGAGCTTCTTGAAGGCAGGGACCGTTTTTGCCCTTTGTACCTCCTGGGAGCTTAGCACAGTAGATAGCACTGGCACACAGTACATAGACATTTTATACATGCTAGTTGCCTTAGTAGAGTCAGAAAGACTCTACTACAGATTCATGTTGCTCTGGCACATGCTAACTGTGTGACCATGAACAGATCATTTAATCAAGCCCTAAGTTGGGAAGCAGTTCGATATACATATCACAGAATTTGAGAACTGTAAGGGACGTCAAAAGTTCAACCGAAGAAATCCTTACTATAACATAGCGCACTAGTGTTCAACAGCTTCTGCGTCAAGACTTCCAAGTAAGAGAAGGTCGCTTCAAGCAGCCCATTCCACATTCAAGTATCTCTGGAGACTTCCCCTGCCGCGGAACCTAAATCAACTGTTTTGCAGCTTTTACCCTTTGCTCCTGGTTCTGCCCTCAGAACAAACAGAACAAGTCTAATCCCTTCCAATGGCCGTGGTTCCAACACTTGAAGTTAGTTAGCCATCATTCCTAATTAGTCTTATTCCTTGGTGTAGGAACTACCTTCACTTCAACCCATCTATTGCTTATATATAATATACTAACTAACATCTATCTAAAACTATAAGGTTATAATGCACTTTATATGCATTATCTCATTTCAGCTTCAGCAGGTATTATTATCCCCCTTTTACAGATGAGGAAATGGAAGCTAGCAGGTTGCTACTTACCCAGACCTTTGCAAAAGCTCTTAGCATAGTGTCTGGCTTATAGTGGGTGTCATATAAATGCTTATTCTTCTCTCCCCATGATCATATAGGTAGTAAATGTCAGTAACAGTATTTGAATGCAGTTCTTTCTGGCTACAAAATACAGTACATTGGCCATTACTCACCACCTTTTTTATACATGAACTCAAAGTAACTTTTATTCCTAAATCCTATGATTCTATAAACTTGAATCAATTTCATATTGGTAACAGTTGTACCATAATCTCCTGGTTAATGACTCAATAAATATTAATTGGGACACCACTAGGCACTGGAAGCAGAGGAAACCAAGAGGCAAAGCCAAGGTCCCTCCCTGTGCTGGGAGAGGTGAATGAACTTGGAGAGACATACATATTTTTAAAAATACTCATAGTCCTTCAGTGTTTGACTAGATAAATTATCTTTTTGATACAGAATCTTTGTCCAATGGTACAAATGGAACCTCATCAATGCCCTCTCATCCTGTGTTATTTTCACATAAACCCTCCTCAGGAATTTCCATCCAACACTTTGGAAGACCTTTATCTAGGTTCTAGATCTCTTGAAATTACTGAGACATTAAGGCAGAATGAGAATTCATTTCCTTACTCTCCACAGGTCCAGTCTATTTCTTTATCTTTTTGATAATACCTTTTATATTACTTCTTGTATGTAATTCTTCCTTGGTAATATGCCTATTTAGTTCACCATATTGTTTTTAATTGTCCTTAGAATGACCCATAGTTTTGATTCTTCAGAGAATGTGTTTTACATGATTCTAAACCATATAGCATCACTAGAAGGCTATTGCTATTTTTTTTTAAAGAATCCACACTTTTAAAAAACTTGTTCCAGAGAGAAACGGAATTATTCAAAGCACTGCACAATTTCCCAAAGACAATCCAGCCTAGTGTTTTCCTTATAATCAATTCTGGTCCAACTCTAGGAACTGTCTATATAATTGCATATCAGAGCCTAGATAACAGGCTTTCTTTATCCTCATGATTTTACCTATGTGAATGGGGAAGCTGAACAATTTTGAGTGGTGGTGAACAATTTTAGAAGGTTTTGCACTACTAGAAAGTTAGAAAGGCTATGGGGGAGGATGTAAGAGAGAGCAGATTGGGGAAAGGGGTATTCAGTAGGCTTGCTATCTTGGGGCGGGGGTAGGAAAAAGATGGGGAGAAAATTTGTAACTCAAAATCTTGTGGAAATGAATGTTAAAAACCAAAAATAAATTTTAAAAATAGGGGGTGGAGCCAAGTAAAGCTAAAGCAAGAAGATTCTGCAGAACCAGAGCTTGGCTCTGTCAGTACAATGACATTCACAAGCAGGAATACTTGAGAAACTTCAACATCTATAGGTGATCCCTCTTCCTTTTGGACTTATCATGCTCCATGACAATGGAAAATACCTTTGGCAAACATTTGTTTTCCTGTTTTATACTTTGCTTGAATTAATAATCAGAGTATTGACAAATAGTTATCTCTGTTATTGCATCACTCTAAGAATCTTGTATGAGCTTATAATATGTATAAGGGAATATTTTCCTCTACAAAGTATAAATGGCCAAAGTCTTACAGTCCTGCTCAGGGAACCAGATAGATTGATGCCAAGCTCTCCTAAAAATGAGCTATTTCCTTTCCCCTCATTCGCCTTTAAAAGAAAACCTCACGTTCCTCTCTGGAGTACATCCTATAAGCATGTTCCAAACCTTGGTCATGCTTGTTATACATGGAGTCACCTTCTTGAGCAAATCATTTTAAGATTGCATGTCACTTTAGCATTTTTATAGTAAAAAAAAAATTTGCAAATCAGGTCTTTATTCTGAGCACCAGTTGTTTGACTAAAGATGTGGTCTGTAGTAGAATATTGTTTGCAAAAACCTTCCTGTTCTTTTCTCATATTTTCATCAAAGATGTCCTAAATGTACATGTAGAGTTTGTTCACATTTCACATATTGTTGGATAGCAACCAGCATCAAGAGGATGGTCTTAGAAGAAATACAAATATGCTACCCATGTGGTGTTAGAAATCTACCATTGCTGTGAGAATAGGCTACATCAGAACAGCAACAGAACACATATGGCATTGAGAGGATATCACTCATGGAGTATTATAAGGAGAGCATTCTAATAGTTGGACTGATTCTCTCTTCTCTCTCCTGTTCCTTTTTTGGTGAGGCAGCTGGGGTTAAGTCATTTGTCCAGGGTCACACGGCTAGTAAGTGTCAAGTGTCTGAGACCAGATTTGAACTCAGGCCCTCCTGACTCCAGGGCCACTGTTCTATCCACTGGGCCATCTAGCTTCCCCTTCGTTAATAATGAAAGCTATTTTCAAACTGAAATATGTGGCCAATTGTTCACTGGGGATAAAGGGGTGGGAGAGTGTCTTCAAGTAAAGTCTGTTCATTTATTTGGGACACAATAAAGAAGATTCTTGATTAGTTATAGGTTGGACATATGGCCTTTAGGGTCCCCTTCAGATCTTATTCTATAGTTGAGTTATTCTCAGGGTTCTCTCAATACTCATACTTACCTTATACTTTGTTCATTTTTATTTGTTCAATGTTACTCTCAAAGAGTTTTAAAAATTAATTTCAGAAGTGCTCTATCTTATAAATTGAATTGAAAAGTCTTGGGGCGGCTAGGTGGCGCAGTGAATAGAGCACTGACCCTGGAGTCAGGAGGACCAGAGTTCAAATCTGGCCTCAGACACTTGACACAAAAACTAGCCGTGTGACTTTGGGCAAGTCACTTAACCCCAACTGCCCTCCAAAAAGAAAAAAAAAGTCTTTGAGGAGAGGAGAGGGACCTGAATTTAAGTATATAAATGTAAACGTGTGCACGCACACACATATTTCCCCTGCAAATCTAGAACAATACTCTGCACATAGCTATTGCTCATCAACTTCTAGTTAACCTTTCTACTCACAAACTCTGAATGAATGCACAGGTGTAATGGGGGCCTAGTACATGCACAGAGAGCCACTGATGGTGTCTCCCCCCCATGGAAGACACTAGGAACCTGCCTGGAAGTGCCTTGGAGAGACAATGAACATATACAGACTTTTTTTTTTTGAGAGGGGAAGGCAGGGCAATTGGGGTTAAGTGACTTGCCCAAGGTCATATAGCTAGAAAATGTTAAGTGTCTGAGGTCATATTTGAACTCAGATTTTCCTGATGGGTGCTGGTGCTCTATTCACTGTGTCACCTAGCCACCCTGTGTATAGACATTATTTAAGTGGTTCTGGCCTATTAACCACACAGTTAGGAAATGGTTTTTCAATTGCTGTGTAGCTAGAACTGAGACTGTCTTCAAAAGTCTTTATTGTAAGCCATAATTTTCGTTGTTTGGTTCTTCTGTCTTGATTTGACTCCATCTCTAATGATGTCTGGTGAGGAACATTAATTTAAGGGAAAAGGCTTAGGGTCCTCCCCACAAAGACTGACAGGTGACCTGTGAAATAGTTTCTTAGTATCCAAGTTGTGCAGCCAACTCAGTATCAATGTCAGGTGGAAAAAGGAATGACCTTTTGGAGTGACCTTCAGGATCTGTCCCATGTTAGATGAGTTCCCATCTGGCATGGATACAGCATCTGGACATGAGTTTGGTGGTGCCTGTGTTATATGGGAACTAAGCAAGGATTAAGCCTATTCTCCCAGAGACTGAGGTGAGAGTGGGGACAGTGTCCCCAAGGGGATACTGGTGGTGGTGGAGTTTGCGCTCTTGTTCTTGGTATATCTTCAAAGTAAATATCCCTTTCCAAAAGCTAATTAATGTCAGAAGTTAAATGGAATTGGCATACTTACTACTTGCGGCTAATAGTGAGGGAGACAAAGGCAGTAGAAAAAAAAACACCTCAAACCTCTCAGGTTACCTGTAGAGTCCTGAGGGGAACATATTTGCTACATATGGTTAAGCCGAGATACTTTTCAATGTATGGCAAAGCCACAAGTTATTTTCCTGAGACAAAATCTACCCCAGGCCATCAATTGACTCAAATAATACCTTACATTTATACATGACACTAAAGTCATGTATATATAATATATATATAAAATGTGTATATAAAGATCTTCAATGATTCAAGGATCCAGGAATTTGAAAATACAGGTGCTTTCTCCACCAATGAAGATCACACCTGTACTGCAGCTAAGAAACTCTGAGCCTTGTAGTGGCCAATATGATGATAAGCCTCTCTGACCTCAGCTGATGATATGGTCCTTCACTATACAATGGTCAAACACTTTTCATCTCTGTAGGACTTCCTAAAATTTTTAGTCCAATTACATTGCCTTCATAAACCCGGAGTCAACTCTGTGTCACCCTAAGACACCAGAGGATGACTCCAGAAGAAGTAAACTTTGACTTTCTCAAAATACTTTTTTCATACAGTATATTGTTGGATCTTACCAAAAAAATCTGTAACCATATGTTTGGAAGCTATAAGCAAAGCTAGAGGTCATCTCATCCAAAATATTTATTTTACAGAGAAAGAAACTGAAACCAACAGAGGTTAAGTGACTTGCCCAAATGGAGACTTAAAAGCAAAGTTTCCTTTTCTTACTATGGTCCTCCTTTAGCTAGGATACATTGTCTCCAAGCATGCCAAATTACCCGTAAGATGGGGTCCTCTGGTTTCACAATACTTTGTTTCAAAAGTGCCCTTTATTTATAATAACCAAGACAATAAACATTTATTAAGTGCCTACTGTGTGCCAGGCACTGGGCTAAACACTGGGATACAAAAAGAGGCAAAAGACAGTCCCCGCCATCAAGGAACTTACCAACAATTGATAGTGCTAAGCGTATAGTAGGCTCAAAAAGGCTTTGTTGAATCAACATCTGCTAGTTACTAAGTATTGGGTATACAAATAATTGCTATCAATGATTTCTAAGTACTAGGTACCAAATACTAATTCTTGCCACTTTCTAGCCTTTTCATCACACTGAAATCCATCTCCTCTCTAATCCCTATTTCCTTTTTTTTCATTTTTTCATTTTTTTTAAATTTGGAAATGTTCATATTGATGCAGAGAAATTGGATTTCAGAGACACAAGATATCCATTTATTATAAAACAAGAGATCTGGAAATTATTTACATGATGCAACAAAAGATTTCAGAACTTCAGTGGAATGAGCAATTTTCATGACGCCACTTCATTAGTGATTTCAGTCCACATATTTCCCCAGAATGTCACTATCTCTAAATAAGAAATAGTCCTTGTCTTCTATAACTACTTTGGTTCCACCATATTCTGGAAGAAGAACTTTATCTCCAACTTTCACACTAACTGGTTGAATTTCTCCACTCTTTCCTTTAGATTCTGATCCAACAG
>CM053595.1:247705608-247726272 GCA_028646575.1 Pseudocheirus occidentalis | reverse complement strand
CAGAATGTCACTATCTCTAAATAAGAAATAGTCCTTGTCTTCTATAACTACTTTGGTTCCACCATATTCTGGAAGAAGAACTTTATCTCCAACTTTCACACTAACTGGTTGAATTTCTCCACTCTTTCCTTTAGATTCTGATCCAACAGCTACTACCGTAGCTTGTAATACTTTTCCTTGAGATTTTTCTGGAAGCAGAATGCATCCTTTGGTAACAGTCTCAGCTGCACTCCTTTCAACCAAAACTCGGTCAAGGAGGGGAAGAAACTTTCGAAAAGCCTGCCCTGCCATGGCTCCCGCAGTGCACTGCAGCTGTTGCTCTTGCTCAGTCCGTTACCTCTGTCCCTCCCCGGGCGCAGGTAGACTCGCAGCCCCGTCCATGAAACACGTGAACCCCTAAAGAGAGCCCCATTTCCTTTTTAAAAAAATAATTAAACTTATTTATTTTTACTTTTTAATATGTACTTTTATAAGATTTTGAGTTCTACATTTCTCCCCCTCCATAACCTTCCTCCTCCTCAAGATAGTATGCAATTTTATATAGGATATACATTTACAATCATATTAAATGTATTTCCCCATTAGTCATGTCTCACCCCCATTTTCAAATACCTCTCAATGTGTAGTTATCCCCCATTGGAATGTAAGCTCCTTGAGGGTAGAGACTGTCTTCCTTGCTTATTATATTTGTATACCTCCAACTTAACAAGTATTTAATTCTCTCTCTCCCTCTCTCTCCTCTCTAGGGTTAAGGAGGTAAAAATCAAAAAGAAAGGCCTCATTTATAGCAAAATATTTCTGGCAGCACTCTTTGTAGTAGCAAAGAAGTAGAAATAAAATAAATGCTCATTGAATGAAGACTGGTTAAACAAATTGTGGCATATAAAGGTAATGGAATTTTATTGCACCATAAGAAACAATGAATATGAAGGAAAAAGAGAAGCGTGAGAAGACAAATTGATGAAAAGTGAATTCAGCAGAATCAAGAAAAACGTGCAGAAGATTTCAAACAATATAAATGTAAATGACAACAACAACAACAAAATGAAACCAAACATTCTTTATTTTTAATGACCAACCTTGGCCTGGAAAAAGCCATATAAGAATATAAATCCCTGTTGTTGAGCTGCTGTTGTGGCTGCAGAGATGGGTGATAAGGAATGAAAGAATTGCGTATAATAGACTCAGTTGCTTTGTTGGCTAGTTTTGCTGATTTACACACACACACACACACACACACACGCACGCACACCCTTTTAAAAAAGAAATTCTTTGTTATAAGAGATGATGCTTTAGTTGGAGAAAGGGGAAGACAGGAATGAATGAATGTGATATGAAAAAGCAATAAAAAGCCCAAAATAAATACAATGACAAGTCTACTAAAGTTCTTTAAAAATATTACAGAAATTGTGTTGCATTTTCTCCCCTTTTAAAAAATTAATAAAGTGATTCATATTTCTGAGAGATATAAGCCCTGCATAAGGTAATTGTTTTCTAATAGTTTTCTTGAAGTTACTCACTTATTTGAAGAGCCTCCACCTTCAGTATACAAATCTTCTAAGTAGCCTAACTCATACTTTCAACACCAACCACACCCTATTTGCCTTCTTTCCCCATGGGGTTTAACTTCCACTTTTGCTTTCAAACCCAATAAGAGATTTTTTTTTTAAGGATGCCAAGCTGTAGGTCACTCAAAGTAAGAGAATTGTCCTCCATCTGAGTTAGGGTTTTGCTGTGGCTAGCAAGTCTGGGCCTAGCTACCAGCTGAGTGAAATAAAAGGAGAGAGAGACAGAGAGAGAGAGCTTCTAACTGAATAAAGGAAAGAGGGAGAGAGATGGGGATGTATTCCATAGTCTGTTTATTGCAGACCTATTTCATACAGAGCCGAAGATACATGGAAGATACAAGGTTTATATACCCTTAGCAGAATGCAAGGAACCATTCTTGGTCTCAATCTTTCTCTACCCCAACTCAAAGCCAATCACTGTTAAACTCTTTATCCTGGGACCATGCCCAGAGGCACAAACAGGGTGTTACAATCAAGACTTGCAAATTAACTCAGTACTTTCTTTAGATATTCATGAAACCAATGAGAGCATCCACCCAACAAGATTATACTTTCCTTGCCTATCTGCCTAACAACCTTTGTAGAACTGGGGAGCTAATGTAGCCAAGGACCCTGAAAGTCTTGGCCTACAACAGGTTTCACTGAATGTAGCATGCTTGAAAGATTGGTTTCTTGAAGTCAAGAAGTCTTATAGGACAGTGAAAAGGGCCCTAAATTTGGAGGCAGGTTCAACTCTAATCTCTCACTAACTGTGTGACCTTGGGGCGATCACTAAACTTCACTGGATCAATGTTTCAACTCTCTGTAAAATGGAGAGATTGGACTAGATGATTTTTAAGGTCCCTCCTAGTTCTAAATCAATAAAGCTAGGCTCCTATTGAGAGAGGTTACCTAGAAAATCTTAAAGTCTTACCTGGGTATGAATATATGCCTCAATTTCAGAGACTTAGGATCATAGAGACTTTGGAGGACCTTCCTGGGAAGATGGAAAATCCTTGGGCTAGAGAGCCCAGGTTGTTTAGGGGTTCCAGTGGTCTTCAAGCAAGGACTATCTCCTAAGGTTTGGGGTACCAATCAGAAAAGCAGATGAGTGAGAGGAAGACACAAGTAGATAAAAGAGGTAGAAAAGGTAGATTTGCAGCAGAGGAGTGTCTTAAAGCCAAGATGGGGGAGAACCATCAGTTGTGACAGTGAGTAGAGGACTGAATCTAGTGAGTAGTTTTCCTTTCATCTGTTTTCCTAGAGATTATCCTAGGAAGGATTTTCCTAGAGATGTTTCCTAGAACACAGAGGTGACTGACTTGAAGCCCTATCACAGCTTCTATACTTTGTTTAAGTGCTTATTTGCATATATTTATTATTTGATACTGCTAATAAATTGCATGGTCATTAAAAGTGATATGTGTTTAAGCTTAAATATCTGTGTTTTGTTATTGGGTAGGAGACATTTCTCTGGTTTACTCTGGAGTTTACTATGGAGTTGATCAGATAGAGAGATTTTGTGATGTAAGTAATTTTGGAGAATATTCTAAAGCACTTCTACTAGGCTGTTTTTAGCCCCAGTGAAAAAGATCATGTATAAAGAGACATGTGTTCCATGCTTTCCATCACAGACTGACATGTGATAGAAACTGTGATTGTCTTGGAGTGAACCTGAGAGGCACTATCCATAGCCTAGTGTCCACAGACCCCAAACCTGTACCTACAGATATTATATTTTAATTCTATTCAACTATACTTCAAAAGGTAGACATCTTGCCTAGAAGCCCACCTGTACTGTGCTCAATAGCAGGCACATCTGGCTCTCTGGATGATGCCATGAAAGATTGTGATCCAGGTGTTTCTCTAGATAGATATCCAGAACTCTGATTCCCATGGTGAATGTCTGTGGAAGTTATGCAGATAAGATAAAGATGTCAAAAGGGAACATTCTGCAGCTGGTGAAGAACTAGCAAAGAGTCCCAAGCAGCTCTCATGCAGAGGCTCTACAGACAGCTGTGTTTCCATGAGGAAGGGGAGTTGGGATTGAGGAAAGTGGGGAAAGAGACAGTCCACAGGCCGAGCCTCCACCACGAACAGGAAACGAACTAACAAGGCTCCAGGTCCCTGTCACTCCCTAAGCACCAAAGCATGGGGTGAATGGAGGCCATGACGCAAGTAGCACCAAGACCCAAACGGACCTCAGCTGGGAGAAGCAGAGTGAAGTGCACTTCAAAAGGTAGAAACAAATTTAGGTACATATTTTAATCATTTTAAATTTTATTTATTGTTTTCTACTGAGGAAGTGACTGGCTGGGAGAAAAGGTTAAGATTTGGTAACCTACATAATGGCATTTAAAGTCTATATTTCTCTCTGGGAGATCAAAGCTCTGAGATTTGAAGTTTGAAACTATTCTTAAAGGATTGCAAAAGGAGATAGGATTATGGAAACAGTATAAAAGAAACATTTCATTTCTTTTAAAAAAAACATTAAGTTCCTGGTTTTGGTAAAGAAATCACTTAGTTCCTTTCCTTCTCATCCTTGTCTTCTACAAGGCATGTAATCATTTCTAATTCAATTTGATGCAAGATGTCTCCCCTATCTGGAGACCTTTTTAGAATCCTTTCTGCAATAACTTTGTAAATTATTGAAAGGAGAAGAAAGCCCAGTTGCTCTATAGATCTCCACTCACCCTCCCCCAAACCACACCCCATAAATACAGTGACAATACAACTAGGTAGGGATTGGTGCAAATAATTAGTTCCCCTCAAGTGGTCACATCATTTGAATTTGCATTGGGTGTATCCTTTGGGATGATACTAATTACCATACTTTGCATAATTATAACTTCAAATAGCATGAATTGAAACATGTGCAACCACATCAGGACATTCATTGTTTGCAATAATTGGAACCTAGCTATCCCTCCAGAATTTTCTTGGGCAGTCCTGATTTCAAGAATAGGAAGTATAGTTTTGACAAGATTTTGCAGAAGGAATATCCTTTGTCAGACATTTATCTCAATTTTTTATCAGGAAAATATAGCCACATATACTGGTGTAGTTCAACTCTATCTACCTTTGCTAAATTTGAAAAAAAAAATTACTACAGGAATCTCGATTATAGAGTAATATTCCTAAAATGGAGATCCGACCAAGTCACTCCCCTACATAAAATGCCTCAGAAGTTCCAGTTGTCTCTAGAATAAAATACATATTCCTCTGTCTGACATTTGGAGTTCTTCGTAGTCTGGTTCTAGTCTCTCTTTGCAGACCAATCACATATTCGTTTCCACCCATCCATTTTTGGTCTAGCCATACAGGATGTGCCTTTGAACAGGTTAACTCTCCTACTTGGAATGCTCTCCCTCCTTAATTTTGCCTTACAGAATCTCTCATTTCCTTCAAAGCACAGGTCCTTCACCACCTCTAAAAGGAGATCTTTCTTCCCCTCATCCCATCCCACCTCCCAAATTACCTCATGTTTACTCAGATGGATCCGTGAGTTCATCATTTGGACGTTCCCTCCAAAAATGTAGATGGTCTGCCCATTCTTTTTTACTTTTGTCCCTAGACTTCCACAAATTTGCTATGGGGGACCACCCAATATGCTGAGGACCTTTCTTGGTTTCTCCTCCTGTTATGAAAGTACTAGTAAAACATTTTGTTCATTCTTCCTTACGCTCTCCAAATGAACAACCCACTTTCTCTTCCATTTATACAATTTCTTGTTGATGTCTTTTACTTCTGCTCTTTGCAGTTCCTCATGGGATAGATGACCTGCTCACATCCATCATATACCTTCCTTTTGCCCTAGGAGAATATAAGAATATTCATTCTTCATTTTTCAGAGACTGTTACATTCCACATTTCACTGGCATTCTGCAACACTGATAAAATGTTGGCATTAAAAAAAATAGATCTTTAGAGCTTTGTTTTCATGGGAAGCTTGACTTCATTAAAGGAACTTTGTGAATTCTGGAAGGCAAACTCTCCTCCTCTTGTTAAACTCTGGGTCCAATTTGTTGATCAGTACTAGCTGTCCTAGATATACATAATGATGGGCCCATAGGCTGTCTATTCAAATGCATGTTATAATCTAGGTAGTAGACATTCTTCATCCATTTGGTCTTTCTTGTGTGACTATTTTGATCTTTTTATCCCCAGTGCCTAATACTGTGCTGGAGTGCTCAACAAATAATGATTAAATTAAATTCATTTTACACGTTTTTGTACAGTCATGCCTTCCAGTTAAACTAAAAAACTCTCCTTGCCATTCATTAGCTGCATGACTATGGGCACCTCTGTTTGCTCCCGTTTTCTCACCTGTAAAGTAAGGATGCTAATAGCACAGGGCTGTTGTGAGGATTAAATGATTAAAAGCAATATCTGTAAAATGCTTAGCATGATATCTTTCACAGGATAAGTTCTTAATAAATGTTTATTCCCTTCCCTTCCCTTCTCCCTTCTTCCACCCCCTTTTGTCTCTGGGTCTTTGTATATGGATTTTCCCACTCCTAAAGTGGATGTCCCTTACAGCTCTCATGTTGATACCCCTCTCTTCTTTCATGAAGGATCTCACATGCCATGTCCCATGTGAAGCTTTCCTAACTGACCCATTTCCTCTTAGGTGAAAGCAATCCTGCTGTTTCTTCTAGCACTTTGCCTGAACCTCTCCTTAGCAGCTGCTTTACTATCCCTTGTGTACTTTTACATAGGAACTCTTTGAGAGTAGAGACTGTTTTATGTTGTTAGTAGAGGCGCTTTTATGTTGTTAGTGTCTAACATAATGTCTTACACCAGTTACTCTCTCAATAAACATTTCTTATATGCCTAATATGTATCAGTTGTTCTGAGCACTGAGGACACAAATTAGAAAAAGAAAGATGGTCCCTCAAGGAACTTACAGTCTAATAGGAAAAGACAACATACAAAATTAAGCCAAAAAGGGGTGGAAGGTGAGAGGACAAGATGTTGTTTGTAAAGTCAAAGCCAAGCAGAATATCTGATGGGAAATAAAGAATCAGAAATTCTGAGATCTCTGTAAAGGAAGAATTTGGGAAAATTTGTTGTTCCTGTTCTGCCCTCCACTCCTCCACTCAAAGGAGAAAGGCTACAGAGGGTACTGAGGACTTGTTGAAGCACCAGAACTGAAGCAATCTCCACAATGTTGGAATTTCTGGTGATGAGGTTATCTTGGGGGAAGAATGAAGTTTCTGGAGTCAAAACTAAGCAGAACTTATTTATAATTTATTTAGATATGCTTTATTTATAATTTATTATATTATTATATTTATATTATGTGATTATAGTTATAATTTATTGAATTCCCTTTTCTATTCTTCCAGTGCTATATAGAGGGTCATTTGCCCTGCATATTGTGGTCAGTTTTTCTCCTCCCTCCAAAATATGTATATTTTTATTAAGATGACATAGTCATTGAGATGCCTTAGTCTAGTATGTAAAAGAAGGGTTCTCAGATTCACTGTTAAAAATATTTTCATGTTTAACATTAACCCAGTTAATGTTATTACCTTTATTTTTAATAAGAGGCAATCTGGTATAGTAAAGAGGATGTAGAGCTTGGAAAGAACACCTGATTCCAAATTCTGTCTCTGACTCTCAAAAGCTTGGTGACCTTGGGCAAAACACACTTTTAATCTCTATGTTCTTTGAGCACCTCCCTAGGATTATCCACTAAATCTGAGCCCTTTGACTACCTCAAAGCACTGATATCTCTAAACTCATAGAGGAGATCCCTACCTCTTGGAATCTATTGACCAAGCCCCCTGTAGTTAAGGGAAGAAAAAAACAGCCCCCTTGTATTTACTCATGAGTGTCCTTGGATCTTTTACCTAATCAGTCCACAAACACAGCATTTAAAGGTACTAAAATAGAAAAAAAGTAAATAGTTTATTCTCAAGTAAGTGCCACATTTTAGCAAGAAGGTGAAAAAAAGTGCAAGAAAGTCACTCCTTTGCCTGAGGGAGTTCATTAAAATGCTAAATTAAGAGTTGTTGTCATCTTAAGTACCTTTAAATAACTCACTTGTGGCAAATTTCCCAGAACTTCACTGGTTAGAGTTAACTCTAGATGCACTAAACTAGCTGAGACACTGCATTTACTGTGTAAACAGTGATTTTAAAAATTATGCCCAAAAGGTTATACTATCTGACGAAAATTCTCATGCATCCTTCTAACTATATAGAGGCTAGAGCTATAGATAGGGTTTATGTCCCCTAAAGGCCAAAGACGTAGTATTTGTTGTTCTGGTGAATTTCAGATTATTGTGAAATCCTTTTTAAAAACTAAGGGTTATTAGGTAGAGGGTGAAAAATGTCACAGAATTATGGGGATAAAAGGGACTGTAGTTAAATTCACAAACATATTTCTTTTAAATTCCTAATTTACAAATCAGGAAACTGAAACCCAGAGATGATAAACCATTTTAACTAAACATTAATATCAGCTAATAATGAAACACAGAGTAAAATAAAACAAGTAACAATGATCACTGGTGCAACTGGAAAACTGAAAGAACAGTTAGATTTTGAAAAAAATAGTAATGAAAAGACCCACATTTCTGTAAAAATTGTGAATTTTTAATAAATGTTCAAAAAAAGATAACCTAATTAAGTTTTCAATACTTAAAGAAATTAATTCAGGCTGTTCAGTGGATGGTCAAATACTAAGGCCGAAGCTTAAATATTTTGGCCACATAATAAAACTGGAATTCAATGGAAAAAGACCTTGATGTTGGGAAGATTAAAGGCAAAAGGAAAAGGGGATGGCAGTGGATGAGATGGATAGACAGTGTCATGGACAGAATGAACATGAACTTGGGCAGACTTTGAGGGATAGTGAAAGAGCCTGACATGCTATGGCCCATGGGGTCACAAAGAGTCAGATGGGACTAAATGATGGAACAAAACAATTAAGTTTTGGAATTCACACACAAGACTTGTTCAAATTAATTCAATAAATGATTATCAAACTCAAGCATATGCAAAATACTCTACCAGACATCTCTTTTTCACACCTTACCTAATAAACAGTTTTTAAAAGACTTAAATTTTGCCTTAAAGGACTTTACATAAAACCCTAATAAAGACTGAATAAGATGTTCAAAACATGTATAATGCAACTTATTAAGATTGTTTAAGTACCTTCTGTATACTAGGCACCATGTCAGACAAATGGTTAAGGGACAAAAACCCTCAAAAGTTTATAATTTATGAGGTGAGGTATGTGTGTACAAAAAAAGTATGATCAAAGGTAGACTCTGAAAGGGGCAAAGAAGAAATCCAAAGTACTCTAGGAAAATCTGAAGGAGGGATACACTCTCATCTGAAGGAAGGGCAATGATTTCTTAAAAGAGAAAGTGATATCTGATCAACATTGTGAAAGAGGAAGACTTCATTCAACTGGTTAAGATAAAGTGGAAGTGGCTTCCAGGTACTAGGTATGGCATGGGGATGACCTTCCAAAATGTCCAAAAGTAGACATCAGTATGAGATTAACCAACAGCTAACTACCAGTCCAACTTGACTAGTGTAGGAAGTAATAATAGCTACATTTATAAAGTGCTTTAAGGTTTGCAAAACGCTTTACATAATATCTCATTTTATTCTCATCACAGCTTTGGGACTTAGGGGACATAGATCATCTCCATTTTATAAATGAGCAAACTGAAGCTAAGGTTAGGATCATACAATATTTGAACTCACGTCCTCCTAGCTCCAAGTCCAACATTCCATCTACTATGTCTGCAAAGGTAAACTGTGTGTGAAAAAATGTGAAAGAAATGTGAATGAAAACAAATGTGAAAGAAACTCTATACTCTGCAATTTTGCCAGAATCTGTCAGACAATTTATTAATATAAAAGCGTTTCTGCTTGGAGTCAGGGTGACCTCTGCCATTCAAGATATTTAAGCAAATATCAGTTTACATTTTATGGTAATAGAGAAACAAAAAATAAAATTCCACAACAAAGCAAAGCATAGGTACATAGTTTAAGTTTAGGGCTTTTTATTTACTTAAACAGAACAGCAATTTTTCTGGAAGATTAATTACTTCCTCCAAGGATTCCCCTTTCAATCTGATCTAAGGTGAATGAGGAGGAACCTCTCTAAATTGGAATAAACATGAAGCATTCATTTTCTTACTGTTACTATAAATGAGAGGAACACTAAAAATTCTAGTTTCTGGAAATCTAGATCCTTTCCTGAAACTGATTATGTCTTCTGTTCTGGGGAGACTGATTAGATCTTTGATTCAAATGAGACTAAGAACTTCAGACTAGGACACTACCATAATATTATTTCTGAGTATTTTATAACACAATTTAGGCCTTAATGATGTGACCTTCCGCAGTAGTTTGTACTTTTATATTAAGGCAATATAGAGCCATTGAAGTTTTCAAGCAGGGTAGTGACGTGGTCATGCCTATGAATTAGGAAGATTATTTTGTTGGGTTGTAGAGGGTAGATTGGAAAGGGGTAGATGATAGAGTATTTATTAACTGCTTATTATATACCAGACACTGTGCTAAGTACTGGTGATACAAATATAAGCAAGAAAGACAATCCTTGACCTCAGTAAGTTTACTTTCTTATAAAAGAAGATAACACAAGATAGTGCTGAAAAGGGGCTTGATGGCTGGAGTTGGAATTGAGAAATGGAAAGTAAGGCAAAAAAACCCAGCTATGACAATCCATTGTGGTTCCAGGTCTAAGTTTCAGGAGGGCAGAAGGTAATGGTGGAGACCAGGAATGGAGACAGCATAGTTTGGAGTTGGTGGATCTGTGATTTCATTGGTATAGGGAACTCTCATATAAGAAAGCTACCTCTGCCTTTGCAGGTTAATGCCTTTTCTAAAGTTTCTTGTCTTAAAAGATTTGATTTGTTCAAGGTCACTCAGTCCAGAATATGTTGGAGACTTGACTTTAATCCAGGTTTTATTGCCTTCTGAACCAGATCTCTATCTATATTCTTTCTCCAAGCCTGGGGATCAGGTAAGTTTTCATCTACAAGGTAGAACTTGAGTTAAGCTTAAAAGAAGATAGGGATTCTAAGAAGTGGAAGAGAGAAGAGAATACATTCCAAGTATGGAAGGATACCAAGATGGCAGATAAAATGATGTATATGAGGAAGAGTTAGTAGGCCAGTTTGACTGGACCAAAGAGTATACAAAGGATTTCTGGGTCACGTGAGCAACAAGATGGAAGACTAGTCATTTTCTCTGATCACCCTACCCTCTCAAATTGCTCTAAGGCAGAAATTATGTGACAAAGAGAAAACAACTTTAGCTGTCCCCATGCTCTAGGACACCCAGAATCCAAAAAGAAACATCCATAAAAATCATCCACTGTAAAAACTCATGAACTGGCCTCACTCTCCCTGAGCTCATGCAACACCCCTTCCCACCTCCCACACTACTGACATGAGGTTACACTGGCAGACCCAAGGACCCAATGCAGTCTTGCAACCAAACCCACCCTCACACCCTTTTCCCTTTCCCTCAGTTCACTTCCGTGAAGACCTCAACTCTGGGTTTCAGAAGTTTGCTCACATGAGACAGCCAGCTTTGCTGCAACCCTTCAGGAACAAAAGCCTGCTAGCAGCCACGACTCCATAGCACAAACACTTCAAAGCTCTGAACTGTCAGTGCAGAGAACTAAGGAACAGAGGGAAAACGACAGGACATCATGTGTGCAGCGCTTCACAAAGACTGAGGGAAAGAGCACAGCATCCAACTGGGTCATTTCTGATCACCCAAAAGTCATTTGGGGAAGAGACCTAGGCTGGATAACCATAAATTGCTTTATGTATGAGGAGGCTAAGATGCTTTGAGATCCAGCCCTCAAAGAAACCACCATCACAGAGTCAAAAAAATGAATAGGAAAAAATCAGGAAGGAGGAAAAAAAAAAGACTAAACTTACTAAAGATCTCAGGAAGAAGAAAACTCATAGACTTTGAATATGAACAGATAAATCAACAGTAGCAGGAAATAAGACTTACAGATTTAGTAAATGAGTTCAGATATCTATGAATAAATACTTCAAAACAAAGAAAAATAATGGAACACTTGATGAGACTGAGGACCCAGTGGAATATGAGGAGAACATAGAACTACAACACTCTATTCCTGAGTGGTTCAAAAGAGAAATGAAAATTATTAGAGCAGAATTTATGGCCTGCCCAACAAAAATAATGATCAGAATAGAAAAACTAGAATCTGCAATGGCAAGTCTTACCAAAGAAACAAAAGAGAATCTCACATGAGCAATAGATTGTGAATGCAAATATACAGAAGTAAATGACAATCTAGAAGAGCAATACCCAATAACTTTCAATGAAAATATGTTCACTATGAAAGCAAAATATATTGATCTCAAAGTCAGGGTGTATCTCTACATACCCTGACTTCCAAGATCAGTATGTTTTTATCTAAACTAAGGATCATAGGTCTCCCAGAAGAACATGATAGGACAAAAACCTTTAACACTAGAATGTAGGAAATAGGAACTTCCCTGAACTTTCGAACACAGAAAATGAAATATAAATTCAAAGAATTCAGCTACAGAATCTCCTCCAGAAAAGAACCCAAGACTACAACTCTCAGGCGCAGAGTGGCTAAATTTAACATCAATTCAGAAACAACAAATTCTGAAAATGATCAGTAGAAAGAACTTCAAATACAAAGTAATTTTGAATAATACATGACTATTCTGCACCCACCGGAAAATGTAGGAAGAAATGGCATAATGTGTTTTTGTTGCTTTTTTTTTTTAATGTGACAACTGGAGTTAAGTGACTTGACATAAAGCTAGTAAGTGTCTGAAGCTGTATTTGAACTCAGGTCCTCCTGACTCCAAGACTAGTTCCTATCCACTATGCCACCTAGCTGCCCCTCAGAATTATGCATCTTGAAGAGCAATAGAACTCAGGATATAGACCAGGGTGACCTATCTGGCAAATCTGAACTTAACCATCCATGAAAAAAAGATGAATATTCAAAAATAAAGAAGTAGTAGAAGCATTTTAAGAAATAAAACCAGAACTGAAGAGACTATTTGCTTCTTAAACACCCAAAATCACAAAAAATGCAGAAGTGAATAAATGGAGCAAACAGTAACAGTAACAGCAGAGAGATAAGTAAGAAACCTATATCGAAATGTATTCAGTGAGAAAGGGGGAAATCTGGTAGGGGTAATAGTGAAGAAGTAGGCATGGGGTATTATGGACATGTTTTCTATAAATTACGTTACCAGGCAGGTGCACTGGATACATAGTAAGAAAGGAACCAATCAGGATGTTCTATAGGAACAGTTGACTGCAAGGTTGCTTTAGTCTGGTTTATGGTGCACAGCTCAGCAAGGTCAGCCAGTGAACACCAGCAAAAGCGTCTGGGAGTGAGCAAGACTTTGACTCACTGCAGGATCCTGATTATATTGGCAATACCCTGCCTATAGACTGAGGAATCAATGATTTCTTTTTGGGACTACATCACAAAATGGGAAAGTGTATAAAAATGAGAGAGGGGAATATAGAGGAGTGTGTGATGTACCTAGGTCAAATCACAACTCTTAAAGGAGACGGCATAGAGCTAAATGTAAGGGAAAAATAAATATTCAGCAGGCCTACAACCTGTTTCATTTTTTGATAGTTTTAAGTCTCAACCTTCTAGCTAGCTGTAAGTTACTACTGCTTATTCAAGAATTTTGTCAGTTTGTGGTGACTTCAGAAAAATTGAGAGCTGGGAATGACTTTTGCTGAGGTTCCTGACTGTTAGGACCTTCTTCCTTCCAAAAAACTTGTATTTAGAGTGTGTGTGTGTGTATCTCACACATGTATAGATATGTATTTTTCATATATACACATATACATACATGCATACACACATTGTCTCTTTGGACTAGATCATAAGATCTTTAAGGGCAGATGCCTTTGTATGCCTAATGTCTAGTACAGTGCCTGCCACATAATTTGTGGAAGACAACAAGACCTTAGGGAGAGAGACCTTATAGCTGTGGATACAAAGCCTCATGTGGGGAGATACTCTGAGATATCACTTCATGATGGGAAGACAGAGATCCTGGAACATAAGGCAGTTGCTAGAGAGATGGCCACTAGGAAAGAAAGCAGGCAGGATCAGCCAGCCCAGGGGGAATTTATCTTGGGTCCAATCAGGTGTGTGTGGTGATATGTGGAAAGGAAGGTCTCCATCTGTTCGCTTCCTATTTTAACACTTGCCAACTAGGTTGTTAGCTTGGTTGTTTCTGCTGTCAGATGTCCTCTAAATTGTGGCTCCATGTAAGCAAAACATCCCAGTCTTAACTGTATGTTTAGGTTACACTAAATGATTTTTATGGAAGACATTGATTTGGTGAGTATTTTGTACATTATTTTATTGGGCTCTGGACAACTCATTGATCTATCCAACAAGATGCTGTTGTATATGTAGGCATAAAACCCCCAGAAATAGATATTGCTGAGCACTCAGTAATTTTTCCCTTTTTACACAATGTCAGGATGTTCGAACTCCCCTGGATGAGCTAATGTTTGCTTGCTACTATGTGTTTACAAATAGACAGATGTGTGAAGCAGAGTGTATGTATGTTTTTATATGCATATATGTGAGTACATATACTAGAACTGATGATAACCTTATTTAATAAAGTCTTTTTTTTTTTTTTTGCTTAGTTAACACATCTTTGAAAACTGGAATTTTATGTCCATTGGTGATTTGTCTCGGTGGCTCTTTTCCCATGTCCAATTTGTCCAATTTGGTCTGTTGCTGACTTGACAAATTCTGTTATTGTTTTTCCTGTTTCTCATTCCTAAAAAATACTTTGTGTATCAGAGATGGCAATAAATCTTCCCTCCATTAAAATGTTTCTTATCAAGAATATTGGCAATATACAATGGCACTGGATAGGTTCAACAGAAAGTGAGGCCTTTTCATGCCTATAAGGCTCACTGTATTCATCTTATTACAGGATTTGGGGTTAATAATCAGCAGAGAAGGAAAAGTTGACTGGTTATAAGTAGAATCTCCCTCGAATTTTGTATTCATTTTTTTCCTGGACATCCCTTTTAGTTATAGAGGCATAAAGTGCTGCCTATGCAGAGATGTGAATTGCATCATAATTTTTATTTATTTATTTCCAGTGCTGAGACAGCAAGACCCCCTGGAATAATAGTTTTTATAAACATTTTCCAATGGTGAGGTCTTTGCAAATGTGATGAAATGATTGAAATGATTCATGTGTCTGTTTGTACTAGAAGTGACCCTCACTTTCCTTCACCCACTTCAACAGATACATTTCATTTATTGGGATGAATGCTGATTTATGACTTCTTTCTGTACCTCTGAGGATGGTGCTAGGAATGTCTAGTTTGGTTTATTGCTTTAAACTGAAGTGATTGAATAAGGGGATGAGATGGGATAATGCAATGTATTTCCTGGTTCAGTCAGTGACTTGGTCCCTTAACATTCATTGGCTTCAATTTTCTCGGCAACAAAACCCATAGAACAAATTATTTTTAAATTACTTTGAGATCTCTGAGGTAATGTTTTTTGTTACCAAAGCCAAATAAGAATAACAGCAAGCATTTATTTAGTGCATCTATGTTTACCAAGCACTTTCCAAATATTATCTCGTTTTATCCTTATAATAACCATGGGAAGAACAGATGAAGAAACTGAGGTAGTCATATATCTTGGAGTTCACCCTATTCAGAGTTGTAATTATGTAAATATATTCACTGATTCTAGCTCAGTGGGTGTATGTGGGGTGTGGGGTGTATGGGATGTTCATGCAGGACTAGAACCTTTGGTGTGGAGGATTACCGGTCCTTTTCAGTGTTACTCATCCACCTTTGGGGTCCACCTATTGCCTATCTCTCACCTGTGGCTCTAGGAAATTGTAGCATGCTCAGCAACCACACCCTGGTAAAAGCATCGCAGGGAACTGGTAAACCAGGTTGAGGGTAACTGATAGGCCTCAAACCCATTGGTGAGTTAGGGAGATGTCTACCCTAAGCATGTGAAGATTTCCTCTGGTAAAATGGGCAGATGAGAGCAACTTGTTCCAGTGGCCATGAAGGCAACTAGCAGGTAGTGCTTAGAGTTTGCTCAAATATCCAAGATGCCAACATCATCCATTGCATCCTGGACTATCTCAATGTCTTGACTTCTGTCTTGTCACTGGCTTTCAGTGACTCTGGAAAAGAGAGTGAAGCTGACATGTTCACAACTGCCTCACTTAAATCTAATTCACTGAATGAATCAAGACATCACCCTCGTGATGTTATTGGTCCTCTTTGAAAACAGGTCGAGCAGCAACAACTTAAACATGTAACATCGGGCAAATCACTTAACCTTCCTGGGCCTCTCTCTCTTCTCCTATAATATGGGGATAAATAATACTTACCCTACTTACCTCATAGGACTAGGGTGAAGACCAAATGAGATAATCTTTGTGTCCTCAAAGCCAAATGCAGGGCCTTGCACATAACAAGTCCTTGATAGATTTGTTAATAAACGGTGAACTACAAAAATAGGAAATGATCGTGTTATCGGTTGCAATTACTCTAACTGTCAGTGGTTTGCTTAATTGGGAGGTAATGTTCTTTCATGAGTGTTTGCTAGGATATTTGCTGGATATAAAATGTGACAGCTGGTTTTCAGTCCTCGAGTTCTGTTTGACCTTTCTTGACCCCATGGATATGCCAATCCCCTCTCTCCTCCACTATCGCCTGAAGTTTATTCAAGTACATGTTCACTATTTCCATTATCTTTATCCATTATGTTCATTATTCCACATTATCTATCCATCTCATTCTCTGCCATCCCCTTTTCCTTTTGCCTTCAATCTTTCCCAGCATCTGGGCCTTTTCTAATTAGTGATGTCTTCTCGTTAGGTGACCAAAGTATTTAAGCTTTAGCTTCAGAAAATGTGTCAGTATACTATATACCCAGATAAAGTCAAAATAGGTTCCTAAAGGTATCCTAAAGGGTGATACCATAGGCAAATTGGGGGAGCACAGAGCAATTTACCTACCAGATCTATGGAAAAGGAAAGACTATATGACCAAACAGGAGATAGAGAGCATTATGAAATGTTAGATGGATCATTTTGATTACATAAAATTAAAAAGTTTTTGCACAAAGCCAATGTCGCCAAGATTAGAAGGAAAACAGAAGGCTAAGAGAAAAATTTTACAGCGTGTCATTTCTTAAATATGTAGAGAACTGAATCAAATTGAGAAGAACACAAGTCATTCCCCAGTTGATAAATGGTCAAATAATAAAAACAGGTAGTTTTCAGACAAAGCTATCTGTAGACATATATAAAAAAGCTATAAATTATTATTGATTAGAGAAATGAAAATTAAAACAACTCTGAGGTACCATCTCACACTTTTCAGACTGACTAATGTGATAGAAAAGGAAAATGAAAAATGTTGGAGGCGATGTGGGAAAATTGAGGCACACACACTATTGGTACCAACTATTCTTGAGAGCGATTTGGAATTATGCCCAGGGTTATAAAACCATGCTGCATCCAAAAGGATTTTTTTTAAGTGATGGGGGGAGTGGAAAGCAAGGGGGGAACCTGTTTATACCAAAATATTTATAGCAGCTCTTTTTGTGGTGGCAAAGAATTGGAAACTAAGGGTATGTCCGTTGGAGAGTGGCTGAATAAGTTGTGGTATATGGTTATAATGAAATACTATTGTGTTATATGAAATGATGTGAAGGAGGATTTCAGAAAAACCTGTAAAAACTTACATGATCTGATACAGAATGAAGTGAACAGGAAAACATTTTACACAGTACAGCAATATTTTACAATGATCAGATATGAATGACAGCTATTCTCAGTAATATGACACTCTAAGACAATGCAAAAGTACTCCTGATAAAAAATTCTGTCCATCTCTAGAAAAAGAACTGATGGAGTCTGAATGCATTTCAAGCAAAATACTTTTCACTTTACTTTTTTCTGTTTTCTTTCACAACATGACTAATATGGAAGTATGTTTTGCATGACTGCACATGAATAATCTATATCAAATTGCTTACAGGCTAAGAGAGGGAAGGTAGGAAGGGAGGGAGGAAGAGAATTTAGAATTCAAAATTTTTAAAAATGTTAAAAATTGTTTTTACATGCAATTAGGAAAAAATAAAACATTATTAAAAGACAAAAAATGAAATGTGTCAGTATTCTCTCCCAACTCCAAAAATGAGATGCGTAATAGATTTCTGTCAAGATGAATATACGTAAGATATTTTGTAACCACAATAATCAGTATAAATGTGAGATTTTTGTAATAATGATGATGATGGGTACTGGTGTGAAATTAACTACCCCCCTTATTTCTATAAATGTCTTTTCGTTTCATATCATTTTCATTTGTGAATATATCTCCCCTCCCCACTCAGTGAGCTCTCTCTTATGACAAAATTTTTCTTTTTAATTTAAGAGAAAAAAACCAATCAGTTTAGGAAAAACAATTAACATATAAATCATGTCTGACAGTATATGCAATGTTCTGCAAGCATAGAATCAGCCAAGGACTACGTCTTATAATTTGGGTTCCACAGACTGCCAAGAAATTTAACAAGAATGCAAAATAATAAAAACGAATTCTACCATAGCACCCTTGGTGTGCGTCAATACTTACACATTTCAAGAACACAAGAATTTATTGCTACATGTACTTCTCCTTATACAGAAACTATTGACATATGGTTTTCTCCAGTGGTTGCAGCTAAAAAACAATTCTTTGGCTGGTAGACCCAAAATACATTCATTTCTGTGCCTTTTCAGCTCCTTAGAAAGTGCTACAGTTGTGAATTCCTCTGGCTTAACTTTCCAGGACTCAGGGTCACTGCTTCATCAGTTAGTCCCCTAGCTAGCGGAGAGAATACCTATATAACAAAGAAATCATTCAATAAGAATTCATTAAGCACCTACAGGCAATGTGCTAAGTCCTGGGGATACAAAGAAAGACAAAAGACACTTCTGACTTTTGAGGAGTTCAAAGTCTAATGGGTGAAGACAACATATAAACAGCTATCTATAAACAAACTATAGACAGGATAAATTGGAGAAAATCAACAGAGAGAAAACAAATTCCAAAAACAAAAGAAGAGCGAGTCCTGAAGCCTAAAATGGGGCATAAAAAACATCCTAATTCTCTCAGGGCACAAGCAATTTCCTGGTATTTAGTTAAATAGCTACTTTAGGACTTAAAATGATAACACAGCATCCTAAAACATAAATGTAGCTTGCAAAGAGTTAAATTTACTCTCAAGTAAAACTATATATTGACAGTCTGGCTCTAATGGCTCTTAAAATTGAGACAGTTTAGCTGAGGTCTGACTTTAAGTCATTGTGGAGTATGGAAAGTGGCTATGTCATTATCATATGTCATTTTAAAGGAGAAAGAGAAGGCAATTAATAGTTAAATGCGGAGACTTCATTTTCATATAGTCATTGGACCAGTAACAGCAACCCAAAACAAATCTTTAAAAGGAAAAAAATCTGAGCCTCAGCTTTCAGCTGCTAATGAGCCTAACAAGAAATACCAGGAGGAGATACCAAGTGAAAAAGGAAATCACTTGAAGCTTCTCTGTCCTCAACTTGTTCACATTTTGAACTTCTCTTAAATATTTTTTGAGCCTCTAGTGAAAAACATCAACTATCAACTTTCTCTCCCTTACCATCCTTCCTTGGGGCCATTTTTCTTCTCAAAATTTTTTTTGACTTAAACAAGACAAAATAGGAAAACTCTGGAAAAAAAAAAAACACTGAAAGCTCACAGTTTGACTTGGTAAGAGCCTAACTAACATGCTGGTTCCATCTGTGTCATCTTTCATCATAAATTGTAAATTCCCAGGCACATAGATGCCTCATTTTAATTTACTTCTGTCTATTCCATTTTCATGTAGTCAAGCACGTAATATACCTAGAATAAATCTTAATTGTTGTTGCTACAGCTAAATTTCCCCAACTGCCAGATATTTGGCAGAAAGCACTCAGAGTGGCAGACACATGCCCTCTTTTCAAGGGCTATTCAGGTTGAAGGAGTGGAAATTTGATCTACAGTTTATCACTTACCTTATTAGCATACTAATGTCACCAAGATTTGCATTTGACTAGGGAGTTGTTCTGCTACTCCCATAATCCAGCTGGTCTGAAAATCACTGTTTTCTGTGGTCTACTTACATTAGGGGAAAAAGAAAGTAATGCTAATATTAGTAGTTCAAAGTGAATTAATTGCTTCCAAACAATCCTTATTGGTTTAGTCCCTTAGGTATTGCTATTTACACTTATCTCTCAAATGCTAATGACCAATTTACTCTGGCAATTATACATATTACCCTTAGAAATTCCTTAAAAAGACTAATAAATGATTTCTTTTGTCTAGAAGTACATTACCTGCATGTATATAGGAACAATGCATTCATGATAGTCCTAGTGAATAGTCCTATGACGATAGTCCTAGTGAATCCCAAACAGAAGCCTCCAGACCCCAACCACTCCCAACCCCAGTACCTAATTACTGATTATTCCTCTTCCCAAATACCAAAGACCCAGGCAGACTGTGGTTGTTATATAGTGTTTTCAGTTTGGTCTAACTGAAGAGGAGCCCAAAGACAGTTAGGGCTGCCTGAGACCCCAAAATACCAACATGCTGGGTCCTGTGGAAAGAATTCCACTCAAGTCTTCTCAGCCAAGGAAAAAGTTAAGTTTCTTGAAAGTTCAAGTTCGCCACGTGGGGTGCTAGGCCATTTAAAGGTGCTCTCACAGAGCAAGTCTATACTAAGCTATCTCATGGCGCTCTCACACCACGTGGAGAGAAGATGGGGTTCTATAAACAATACAGTTGTGGGAGGAATCTAGGGGTGGTCTAGAGGAGGAGATTGGGAGGGTCTTCAGGAGGAGTCAGATGAGGTCAGACTCCAGTAATGAGTGGTTCAGGGTGGGAAGTTGCTGGAGGCCACCTGGAGACCATAGACAATGGTGGGCCAGGCCAGTTCAAGGGTGGGAACAGGAACATTAAGGGTGGGAAACTATTGGAAGAAAGGGGGTCTAAAG
>CM053595.1:247684276-247705108 GCA_028646575.1 Pseudocheirus occidentalis | reverse complement strand
GGGTCTAAGGAAATTAAAAATGGTTTGCATTAACCTCTAGAATGGGACAGGAAATCATTTAGGGAAGAGACAAAAAGCTTCACTGTATTGAGGTTCTAGTTGTGGTGAGTAAACAAATTTGTAGTGGACCCAATTAACTTGTCTGTATTCACCATTCATCAGCTCTCAATGGAGGAAGTAATCAAGGAAAGGATTGGGGTCTAGTAGAATACAACAAGGGAACAAGATATTTAAGATTGGAGAACTGTATGGAGTTGAACCTAGATATTTACATGTTGCTTCTTTCATTAGAATGTGAATTATGTGAAAGCAGGAACTGTTTTTGACTTTTTTTGTATCCCAGAGATTAATATAGTGTCTGATATACAGTAAGCACTTAAAAAATGTTTGATGATCAGCTGGTCAGTTAACTACAGGGTGAACATTGATAAGAAAAGAAAGTAAAGTCAGAACTGGGGACTTCAGAGATTGAAGATCAGGATGAGGTCTAAAAACAAGTTTAGGAGGGGTAAGAAGTTTAGGAAGATAAGGAATGACGGCATATTCTCAATTAGATTGTGGAATGTCAGAGTTTTGGAGCATGGAAATGGAACGATTCAGTGGTTCCAAGATTCTGGGTGTGGCTAAGGTGACATAGGTCTGGGGAGTTCAGGAAGTTGAGGAACTGAAAGATTACAGTGTTTAAGGGAAAATCAATATAGATCTTGAAATTCCCAAGTATAAGGGCAAGAGTTGCAGAGAAAAGGAAGACAAGGAGCCAAGTATTGAACTCTTTGAGAAACAGCTGTCATGACTTAAATAAGTTTTGACTGAATAAATTTCACAGGACAAGAGATGGCTGAGTTGTGCCAAAAAAAGGACAATCTTACCTCTGTGTCTCATTTTCCACATCTGTAAAATAACTAGGACAAATAGTTCTCAACTTGTGGGCCAAACAGATTGCAAAAGATCCTTGAAATCCCAGACAAGAAAATATAACCTTGTAATAAGAATTTTTGGTTCTTGATTTCCTTTTACTAATTTTTATTACTTGGTGTTGGGGAATCAGGGCTGTTTCTCCTAGTTAGGAGGTTATTGAGCTGGCTGAAACCTGTCCCATGGAATGTGAAAATTTACTTAAGGGCTCAGACATTCCTCTGAGAAGAAGCCAAAGAGCCAAGGCTTCCTGAAGTAATTTGATTTACTTTATTTAAGGAAGGATTCTCTGTAGGCCTGTAAATTTTCCCCCTCTCAATTAGCCCATTGTGAAGCCTCTAAACTTAGTTTAATCTTAAGCCTGACTTGATTTACCTATGGAGCCTGTTTAACTAGATTTGTTTTCTTAGGGATGTATTAGATTATAATTCTGTTTAAATAAGTTTTTTCAACTTTTGTGACATTGAAGGAAGAATGGAATTATGAATCTGTCTTTTTTTAAACTTTTATAACCTAAAAGAATATATAAGATTGCAATATATAGGGGCCGCTAGGTGGTGCAGTCAATAGAGCACTGGCCTTAGAGTCAGAAGGACCTGAGTTCAAATCCAGCCTCAGACACTCTACCCAAAAACTAGCCGTGTAACCTTGGGCAAGTCACTTAACCCCAATTGCCCTCCCCCCCCAAAGATTGCAATATATAAAAGAATTATTTCTCTGTCACTCTGACATAATTTTGTCCATAAAAAACCTCTTTAGAATCCTAATCTTTGCTCAGGATTGTTATTTTAAAAAAAAATCCTAAACCTGTGCTTAAGCAAAAATAAAACTGAGATTTTTACCTCTATAACTTTTGCATTGTGGTAAATTTATTTCTGAAGTAGTAAACTACTACACAAACTTAAAGATGAGTTATAACACTCTATATAGATTAAATGCTTCACATATAAATGAAGGACTGTTTTCAAATGTTTATAGCTGCTATTTTCTGGAGGAAAACAGCGTATGCATATTTTAAGTGTATGTAAAATAATGATATACCAAATATATACAAAGTATATATATATATATATATATATATATATATATTTATGCATTAGTAGCTGGGAGAGTGAGGGTGGGTGGGAAATCAGTAAAGAGCTCATGTAGAAGGTAGTATTTGAAGCTTTGAAAAAAATTAGAGATACTAAGAGGTACAAATGAAGAGGAACAATTATTGTTTTAGTAGAACATAAGTATGTAAAAGAAATGTATTAATATTATGTTAATTGTAGTTAACAAACAATAGATATGTTATGGTCTAGCTGGTGAGTTATGGAATGAGGACCCAAAAGGAACTTTCCGTTTGTTCAGGCTGTAGCACATATGTATGACAGCATCATCAAGAAGAAGCTGTTTACCATTGCACAGGGTATAGTTCTGGGCTGGCCAATGTACAAAACAAGTTTTATCTGAATCTTACCCTGTAAGGCTACCTTTTCTAATTAATGTAAGCAGAGTTTTCTTCAATTTGCTCCTGAATTAAAAAAATCTAAGAGGTGGAAGAGCTTTCAGAGATCATATCAATCAATTTAACTGAACAGGAATTTTCTCCAAACCATGCCTGAGAAGTGATCATCTAGTTTCTACTTATTTCTACTTAAAGACCTCCAGTGAAAAAAAACCCATTGCTTTCCAGAGTAGCCATTCTACTTTTTGATACTTCTAATTGTTAGAATGTTTTTCTTTCATTAAAGTCTCTCTCTCTCTCTTTTTTTTTATGACAACTTCTACTTATTGTTTCTAATTGTACCCTTTGGGGCTAAGCGGAACAATAAATTCTAACACCTCTTCTCCACATTAGTCCCTCAGATATTTGAACACTCCACTCATACTTCCCTTAAACCTTATTGTCTTAACAGGAGGAACAGGAAGAGTTCCTTTGTCCATTATCACATTTCATAATCTCAAGGCTTTTTACTATGTCTCTCTTAATTAAGGTTAATACCACATTAGGTTTTTTTTGGCTGCCATTTCATACTGGCATTGGTGTATGGTGGGTAAACAGGTACTTCCTAAATTAGGGAGGCCTCAGTTCAATTCCCAACTCTGACATACATCATATCTTAGGCAAGTAATTTGGCCTTTTAGTGTCCCAGGCAACTCTAATGATATAAATTACAAAGCAGTCATCAGTGTGTATTAGAACTCTCCTCTCCAATGAAATCATGAGTCTGAACCAAAAATCCCAGTTAATTATTGACTTCTCTTGAGCTTTCAATCCACTAAAACTCTCAGATCTTTTTTCACTTGAACCATGAAAGACTAAATAAGTAGTTTTTTATATGTTTACAGACAACTTCAGAAATCACAGAAGATGCTGATTCTATAGAGGTGCCAGCACCAGGGATTCTGAATCACGAAGATGACTGTCACTGACTACCCATTTATTTATAAGATCAGGTAAGAGGAAATAAGCAACTTAATTTTCTTTGGAAAATTCCATTTCTGACTTTTCTGATAGGTGCAAGTGATGGAATCGAATAAAGCTGTCCCTAGCCCTAATAATCTAACTTCCTTATAGGCCCCACTGAACAGTAGGTCCACTGCCCCACTTAGCCACTCACCTTCCCTCCTCCCCCCATCCTCTGCCCTGACTCAATATCCTAATTTCTTCATATATGCCTCACGGCTCACTAGAACAACAGGTATGTAAATGAACTCATATTTCTCACAGAAACAGCAGAAGTGTCTATGTGATGAAGTGTCTATGTGATTAGTTCCTGCCTACTGCCTCTAGTTAGCCACTGCCTCCAGGACGATTCCTCATGTTTCCCACAAAAACAGTAGGTGTGTCCATGCACTCAACCACAACCACATCCACCTAATCTCAGACGGGATCATAATACTCAGCCAATCAGAAAGCAGCACCAGGAGGATGCCCAAGTATGATGTAGACCCCAAAACAACAGAAGAGACTTTTCCCCAAGTAGGCACCTGTTCAGTAATAGTAAAAGCCATCCTTTAGGTTAATTTATGATGTAGAAAAGCTTAATATAATATCATTATTCTATATACATACCCCACCAAATGGGTTTTTCTGTATGCATTGTGTGTAAGCACGTCACAGTTCCACTATGGAACCCCTCCCCATTACCTAATCTCTTAACAAACCCCTCCTGCCTTTTAAATATTCATAATTTCTGCTATGTAGTTGCATCTCTACCCTATGAAAATCTATCTTGCTTTCTCTGAAGTTGCTGGTTCATCTTGTAACTTAGCCTGCTTCATGAGAGGCATCAGTCTCAATAAATGCCTATACCTGGATTAGAGGTGGTCTGACTATGAATTCTTTGAGACAGTGCCACCACAACACATCATGAAACCTCAACACCAGGTTCTGTAAACTTTGTGTCCAGAGAATCACTTTCTAAATATGACACATTACTTATTCAGTGATTTTTTTCTAACCCCAGCAAAGAATTTTATGTGTATCCCTATTAAATTTAATCTTATTTGATTTGGTCCATCATTGTAGTTTGTAGAGACTTTTTTTTCATATCCTTACTGTGATTTTTGTTTATACCTCCTAGTTTCAAGCCATCTACTAATAAACAATCAAATTTAATTGCCATTTATCCTTTCATCCAAGACAAGAAAAAAATCTTGAACAGTTCAGGTCCTGAAGCACTCTGCTAGAAATCACACTCCAGGCTCACTCTTTTCAACTTCTCTGTCACTCAACAACCAATCAGTTATCTTGCTGTTAAGCCCAAACCAGCTACCAGCATTGGTCTCAAGTTCAAAAACTTTGAAATGGAACCTGTGTTTCAAAGGCCATTGATATGGGCTTCTTTCCTTATTGGTGAAGATGAAGGCCTTGATTTGCATTAAAGGTGGGTAAGGTTTGTGAGAGGTAAGAGCTTAAGTTCTCTGCCAGTCTTCCTGGGGGGTGGGTGGGGTCCTCTTCAAACTGGATTTCCCCTTTGAAGAGTTCCCCTTCAGGATTCTTTAAGTGAGTCTGAAGTCTTGAGTTGGCTTCCAGCTTTGGTAAGAACATGAAAGAGGCCAGCCCCACTTCAGGTTGCTGAAGGAAAAGACTCTAGGAAGATATCAGAGGAACTGGCAGTTTCCAATACGTACCTGTCCCAATCTTAATTCTTTTTTTTTTTTTTGGTTTTTGGGGGGAGGGCAGTTGGGGTTAAGTGACTTGCCCAAGGTCACATGGCTAGATTTTTTTTTGTGTTAAGTGTCTGAGGCCAGATTTGAACTCAGGTACTCCTGACTCCAGGGTCGGTGCTCTATGCACTGCACCACCTAGCCACCCCCCCAATCTTAATTCTTAACTCTAGAGACTTCAAGGACTTTCACTTTGGGTGAGATCCAGGATCTTTGCTACACAGAGGACTCACCTTATGACTACCTCAACTCCATTTCCTTTGCTACCGAAAACATTTTGAAAACAGTCTTGGCATTATGTAGTGGTGGTAAGAAGATACAAGAAGGCTGATTTGGGAAGGTTAGGCACAAACAGGGATGAAAAATTGATTTTACTGAGGAATGGTTTTTGGTCTTTTTGTTTTTTGGCAAGGAAGGGAGGGAAGGTGATTATAAGGATATAAGGGGTCATTTCCCACCCAGATGCACTCCTTGGGATTCTCCAGCATGCCCTGTGAAGCTCTTAACATTGCAGTACCATTTCAGCCCCGGAACTCAAACTTCATCAGTAACCCTCACTCCTGAGGTCTCCATCCTCCCTCCATCCTCCCTCAGACTGGAAAGTGGGAGGCTCCTCCTCTCTTTAGGGAGGGAGCCCAGGAAAGCCATCTCTTCCCTTCCCACCCAACTTAACTCTTCCAGACTTCTTTGTTCTTCTGCGCTGGATACCTTCGCCCCTGGCTGCCTTCTGCTGGTGCGCTCCTTTCCCCTTTTATGCTTTTGTGTCTTCCATTAGATTGTAAGTTCCTTGAGAACAGGGGACACATTCAGTTTTCATATTTGCACTTCCAGTGTTTAGTACAGTGCCTGTCACACAGCAGGCACCAATTAAATTTTTATTGACCAACTATCTAATCTCTACCATGAAGAGGAGGACCACATAGAGCAATGGTGGTGGTGATGTAATTAATTAAAGCAAAAAAAAAAAACCAAACACCTTGAAAGATTCCAGACATAACTGTTTTTGCTTTAATTCTTTATGAACGTGCCCCAAATTTGCACATTATTGAGTGGCAAACTGTAAATGAAGTGACAGCGCTTCATATCTTCCCAAATTCTTTTACACTTCCTCCTCTAACCCCTCCCCCTCCTTTTCTGAGAAAGGCCCTGAGGCAGGTGGGAGGCAGTTAATAAATCTTTATTATGTACCCGTCTGGTCCCAGTGGCTGTGCCTAGCGCCGGGGATATAAGAAAGGCAAAACCAGACCCTGTTCCCACGGAGCTCACGGTCCAATGGGGGAGACAACACGTAAGCGACCCTAGTGTATAAAGACCGCGCGGAGGGGGGGGGGGCTGTTTTTCTAGCTGTACAGATTCCAAGGACATGCGGGGAGGGCCGTGCCCTGTGCCGGGATGTAGCACGGGATGAATCTTTCAGTCTCTAGAGAGGAGAGGCTTCCCTCGAGTAGCCAGGCTGTTGCCATGGAAACCAAAGAGCTGATGGATGAGTTCACCCGTTGTCTCACTCCTTCTTCCGCTCCTCCTTTCTCCCTCCCGCCCTCCCCATAAGCTTCTTCCGGTTCTAGCAGTTTCCCCCTCCCCCGACCCCCTCGCTTTTGACACCATCTTGGGCCGTGCGTCAAAATGGCGCCCCCTGGGGCTCCAAAGGCGGAGCTCCTCGTGGTGCCGGGGATGGCGAGGCTGCGCGGCAGCGTCCCCCAGCGTGGAGGGGCGGTGCTCCGCGGCGGCCCCACGACGTTCGCCCGCCCTCTCTCCACCTCCCTCCCCTCTCGGCCTCTTTCCCCGCCTTTCTCCCCTCGGGCGAACCCGGAAGTGGAGGTTCCGCGGCGGCGGCGGCTGAGGCGGCGGCGAGTACTTGCCGAGAGCCCGGTGTCCAGTGAGGGCGCTGGCGGAGCCGAGCTGGCGAGAGCCTCAGGGGCTTGGGGGTGGAGGGGACGGGACTGGGGCCGGGCAGCCTGGCCCGGACGGTGCGGGGGGCGCGATGGCCGCGGCGGACCTGCAGGGGAAGTACCAGAAGCTGGCTCAGGAGTACTCGAAGGTAGCCAGCCCCCCAGTCGCCCCCCGGGACGGCGCCCGGGGGGATCCCGGTCCCGCCGCCTCCCGTTGCCATAGCAGCGGCGAGGCTGGCTTCCAGGGGAAAGGGGCGGGAGGGCGGACGCTCCCGGAGCTGTCCCCATCCCCCGACGCTCTGTGCACCTGCAGCCCAGGGCCAGGGGTGGGGGTGCTGGGCGGGGTCCGGGGCTCCTGGGGATGGAAGGATGGAGGCAGAGTTTGACGCCTCCTCACCTGTGGTCCCGGGTTCGGTCCCTGAGGCTCTGGGTGGAGGGCAGGTGGATTGCTTTCCCCTGCCCTTTGCCTCAGTTTCCCCAGTCAAACGATGGGGAGGACCCCCCTCAGCCTTCCGAAAAGGATGAACTGGAGATCGCACTGACAAGCGGATGTTCGTGGTCATCCCCGTTTCCCCCTCCCTCCCCCACCATGGAACCTTTCTGATTTCCTGGGCGTGGAGTAGTAGATGTATTCAGAGCATTGGTGGGTCTGCTCCGAGAAGATTCTGTAAGCCCCGGGAAGATCCGGGCCTCACCTCGCGTGTCCAGCTCTGGCCCCGGCAGCTACGCTGAGGCTACAGTTATCTTTTTATCCCCGGAGATGCTCCCACACTTGTTGAATGACATTAAAGGGGGACCCTGTCCAGCTTGTCACGCTCACTGCCCTGCTCATTGTCTTAACGGGCGAGGTGCAGAGGTGTTCCCATTTAAGTCTGTTGACTCCTTATCAGCCTTGTTTCAGAGGAGGGTGTGGGATGAGTCCTTAAGAGTAGGGAACTAGGATTAAAGCTGTAACTTTCCTACGTGGGCCTCAGAACCTTTGCATTTGTGTTGGGAGTCAAGCACCCAGGCACTTCCTTTTTAGGGTCCGGTGAATCCAGAGACAAAGAATTCTTTATCTTGTGGTTGCTTCATTCATCTGATAGCTATGAAAGCCATGAGACAGAGTAACCATTTCTAAACAAGCATGTGCACTGGTTGGATGAGGTGTTCTCTCGGGTCCTTTCAGCTTTTGACAGTCTATAATTATGATTCCAAAACTACCTCTAAGTGAGTTTTGTCTCAGCCTTCGGAGTATAGATCACATTCTTTCGAATATGAGGTAGAAGTAATATCGTGGAAGTGCACTGGATTTGCAGTAGTCAAAATACCCAGCTTCCAGTCCTTGTTTTTCAACTACCTAAAGTGACCCTGGGCAGGTTACACACACTTTCTGAGATTCCTATTCTTTATCAGTAAAGTAAAGGAGTTTGAATAGATGATTTTTCTCTAAGGTCCTATTCAACTCTGGATCCTATAATATCTTAAATGGTGGCAAATCTCTGTGCTTTATATTTTTGAAAAATCCAAAAACTTTTTGTGGCCAGAGTGAAAAAGCCCTATTATGAACAAGCCTGTGTAGAGTCAGGAACTTTACAAAAATATCTCATTTAATCTTCAGAACAACTCTGGGAATTAGGTACTGTTATTATCCTCATTTTATAGTTGAAGCTGACCGAGATTAAGTGACTTGCCCAGGGTCATGAAAGTTGTAAATGTCATGAAACTCATTAATGACTGGATTTGAACTCAGGTCTTTCTGACTCCAAGTCCAGCATTCCTATCTCACTATGCCACCTGGCACATTACAAAACTAGATAACTCCATTTTTGTTACTTAAAAACAGCAACAGTGATAATGACACAACATTCTTACCAAGGTGTGAATAGAATAATGGGGCTAACTTTTCTGGTTGATAAACTTGCTTTGAAGGAGTTTCGAAAGTCCTTTTATAAGTCCTGGAATAAGCATGTAGAAATAGATATAGAACACTGTTTAAAGGCTGGAATCTTAAAAATAAAATACCCACATTCAACCAACCATATTAAATTTTTATTACTCTATAGACACACCACTTAGATATTATTGAATTTCTGCTTGATACAGTACTTGGTACTGACTATACTAAAATGCTTTCTGATTGTTGTATAATACTAGATGCAGAGGGAGCTACAGAGAAGTACATGGCATGTCCTTTGAGGAACTTTAGCCTCATCAAAGAGACAAGACATGCACATTAAAAAGTTAAGATACAAGGCAGGATATGATTAATGCCAACATACAAGGTAACAGCTTTAGGAATACAGAGGAGGAAGAGGGCAGGTTGTTTAAAAGTTGGCTAGGATTTGTTATTAGAGGAGAGGAGATAACATGTCTTATTGTTTGGGCAAGGAACTGGAACATTATGAGTGAAGAAATCAGAATGACCCCTTCATACCTTTCTGGTGTTTTACTCTTCTCTATGAACTTTGTGATCCAGATACATTGACTTCCTTGAAGCTTCTCCAGGGTATACCACATGACACTCCATCACCCAACTCAGTGATTTTTCATGCTTGGAATGCTTTCTTTCCTCACTTCTGTCTCTTGACTTCTCTTACTTGCTTCCAGATTCACCTTAATCTCATCTTCTGCATAACTTTTCCAGTTCTTCTTTTCTTTTACTACTAGCACCTTCTCTCTGAGACTACCTTTCGTTTACACTGCATGTGTCTTGGCATTTTTGTCTCCTCCATTAGGATGTGAGCTCATTGGTAGCTGGGACTGTGTTTATGTCTTTCTTTTTATTGCCAGTACCTGGAACTTAGTAAGTACTTAATAAATGATTGTTGATTGACTGGTGAGGAATATTGGAAAACAAGATTGAACAGGGCCCTGGCCTGGTGTGTCATGTAACAAATTTTAATTTATATCTGTTCTTTGCATGATGCTCTGCTCTTTGAGGGTTAGAAAAATGAAGAATTTTCCTCTCCCTTTGTCACACTAATTAAAACCTGACGGAGTTAGGATGAAAATGTAAATAACTATACCTCGTAGAATGTGAAGAGACATAAAGTAGTTATTTACAAAAATCCTGTGGGAATTTAGAGGAGGAAGGCTTTACTTCCAGCTGTGGGTTTGGGGAAGATAATGGAGGAAGTGGAATTTGGGTAGGGCTGTGAAAAATGCATAGAATTTTGAGAGAGAAGAGAGAAGGGCATTTTAGGTGGAGGGAATACTATGAACAGGAACAGTGATAGGCAAGCATAGGGCATGTTTTGGGACTAGCATGTCCAGAGTAGAGTATATGATGGGGAGTTGTGGGAAATTGTGTACTTTTCTTTTTATAAAATAGAAAAGTAAGATGGGATCTGGAAGAACTGAGTAGTTTGGGTTTTATTCAGTAAGCCAGTGAAGCTTTTGTTTGGGGAAGCAATATGATCAAAAGTTTACAAAATTTTTTTTTTTTTTTGGAGGGCAGTTGGGATTAAGTGACTTGCCCAAGGTCACACAGCTAGCTTTTGTGTTAAGTGTCTGAGGCCGGATTTGAACTCAGGTACTCCTGACTCCAGGGCCAGTGCTCTACTCACTGTGCCACCTAGCTGCCCCAAGTTTACAAAATTTACTCTTATTATTAGCATTTAGGATTACTAAATGGCTGGTCAAGTCTGAGGAGTCTGGATTTTATCCTATGGACTGTGGGGGAGCAATAGAAGGTTTTGGAACAGAAGAGTGACATAATGACAGTGGTATTTCTGAAAGGTTAATCTGGTAGTTATGTGTATAGTTATATGAGAGAGGGAGAAGTTTATTGTAATAATCCTGGAGTAACGTATGAAGGTATTTCCATTTCCGACACCCTAGACTAGAGTGTTGTAAAGGGGAATTGGAAGAAGGGAATATTGCAGGAGGAAGGAGGATAAGCCTGTGTGTTTAATTGGATTTTTAGATGTGAGGGAGAATTCAGAAATGACCTTGAGGTTTGATAGTACTACTGACAAAAGTAAGGAGGTTGATCAGCAAGCATTAAGTATGTCTCATATATGCCAGGTGCTGGACTCTGAGGATACAAAGATGAAAATTAAACAGTCTCTTCCTTCAAGAAACCTATATTCTATTGGGGGAGGCAACATATTTACACATAAGTATATATAAAATAAATCCAAGTTTATTTTTGATGGTGGATGGAAAGGGTAGGGTATAACCAATTTATAGTACTTCCTCTGTCCCAGGGACTGCGCTGAGCAGGGCACTGGCAGCTGGAGAAATCAGGAGAGGAGGAGGGAAACTACTTTTTGGAAGGGAAGGATGTTGAGTTTGACATGTTGAGTGTCCCTGTCACATAAAATGAATGCGTGAATGAAAGGAAAAAGCATTTATTAAGCACTAAAGCAGTGTGTAAAGTGCTGGAGATACAAACAGGAAAGCAAGACAGTCTCTGCTCTTGAGGAACTCACATTCTAATGGGGGATATAATGTAGATCCAAAATTTCAGCTGTACCTAATGTGGAAGGCCTCATGATCCTTGGGTACATGGGCAAAGCAGATGACGATTCATCTTATTTAATGTCATTTCCATTCATAAAACCATATTGCTTTCTGATATTTAACCATTTCATAGTGGCAAGAACTTTCTTTTCCAGATTTTTAGCAACTGTGGCTTCTTAGGAGGTTGGGGCTACAGCCACTGCAGAAGTCATTGCTTTGCTGGCCTGTGGCTGTAGGGGCTAGTTAGCAGTGGGGTGTGAAGAGTGATTAGTGTGCAGAGGGATTCTGTCTCTGGCTTTGGGACTTAGTGGTAGTTGGTTGGGTAGTTGGCTGTAGGTTGGTGTTGGCAGAGATGGCAAACCCCTTATCCACCAGCATTTCTTTCCTGGACTGTGACTGCAGGGGCTAAGCTGGAAGTAGGGATAGTGGTCTCAGGGGCACTGCTGATCTCTGACTCTTCGAATTACCCGTTCATTGGGGGCAGTTTGTAAGTGGTTGATGTTTGTGATAATTGAAATGGAAGTCGTCTTTTCTACAGGACTTGTTCCCCTTGTTGGTATTGAGGGCTAGTCTAGAAGTAGGGCTGGTGGTCTGAGAGACCTTGTGGTTTCTGAGGTCATCTAAGCCACTTGAAGTGAGGGGAGGACAGCTAAGTGAAAATGCCCAATATGCAACTGGATATATGTCTGGGGATAGAAAATCATAGCTGGCTAAAGATTTGGGAGTCATCTTTGTAGAGAAAATAGATGTAGCTATGAGAATAATTAATTTCTCAGGGAAGAGAGTATAAAGAGAGACAACTGGGGCCGAAGACTAAATCTTGAGTTTTCCCTTGATGTGGGGAGGAGCTAGCCAAGAAGACAGGTAGATAATTGATCAGGGAACTAAAAAAAAACCCTACATAGTTTTGTGTCTTCTAAGGCAAAGGGAAGAGAGAGTTTATAGAAAAAGGGGTGGTCAAAGTCAGATGCTATAGAGAGATCAGGGAAAACTTAGATTGAGGAGAATGCCATTTCTTTGGCCATTTAGGAAAGAGATTATTGATAAATTTCAAGAGTGCGTTTTCAGAAGAGTTTTCTGATCTGAAGCCAGAGCAGGGAGATTGATTCCTCAGTCAATATTAGATTCAAGAAGAAACTGTAGTTGTTCCAAGAATAAATATTATCTTCACACCTGATGTTGTGTCCAATCAATTGATTACTTCTATTCCCATTGCATCAGAAATCTTCTCTCCTTTTCTTTTTTGTTAAATCTGTTGTGGATTCTCAGTTTTTTGCTAGAGCTTTTGCATTCCTGCTGGGACCCATTTGTGTCCTTCCAAAAAGTTTTCAGGATATATAATATCTTCAAATGTTTGTGCTGTTCTTAGGCAAGGGCTGACTGAGTGTATGTGGAGTAGTATGTTTGCACTTAGAATAGCATGCCTCCTTTTAAAGCTCCTTTTAGAGCAGGGAAAAACATTAGGGAAATTGAATTTCAATTATTTCTCCAGGAGTCTATCTTTCTACCTCTTTGCAGTATTGTTGTTTCTTAAATTTGCCTATGGGAGGACCCTGCCTTTAGGAAGATTTTTAACTTGTGATTACAGGATAGTTGATATTTTGGAGGTAGGAATAGAATTATGATTTTATATATTTTTATTTCCAGACACTTAGAGAATTAAAATTATAGAATTTCAGTTAAAAAAAAAAACCTCGAGGCCATTTGGTTCATCTCATAATTTTACAGCTGTAGGAATTGAAGCTCACAGGGTTAAATGATGTATACATCTAGTTAATGGCAGACACAAAGTTTTCCTAGGATTATATTTTTAAGAAGGAATTTTTTAAAAAAAGATTGTACAGTTCATTTCATTCATTTTACAAATGAAGAAACTGAGATTCAGAAAGGTTAGAAAAATATTAAGAAGCAGAGCCAGGAGATTCAAATCCAGGTCTTCTGTTTGCAGATAGAGTGCTCTTTACACTACCTCATGCTCTTTTTCATTTTACAGATGAGGAAACTGAGACCCCACGAGGTTAAATGAGTTGCCCAAGGCTTCACAGGTAATATGTAGTAGAGCAGGGGCTCAACCCCAGGTTTTCTGACTCCTATTCCATTACCTTTTCCACTCTACTACATGGAGTGGTCTGTAATGTGTAGGGTTCCTGACGTCTTAAGATGATACTAACTTAACAGTCTTTTTGAGGCTCTGAATGAGTTAGTTACTTAGATGTTCTTCTAATCACTACCTTGAGTATTTTTATCATAGCTCTTTCAGAGTCTTGTAATAAGAGTCCTTCAAATCAAAGTACTAGAGACAGAATACCATAGAGCCCTACTCCAGTAGTTCAGGTGTGGTTCAGGTTATTGAAATTATTTTAATTGATTTTGTCTTAACCAGTTGACGATCTTATCCCCTGAAGTGATAAGTTAAGGATAGACTATCTTCATCAGAGGCTAAGACTGGAAGACAAGGTGAGAGTTTCCCCAGACCCTACCCATTGGACAAAGAGTATCTGAATTTTTTCAAATGTTAGCAGGTACCTTACACTACTTGTTCCTGAATTCAAAGTTGGTTGATAATTTATTTTGCATCAGTGATATCCTCTGATACCTTCAAACTTCAGAAATGAGGATTAACTAAAGTAACACCTAAGTGGATGATTGATGTCTTATCATCTGAAATTTCTGTAGGGGAGGTGCTTCACTTACAACAACCTATTAAGTGGATCAGAGCCCAGCTTTGGTTATTGGAATAGGGGATATCAAAAAACTCACTGTTTCAAAATGAATTCCTTGACAAGCCATCCTGTAAATGTTGATTGAGGATGAATTGAAGACCCTGGAATGTTTACCCAGAAGAAGAATTATGTGGTAAATTATAGTTGCCTTCAGGTATCTTGGACAGTTACATGGAACAAAGAATGGACTTGTTCTTCTCTGCTTGACCTTAAAGGGCAGACTTAGTACCATGAGGGAAATTGAGGTTCTCTGTAAGGGGAATCTTTTTTCATAATTAGCATTGTATAGAGATTGAAGAGCCTTCCTCAGCAAGTTGTGTTCACACTCATTGGAAATATTCAAGGCAGAGCTGCATGCTCATCTTTTTTATGTATGTCGGAGAGGGAATTCTTTTTATGGGCAGAGGTTGGACAAATTGGCCTTGAAAGTCTCTTCAGAGCATGAGATTTTGTGAAATTTTGTTGATCAAAGTGGGATTGAGAGAGAGCTTTTGAATAGCTCTGCATAGTTCGTTCGTGTTCTTGGGGAAACACATAGCAGTCTGTCTGGTTAGTGATGAGTGCCCTGAAACAAACAAACAAAAAATCTGGACAGGGAGATTGCTCAGCTGAAGATGTAGCAGAAGAGTTTGGAAATAGACTTTGCTTTCTATTTAGGACTATGCATTTTATCTCATTTGAAGAAGATGATAGGAAAACAGTGGTACCAGAACTAATCAGTTTTTCCAAAAGAAGCTGATGAAGGATATTATGGACTTGGTTTTCAGAGTTGGTGATGTTTTTAATGCAGGGCTAATAGAGATGTGCTAACCTTTGTTCCATTAGTCTTTCAGTCAACAAGAATTTAAGTGTTTCTTTGTTGCAGGTATCCTGCTAAGTGCCAGAGTTACAAAGAAAGGCACAAACAAAAACTGTTCCTCTTCTCAAGGAGGAAAAGATGTGAATAACTATGTACATTCAAGATTTACACATTGTAAATGGAAGATATTCTCAGAGGGAAGGCATTAGCATTGAACTAAAGGGAGGATGGAGCCCAGAATGTCTTGTAGAATATGGAATTTGAGCTGAGTTTTGAAGGGAAGCCAAAGATGCAGGATTTGGAGGTGAAGGATTCTAGGCATGCTGATGCAAATGATGGGAATATTGGATCTGAGGAATGACAAATAGGCAGTGTAGCTAGATTGTAGAATTCCTAGAGGGGAAAAGTAGGAAGGGGACACATTGTGAGGGGTTTTAAATGCTAGATATGAGATGAAGAGCTATCAGCGTTCTTGGAAATCATATGTTTTAAGTCCTTCATTTTGCAGATGAGGAAATGGAAGTACTGAGAGGATGAGTGTTAATAGTGATGCTGAAGCATAGATGTCAAATGTTTTAGGATTAAAAAGTACAATTATAATGACTTGAAACTGTCAGGGATCATCCTCTATCTACCAAATGAGAGAGACAGTGTAGATACACTAAAAAAAAAAGGTCAGTTGTGTCCTTTAATGACAACAGTATTTGTTTTTTTGTTTATTTGTAGGTAGCAAGGTTAAATGATTTGCCCCAGGCCACATAGGTAGTAAGTGAGGCTGCATTTGAACTTACGTTCTCCTGACTCCAGGACTGGTACTCTATCCACTGTGCCACCTAGTTTTCTGAACGACAATAATTGGAAGGCATTTGTGCTCCATATTGTCAGTGGTAATGTAATCTAGTGCAAGGCTTAGTAAACTATAGTTTATGGGTCAGATTTTGTTCTGCTCCTGTTTTTATATAGCCAGTGAACTAAGAGTGGTCTTTATTTTAGCTCACAGGCAATGGACTGGATATGGCTCATGAATTGTAATTTGTTGGCCCCTTAGCTAGTGTATCATCCAAACCATTGCATTGTTAAACTGAATCCATAAACACTGAAAGATTTTTGTAATATATTCTCTTTTATTCACTTTATTTTAGGTAACCATGTTTGCATATGTAACAAATGATTACCTTTTATTGATATATTTGTGTTATTAGCATATTTCACAGAATCTTAGCATCTGTGGAAAGAGCCTTGGAATCTTTCTAGTTCAAACTATATATGAGTGAGAATTTTTTCTATCATATTCCTATCAAATTGTTATCTATTCTCTTCATAGAGACCTTCATTATGGGAGTGGGGCAGTGTTTACCACCTTCTACTGCAGAAATTCCCAAACTTATTTGGCCTGTCACTCCCTTTTAAAGAAAATTACTCAGTGCTCCCCTGGAAATCTACTTTCTTTAACCCTTTTAACAGTTTTAAAAAAAATTTACATCATTTCAAAAAATGTATAAATTTTAAAAAATGATGCATCTTTAATAGCTTATTGTAAATTTGTGGGTTTGTAATCTGCATTGAAATTTTGATGATGCAATATTGCATGATGTAACCATATTAGTATGGTGTTATAAACAAGTCATTAAACTCACATATTCCTCTTGATGCATGCTGGACTTCCTGACAATGCAAAAGTGTCTCCCAACACTTGCTTGTTAAGACCTGTCAGTAGACTTTACCACTGTTTGATTTTAACTTGCATTTTGTGTTTCTTTGGAAAATAATGTAATCACAATGGTTTTAACTTTGTTACACAACAGATGAAACATCTACAAATAGTTTTTCAGAATTCTCTTCTTTCCTTATGTTTCTACTGCCCCCTTATTTTTATTCAGCACCCCTCAATTGCACCTGAGGCTACTACTACTGGATTGTTCCTGTGCCCCCCAAGGGACAGTATCACCCACTTTGGGAACTTGTGGTCTAGTGTAGCCCATTCTACATTTATATAGCTCTGTTGATAGGAAAGTTTCCTTAAAATTAAGCTTTCATCCGTTAAGCCTAATTGTCTTCTCTGGTACCCAACACACCAAATCTAATACCGCTTCTCTCCAGATACTTGTAACTATCATGTTCCTCTTAAGTTTTTTTTTTTAAACACTCCCAATTTCTTCAACTAATCCTTGTGTATATAGCACGGTCCAAGGCCTTTCACCATTCCAGTTGTCTTGTTGTGGGTGTTCTCCAGCTTGTCAGGGTTCTTCCTAAAATGTGACAAAGTCAAGCTCACTGACTTCAATTTTGCATTTTTTATTTTCTGTCTCTCTTTTTAAATCAAAACAGTATTTATTCCTTCCTACTCAAGTGTTATGGCCTCTGTTCACTTTGTTTACAAACTACTTGATGGTAGCTCAAGGATCACATTTGCCAGATTTTTGTTTCTTTTTTTTAATCCACTAAGATGTCTTTCATTTGAACCTGGTGACTTAAAACCATCCAGGGCTTGTTCTCTTATTAGTTTCTTATTTTATATTGGATTACAAGCCCCTATTAATTCTTATTTTATTCCCTCAAGTATAATCATCATTTCTCTTGGCAGAAACAGCAAATGAGGTACAATAAGATTTTAAAAATTTGTATATTTTTATTTTCTCATTTTAAGAGCAATGGTCTTATATTTCCTTTGATCCTTTTTTTTCCTCACACAGCTAAAATAATTTTCCTCTCGTCCTTAGAATTTAATGCCAGCTTTAATTCTTTCTGAACATCAGCATTTATGAGTCCCAGAAATTTCTCAGTTTCAGCTGCCTTATGACAGCTGAGTTGGAAAATAGATAAAGCTCTGGACCTGGAGTCAGGACCATCTCAAGTCCCTTAACTTCTGTCTGCCTCAATTCCCTCATGGATAAAATGGGCATAATAACAGCATCTACTTTTCAGGATTCTTGTGAGGATCTAATGAGATAATATTTGTGAATCTGAAAATGCTACGTAAATTCTGGCTGCTATCATTATTGTCACTGTTATTATTATTATTAGATCTTGCCACACTTTTTTTTTTTTTTTTGCTTTTTGGAGGGCAATTGGGGTTAAGTGACTTGCCCAAGGTCACACGGCTAGTTTTTATGTTAAGTGTCTGAAGCTGGATTTGAACTCAGGTCCTCCTGACTCCAGGGCCAGTGCTCTATTCACTGTACCATCTAGCTGCCCCTACTCAGGTCCTCCTGACTTCAGGGCCAGTGCTCTATTGCCACACTTTTGTATTCACTTTTTGTTATTTGTACTATCTGTTAGACATTAAAAAAAAATCTAATTTGTTAGTTGATTTCCATGTATAGCCCATCCTCACTGATAATTTTTACCTTTTTTCTATCCTTTTGGAATAAAAAATTGGTTCTGCATGTTTTCAGACTTCAGTTTTTGGGAGCTTATCCCCTTTTGGGGGGCTCATTTTCCCACACATCTTTTCATGTGTGTATGTCCATTAATCATATATGGATTACAAACTCCTTGTGCACAATATCTCTTTTTCACTCTTTTCTGTATTTTCCTGAAAGCATTTAGAAGTGTCTTGTACAAAATAGACATTCAGTAAATACTGGTTGGTGGATTGAATTTTGGGCAATTGGAAAACTGGTGTCAGTGTCGTAAGTTTCAGTCCTTTCTTTGTGACTGAGGTTTGGAAGTAGTTATTCTTTGATTATTTAGTTTAGATTTTCAGTTAGATTGCTGGAGACTTTTCTTTCTTGATCTTCTTTCAATCTCTTAATACTTCAGTTATATACAGATGCTGTCATTTAACATAACCACACTATTCAGCCCACATTGGTTTCTTCCTCTTCTGAGCTCCTGTAGCACTCACTGTATATGCTATTTTTTTTTTTTTTAGCAATTATATGTATTGTTAGTTATCAGTATATACTCAGTCTCCCCAGCTGTAAGAATATCTTTTTTGTACCTAAGGTCTCTTCCACCTCTGTATCTGTGATCGTATGATGTCTGGTCAAACATATTATCTTAGAAATAGTAAGCACTCAATAAATATTTGTCAGTTTGTATGAGCAATTAAATTTATAGACACATGTCTTTCTTGGATGTTTTATTCTGTTACAGTGACATAATTTGTTCATTCTACAGTAGAAACCTCATCCATATAATTGAAGAGTTGGCAAACTAAGAACTGTGAAGGAAATGAAAATCAGTTTGCTAGGACTAAAAAGAAACCAGCAAATTCATTGAGATTTTTTACTCTGTGTGCTTGTGTGTGTCTGTGTGTGTGTGTGCGCATGTGTGTGTGTGTCCGTGTGTCTGCACATGTGCGCTGAGTAGTTATGCTACTGATATTTGGAAGACTGAGTGTTTAGTTCCTTTCAGAAACATTCTTGAAACAAATTATAAATTATTTTTATACATATGTACATTTGGAATTAATGAATACTTTTTATATTTTCAGCTTCGAGCTCAGAACCAGGTCCTAAAAAAAGGTGTTGTGGATGAACAAGCAAATTCTGCTGCATTAAAGGTATAAGAGGCTTGTGTTTTATATTTGAAGTTGGAATTTGATTGTATTTAATGTAGGCTACCGAGGAACTGCTACTAGGTTAAAGGCCCAGCTCTGCCACTGATTTAAAAGGAAGCATGGGTCGGAGCCATAACTTTTTATACTTCAGTTTTTTTCTTTTTGCTATTCAGCTTGGTATTGAGTGTTATATGCTTTAATTTTCTTGGCCAAGAATTTTATTATAAAAAAAGTTATATTTATACTTTCATGTCCTAAATTGTTTACTCCGATAGATGTATTTAGAGGAAACAAAATTCTTATTCAAAAGTAATTTCATGACTTTGTTATCAAACTATTCAAGACTTATTTAGGTTACAAAAAGAAACCTGGTAAGTCTCTAACTTCTTTTCTTGCCTCCAGATTGTACTATACAGGAATCCCTTTATTAACATGTTTGCTGACATCACATTTCGTTGTAAGAAACTTTGTCACTTAATAAATCACTTTTGTTGATGCTTTTAGATTTACAGAGTGCTTTCCCTAGAGCAGCCCCAGGTTATTTTGTCCATTTCATAGATTAAGAAACTGAGTTTCAGAAGTTAAATGACTGTTCAGGATGACAGGTAAATGTCTGAATTGAGAGTCACTCTCAGGCCTCATGTCTCCACACATATTGTTTCAGGAGGCAGTTAGTGGCACAGTAGGTGGAGGGCTGGGCCTGGAGTTTGTGAGGCTTGAGTTCAAATTTTGTTTCAGACACTTATTAGCTATGTGATACTGGGCAAGTCACTTAACCCCCCCGTCTGCCTTAGCTTCTTCATCTGTAAAATGAGGACAATAATAGCATCTCCCTCCCAAGGCTCTTGTGAAGTTGAGATGACATCATACTTGTAAAATCCTTGGCACATAGTAGGGGCTGTTATCATTTCTTTTTTTTTTAACTTTGTTTTTATTAAGAACTTTCTCATGATGGCTACAATACCTCCTTATTGCTTCCCAAACCAGTGCCACACTCTCTAGGCTAACATTAAACATTCTTTTAATTTTTTTTTAATGTTTGCTTTTTGGAGGGCAGTTGGGGTTAAGTGACTTGTCCAAGGTCACATGGCTAGTTTTTGTGTTAAGTGTCTGAGGACAGATTTGAACTCAGGTCCACCTGACTCCAGGGCCGGTGCTCTATTCACTGTGCCACCTAGCCACCCCAGTCATACAATTTTTATAATCTTGGTCTTTCCTTCTTGCCTTTGTACAAGACCAGAAGAGAAACATTTGGAACTTTTACAACCTTGAATCGGACTCCAGCAATATCACCAACAGCATGACGTTTCTGACCAAATCCAGCAACCAAAACTTCATTGTTTTCCAAAATAAAGTTCAAGCAGCCATCATTGGGAACAAAGGCAGTGATTTTTTTTT
>CM053595.1:247662180-247683776 GCA_028646575.1 Pseudocheirus occidentalis | reverse complement strand
ACACAGTTAAAAGACAGCTCTACAAGTCTCAGAATGGAAGGAGAAACTACACTCAGAGAAAGCTCTAGAAAGACCAGAGTTTAAATGGAAACTGAAGCAACACATGCTATTGTTCTTTTCCTTGTTTGGTTTTGTTTCTTTTCTTCTCTCCCCCCCCCCCCCATTATTCGCTCCATTGGTTCCAATGCTTCTATACAACTAGACTATTGTACAATGTGAAAGTGTTTGCAGATCCCATACATGATTGTATGCCACCATGGGGGGGTGGGGGTGGGAAGAAGGTAGGGGAGAAAATTTGAAACTCAAGGGATTGTGGAACTGAATCTTGTAAACTAAAAGTAAATAAGTCAATAAATTTAAAAAAAAATCACAGTGAGGATAGGGAAAATGTGGTAGGATTGGAAAAGGGCAAATGTCCTGATTTCAAAAAATGAGAACTGAATGGAGTCAGCAGAATTCTAGAAGGTATTATTAAAACGTGTGTTTAATGAATATCCAGACAAAGAAGCAAGAAATCCTACAAAGTGGCTGCGTGTATTTGAATTAATAATATTTAAGTTATAATTATATGAAATAGAGTCATTTGTTCATTTGATCAGTGGATCAAATTTGTTTTGTGAATTCATTTGTTTTGGGGGGGGGATTCATTCACACAAATCAGGACCTACCTATATACGTGTGTGTGTGTGTGTGTGTGTGTGTGTGATCTCTTATGGTATGGAAAAGATAGAGAATTTTCAGCTAGACATTGTTACTTTTAGGTGAATTCTGAACTGTTTCCACATCAGCTTAGAAGGGAGGTCTCCAGAGATGTGCCCCTAGATATATGGATAACTGTTTTGTAACTTTTTTTGTCAGTTTGTATAAAGGGCTAGATGACATAAAGCTGGGAGAAATAGCTAACACAATGAAAGAATTAGAATTTAAAATTTCTTTGACATACTATAACATTGGGTCAAATCTAATACAGTGAAATTTAGTAGAGTTAAGCGCAAAGGCCTATAGTTTGTTTAAAAAAAAAAATCAGCTTCCTAAATATAAGGTGGGGAGACATGGTTAAAAAAAAGTTTGTCCGAAAAAGATTTAGAGGATTTAATGGACTACCATCTTTGGCTGTATTAAATGGACACATAGCACCCAGGAATAAGAAAGCAATGGTCCTATTATATTGTGTCTTGTTCAGGCCACATTTGAAGTACTGCGTACTGACATTTTAGGAAGGACATTGATAATTTGAAGAGACACCAGGGAAGATCAACTGGATGATGAAGGGTTTCATGTATGTAGTAGTTAAAGGCATTAGGTCTTTTAAGGCTGAAGAACAGACACTTTAATGCCCTGCTTGCAGTTTGCTGAGGTGGAACTTCATGAAACCTATGTTGCACAACACTTCCATAGTGCCTTTGAACCTTCTTTTCTTATGCTTTCACTAGTGGAGTTCCTCTGATCCACTGATACTCTGCTGAGGCTCATTCCTCAACACCTCCTCCTATTGTACCTGTCCTTTTAGAATTCCCATTTGTAGAAGAACTCTTTCCAATTTATGACCAAACAAGAGAAAAGAACATTGTGGAATGCAAAATGGCTCATTTTGATTATATTCCAGCAAAACAGTTTTACCTCATGATTTATTATGTTTTCCATAGGTATCTACTAAATTGTTGTGTTTCATCATCATCTTTGTCTCCTTTGTTCTTTGCTAATTTTATTTTTCTCTTCATTGCGTTTATCCAAGTTGATATGGTTTGTAATACTTTAAGTTTTGTTTCTGGTGTTTTTTTTGATATTCATTATTTTCCTTTTGCCATCTTTTAGTTCATTTTAAACCATAATATTCATCAAGGTGTAAGTTTAATTTAAATTCTAGTTTAAAGTTACAAAATTTTACTTGATAAATAAAACTTATAGGAAGAGAATTGTTTGTTGTCTGATAATTACTGTTGAATTGTTCAATTCTGTCATCTTTATTAAATTAGTAAGGCTGGCCATTACAATTTAAGATTTAATTTCTTTGTAAGAACTTTTAAATAAGATAAAGTGATCATAAATTTTTTTTATTACCCTTTAAGTTTTATCTTATCAAATTGAAGAAGAGTAGAGGAGTGGAAGGTTTCCTATTCTTGAACCTTGTTTCGAATTGAAATTATATAATATGAAATAATTGTTTTGCCTTAGCCATAGATTCCTTCACTTCATTTTTTTAAGGTAAACAATTATCTTGAGTAGACTGATTACTCATGTGAGCTGATGAAACCTGTTTCAACCGGATGCTTGTTTGCTAAGGTTAAACTCCCTCAGAGACTAAACATCTCCCCAGCCCAGCTGATTTTATGCTGTGGCACAATTAGAGTTAGGTTTCTTAGATCCCTATTCCTTATTCCTCATTTCTTATTATGCAATTCAGGGAATGCCCTCATTTCAGTGATCCAGACTACCTTCAGTGCCGTGCTTCACTAATAAGGGGGCAGTCCCCTCTTAGTGCCACAGCAGCTCTTTGGTACTAATGTTTTATTAATACATTTTGCCTGTATTTGTACTTATTCCATTCTCTATCATGTTATAATTTGTATCCACATTTCTTCTTTTCTAATAGGTTATAAACGCTCATATTTTTAATCCTTAGCACCTAGTATAATACCGTATACATAATAGGCACTAAATAAATGTTTCCATGAACATATTGACTTAAGATCATAATAGTGTTCTCTCTTACATACAACTAATTTTGCAACAGTTTATCATTCATACATGCTTTGCACAAAGCTACATTTGTATTTATGTGAAAAGACATTACAGTTGAGCTCATGTTTTCTATGTTGTCACCTTTTAGCTTGTGATTTTATAAAGCACAGGTTGAGCAGTTGTATTTCCCATGTATTTGTTGTTCTTTGGCTTTTTTTCTCCATCTATTATGTATGTGTCTTGCATGTACCTATTTCTGTACACTTTATTAAATGTTAGCTCTTTGAGGTCAAGGACTATTTTTATTTTGTACCTCAGTCCTTAGCATGTGCCTGGAACGGATATAGTAAGCATTTAGTGATTGCTAGTTTATTGTCTCTTTTTATGTAGCCATTGTAACTGGTACATGGTGCTCATAATACCTGAGAATTGTACACCATATTAAGTATGCCAATTATTTTTACATACATGGTCACATTTTAACCTTACCTCCATGTGCAGTGAACAGCTAGGTGGCACAGTGGATAGAGTGATGGTTTTTAAATAAGGAACTCATCTTCCTGAGTTCAGATATGGCCTCAGACAGTAGGTCAGTTAATCATGTTTACCTCAGTTTCCTCATCTGTAAAATGAACTAGAGAAGGAAATGACATATCATTCCAGTATCTTTGCAAAAAAAACAAACCAACCCAAACCAAATAGAGTCACAGAGAGTCAGGCATGACTCGAAATGACTGAACAACAACAAAAACTATGTGAAGTAGGTGTTATCACTTCATCTTAGAGATGTGGAAACTCAGGTTCAGAAAAATTAACTGGCCCAAGGACACAGAACCATTGGGTACCTGAGTTGAGATTCTGACCTCAGGTCCTTATTTTAGTATTTGTGGGTAAGAACATTATTCATAGCAAAAAGCTGTCATGGACAACTTCACTAGTTTTATTCACTTGGCTGTTTAAGCAGTGAAGTTTGCAGAAATTGATTCTTAGACTTGTGTCCTTGACTTTCCCCAAAACTGGAAGCTTGAAAGCTGGTACTTTGTATTTTGGTCTTGCTGTGATCAGAGAGCAGTATTACAGTTTAAACATAGAATTCAGTAGTTTGAAATTTATAAATGCAAGTGTCACATTTTAAAAAAATGATTCTTTTAACAAAATTTCTAAAATGTTATTAATTTTTCTCATTACAGAATCTGATATTGATGCAGCCACTGCAATGATGCTTTTAAATACATCTATTGAACAAGGAATTTTAGAGTGTAAGAAATATTTTTTTAATTGCAAAACATTTTGGACTTCTGAATGTTTTTCATTAGAATGTAAAGTATTTAATGGTTTTATTTTATGACCTTAGATTTCTGTTGCTCTGTGTTCTTGGTTAAAGCAAGCTGTGTTTGCTTGCAACATTAATTTTATAATAGGTCAAAGGATTTAGAACTAGAAATCACCTTAGTCTCACACTTTTATTTTTCATTTGAGAAAACTAAAACCTAGAAAGTTGAACCCATGACTCACCCATGCAAAAATGGTTACATGTAGTAGAGCCAGGCTAACAAACCCAGATCCTTTGACTCCAAAATCTAGTGGTTTTTGTACTATACTGTGCTGAAATTTTGAGATGTACTTTTAAGTGATGAAATGACCAGCATTTTGAGAAAATTAAGTACAATTTTAGATAATCTGTAGCTTTGCTGAGGAAAGCTATTGTGTAAATCTAAAGTAGAAGTATAGTTGTCTCAAGACAAAAATCTTATATATAAACAACTCTTCATGTTGTGGTAAATGTTTTATTCATTGATTGAACTTCATTTTATGCAGGTGAGAAGCCCCTGCCACTCAAAACAGCTTTACAAAAGAAAAGGAGTTTTGTTAGTGCATTTAGCCATTCCAGTGCCATAAATTTACAAGAAAGTGATTCTGCAGTCAACAATATTGATCCAAAGGAGGATCACAATTATAGTGCGAGCAGCATAGCAACACAGCGTTGTGCATCTAGATCCAGCGTGTCTTCCTTATCTTCTGTCGATGAGGCGTATGAGTTTATCCCAAAGAATAACCTTGCAGGAAGTGATGGCAGTGAGGGGTTTCACAGTGAAGAAGATACAGATATAGAATATGAAGATGACCCTCTTGGAGACAGTGGCTACGTATCACAGCCTTGTGCAAATACCTCTGACAAAGACCGGCCCATCAAGAAGCCTAGAAGGGAGTCATGTCAGGAGATTGATGAGGAGCTTAAAGAGGCCGCTGGATCTCTGCTGCACCTTGCTGGAATCCGCACATGTCTGGGTTCCCTAATAAGTACTGCAAAGATCCAAAAGCAAAGGAAAAAATAGTAATACCAGATAGTGTGGTGTTTTGTTTTTTTTTTAACGTGGCAATACTCTTCTACTTTCTCTTCACAAGGGAGATCAAAGCCATAATGGACTTCTTTAGCTGGGAGGTAGGGTGGGAAGTGTGTGGGGGTGCTAATTATCTTTTTTCCTTTACACTTTTTTTTTATCACTGCAATTAGGGTCATACTTACCTAAGATTGGGCCAATCAATGCATGATTGAAGTGCTAATAGCATACTTTTTATAATCACTGATTCAGATATTTGGAGAACTTCCACAGAGAAATCCTCAGGCTCCCTCTTAAGATTGTAGACAAAATCTTTCCCACATAAATATCTTCTGTTGATATAGCAAAGTGGGCTAACTTGCCACTCAATATAGCAATTTTTCCATCTTTTTTAAACCACTGAATACAGTGGATAAATTGGCTAAAAATGGTATTTCTCCTTTTACCCTTCTTATTCACCAATGTAGAATATATTTTTAGTGAATGCTGGTTGAGACATGAACCGAGTGGAGAAAAAAGTTAAATATGAAAAGGTAGCTAAACTAGAATGATTGCTAGAAAGTTCTGTTTATACAAGTAGAAAATAGGAGAACTTGATTTTTTATGTAATTTCTAAGTCCACTCCATGTCTCTTATAGCATCATCTTTTGAAATTCTTTGGCTTATCTTTTTTCTTTGGCTTATCTATTGTTATATAGACTTTATTGGGGGCACTTTTGCTCTTACCTGAAGTGCTTTAAATTGGTAATTAGTTGATCAGTTCTTTGTTAATTATTAAGTTCTCTTTGTATAGCAGATAGCCAGCGAGATGATAGCATGTAATAATCGTCATTTTGGCAGACATTTGCAATGAGATATTCTCTTCCTTATATTTTCTTGTCTCTACAGCAACAGTTATAATTGCAAATTATAGTCATTATAATTTGTATGGAGTGTAATCTAGAATTTGGTTCGTTTCAGCAATTAAATGCCTACTATGTGCCAGGCACTAGAGATGTAAAGACAGAAAAAGGAAGCAATACTTGTTTTTAGGAACACATAGTCTATGTGAATAAAAGTTTTGAATGTTTACAGTTAAGTAATGATAGATAATTTTAAAATCTATCCAAACCCAGGATAAAATAAGCATAGTCTTAATATTTCAGAATTAGAAAAATTAAACCCCTTTGGAAAAAAGCAGTATAATACCAAAATGTGCCATTAATCTTTAGCTAATAGATATTACTGCTTCTAATAATGAGTCCATTGGCTGAGGTGATTAAGTATTATTTGAACAATTCTACCTACATAAGAAGCATTTCCAGGTTTGAAGTTATAGTTCTTTAGAGAAACCTCAGAGTTTGAGGTAAACTCAGTATTTATTCAATGAAAATTTTCCCCCTCTGGGCTTTTGGAAGAAAATCTTTTAAAAGTTTATCCTTGTCCTCTGTCATCTCCTTTCTACTTAAAATTCTCCTTGTAGAATTTTTTCCCCAAAAAAACTTTGCCTTCCTGCCTTGTCAGGATGATGTTGCCTTGATGCTTTCAAATAATTTCAAGCTCTTAGTATTGTTAAAAGGGATAAAATAACCTTCTTGTTTAATTTCAAAATTTTGTTTGGGCATAATTTTCAGATAAGATGCATGTTAATAATAAATGTCTTTCTTTCACAGAAACCTTAAGCAGGGATATATAATATTAAATGTTCTCTGTTCTATGTTAATGTCACCTATTTTAATAATAAGTGGACCTGCTCAGCCTTGTTAGTAGAATTAGTGGGAGCGTGGAGGTAGTTATTTTATTTATTGTTCATGAAAAATAGCTCTTAAGCACAACTAGGTTATATTTCTTAGATTTAAAAAATTTTAGCATATATGATACAGTTATCAGAGGACATTAGTATTCCTAGTTAATAACTGTTAGGTAATAAATATAACACAAGTGCTTATTACCCCAATTTTTACAATTTACTCTTTCTCCTACTCCGTTCAAAATAGGGCTTTTTTACTTGGTAAAATTGGGAGTTAGCTCTGTTTCAAGGCTAGGCCCCACAGACTGGGTACATGATGTCTAGCAATTTATCTATAACAAAGTCCCACCGTAAGAACCACTTAAATGTCCCAGGGAGTTTGTCACAATGGAATTTTGCCATTGTGGCTGAAAACCATGATGTCAGTTCAAATATAATTTTCCATATGTCAGAATAATAGAAGTAGTATTGAAATTGGTACTGATCCATACAATGTTCCCCTATTAAATTTTTTTACTTGCCATAGTATTCATTTTTCTTATCCCAGAAAGAAATCAGTGTCTTCTAAATATATACATATATATGCACATATGTATATGTATATATACATATATATACACATATTAATTTGCATGTGCAATGTCTTATCAAAAGTTATATTTTTATTTTGTTTTTCACATACAGAAAAAGAACATAGCCTTTCCATATATATAGGAGGTATTTCTTTTAGTGAATCATCTTTTTTCTGCAGCTTTGTAACATTAAGCTTTTCCTATCCCTCCCATATCTAGCATGGCTTCTCTTAAGTTAAATAATTTTGGTTTTGTATATAGTATAAACCTAATGTAATCAGAATGGGATGTGTGTGTATAATTTTTTCCTTTGCTTACTTTTTTTTTCCCCTTTTTTCCTTTCTCTTTTTGGGCTACTTTTCATGACATTATGTAAAGGGTTCATACCAAATGGTCAACTAAATTGTATTATAACAGGAATTCAAAGGTAGGAGGAAGTGTTTCTGGAGGAATATGTGAGACTTGGCGGACCAGGAAGTCTTTCCTGCCAGTTCAAGCAACAAATGTGGATACTTCACAGAGCTCTAAAGACGATTGTCTTCAATTTCACAGCAACTTTTTGATATTTTGTGGAGGCTATAGCATTTGTTGAATTTTTGAGACTTTCTGGTTTGCAACTTCTCTAGAGTTTTTTGTTAGGCTGGGAAGGGAAAGCTTTGGTTAAAGCAAAGCTTATTCAGATTTGTTAATAATGATGTAGTCAAAATATTTATTGACAGGAAAAGTAGAATATTTTAAGCATTGTACCTGCCATTATTTTTAAAGCACACTCTTTGTATCTAACTGCCAGTGCCATTATCAAAACTTTTTTTAAAAATATAAATGTATGTTTCTATTCAGCTAAAGTACTTAATTTTAAAGTATTATGTTGCCATCGTACAGTGATATAAAACAATTTACAATTGCCAAGTCATTTTAATTATTATTTATTTAAAGTAAAATGTAGAAAAGCAATTTGAGTTACATTATTCCTTAATCCTGTTTTCTAATGTAGCATAAGGATTGTCCTGGACTGTAGAATAACTCTGCCAGTAGATGACCAGTTATGAGTGAACCTATTTTCAGTTCCAAGTCTTTCGCTCATTTTAAAAACAATTTACAAAATGTTTAGTTTTTGTATCTAATCTCTGTTAATTAAAATGTTTATAAAGTTTATTTTTACCAAAGAGATGCAATTCATTATGATAAAAGTATTGCAGAATAAACTTTGTTTTATAACATTTGTGCTTGCTTTTGTCATTGGGAGTAGCAATGGTATGCTGTTGCAGCATCTTTTTCTGATAGATAACAGTATTGGAATCATATCTTGAAAAATGATGCTGTGACCCTAAAAATGAAACATGAGAAGACTCTCCATTCCATCCCAGCTATTACAAAGGTAGGAAGTCACTGGTTGTAGAATAGTACATATGCTTCCAGGGCTTGGGGGAAATATCTTGATTGATTTTACTGGGCTTTCCCCCCCCTCTTTTTGTCTTTTAAAAAGTTGTTATATGGCATGACTCTCTAGGAGGCATACAGGGAGAAATTTAATTGATACTGGAACAATTTTTTTTTTTTTTTGCTTTTTGCTTTTTGGAGGGCAGTTGGGGTTAAGTGACTTACCTAAGGTCACATGGTTAGTTTGTGTGTTAAGTGTTTGAGTCCGAACTTGAACTCAGGTCCTCCTGACTCCAGGGCTGGTGCTCTATTTACTGTTCCACCTAGCCGCCCCACAAAGGATCGTAATATGGTATTTTGTTTTTAAGAATAAACTTATTGAACTGTCTTATTCTTAAACTGTCTTATTTATTTGAATCACCAGCACTTAGCACAGCGACTGACACAAAGAAGGTTCTTAATAAATGTATCACTTATCTCTGTTGCTTTGAAAAACAAATAATACTGTTTAAATTTCATTACAAAGTGATTTTAATTCTTTTATTTATGGAAAGATGTTTTTGTTCATATTTTATTTCTTATTGACCACTGATGATGGAAGTAATGTTAGCTAATCAAAATCAGTTCTATTCTATAACATGAGCTTTTATAATAACTCATTTTCAAAAAGTTCCAAAAACACACTAACTACACATGGAGAATTCTGGAGACTTAATGCATGCGATAGAATTACTTGTAAGTAGACAGATATTATCAGTTAAAAAATAATTACTATTGGCATCAATTTCATTGCACTTTAGTTTAGCTATGTAAAATATGAAAAATGCCATGATATCATAAACTAGATTCCACATACATCTTGTAAACCTACGTTAGAAAATTCTGAATAGCCATTACAAAATATGAATCTTCTAATATTATTTTCAACTAAGTCTTTGTTACTTTAAAGTAGCCTTTGTAGCAAGGTCCTGATTAATCTAATTAGCGCCAATTTGATGTTATTATAAAACACAATGATTAGTTCCAGCTCAAAGAAAATATGTAGTAGGAACTCAATCAGCAGTGTTAATAAACAACATAAATCCTATGACATGGAATCCTTGTGATGTATCCCAAATTACTTTAAATTTGGGATCAATGTGCCTGTCCTTTAAGAAAAAAGTTATTGTCTCTCTCCCATTATTATTTCCTAAAGAATATCTGTCCTGAGAGAGGATAGATTAGGAAATAAATTTTTATCTTTGCTCAAATGCATGTTAATTATGAATTAAAACTTTGTCCCAAAATTTCCAGGAAATCCTAACTTGGCATTTTATTAAACAGCTGGTAATAAAGCTAGCACAGAGACATTAGCATACACAGGGACAAATTGTCCTGTTGTACAGAGACTGGATAAAACCATAATAATCCATTAGGAATTGAAAATTATTTTCTTGTTCATTTTTTAAATTCAACCTTATAAGTGTACTATTACAAAGTCACAAAATATCAAGAGTTTAGAAGGAACCTCAGATGTCTTCTAATCCAATCAATAGATAACAAAAACTTCTTTACAACATTCGTAACAAGAAATCATTCAGCCCTCCCATAAGGAGCAACCCACTAATGCTCAAGGTAAACCATTCTTTCAGACAGCTAATTGTTAAGTTGTTCCCTTACATTGACCCTGTATCTGCTTCTTTGCAACTCCCTCCCAATAAGTGCTGTATAAATATTAGCAAGAATAATGATGTTATTTATTTCTTTAAGATTCATGAAGGACTTTATGTACAGCATATCACTTGATCCTCACAGAAACAAAGTAGGTAGTAGCTAAAAGAATAAGTATGCCTGCTTTATTGATGAAGGAGCTGAAGATGAGGTTAAATGACTTACCTATGATCACACAACTAATAAATCCTAGAAACAGCATGTAAACCCAACTGCCCCTAGGTATAGGTCTAGCACAATTTCTGTTAAATGAGCCTCTCATTTGTGAACTGGAAAAATTATTTATTGAAAAAAGTCTTCCCCTCTCCCCAAATAAAAATTCTTCTAGTTCTGCTCACATCACTATGCATCATCTCAGAGCTTTTCCCAATTTCTTTTGAAATTGTCTGTTTCATCATCTCTTGTAGCATAATAACATTCCATTATATTTATATACCACAATTTGTTTATCCATTCCCAGACAGGAAGGCACCCCCTTAGTTTACACTATTTGGCTGCTGTGAAAAGTATTGATGTGTGTTTTGATATCTATTTAAAATGTGGATCCTTTTCCTCTTTGATTTCTTCAGAGTATTAATAGACCCAGGAATGGCTGAGTCAGAGGGTTCCCACAGTTTAGTAACTTGGCGCATCTTTCCAAATTGCTTTTCAGAATAGCTGGAATAATTCACAGCTCTGCAAACAATAGACTAGTATATAGTGTTTGGGTTTTTTTGGATTTGTCTTTTAATTTTTTCTTTTATCATAAATTCTCTCCCTCCATTTCCTACTAAACCCATTAAGAAAGCAAGAAATATGATGCCCTGAGGCGGCTAGGTAGCACAGTGAATAGAGCACTGGCCGTGGAGTCAGGAGGGCCTGAGTTCAAATTTGAAGTCAGACACTTAACACTAGTGTGACCTTGGGCAAGTCACTTAACCCCAATTGCCCTGCCTTTCCCTTCCAAAAAAGAAAGAAAAAAAAAGAAATATGATACCCAGTATACATAAGAAGTCATACAAAACATTGCCACATTGGCCATGTTGTGTTTAAAAAAAGAAAGAAAGAAAGAAATGAACTTCATCCTGCACTGAGATCTTCAGTTCTCTTAGAGATCGGTATTATTTTTCATTGTGACTCTAGGAATCATTGTATTGATCAGAATTGCTAAGTCTTTCATAGTTGATTATTGTTACAATGTTGCTATTATTCTGGTTCTTACTTCACTTTGCATCAATTCATAGAAGTCTTCCCAGGTTTTTCTCAATGCCTCAATTTGCATTATGAAGTTTCAGTGACCTCTTTTAAAAGTTTTTTTGGTATCATTATTAGCTCTTAATCCCAGCCCCCAAACTAAAAAAATATTTTTTCTTTTAAGTGTATAATTTCTTTTTGATGCTCATTTTTTCAAAAATTTGAATTCCAGTTCTCTCCCTCCCTGCAGTCTCTCCCCTATCCATTGAGAAAGCAATATGATATTAATTATTTGTTAGAAATCATGTAAATCATTTTCATTTTAGCCATGTTGCCAAAAAAAAGTGAAAAAAATTATACTTCAGTTCACACTCAGTTAATCAGTTCTCTCTCTGGAGGTGGAAAACACTTTTCATCTTAAATCCTTCAGAATTGACTTATATCACTGTATTGATCAGAGTAGCTAAATCACAGTTCAGCATTGTTATAATATTGCTGTTATTGTGTATAGTGGTTTTCCTAGCTTTGCTTTGCATCAGTTCATATAAGTTTTGCCAGTTTTTCTGAAAACATCTCCATCATTTATTACAGCACAATAGTATTCCATCACAATCATATACCACAACTTATTCAGACATTCCCTGGTCCATGGACATCCATCCCCTCAGTTTCCAATTCTTTGCCAGCACAAAAAGAGTTATTATAGATATTTTGTTCATGTGGGTCCTTTTCCTTTTTCTTTGATCTGTTTATTTGGGATATAGACTTAGTAGCAGTATTGCTAGATCAAAGAGTATGCAAATGGTTTATAGCTCATTGAGGATAGTTCAGAATAGTTTTCAAGAGTGCCTGAAGGAACTCCACCAACAATGCACCAGTGAACAAAGTGTTTCAATATTCTGAACTCAGCACTTACCAGAAAAAGATCATTTCCATATACCTAGCAGAGCACTTATGCATGAAGCTCTGAATGTCCATTTTATACCTCTTACTTTTTAAAAAAGTATATAATAAATTTTACATATTACTTTAAAAAGTATTCTGTTTATCTCTGTTTCTTTTTAAATTTCATTCTGTTCTTTGTCTTTTGTTTTTTAATGTCCAAAATTCTTTAATATAACAATGAGAAAGGGAGTTAGTTTTTGTAGCCTCGGCTGGCATGGTGGCCCCTGGCATGCTCGAACTTTCGGCTCTTGGATCGGATATATGGTTTCGTATGGCTGTGGAGAGTACCCAGTGCCTTCCCAAAATGCTTGTACACCTCATGGCCCTTCGGGGAACCAGACAGCAGGACAGTGCCCTGGCCCTTGGGTGAGCTCATGGCCAGCTGGTCAAAGGTGAGGATCTTCCCACCAGCCTTGAGGATGCGATTCCATGCATTGCTAGTCACACAAAGCACACACACCTTCAGCTTGGGGACATCCTGGGTCCTCACATCATCGGTCACAGTCTCAATGACCATGGCAGTCTTGTTTTCCCAGCCAGGAAGCTCCATTTTCCTGATCGTTTGAGACAGGGACAAGGGGGGCCTGTTGGTCCGGCTCATGAACAGCCTTTTCAGGACAACCTTGTTGAAAGTGGAGTTGGTTCTGCAGGCCAGGAACCAGTAGAACTTCACCAGCAGCTGCAGGTAGATGTCCTGGCTCTTGGGCTCCTTGTGCCGGACTTTCCAGTCCTTGTTGTGGCAGATGTCCACCCCCTATGCTGGCGCTCTATGGAACACCGGCCCAAAACTCTGTTCTTTGTATTTCAAAAAATGTTTCAGTGACCTCTTTTAAAAGTTTTTTTGGTATCATTATTAGCTCTTAATCCCAGCCCCCAAACTAAAAACCAAGAGAAAGACAACCAAAACCCCTTGTAACAAGTTGTATGCATAATCAAGCAAAACAAATCCACACAATGAGCATGTCTAAACATTTATGTCTCTTCTCTGTCCCTCACCTCTCTGTCAAGAGGTGAGGAACACATTTCATCATCAATCCTTTGGAGACAGTTCAGCATTAATTACATTGATCAGAGTTTTGAAGTATTTAAAAAATTGTTTTTCTTGATGGTGTTGCTGACATTGTATGCCTTTTTTTTTTTGGTTGTGCAGATTTCCCTCTGCCTCAATTTGCATTATGAAGTAATTCCAGAATTCTCTGAAATCATATAATTTCTTATGATTCAATAATATTCATTGAATTATTATACCAAATTTATTCAACTATTTCCCTATTGTTTGAGACAATTTTAAAGCACCTTAGATTCTAGATCTTTGCTTTTCTTTCTCCTCTCCCCACTGCTTTTAATTCCCCCTTCAGGATCAAGAAATTTGTCTTGTTTCTAACCATTCCTTCCTAGATATGCACCTTTACTTAATTCCATTTATGGATTTGTTCCATCTTCACTATGCACAGATTTGGACAATTTTCATTTATGATTTCTGTTAAGTTTTCAGGGAGTCAGTTGGATTCTTAAATTCTTCTAAATTGTTTTACAAGTCAATTGTTTTTAGTATCTATTATCTTTTTTTCCAATTTTTTTTCAGAAATTTATTTTAGACTCAAACACCAGAACACAAATACAGAGTAAAGAAAGAAAAACATAGCATAAGCTTAAATATTGGAACTTAAATACAAAGTGGGGGGGAGGATATGTCATGTGCATAGCAGAACGTAAGAGGCAATTCAAAATATATAACAATAAATTTTCATTTCAAGAAAGCCTATATGATAAATAATACTTGTGTTGAGAATTGTCCATCTTTGCTTCCTTGTGAGTTTTCTTTTGTTCTCTGCTGTGTACTTTTTTACTTTGTTCTTTTTTTCCCCCTTCCCCCAACTCCCCACCCCAGAAGGCCACAATAAGGTTTAGATAAGTTTCTCCATAGCCATAGATAAACACATGCACATATTATCGACATTTTCCCAAACATTCTACTCCTGATATTTGTTTTCATTTATGTTCATATCTCTTGTTTATGATCCCTCCTGCCTCCTCTACTTTACTTCTACCCACTACTTTCCCCTTCTGTGACTTACCTATCCCTCTCCAAGGATCCCTCCCCTATCCTCCCATTCCCATAAATCTAAACACCCTACTGTATCTCTATTTTACCCGTTCCCTCTCTAAAGATCTTTACCCCCTCCGCATATCCCTACCATTTTATTTCTTCTGAATTTAAAAGAGTAGAAGACTTTTATACTATTCTAAAATAATCGCTCTTTTAACCTGTTCCTAAATGATTTAACCTTTTAAATTCATATCATACTCAGTTTTACCCCAATCTTTCTTATATTATTGATAAGAATCTTAGACATACATTTTATATACATAAAATGTAAACAGTCTGTCAGTCTTGATTTTGTTCTTTTTCTTGCTGTTTCATGGAGTTACTGATTTCTATTTGGCCTGTTCTACTTTTCAGAAGTCCATTTCTTGGATAAAGTTTTGTACATATGGGTCCTTATCCTCTTTTCTTTGTTTTGAGGTATAGACCTAGTAGCAGTGGGTGTACACAGTTTAATAGCATTGGTGACATGACTCCAAATTCCTTTCTATAATAGCTAGACTAGTTCACAGTGCCACCAGTAGTGCATTAGTGGATCTGTTTTCCCACAACCCTTTAAGCATTTTCCTTGTTTTTTTTTTTGTCATGGTAGCCAATGAAATAGATGTGAGGTGGTATCACAGAGTTGTTTTAATTTGCATTTCTCCAGTTATTTATGATTTAGAGCAGATCTGTAATATTTTTTATACTATTGCCTAGGAACAGCTAAATGGTGCAGTAGTAGAGTCCTGGACCTGGAGTCAAGAAGACCTGAATTCACATCTGGCCTCAGATACTTATTAGCTGTGTGACTCTGGGCAAGTCACTTCCCCTCTGTTTGCCCTACTTTCTTGTATTATAAAATAGGGATAATAATAGCCCCTATCTCCCAGGGGTATTGTGAGAATTAAATGTGATAATATTTGTAAAATGTCTAAAACAATGCCTGGCATGTAGTAGGCAAGGTTCAGAACTTCCTTTGATGTTTTAGGACAGCATTGGGGACTTCAGAATGCCTGGTTCTCAGCTATCCCTGAAGTTTCTACTCTGGGACTTTTGAAGATATAGCTTCTCTTGTATTCTTAGGATACAGAGTCTTGAAAGCCACATATGTCCTATCTCTGGTTGCAATGGGTTACTCTCCACTGATATTTTCATATTGCCCATGAACTTCTGGCTAACTTTTGGTTATATTGTAACCCTCATTTTGTGAACATTCCCTGTCTCTCCTCATCATATGAGACCTGCCTAGGAGACTTGCCCAAAACCCAACAAAGTCTGCCTAGGCAACAAACCTGGCAAGTAAACCTGTCCAAAACTGCCACCTGGAACCTGTACTTCCTCCTTTTTTGGTTAGCTCTCAGAATAGACTTGGGAACTTTCCAGTTGGGCAACAAACTGGTCACATCAGGCATTGAACCAATTGCTGCCTTTTGGCTTCTGTATTTTTTTTTCTTGCCCAAGGTCACACAGTTAATAAGTGTCTGAAGCTGGATTTGAACTTAGGTCCTTCTGACTCCAGGGCCAGTGCTCTATTCATTGCACCACCTAGCTGTGCCTTTGGCTTCAGTATTTTCCCTGCTTGTGTAGCAACTAAGTTGTGGTTTCCCTCTGGTAACAGTTATGTTGTGACTTTTACCTATATAAGCCCTGAGGAAATGCATCTTGGGGCTGCTTGATTTGGGTGGTGCTCACCCCTTGCAGCCCTGGCTATTAAACTCCACTTAAAATGAATAATGGACTCACGCTCTCATTTCTCACTACAACAGTAAGTTCTGGGGTGAAAATAATCACTATACACTATAGTTTGTGAACTCGTAACCTAAATAGAGTAGCACTCCTTAAACATATAAGCCTGAATTTGGGAAAAAAGACATTCCATTCACAGGCATCAGTAAATATCTGAAAAGATTTGCAAAGCAAATTTTAAAATATTTTGTTATTCACTATGCTGTTGGGCCTTCACGAACAGGGATACAATGATCAGTAAATATTGTGTATATTATTAAAGTTTCAGTGGCTACTGGGCCACCTTTGCTCTATACACAGATTCTTAACATTTAAAAGCCTGTTATACTCTTTATTATGCCAGCTATAGTATGAGCTCCAAGGAGATATGGCACTGTAGTGGAAAGAACACTAGAGTAAGAATCAGGACACCAGGGCTTTTAATCATGTCTCTACAACTAATTAACTGCATAACTAAAACCTTTCACTTAATTTTTCCAAATTTCTCTTTCTCATTCATAAAATGAGATGGTTACCCTAAATCATAACTAAGATACCTTTTAGAACATTATTTAATCCCTTAATTTTATTTGACCTACCCAGTTCTAGCAACCAATTCCATGCTCACCAACTGAAGAAACCCTAATTGCTACTTTTGAATGTTAACTAAAAAGCAGTCCTAGCTCTTGGTATCTAGCAACTTTCATTATAAATAGCATCTTCAGTAGGTGGAGAAAATAGGTGCCAAGACATCTTTTGGTGAGAGGAAGCAGACAAGAGTGAAGGTCTCTAAGCTAGATTTATAAGCAAGAAGTAAAAATCACTCTAATAGCTTCAACTGAGTTACCTTTGGAAACTATATGGAAACATAGCCAGCCAATCACCAAGGATTTCTTGAACATTTCATGTGCCCCACCTTTTGATAGCCTCGGATAAAAAGAGACCTGAATTCATAGTGAATTTTTAAGCCAGTTCAGTCGGATATTTACTTTAGGCCAATGTTCTAGGACGTTTGAGAGTGGCACTTAACCTTACTATTGCTACCATAAGTCCTGCCCAGTTCTCCCCAACCTGCTGGCCTAATTGTGGCCAAACTCTATTTCCCCTCATTTTTTGTAAACAAAATTTGCATTTTTAAAATTAGATAGTGTCATGAAAGAGTTTCTCTTCATTGGAACTCTTGTGGCATTTGAAACAGAGAACCAGGTAGCAAATGGACAGGCAGTGCCCATGTGCAGAAGTCCCCAAAGTGGGTGACACCACCGCCTGGAGATGCTGGAATTATCCAGGTGGGGCAATTGTAGCCTCAGGTGCAATTGAGAGGTGTTGAAAAAAAATAAGCGGCTGGTAGAAGCATAAGGAAAGGAGAAAACATAATTTTGAAAAATCATTCAGATATGGTTTCATCTGCTGTGAAACAAAGGTAAAGTCATAGTGATTATTATTTTTTTTACAGGGTCACATTTTAATTCATAGTGATTATAATATTTTCCAAATACACAGACAAAATGCAAGTTATTACAGATCAGTGGTCAAGTCTGCCAACAGGTCTTAACAAGCAGGTGTTGGCAGGCCAACATGTTGTGCATTGTCAGTAAGTCCAGAATGCATGGGCAGAAATATGTGCATGTAATGACTTGTTTACAGTAAAATACTGTATGACTACATGACATCGCATTATCAAAATTTCAATGCAAGAAAAACCACAAATTTACAATAAATTATTAAATTTAAGATGCATTTTTTCAAAAAATATTTTATAATTTTTTAAAATGATGCAAATTTCAAAAAACCATTAAAGGGCTAAAGAAAGTAGATTTCTAGGGAGGCCTGAGTATTTTTCTTTTTAAAAAGGGGGCAGTAGGCTAAGTGAGTTCGGGAACCTCTGCCCATGTGCCTCCCAGGAGTAGAGCTGGAAAAAAAATCTAATCAGTGGAATATAAGTACCACCAGATGGTGCTATAAGCTTGAGGGGTTTCAAACATTTGCAGCATGTCTGTGCAGGTTGAGATTTACTGGCTTGGATTCCCTACCTCCCAACCATTTAGTGCTTTAGAAATCAGCCCAGATTCTATCTCATCTCGTTTAGTCTAGTGCAGAAAACATGAAGATTATCATAATTGATTTGACTTGTTTATTCACATTCATGGTAAGATTCTAACTTTCCCAATTTCCTATAGCTCCAAAAAAACTCTATATTCACATTATAATCTTTTTTGATCTGAAGAAACTCCTTTTAATTTCATGTAATTTGATGATCTAAAGGTTATGATTTTCAATTGTATTCCATATAAATATTTCAATTGCAAAGAAGATAAAATCTTTGCCAACATTAGAATTTTGTTTTATGCTTTATATACACACACAACACACAACCACAAACACATACATGTTGTTCTTACATGGCTTTTAAAAATTTTTTCAATTCTCAATTTTCACTCTCCCTCCAACTTCTCCCCAACTCACTGAGAAGGCAAAAAATATAATTTCCATTATATGTTTTATTTTTGCATTTCAATATTGAACTAGCTGTGCATTCCTAGTACAAATCTAAGCTGGTCACAGTATATGATCTTTGTGATATATTCCTATAATTTATTTGCTAGCATTTTATTTAAAATTTTCTAATCAATATTTATTAGCAAAACTGGCATATAATTTTCTTTTTCTGTTTTTTCTCCCTGTGGTTTGGGAATCAAAACCATTTTTGTGTCATAGATAGAATTTGGTAGGACTCTTCTTTACACCCTTTTCCCTTCCAAATAATTTATATAATATTGAGATTAATTGTTCTTTAACTGTTTGGTAGAATTTGCTTGTAAATCCATCTGGTACTGGTTGTTGGGGTTTTTTTCCCCCTTATAGTTTTACTGTACATTTCCTATTGTATTCATTTAACTTTTCCTTTAAGAATTTGGATTCTGTGCCATTTGGTACATATGTTTAGTGTTGATATGACTTCAACTGAAGCGTAACACATTCTGCAGCAGTCCTTTATTTTAACTTTGTGTGTGTGTGTGTGTGTGTGTGTGTGTTACTGTTTCAAGTGTCTCTTGTAAACAACATATTGTTGGATTCTGTTTTCTAATACATTCTGCTGTCCACTTCCATTTTATGGGTGAATTCATCTCATTCACATTCACAATTATGATTGCTAACTATATTTCCTTCTATCCTGTTCTATTTATCCTTCTCTTTTTTTTTTTAATTTTCTCCATTCCTCAAAAGTGTTTTGCTTCTGGCTGCTGCCTCCCTTAATCTGCCCTCCTTCTTATCATCACCTCCTACTTGTTCTTATCTCCTTCCCTTCTTACTACCCTGTTGGGTAAGATGAGTTGTTGGGTACAAACAAAACATATTCTTCTTACTTTGAACCAATTCAGATAAGCATGAGGCTCAAGCACTGCCCACTCTGCCCCATTTCCTCCTCCACTGTAAGAATTTTTCCTTAAGGGCAACTAGGTGGCACATTGAATAGAGTACCAGCCCTGGAGTTAGGAGGACCTGAGTTCAAATCCAGCCTGACACTTAACACTCACTAGCTGTGTGACCTTTGGCAAGTCACTTAACCCCAATCACCCTGCCTTCCTCCATCCAAAAAGAAAAAAAAAAAAGAATTTTTACTTGGATGCCTCTTTTATGTGAGATCATTTCCTCCATTTTTCTTTTCCCGTTCCCAGTACATCCCTCTTTCCCACCATTCCATTTTACTTTTGGGATCATCCTGACATGATTTACTTGCACTCATGCTTTCTGTGTAAGAAGACTCTTTACTAGCTTCTCTAATGATGATAAAGCTCTTAGGGGTTTTGTGTGTGTGTGTGTGTGTGTGTGTGTGTGTGTGTTAAAATAGTTTAACCTTATTAAGTTCCTTCTGATTTCTCATTCATGTTTACCTTTTTGTGCTTCTTTTGAGTCTTGTGTTTGAATGTCAAATTTTCTATCCAGCTTTGGTCTTTTCATCAGGAATTCCTGGAAGTCCTCTATTTCAATAAATATTAATTTTTCCCTCTGGAGGATTATACTAAGTTTTGCTGGGTAGGTTATTGGTTGTAATCTTAGCACCTTTTGCCTTCTAGAACATCATATTCCAAGCCCTTTGCATCTTTAACATGGTGACTGCTATATCTTCTGTGAACCTTACTATGACTCAACATTATTTGAATTATTTCTTTCTGGCTGCTTGCAATATTTTCTCCTCAACTTGGGAGCTCTGGAATTTAGCAATAATATTCCTAGGAGTTTTCATTTTGGGATCACTTTTAGGACATGAGGTGAACTCTTTCAATTTGTATTTTGCCCTCTGGTTCTAAGATTATTTGGGCACTTTTTCTTTTTAATTTCTTGAAATGTGATTTCTAGGCTCTTTTAAAAAAAATAATGGCTTTCAAGTGGTTCAATAATTTGTAAATATCTCTTCTCAATTTATTTTCCAGTTGATTACGTGAGATTTTTCCACATTTTCTTCTATTATTTTCATTCCTTTGACTTTGTTTTATTGTTTCTTGGTATCTCGTGGAATCAATATCTTCAACTTACCTAATTCTAATTGTTAAGAACTTATTTATATAGAGTTTTTATACCTCTTTCACCATTTGGCCAGTTTTGCTTTTTAAGGAATTATTTCCTTCAATGTGGTATTATATCTGTTATCATTTGGCCAGTTTTTGAGGAGTTATTTTCTTTCTTTTTTTTATTTATTTATTTTCTCGTTTAGACCATTTGTTTCCACAAGATTTTGAGTTATAAATTTTCTCCCTAACTTTCCCCTACCCAGCACCTCAAAATATACCCACTGTATATACCCTCCCCCAATCTGCTCTCTCCTATGTCCTCCCCCACACCCCTCTGACTTTCCGGTAGGGCAGAATGGATCTCTCTACCCCAGTGACTGTATATCTTAATTCCCAGTTGGATGTAGTTATTAATAATAATAATAATTATTATTATATATATATACATATATATTTTTAACATTTGATTATAGAACTTTAAATTCTAGATTCTTTCCCTTCCTCCCTCATCACCCACCCCCACTGGAAGGACAAGAAATTCAGTACAGGCTGAACATGTATAATTATGCAGAACATCTCCACAGTGGACATATTGTGAGAGACTGATTATATGTCCCTCCTTCCTATCCTGCCCCCTTTGTTCTATTCTCTACCCTGTCCCTGTCCCTTTACAGAAGTGTGTACTTCCAGCAACCCTCACCCCTACCCTGCCCTCCCCTCCATCATCCCACCTCT
>CM053595.1:247640262-247652917 GCA_028646575.1 Pseudocheirus occidentalis | reverse complement strand
CTATGCTAACCATCGAGGATATAAAAAAAGACAATCTCCCATGGAGGACGCAGTCCAATAATAGAAACAACATAAGGACAAATGTACAAACAAGATCTGATAGGTACAGATATAACTAGGTAGCTAGAAAGACAGACATAGATGATGAATTGGAGATATTCAAAAGAGGAAAGGGGCTGCTCCATTTTTCAGCACCGCATCTCCAAGGACTAGCACAATACCTGACACCTAGTAGGTGCTAAATATTTGCTGAATTATGTCGCTGATTTCCTATTTTCTTGTATTATTAGTATAAAGAATAGTGTTGGATCATTCTTTTTATTCCCTCGTTTCTTCAACAGATAAGCACTGGGTACCTGTTATGAATCTCTAAGAATATTCCAGCATAAAGCACACACAGTAACAACCTCAGTTCACTAGAGAGCAATGAGGCACCTCATTTCTGCATGGTATCTTCCCACAGGCCACTAGGGGGAGCCTCCTCATTGGATTTTTCTCCTTTGCTGGAGGCCGTTCAGTGATGAAATCAAAGTCTCCTGGCACTGGAGGGATGAGCTTTTGCCAGTATTAGCTACGGTTGTTTATGTAGATCTCAGGTGACCTCCTCTTACTACGCCTGAGTCTTTTAGGGAAAACAATTAGCCTGTTTGAACAGAACACGTAACGCAGATTAATAAGTGGAAAATTACTAAGTTGTTCAGTAGGACATGTTGGAGCATCTTGTATTCTGTGCTGCTTGGATTTGGGGCGTGGGTGTGGCCGCCTCACCTACTGGGCATTTTAAAACAGTAGATGCCAGCCACCTGTGGGAAAAGCTCTATTTCCTGTGCTGAAGGATCATAGATTTGGAGCTGACAGGGACCTTAATAAATATGAAGTCTGGTCCCCTCATTTTACTAATGACGGAAGAGGTTAAATGACTTGCCCAAGGTCACAGTGATTGTAGAGTTTCAAATTCCAGTCTTCTGGGAACTTTCCTGAGTACCTAGGGCCTTCTTACCCTAGAATGTTCCTCCTTCACTCGGCCTTCTCCTAGCGGTGAGGAAGGGTCCTCATTTGAGGAACTGGTCAGGCCAACCCTATTTAGTTCAGCTCTGATTCTCTGATTCTCTGAATTTCACCCAGCAGATACTTTCTCCTCTCTCCACCCACCTCTTTGCAATTCCCTTTTGTGTCCTGTCTTCCTTCATTAGAATGTAAGCTCCTTGGGGGCAGGGACTTTCTTTTTGCTTGTTTTTTGTATTTTTTGTCAATCAACAACCATTTATTAAGTGCCTATTATGTTCCAGGAACTGTACTAAGTACTGAGATATGACAACAAAAAATGGAACAAGTCTCACTCAAAAGAAGATTACATTCCAATGGAAAGTCACCAGCACATATGTAAAACATACAGAGAACAAATACAAAACAAGATGGTAACAGACAAAGAAGCTTGGGGGAGAGAGTGCATGCAGTTGGGGATCAAGGATATGCAAAGGCTTCATATGGATAATAGTGCTTGACCTGTGTCTTAAAAATTTTAGGCTGAGGGGTGGCGAGGCGGTGCAGTGAATAGAGCACTGGCCGTGGAGTCAGGAGTTCAAATCCAGCTTCAGACACTTAACACTTACTAGCCTCGTGACTTTGGGCAAGTCACTTAACCCCAACTGCCCTTCAATAAATAAATAAATTTTAGGACTAGAGAGAGTCTATGAGGAATCATTATTTCCCTTTTCAACTGCACGTGTCTTGTCACTCTAGCCACACTAAAAATCCTATTTAACCTCTTCACCTCAGGTTCCTCATCTGTAAAATATAAAGCAGCTACCTCCCAGGCTTCCTGTGAGGGTAAAATGAGGTAACATTTGTAAAACATTTTGCAGAACTTTGAAGGGCTGCATAAATAGTAGTTATAATTAATAATAATGATGATGATAGTTCACCTGACTTTACAGCCGTCGGGTTTGTACAGTGCCTTGGAGTTTACAAAATATTTTTCCCATTCCACCTTTCATTCTCACAAACTCTTGGAGGTCAAAGACTGTTTTCCGTGGTTTTTTCTGGGTTTGTTCTAACATTGACACATTCCCAGTGTTAGGTGAATAATAAACGCTAACTGAATTGAATTGACTGCATTGAACTACACTGGCCATTGAGGGGAGCTGGACAAAGACAATTGCTGTAGGAGCAGATTTGTGATCTTGTCCATGCGGATTTTTCCTCCAGTCATGGCCCTTTCTTTGCATCCTGTGCACTTTTTTACCATGCCCTCACAGAAGTCCATTATGAAGGCCCATCCAATACATTGGGACTCTTGATGTCACCATAAGGGATGTCAGTGGAGCATTTGCTTGTCTTTGTAACCCTAATGCCTAGCACCTTGCCAGGAACATAGAAAGCTCTTTAAAAATACTTGTTGCCTTGCCGTGATGTTGTCTGCCTTACCCCAAGTCTATTTGCTGTAACACCTAGCTGCCCCTCATATATCTTCTACAGGCTTGTTTTTCAGCGGGTTTCAGGGCATTTCTGGTGTTTGTTGCAGGAAAGGCACTTCTGGACTGTTCTGACAGCCTCTTTCTTTCACAAACTCAAGTTACCCTGTGGAATGAATTTCACAGAAACCTCCTGATTCTTTATGAACAGGAAAGCCTCAGTTTCAAGGGGTTGGCCATTAGCAAAATCATAATACAGGGAAAATTTGTTTTCTGACTCAGCCTCTTCCCACCCCAGTTTGAACTTTTTTTTTCTGTTCCCATGAACTCAACCCCCATCTTCACTGTGACCCTCTAGACTTTTCCCTAAATCACAGGTTTTGAATGCTGAGTCTAGAGTCTTCTACGTAAAACTCTGATAGTTCCTGACTGTAGGTTTTCTACATAGAGAATGGGCAGGTATGGGGAGTGGTCCCATATAGAACTGATGGAGGACACAGAAAATGAAAGCACAAAAGATGAATAATTTTATGACTCACAATTTTATCATTAATGGCCAACCTTAAATACACTGCTAAAAAGCTAATGGAATACCCCTTTTCTTGCTTCTAGCCAGGAGCTTCTGGAGCTTGGAAAAGTTTTTAAACCTTATAAACAAGAACAGAAAAATAAATTCTGTCCTTTTTCTAATGATAACTCCTAAGAGAAAGATACTGAGAAATCCTTATCTCATCTCTGGTCAGTGTCAACCGCAAATAATACTCCAACTCACAATGAGCTTTCTTTCCCAACTCTCATCACCTAGCAACCACAGAACTGCAGGAGAAAGTCTGTCTCAATACTCTCTTGATCTCTTCCAGCCCCAGCCAATTCTAGATTTGCATTCATTATGTTGTTGCTATTGCTTGTCCTTTGTTCTGGAATAGGACCAATGACATCAGGAAGGTAATGTCATGACTTGCAAGCGATCTGGATTTAAGTGATGCAGTACTGTGCAAACTCACCAGCCTCATTCTCTCCTCCAGAGCTATCTGGGTCCAGTGGCAAGAAACAGATCAGGAAGACCAGAGATGGCCCTGGATTCACCTAGAAGTGAAAAGGAAACATTCGCAACTAATGCTGGAGTAGCAGGGTGGTATAACAGATAGACTGCTAAACCTGGAGTCAGACACTTATTAGCTATAGGACCTTAGGCAAGTTACTTAACTTCTGACTGCCTCAGTTTCTTCAGTGGTGAAACAGGGACAATACTAGCTCCTCCCAGGGTTGTTGTGATAATCAAATGAGATCAGATTTATAAAGGGTCTGGCACACAGTAGACTCCTAATAAGGCTCTCATTAAAAACTTGAAAATAATTCAGATGTCTTTAAAAACCTCTTCCTCCCTTTCTATCTCCCCTTAGGAAACTTATGACCTGGGAAACATACCGCTTGCAACTTGACCAGTAGTCAGTCTGTTGTTACCCTTTACATTTATATTTTAATTTTAAAATATATTTTATATTTTATATTTTAAATTTTAAAAACTCTCTCAACAACCCCATGAGATAGATATTATTAATGTCCCCATTTATCAGATAAAGAAATTGAGGAGGTTTGGAGATATTAGGTAAGTATCCAAGGTCACAAGCCTAGTAAATGTCCAGCATAGCCCTCTTTTTTGCCATAACATTCTTCCTCCCCCATAAAAAATCCCTAAGTATTGTGTCTTCAAATGTTGCTCCCAAGGTGCCTGGTCTATGAATGGATGGGTCCACAGATCTTGGCACAGATGTATTGATAGTGATGGGGAGAAAAATTACACAGCGTGTTCTCAGGATGCAGCTCCAAAGGAAACTTCCCAGCTGTTAGGCGGTAGGCAATATGGCCAAGCACACACACAGAACATCTCAAAGCTGCAAATGCCACAGCTTCCTAGAACCATTGCTAAGTCCCTGAATAGAAGCCTCCCTTGACATTCATTATCAACCAAAAATCAGAGTTTTGTCCTTTGACATTGCAGCTCCAGTGCCAGAAGCTGTGGATAAATGACCTTGACAAGTTACTTAATATCCCTGAGCCTCTGTGGTCTCATCTATTAAAGGGTATAATAATATTTGCACTGCCTCTTTTATTAGCATAAGAAGGGTGTTCAAGAAATAGACTTTTGGATTGAATCAAGAAAAACAAACTAGATGTGAACAAGGCCTAGACATCTCTATGAATCAACCAAAAGCAAAAACTAGTTTCTTACAATCAATCAGAAGGAGCAAGCATTGGATAAAAGCAAATGAGGACACAAAGGAAATGTCTTGTGACAGAGGAGAGTTGGTCATGTCTGGTGGGCCTTGGATAAAAACAGCAACCCTGTTCAGAAAACAGAGTACCGAAGTAGGCAAAACTAGTTTTAAAACAGTGTCAATCAAGTCCTTGAGAGTGAATCCCTTTTGGGGGAATAGTGAGGAAAGGAGAGGCATCGGGGAGAGAAGGTATTCTCTATCTCCTTCCCTCACCCCTTGATCAGAAGATGACATTGTGAACTTTGAAAAACTTGCTTCCCATCGTATCCTAGCAGTATCCTTAGAACAGTAGTGGCTGATGGTAGCATTAGAATTTGAGACATTAAAAAAAAATACAGCTTCAGGTCTATATAAAGAACCAAGAAGAAACACCAAAGGAGAACTTCATGAGGACTCCACAAAGAGAGAAAAGGATTTCATTAACCAGGATGATTTCCCATTTTTCACATGTAATCTTCAGATCTGAGCCCACTTTTTCCAGTATTCTGTATGAATTTGTGGGACAGTGTTCTAGACTTTTGCAGAGGTGGGGGGGGGGGAAACAGGAGGAGATTGGTTTTATACCAATTGTTCTTATTATGCCATTTTAGTAAATATCTCTAACAAAAGAGTAACTCTGGGTGGCAAATCACTATCAGTAATAATCAATGGGGAAAACACTGGTGGGAGCTTATGAGTAATACTGTTAGGCACGTCCAGACTGTGCCTAGAACCCTGAGAAGAGTAGTAATCAGTTGCCTATTAGAGACATAACCTTCCATGTAAATAGAAACTGAGAAGTAATTCAGACCCTGCACTACAAGAGGAAAGTATTTTGTAAACTGTGAATTATTTTATATCTAGAGAGAGGCAACTTTCTAAAATCAACCTCAGAATAAGGAAGGTCTGAGATCAAGTCCTGCCTTTGACACATACTGATTTTGACCCTGGGAAGTCATTTAACCTCTCAGAAATAGACAAATCTCTAAGACTTCAAGTTGCAGAACATCTAGATGCTGATCTAAGTTGGTGGAAGGAGTGTCCTTGCTGGAAGTTCTATATATCAATTCTATATCAATTAAATCAGTTCCCCACAAAAGTGTGAAATAAATGTGAGTTATTATTATAGTACTTTATCTGGACCACTTTTCCCCTTTTCAAACACTTTTTTGTATCATTTATTTCAGCACATATCTTAGCCCTTCTCTTACATTACTTACAGTTTCTTAAGTACAGGGACTATGCAGTTTTTCATTTCATATCACCATCACTCAGTGTAGTGCTTTGCAGACAGTTGTCATTTCACAACTATTTGTTAAATTGAATGAAATATTATGGATCAGTAGCAGATAAGTTTAAAAAGATAAAGCACAAGCAGATTGTGGTAGAAGAATTTGAAACTGTATCAAATAATAGTGAGGAAAGTGAGCATCCTTGTTTCATTTTTGTATTTACTAGAAAAGATTCTAGTGTGTCTCCATTGCATTTGATGCTTGCTTTTGGTTTTAGATAGCTGCTTTTTTTATTTTGCTTTTGGGGGGGCAGTTGGGGTTAAGTGACTTGCCCAAGGTCACACGGCTAGTTTTTTGTGTTAAGTGTCTGAGGCCGGATTTGAACTCAGGTACTCCTGACTCTAGGGCCGGTGCTCTATTCACTGCGCCACCTAGCCGCCCCTAGATAGCTGCTTTTAATGATATTTTTAAAAATCCTTCTAAACACAAACTTTTTTAGTATAAAAAACTGTTGTATCTTGTCAAAGGCTTTTTCTGCGTCTATTGAAATGATTATGTGGTTTGGGATGTTTTTATTTTTATCATTATTAATTATGCCAATTGTTTCTCTAATGTTGAACTATCCTTGCATCCTTGGTATAAATCTCATTTAATCATAATGATGATTTCTTGGATAAAACATTGTATTCTATTTGATAAGATTTTGTTTAAAATTTTTGAATCAATATTCATGAACAATATTGGAATATAGTTTTCTTTCTGCATTTTATCTTTCCCTGGTTTAGGTATTAGGGCTATATTTGTCTTATAAAGCTAATCTTTTAGGGTGCTTTCTTTCTTAATTTTTGTGAATCATTTGTGAAGTATAGTACTAATTATTCTTTACAAGTTTGACAGGATTCTTTTGTGAATTCATCAGGAACGGGAGTTTCCCCCTCTCTCACCCTCTTCCCACTTTGTTAGTTACTTTACAGCTAGGTCTATTTTCTTTTCTGATAGTCATTTATTTAAGCTCTCTATCTGGTCTTCTGATAGTTTGAGTATTTCATATTTTTGGAGATATTCCTTTAGCATCCTCAGATTTCTTAGTATATGTATAATATGCTCTGATTATTCTTTTTATTCCTTCTGATTTTGCTGTGATTTCACCTTGCTTATTTGCTATTTTGTTTATTTGATTTTTCTGTTCTCCTTTTTAAAAAATCAAATTAGCTAAAGATTCATCAATTTTATTAGTCTTCTAAAGAACCAGCTTTTAGTTTTATTTATCATTTCTATATTTTTTTTGCTTACTATTTATTGGAGAAATTTGAAAATCAAGCAAAAGGGTTTGTGGACAATGGGACCCTACTGAAAATTAGACTGTATTCTAAAGGCTCTGGCTAAAAAAAAAAAAAAAAATCATCTCAGCATCCCAGTCTTAGAATAATAAACCTCTTTGTATTTAACTAAACTGATTCTCAAATGACAGATGTGTAGTCCTTTACTGGGCTCATTTTCAAGTTTTCATTTTGCTGGCACCACCTTTAAGAACTCAAAGTCACCTCTAAGTTACAATGAGGAATTGGAATATGACTTAAGCAAAGGAATCACTAAATTCTTCAATTTAATAACAACTCCAGCAGTTATAAAAAGTACTAAGAATGACTATTTCTCCTCAGAAACTCCAATGGATCTGGTACCCCAATTCATTTCATTGTTCCCTCTAATGATGCTGGGTTATATATAACCCATCGATGCCCCCTATCCTGTGTAACTCTAGTCCCTATTGACTCATAAGTTTGCTCAGTTTCTGCTGGCATGTAGTAGATACTTAACAAACGTTTGTATTATGATGTATTGTAGAGAGGATGCACCTAACGTCCTGGAGAAATTCCTTAATTTCTCCAGACCTTTCAAGGATATCAGTGAAAGACTCAGATGGTCCACCTGTAATCCCTCACCTTTTCCAGGTGACCCATCCAACTTTTCCTATGCTATACTTCCCTAATGACATCTTTTACTCCTGTTCTTCTTTCAAGTTTCTCATTTGTTCTGTCTGTAGCCTGTTCACCTTCTGCCACCAAGTAACCTTCATTCCCTTTTGTGTGATAATCCATTTCTATTTCTTCAGAGAAAAGTTGGTTTCATGTCTCACAGCCCTATAATACCACCAGCAAAATATTGATATTCAAAAGATTATTTGTTGATTATGAAAAAGCACATGCTAGAACAAGGTTCTTTGCTAACAGTATCTTCCATTCATACATCAAAATCATTCAAAATTCCTTGAAAGATATACTAGAGATAACCTTCTTCAATGATCTTCTAATCATAAGTATCAGAGGAAGTTTAAGTAGGATGCATGTTTGCCAAAGGTGTTTGCCACTGTGATCCAGCACAGAGTCCAAGTTGAAGGATTCACCTCTGCATGGCAAAGTTCTTCAGATGCCCCCATTTATGGATTATATCATGCTAGCTATATCAAGTCCCAAATATTGCAGATGCTTCCATAAGTGATCTATAGACACTCAAAGTAATTTGGCTGAATCTCCAGAATAGAAAGTACATGAGGATGAAGAAATGTCTATTGCTCAAATTTTGACAAAATTAAAGAGGCACCCTATAGAACTTGCCCATCAGAATGCATGTCTGAATTAGTACAAATGGACAACAAGTTTGACCCAGAAGCAGAAGGAAATGACTATAGGAGAGTGGTGAAGTTAGGGAAGTTTTAGAACTTTTTTCATGACCTCAACTTTCTCCTAGAAATTGGCCTTTATATAACACTGTACAGCTTACAACGTGTTTTATAAACCTTATATCCTTTGATCCTTATACCTGTGAGGTGGGTTCTATAGGTATATGATTATCTGCATTTCAAAGATAAAGAAACAGGTCCAGAGAAGTTAAGTTACCGGCACATAGTCCTACAATGAGTGTCAGAGACAGTATTTGGATTTCATCTTGGGGACCCTAATACCAAGGTCATACCCATTATGCCTCACTGCCTCTCATGGTCATTAATACTTCATAGATTTTATCAAAGAGAATACAGATCATGGATAAATCTCCACTTTGTTCTTTCAGAAGTCATACAAGAACACCATTTTTTACTAAGGCATAGCATAAGAAATGCCTTCATGGCCAGCTCCATATTACTTCCAATCTAGGGGTCCTGGTTGAAAGGAACGCTAAAGAGACATTTATAGGAGGCCATAGATCACCCTTCAAGATAATAACTTTAATCATTTCCAACTTCCATTAATAATTCATTCTTGATCTAGAATCCATTCATTTGTTTTAACCCTATGAAGCCTATTTACACATGTGTAAGGGGGTAGGGGTGGGGTTGATTAATGGATCCATGATCAACTGAGAACCTCAATCCGTTCAATAAGATTGCAGGGTGTCAGACTTCAAGTAGTTCATTTGCATTTGTAAGAGTGTGGGCAAACCGCCCTTTCAGACAAGAGTGGTCAATTTCCATATGAAAGGATCAGAAAGGAGTTGAGGATTGTCAGAGACAATAGATTTCCCTTAGGTCTTGGATTGCTTTAGTTCCAAGGATGAACTGGAAAAGACTGGGAGTGTAGAAATGGAAGAATAGACTTTTGCCATAGCAAAAGGACTTTTTAGACCATGGAATACAACTCCCTCATTTTACAGGGAATTAAAGTACAAGAAGTTGAGTGACTTACTGGTTCAACAGCTAGTGACTGAGGTAGTATTTGAATCCAGATCATTCTGACTCCAAGTCTAGTGCTATATCCACTATTCTATCTCTAGTGCCTCTCAATAGGATCCTGAGGCACTTAAGAGTCAACTAAGGAGGAAGAATTAAACTCTTGAGTACTCACTAGTATTGCTGCCAAAGTATGTGTGTTTGGAGGAATTTCTCCTTCCTCTACCATATCAGTAATGGCTTCTTGCAGCAGAAGCTAGGTATAAGAGAGATATATCTGCATACAACTGGTGATAGGGATTTAAAAAACATTGCTTCCTTGGTAATTTGCATTTCTCTTATTATTAATGATTTGGACCATTTTTTCATTGGCTTTCTGATAACCTTCATTTCATCTATTGAACACTGTTCATATCTTTTGAACACTTACTTATAAGGGAATGGTATTTGCTTGTCTATGATTGTATCAATTCCCTATACATTTTTTTAACTTTTGTTTATTTTTAGTTTACATCATTCATTTCCATGAGATTTTGAGTTACAAATTTTCTCCCCAACTTTCCCTTACCTGATGGGGTGCTGGGGTGCCTTTGTTTGCAACATTCAGTTGTAAATTCAGTTTGTAAAAATCTCACTTGTGTTTGGGTACCTATGTTCGTAATATCAGCTTGTGCAATTAAGTTGTAAATCCACACCTCCCCCAGCCTGAAACCATTAATTCTGCCTCTCCCCTGAGCGAGCCCTCTGCCTAGCTGCAATTAATGAACTGTTTTATCCCTGCTTAGTACAATAACAAGCTACACCTATGAATCCTTCACTAAACATTTTATAAAACAATCCCTTTAGTTTAGAGAAACATATAGCTCCTTTGTTCTAGTGGCCAGTTGCACCTATGAATCCTTCAATGCACTATCAGTAAGATAACTCCTCACCAATTAGGCACATCCTGAATCCCCAATTAGTCTAGCTTCCCAACATCCATCTAGTCAAACAGGACATTGACGGGTAACAAACTGGGCACCTCTGGGTCAGCCCTGACCACTGGCTGACTTAGTGATGCTTTAAGGCAAAAACCACACCTCCTGGTAGCTCCCCCCCACCATGGACTGTCTCCCAGTGAATTATGGGTAATATGCCTGAGCAGTTGATATAAAAAGTACATGTCTCTTTAAGCACTGACCACTCCTTAACTCCCTCCTAATCCCACATTCACTCACCTAGTTAGCATAACTGATACCTGATTTTTGGTTTTATTACTATATAATCTGCACCGCTAACTCCTGCACTTTCATAGGCATCCTAAGACCCCCCCACTGCCCGCTGAAAAGTGTAACAATAAACTTTTACAATCCTTTGAAGATTGCTTGAGTCCAGGAATTCATTTCAGACTAAAAGGACCCTCTAAGGATTTCTTAGAAATCCCTGAAAAAACCTTTATCTCTCATCATACCCACCACCCCAAAACAGCAATTCCACTGTATACCCCCTCCCCCAATCTGCTCTCTCCTATACCTTCCTCCAGCACCCCTCTGACTTTCCAGTAGGGCACGAAGGATTTCCCTACCCCAGTACCTATATATCTTATTTCCCAGTTGCATATAAATAATAATAATAATGATAAATAAATACACACACATACATATACATATATATTTTTAACATTTGATTTTAGAATTTTAAATTCTAAATTCTTTCCCTTCCTCCCTTGTTACCCACTGCCATTGGAAAGATAAGCAGTTCAATACAGGCCACACATGTGTAGTTATGCAGAACATCTCCACAATGGACATATTGTATAAGACTGACTATATTTCCCTCCTTCCTATTCTGCCCCCCACTTGTTCTATTCTCTACTTTGTCCCTGTCCCTTTACAGAAGTGTGTGCTTCTAACAATCCTCCCCCCAAACCTCCCCTCCCCTACATCCTACCCCCTCTCATCCCCTTTCCCTCTATTCTCCTGTAGGCCAAGATACCCAATTTAGAGTGTGTCATTCCTTCCCTAAGTCAAATTCAATGGGAGTAAGGTTAACCCATTCCCTTTTGCCTTCCTGTTCTTCCCCTCCATTGTAACAGTTATCCCTTGCTTCTTCTATATGAGAGGATTACCCCATTCTGTCTCTCCCTGTCTCCTTTCATACTATTCCTCTCCCACCTCTCTATTTCACCTTTTGAAATATTAACCCATCCTATTCAATTGATCCTGTGCCCTATGTCTATGTATACATATATACACATATGTATTCCTACACATATATACCCTCCTATATAGACATGTGAATGTATAGATAGATAGATAGATAGAAAGATCAGATGGATAGATATAGATATATACATTTATATTGCCTTCAACTATCCTCATATTGAGAAAAGTTTCATAAGTTACAATCATCATTTTTCCATGTTGGCATGTGAATAGTTCAACTTTGATAAATTATTTATGATTTATTTTCCATGTTTACCTTCTCATGCTTCTTGTATTTGAATGTCGAATTTTCTATTCAATTCTGGTTTTTTCAGCAAGAATGCTTGGAAGTCCTCCTCCTCACTGAATGACCATATTTTCCCGCAGAACATTATACTCAATTTTGCTGGGTAGGGTAGGTGATTCTTGGTTTTAATCCTAGCTCCCTTGATCTCCAGAATATCATATTCCAAGTTCTTCCATCCCTTAATATAGAAGCTGCTAGATCCTGGGTTATCCTAATTGTATTTCCACAGTATTCAATTTGTTTCTTCTTGGCAGCTTGTAATATTTTCTCCTTGATCTGGGAACTCTAGAACCTGGCTATAACATTTCTAGGAGTTTTCTTTTGGGGATCTTTTTCAAAAGATGATCAGTGAATTCTTTCAAATTCTATTTTTCCCTCTGGTTCTAAAATATCAGGGCAATCTCCCCTGAGAATTTCTTGAAGGATGCTTTCTAAGTTCTTTTTTTGATCATGGCTTTTAGGTAGTCCAATAATTTTTAAATTGTCTCTCCTGGATCTATTTTCTAGGTCAGTGGTTTTTTCAAGGAGATATTTCACATTGCCTTCCATTTTTTCATTTGTTTGGATCTGTTGAATAGTATCCTGATTTCTCATAAA
>CM053595.1:247586134-247623451 GCA_028646575.1 Pseudocheirus occidentalis | reverse complement strand
CCTCATGAATATAGATGCAAAAATTTTAAATAAAATATTAGCAAAAAGACTACAGCAACCTATCACAAGAGTAATATACTTTGATCAGGTAGGATTTATTCCAGGAATGCAAGGGTGGTTCAATATCAGGAAAACTATCGGTATAATCGATCATATTAACAATAAAACTAATAAAACCCATATGATTATATCAACAGATGCAGGAAAAGCTTTTGACAAAATACACCACCTATTCCTATTAAATACACTAGAAAGTATAGTTATAAATGGAGTTTCCCTTAAACTAATAAGTAGCATCCATCTAAAACCATTAGCAAGTATTATATGTAATGGGGATAAGCTAGAAGCATTTCCAATAAGATCAGGGGTGAAACAAAGATGTCCATTATCACCCCTCTTGTTCAATTTGGTACTAGACATGTTAGCTGTAGCAATAAAGGAAGAAAAAGAAATTGAAGGAATCAGATTAGGCAAAGAAGAGACTAAGCTGCCACTCTCTGCAGATGATATGATGATATACTTAAGAGAATCAAGTAAAAAACTACTTGAAATAATAAATAAATTTAGCAAAGTTGCAGGACATAGAATAAACCCCCTAAAATCCTCAGCATTCCTATATATTTCTAATGAAATCCAACAAGAAATAGAAAGAGAAATTCCATTTAAAGTTACTGTAGACATAAATATTTGGGTAATCTACCTGCCAAAACAAACCCAGCACCTATACGAACACAACTACCAAACACTTTTCACACAAGTCAGATCTAATTGGAAAAACATCAGTTGCTCATGGCTAGGTCAAGCTAATATAATTAAAATGACAATTTTACCTAAATTAATTTACTTATTTAGTGCCATACCAATCAATCTACCAAAAAATTATTTTATAGAGCTAGAAAAAAATAGTAACAAAATTCATCTGGAATAACAAAAGGCCCAAAATATCAAGGGAATCAATGAAAAGAAATGCTAGGGAAGGAAGCCTTAGCCATACCAGATTTCAATCTATATTATAAAGCATCAGTCATCAAAACTACTTGGTACTTGGGGCAGCTAGGTGGCGCAGCGAATAAAGCACCGGCCCTGGAGTCAGGAGTACCTGAGTTCAAATCCGGCCTCAGACACTTAACACAATAAACTAGCCATGTGACCTTGGGCAAGTCACTGAACCCCAACTGCCCTCCAAAAATAAAAAAAAACAAAAACAAAAACTACTTGGTACTGGCTGAAGAATAGAGTGGTACATCAGTTGATGAGATGAGGTACATGACACATAGCAGTCAATGACTATAGCAATCTACCGTTTGATAGCTTCTGGAATAAGAACTCACTATTTGACAAAAACTTCTGGGAAAACTGGAAAATAGTATGTCAGAAACTGGGTATAGATCAGTCTCTTAAACCACATACTAAAGTCAAGTCTAAAATGGGTGCACCATCTAGGTATAAATGCTGATACTGTAAGCAATCTGGGAGAGTAAAGAATAGTTTACCTGTCAGATTTATGGAGAAGGGAAGATTTCATGACCAAACAAGAGTTAGAGAACGTTATAAAATCCAAAATGGATAATTCTAATTACATTAAATTGAAAAGGTTTTGTACAAAAAAGTCAATGTAATCAAGATTAGGAGGGAAGTGAGAAACTGGGAAAGAATTTTTACAGTTTTTCTGATAAAGGCCTCACTTCTAAAACATACAGAGAACTGAGTCCAATCTATAAGAATACAAGTCATTCCCCAATTGATAAATGATCAAAGGATATGGACAGTTTTCAGAGGAAGAAATTAAAGATATTTATAAGCATACAAAAAATGCTCTGAATTACTCTTGATTAGAGAAATGCAAATCAAAACAACTCTGAGGTACGACACCTCACCAGTCAGACTGGCTAAGACAACAAAACAGGAAAATGATAAATGCTGGAGAGGACATGCAAAAATTGGAACACTAATGCATTGTTGGTGAAGTTGTGAAATAATCCAATCATTCTGGAGACCAATCAGGAACTATGCCCAAAGGGCTATAAAAAAAATGCATACCCTCTGACCCAGCAATAGGGCTGTATCCCAAAGAAATCACAGAAGTTGGAAAAAGACCCTTAAGTACAAAAATTTTTATAGCAGCTCTATATGTGGTGGCAAAGAATTGGAAATCAAGGGGATGTCCATCAATTGGGGAATGGCTAAACAAGTTGGGGTATATGAATGTAATGGAATACCACTGTGCTATGAGAAATAAGGAACAGACAGACTTCATAATAACTTGGGAGACTTAATGAGGAGAGCAAAACCAGGAGAATTTTGTACACAAATACAGACACATCGGATGTGTGATGACTAACTTTGATAAACTGGACTCCTCTCAGTAATACAAGGTTAGAAGACAACTACAAAAGACTCATGATGGAAAGGGATACCCACATCCAGAGAAAGAACGACAGGGTCTGCAGGTTGAAGCAAACAATTTGCCCTCTCTCATTTGTGCTCTGTTTTATCCTTTCTTTCTCACTGTTCAGCCCATTAGTTATAATCCTTTACAACATGACTAACGTTCAACCTGAAGGTATTTGTAGAACCTATATTTGATTACATGCTTCTGTGGGGGGAAAGGGGGAGAAAAATTTGAAACTTAAGAGATTGTGGAGCTAAATATTGTAAACTAAAAATTAATTAATTAATTAATTAAAAGAAAAAAGAATCAGACTTTTATTTTGCTTATCAGTTTCATAAATATTTCTGGTTTTCGATGTATTTATTTCTCCTATAATTTTTGACAGTGTATTTCAAATATGTGAGCAAGTACACTCGAGGTTTATAGTGGAAATGTTTTATTACTATTGTTCTTACAATAATGTCTCAGTAAACATATTTGCTTTGGGCTATGTCTATACTGTAGCTACTAAAGATAAGCACACCACTGGGAGCTCATCAGCTATACATTTAGAAGTAGGACCTACAGAGTACCTTAAACCTGATGGGAGTCAACCTGTGAATGCTAAGAAGCTGAAATTTATTACTTTGATCACTCTGGTTACTAGCAGTCAATGTTCAGGGAGTGAATTGGTATGGACCAGGACCTATGAGCAGCTCAAATTAAACTCCATATATGACATACTTCCAACCAATACTGTTGTGAAGCAGGACACTACGGAACAGGTCTTGCTGATCTGTATTAACTCTGTGTCCAGGTGGATGACCCAAAACACTACTATGGGACCTTTGGAAAAGGAGTCCATAAGGACAGAAGGTTGCTCTTATCTCCTTGACTGCTTCTTTTATATCAGAGGTTCTCAACCTATGGGTCGCAACTCCTTTGGCAGTCGAACGACCCTTTCACAGGGGTCGCCTTAGACCATGGAAAAACACATATTTCTGATGGTCTTAGGAACCTCCTCTATCCACCCACATGCAGATACACCCACATATGAGTATTAAAGGGTGGCAGCATTAGGAAGGTTGAGAACACCTATTTTACATGAAGTCAATGAGTATGTTCTTGGTAAGGTAATTATTTCTCTGAACCCTCAGGCTCTGAGCAGTCCACTGTATCCTCCTGAGACAGGTATATACCACATATTATGCCCATTTTACAAAACAGGACACTAAAACTCAAGGAAGCTCAGTAACTTTCTCAGGAACATAGAGTATCAATATGATCAATATGAATCCAAAATTCTCTACGCTCCAAATCCAGCACTCAGGCAACATAATAATAAATACTATGTAATTGATAATAAACAATTAAAGGTAATAACATTTAGTTAAAGCTAATTAGAGAAGTTTCTCTGAGTAGAAAAATCTTAAAACAGAATATAGAATTTCTCCAGAATAGACTGTACATAGTCTTCCTTCAAATTCTAAGTCCATAAAGCTGTATCAACTCTGTTAAAATGATCTGTGATGTCATGTGTATTTGTCATATATATTTTTATGTGCTTGCCAGTTAATTATTAGTATCTATTAACTAAACAATTTTAATAATGCTCACAAAACTTGTAAATCTGGACAAGCCATCCAAAAGATCAGAAAGTCTTAAATTGCTACCAGATGCTTCAAACATAGTTATATTAAACAAGCAGAATAAAACAATGTATTCTATATTCTTTCTTCACTTTATTGGAATGATACCTCAGCTAGCATTATAAGAATGTATGTGTGAGGAGCAGCTAGGTAGCACAGTGAATAGAGCACCAGTCAGGAGGACTTGAGTTCAAATCAGGCCTCAGACACTTAACACACAAAAAAAGCCATGTGACATTGGGCAAATAGCTTAACCCCAATTGTCCTCAAAAAAAAAAAATGTGTGTGTTTTGTGTCTGTGTTATACATAGAATCAAATAACTGTAGAATGATAACAGTATAACAGATTTAAGAGTTAGAAGGATCTTTGGAGGACATCTAGTCAAACCTCCTGTCTCAAAGATATAGTAACTGAAGCCCAGAGAGGTGAAATGGCTTTTCTAAGCAAGGTTTTCCCCGTACCATGCTTTCTTTTCTTTTTTTTTCCACTGACTTTTTTATTTACTTTTAGTTTACAAGATTCAGTTCCACAATCCCTTGAGTTTCAATTTTACCCCCTTCCATTCCCCCCCTTTCCTCCCCTGCCCATAGCAGATTGGAATCAAGTATAGGATCTGCAAATACTTTCACATTTGTACCATGCTTTTAAGAGCCTCCAAGTAGAGTCTGAAACTCAATTGACACTGACCCCCTAAAGACATACTTCACTGTTGAATTCCCAGGGATCTATTGAAGGTATTTAAGATCAAAGAGGGCAAGGCTGGGAGGGTAGGGTATGCTGGAGCCTAGGACTGGGATCCCCATTCATGTCACTATTCTGTCTGCCCTCTCTGCAACATAAGACAGCCTAGGCAAGCAAAGACAGCAGAGGAAAAGGATGAAGTGGTGAAGGTTTGGAAATTAAGTGCTTGTTCCATTTCTAGTGTGTCATTTTTGCTGGGAAAACACCTAGTCTACTTACTCGGCAAAGTCTCTGAGCATTCAGGTCACTGTTACTTCCTCCCTGATCATAAAACACAAGTGGTATAGGTTAACTGATCCCTTTCTTAAACCACTGGGAAAAGTTTGAAGCTGTATAATGGATGTCCCTATCTGATGTGGTTGATTCCTTGTGTCTTTGGGTTCTTTGATGCTCACAACTGACAAGTTTTTATAGATGTTTAATGTTTTCTGTTATAATGAAAAAGAAAGGCTAACCAATTCTTTTCATATCTATACACACAATCAGCAGCTTTCTCTGGGCAATTAAATATTTGTTAAATACCTACTATGTGCAGAAATGCTAGAGATTAGGTAGTGCACTCATGGCCCTTACAACCCACAAATGGGCTATGATACATGAACAAAGCAATTATAGCATTAAAATAACACGTTTAAGTGCCTAAGAGAGGTATGAGCAAAGTGCTATGAGAAGTGGGAGAAAAGATCATTATTGATTTGAGTGATTGGAACAAGCTCAAAGAAAGCATCTAGGAGAAAGTAGTATATGAACTGACTTTAAAAGGCTGGGTAAGACTATAACAGGAATGAGTCAGGGGTGGGTGGGGTAGGGAGCATAGGAAGGAGTCGCGCATTCTAGGAATAGGGAATAGCAAATGTACCAAGGCAATGTAGTGCCAATGGACCTAGTACAAAGAACTACAGGTGGTAGAGTCTGGCTAGCATATAGAAAATACCAAATATTATTACATAAGACTGAAGAGATGGGGGGGGGGGAGGGATATAAAATAAGGAAGGATAAGGAAGGCCTTAAATATTATAGAAAGAAATCTGAAGTAGCAGTATTAGTGTTCTGACCCAAGGAATGACATTACCAGCTGCATGTATAAGGAAGATAAACTGACACCAATATAAAGAATGATGGAATAGGGGAAGGTGGAGGGGAAATTTAGAAGGGTATTGTATCTGTTACAAGGCTACAGCAATTGACCAGGAAATGAGGGTCTATACTACACTGGTGAAGGGGGTAATAAAGAAGGGAGGGAGATACAATAGAAGTAGACTCAATAGGACTTCAATTAATTGCCTAGGAGAGGCAATGGAGATGGAAAAGTCAAGAGATAAACAAAAGTTTTGAACGTGGCAGACTATGTAAATAATGATATCACTCACAAAAAAAATAGTGAAGTCAGGTCTTGGGGAAAAGTTAACAAGTTTAACTTTGGATAAGCAAAGCAACAAAAAGCTGCTAGAATCCAGTCCTGATAAAGAGTATGAAATGCTTTAAAGGAATTTACTGATTAGAGTATAGAGAGCTTGATGTCCTCTATACGTTCTTATATATGACAGTCCACAAAATTAAAACCACACATAAAGTCATTTCAAAATTCCAGGACTGACAATACTGCCCCCAATAGATTTCCTGGACAACAGGAAGAGCCACAAAATAGCTCAATTTTTAAAAATCAGTTTCAGATTTCTCTTCTTTTTTCTTGAATATGATCCTGTCCTAATGAGACACAGTAGAATAGAAAAAACATTAGACTAGAGTCTGGAGATGTAAGTTCTATTCCTACCTCTGCTAATATCTAGTGCCTAATTCCATAGATCCACATAAACTTTCTAAGCTTTAGTTCTCATTAAAATAAGAGGTTAAAATACAATATACACACCCACATACACACACACACACACACATACACACACACACACACACACACACATATATATATATTTAGCCCAAATAAAATAAATTAAAGGAATTACACTAGATTATAGTTATCATTCAAGCTTTAAAATTATGATTCTATCTAAAACTCCTATGGATTCCCTAGGTCTTGATAACTACATGTCCCCTCCCTGACCAAAAAGTTAAGCAGATATAGCATATGGTCTAGGATTTTATCATCCATGTTTATTAACCTAAAGAAACCTATCACTGAATCTCAGCAAGCCCTTCTATCATAATAAAAATGGTCTTATAAATGATAAAAAAGCATATTGAGAATACCAAAGTATTCTATCAAGAGAATTCTTTCTAGATCTATAGAAAAATCACTATCTGGTTCTATAACCACAAAGAAAATTATGTGGGGAAATGCTGTCAGGATAACTGCATAAGAACAGCTAGGAAAACTAAAAAGGAGTTTGGAAAATGCAGGTTTAGGCCACCATTTTAAACCACATATTAAAAGAAGTTCAAAAGGGATATCAAAACTTATCAAATACCTTTCACAACTATTGATAGGGGGAGAATTCTTATCTAAACAAAGGACAAAGGATATCACAAAATATAAAACAGAATTCTTTACTCAACAAAGGACAAAGGAAATTACAAAATAAAAAATAGATATAAAAGATAGGATAGATAATCATAAAATACAAAACAGATAAACTGAAAAAGATGGAAGTCAATGTTGGAGGGGCTATAAGAAAAAAAGGTATTACTAATACAGTGTTGGTGGAGCTGATCCAACCACTCTGGAAAGCAAATCTGAAATTATGTTCAAGTGACTAGAATGTCCATTCTCTTTCCCAGAGATCTTACTTACTGGTAGTCAGACAAACCCCAAGCTGTTGAAAGACAGAAAGACGTGATATTCATGGAAATGCTTCTGGTATTTGAAGCAAAGAATAAGAAATAAAGTTAAGTGCCCATCAACTGAGAAAACGTTTAAAAATTGTGGAAAATGAAGCGAAAATCATTACCAGCAACATGGCAAATACGAAGAATCCAGAACTGAAGGCTGAGTAATTATAATGACCAAGCTTGACCATGGAAAAGAGCTGAGAAAATACACCTCCTTCTATACAATGGAGGAGAGAAAAGAGAAGAGAGAGAACTGGGGGGAGGGGGAGGGAGAGAGAGAGACAATGGATAGAGAATATTGCAAACCTTGTCAGACATAGGCAATGTATTAATTTTGATATCCTGCTTTTCTTCTTCTTTTCTCTTTAATACTTTGTAACAACAACAATAACAAAAAGATTTACTGGAGTAGCAAAAAATATATTCAGAAATAAATGACATGTATTAATTAAAAATAAGAGCATTTTTAAAAGTCCCTGCCCTCAAAAAGCTAGAACTCAAATATGCAAGACTAGACATGTATACAAAGATCTCTCACTCATCCATGTTCAGCCCCATCCTTCCTAGGACCCTAATTCCACTCTTACTAGGCAGCATAGCAGAGTGTTGGATTTGGGAGTAAAAAAGACCTGAGTTTAAATCCTGTCCCTGACACTTAATAATGAGGAGACCCTGGGCAAGTCACATAATTTCTATACTGATAGTACCTGCTTCTCTCAGTTGTTGAAAAAAAAAAAAAAGTAAGATATATGTAAAAGCACTTGTAAACTTTAAAACCCTAAATAAAAGCTAGGTATTGTTCCCAATCCTTCCATGGTGCATCTATAAAATGAGAATAATGACACTGACAGCACCTAACTCACTACTTGTTAAAATCAAATGAGATGTGTATACTTTGAAAATTGCAGACCACTATATAAATGCTAGTTATTATGATTCTATGCTCTTCCATTGTGCCTTCTGGAATTCCTATTCTACTATTAACAAGCTGCTTTTCAGAGTACAGCCTTGTCCTCCTCACCATACTGCTCTGTATTTTACTTATGAGCATTCTACTGTTTCTTACTAAAAGAATATAAGGTCCTAGAGGACAAGGGCTATGATGGTGCCTTTGCATCCTAGATACTAACCACAGTGCAGGCGCTTAATAAATGCTTCATTAGTCTAACTGTTTATCATGAATACTTTTTGTAGATTTGGGGGGAATTGAATCAGGAAATCACCCAACATCACTCTGAAAGGAAAAGGAGAATGGGGGAGAAAAAGAAATAAGAGAAGAGGAAAAAAGGAGGGGAGTGAAAGGAAGAAAGAAGAGAGATGGTGAGGGGAGGAGGAGGAAAGAGTAAATGAGAGAGGAAGAAAATCCCCTCAGAATGAAAAATGGCAGAAGGAAAAATGAACTTGTGGAAAATTTGTCATCAAAGTCAAGAATATTATCCCAAGAATATTTCTAGATAAAACCAGACAACAAAACCAAAAACAAACAGAAACAAAAGGGCACAGATTTACTAGCTCTTGAATTACAATCTAGTCTAATCAATGATAGCAGAACCACATTTGGACTTTTAACACCTCAGTACTCCATGTGCTATATGAGCAAAGAAAATGGCACTTACAGATTTAGATGGGACATACTCTACAAGCTCCTCATTTGATGGATGAGGAAACCTATCCAGTGAAGTTAAATTAACTTATCCAAAGTCACATAATAAGTAAGTGGCAGAACCAGTATTTGAATTCAGGTCTAATAATGTCAGAAAAGTAACTATAGCAGACCAAGTTTACACAGAAGAAATTCATGCTAGAGGGAACAATTTCCAACATATCTCAAAGAAGGCAAAAATCCAAAATAATGGGGATGGGAAGGAGAGCAAGGGAAGAAAAATCATAGATAGTATTATTACCCAAATACATGAATGATGACTAATAATGATGATGATGATGATGGCTGGCATTATAGTACTTACTATGTAGCAGGGAGTGTGCTAAACCCTTTACAATTATTATCCCATCTGATCCTTGGAAAGTAGGTGCTATTATTATCCTCAATTTTATAGTGGAAGAAACCGAGGCAAACAAAACTTAAGTGACTTGCCCAAGAACACCTATCTAGGAAGTGTCTGAGGCTGAATCTGAACCCAGCTTTTCTTGACTCCAAGTCCAGCACTCTATCCACTGTGCCACTTAGCTGCCATAATGTCTACTTTCTCATTTCTGGAAAACCTAGATGAAAATGTTCAATGCACCATTTTAAGGTATCCCTGAAGGAAATGGGAAGGAACAGATAGTCTTTCACAGGTGGTTTTCTTCTTTTTTGGCTTATTGGGGTTAAGTGACTTGCCCAAGGTCACACGGCTAGTTTTTTTTAGTGCTAAGTGTCTGAGGCCGCATTTGAACTCAGGTCCTCCTGACTCCAGGGGTGGTGCTCTATTTATTGAGCCACCTAGCCACCCCTGGTGGTTTTCAATAGTAGACATTTTCATAACCACATAACCGACAAAGAAAAGTATAAATTATGTTAATTTTAAATATATATATATATATATATGATTTGGTAGCAAAAAAAGTTCTCCAACAAAGTATCTGCAATACATACAGAAAGAATACCCAAAACTCCTTAACAGATATAACCAAAAGAATTCTGTTCCACCTGACTATCAAGTGAAACATAAAATAGGGAGACATATGTACTCACCAAGGTTGTTCACTACTGTTACGGTAAATGTCTACCCTGAGAAGAGTCTAAGTAAAAGGAACCTTCATTACTAAATGTGAGGTCCTCTAAATACTTTCTGCAGCTGACTTAAGGAAGATTTTTACACATCAAGTCCCAGAATATCACAGAAGTCCTCAATCAGATCCAGTTATTCCAAAGAGAAAGGCCTACTAACTGACACAGGAAAAACTAAGGATGTATCTTGTGGGCCCACTGCGGCAGGGAGACATCAAGCTGTGCCCACAACTAAGTAACAGTGAAAGGACGTAGGCTGGATGGAATCAGACAAATTCCACAGTCCTTCCAACTATTTCAAGCTACTACCTGATCTCTAAAAGATTAAACTATAGGTTACCTAGTGGGCAATGGAGAAGCATGGTGGGTGGAAGTAAGCAGGCTACAGTATAATACTAAGATGACTCTCATGCAACAAGTGGTATAAACATATCAATGAAATGTATGGCCAGAAGCATAAAAGGCCCAGATGTATCTAAAGTGAGGGACAACAGATGAACAGCCTGAGTGTTGTAGTATTATATGGGAAACATTAAAACACCTAAAAGCACATTGGATAGATCTTCTGTACTATCATTGGATAGTACTTCTGTGGAGTACTTGTGAAACATTACAGTTTTAGAACACAGGAAGAAAGGCTGCGATACGTGATAGATGTGACAGATAAAGCACTGAAGAAGTGTTTACATGAATAACATTGATTCATCTATCAAAATTCTTCTTCTCAGTCAGTGTATAAGGTAAAAGTACTAAGCAATAAAACCAGATTTTTTTAGTACCACTGGGAAACTACATAAAGAACTGAGTTGAAGAAGATCAAGTTACAAAGAACTCTGGAAAACAACAACATGACCATAAAATTCTAAAGAAGTATCAGCATCTGATCTAGCCCCCTTTCTCCAGAAAGGATTAAGAACATCTAAGAAAAATAAGTGAAAACATGGAACAAGATCATATAACCCTTCTCATTGGCCTATTACTCCAGGTTTGTTTTTTTTTTTTTGTAATCTTTCCACCCAAGAAGTTCTTTATGGCTAACATAAACCACCTAGCTACAGTTGAGCCCATTTCTTCTGTCTGTTCTCTGTGCAGATTAAAAAAAACTGGTGACCACTATTTTTTTTTTTAAATTTAAGCCAGGTATAGTGCACTGGATGTCCACAGTATCAATATGTTGAGCTCCCAGGGGAGCAGGTTACCATCCTGTCAAAGAAGACATGAATTCACCTGAGTCAGAAAAACAGGAAAATCAACATTGGGTCAGACCTGTGAGTGGCTGCTGAGCTTTTAACCTGACAGGATGACCCAAGCTCAAAAACAAACAAAACCCAGGTCCATTTAGGTTTCTTTTTAAATCTCTTATTCTCCAGAACTACTGTGTTTCCTAATATTATTTTCAACCTTTACTTTACTATTGAGTTTAATAAAAAAAGATTTCCCAGATTTTGCAAGTCTTCTTTTATAAAATAGAACTTGTACACAAATTTAATATTGAAAACAGCTCATTAAATTACTATCTCTAATAATTTTCTGCTGAACTTTTCAATGAGCCATTTTGGGTAGGATTCCTTTGTACACTGTTGTGCAAATAAGTGTCTATCATTTCTGACATACTATTTCATGAGTTTTTCAAAGTTTTCTTATTTCTATTCCTAAGTATTTCTAAATGTCACCTAAAATTAGTATCATCTGCAAACTTCATATGTTATCTATTCATTTAAGTTATTAATTGAAGTACTAAATCTAGATTAAACTTCTACGGTACAAAACTACATAAATCTCTCTTCCTTGACTTTATCAAAAGCTGTACACTCCTAAAGACACACACTAAGGTAGGGGTGAATCAGTCTTTGTAAGAAACTCAGTAGGTCAAAATTATTAATCAGCTGTGGTATTAGGCCTGTGAATTGGGCTGCACTTCTAAGTCTAGGTGGAGATCAATCTTCTTCATTCGCTCCCCAAAGAGGATAAGATAAAAAAAAATCCTAAGTTTTACTATCTTTCTGTAGTGCTCCATCTTCTATCCTTTAAGAGAACTGGAGTACTCTTCTGAAGACAAAAATCAAATTGGTTTGACATAACAAGCTCTTTCTTCACAAGCCTTGCTGGTTCAGTTCAAAAACTGGTTTCTCAAATATGATTTTACCTCATCTTAAACTGAAGGCCCCTGAACTAAAATGTGAAAAATTCTCTCTGAAAGCAGTCTTATTCCTTGGATTCTAAAATACAATTGAATCCGTATGAGCAGGTTCATCACATTTGATCTTCCAAGTTACTTATGTCTTGGATTTACCCTGAGAGAACAAAGAGTAAAGTTGAAAAGGAATTTTATCTGGAGTTTTATATCAACAATACCTATTTTTGCTACTTTAGAGGTGGTACTAAATATATTTTTCTTTAAAAAAAAATGTTGGAAGGAAGTAGAAATACTACTGGGAGGGGAGTACAGTTATGAGAAGGGTATGGCTTTGGTATGATGAATAGGTCAAGTCATCTAATAATATCTCTGGACCTCAGCACTCTCATACATAAAATAGAAGGGCTAGCTAAGACTACCTCTAAGGTTCCTTCTGCTTCTAAAAAATTATAATCAAATTCTAATAATTAAAAATAATTTTTATAGCCCCAACAATTTCTGAAAACTATTTGGTAATGTAGTCTAACTTATTTTAAAATATATATTAGATCCCAAACTTAAAATGGACCACGTCTGTTAAACCCACATTACTGGAGCACCTGGTACAAACACAATGACCACTTAAAGACCACTGATGATACAGAAAACTATTTCAATTCAGCAATTAGATTCAGGTTTTTAAGACCTTAACAGCCAAAGACTTCCTCCACCTAGCTTTCTAAGAAAGAAATTATCCAAACTAATGGCAGGAGGCAGGTGGAAGGACTTTATCTCTACTCCCTCAAAATTTTCACACAGCTGTAAATCTTGCAGCATCAATGTAGTGCCAGCGAACAGATACATACCCCTCACTATAGCTTGCCATAAGACTAATAGATTTGGAGTAAAGAGATCTAAGCTCAAAAATCAATTTAGACACTTGACTTGCTACATAGCCATGGGCAAGTCTCTTAAATTCTCACATTGGTTTCATCTGTAAAATGGGGATAAATATTTAAACTACCCATCCCATAGGCCATGCTGCCTGTCCAGAACAGAAAAGCCTATGTAAGTATCTAGCTAGCTAGCTAGCTAGCTGTCTCTATGGCTGGTAGTTAGTGTGGATTACAGCATACTGGACATATATTGGCAATACTTAAAATATTACATTTAAATTCTCAAATCTATAACTCCTAAGATAAGACAGGCCCAGAACTCTTCTAGCTAAACTATAGAGATCTCAGGGAGATCCCACAACAAATACCTATCAAGGTAAGTCTGGTTAGGGCCCTAGTACTAGTTCTCATTTATTTCTACAAAAACACTAGTGATCCTCCTGTTTATTCCTAAATTACAGCAATTTTGAAATGTCTAGCATAAAGTAATCAAGCCCCTAAATGTTGGAAAAACTATTAGATATTGGATCAACATAACCCTGGTCCAAGCACTGTAATTTCCAGAAGGATCTCAAGCACATTAAACTATAAAAGGATCCTATAACATGAACCAGAAGGACACTATTATAGCAAGGCTTTTCCAGCGTATGTGTTCATCACCACTTTTTAATATCTAATTTAAATAATATACAGAAAATCATGCTTGGTGCAAATGAAATCTAAATATAAAACTTGAAATTGCAAGGAATAGGTAAAAAATTATCAATAAACTCCTTGTAAATTCAACTGAGAGTTATCTTCCTTTGCTTTCCACAGTATAATTTTAAGCTTTCAAAGAAAAGAAAATTAGCATGCTATACTAATTGAATTTGCTCAGAAACCACTCAAATGGAATATATCTAACTGCATGAGAGACATATCTAAGTGCATGAGAGATCAGAGGATAAGGGCTGTTCTGAAATAGCTCAGGTTTCCTAATCTTATGCATATGCATTACAATTATGAAATCTTTATATACATTTAACTTATATTCCATATTTGCCTGTCTACAAGGTAAGCCTCTAGACGGGAATGAGAAGGGGTTTAATAAACTGCCAAAACAAAAAATGATGCCTATAAAAATACAATGGCAATTCAATAATTCCACTGATTCCAAAATTCCCTTTCCTTTGCTAAATTTGATTCTACTCAACTTTTACAAAGCTTCTCATGAATATCACCAGACCTCAATTTTACTTTGTTCTTCATTCTCTATATAAGAAAACATTTTTGAAATATCTTTCATAGTTCACATGTGGCTACACAGATTCTCCAAGAACTTTCAAAAATTTTTCATCACCATTAACTTTGAGAACACCTATTAAAAAAATTCAAAACAATAGTTCTTTAGCTACAACTAATTCAACCCACTGTTTAGCAAATTTTATACTCAATTAAGAAGCATTATTAATCACCAATTATGTGCTAGGCCCTATAACTGGCACTAGAGATAAAAAGACAAAAATGAAATGGGCCATACACAACATGAAGGAGCTAACATTCTATCAAAGAAAACAACATGTACACATAAAAATAGATACTATATATAATACACAAAATAAAAACAAGGTAAGATTGATTACTGAATAACATTATAGAAGTCAATGTGCCTATTATCAAGGTGAACAATAATGCTACTTTACAGGTCATCTGTTTACTAATGAAAATGCTTTGTTTAGGAAATAACATTACTAACCCACAAACAAGAGGACATGCTCTTGGGGATTTTTTCTAGCATTAATGAATTTCCACCAATATACTAAGAGTCTCACAAAATCCCTTTGGATCAAGAACACACATCTAACATAGTCTGTGCTCTAGATCCAAGCAAAGCCAAGTATCAAATCCATGACCTGGGCCTCCTCAGTGCCATTCTAATCAATCTATCCAGTCATATGTGGGTAGCATACACATTGACACACGGCACCCACAAAACTTTTAATTTTTTTTCACTGATCTAACATAATAAATATTTAGAGCACCACTTACTTGAAATAACAACCAAAAATCAGTAAGACAACTGAGTCACCATCTCCCAGGAAAAGGGACAATCTTCTTGGGAGAGGTAGTTTCAAGGGGGTGCTGGCTTATGAGAATTCATGACACAAGAAAAAGAGATCTTGGGGCAGCTAGGTGGCACAGTGAATAGAGCACTGGCCCTGGAGTCAGGAGGACCTGTGTTCAAATGTGGCCTCAGACACTTAACACAAAAAGTAGCCTTATGACCTTGGGCAAGTCACTTAACCCCAACTGCCCTCCAAAAAGCCAAAAAAAAAAAAAAAGAATAAGAGACCTTTTCTTGGGGGAGGCCACATGTGGGGCTGCTAGCAAAGACACTCATGCACCTTCCTCATATACTTCAGAAACAAACATCTGACTGAGCTCAAGAAGCACAAGAACGGATGCAAAACATATCCAAATATTTTGTAAAGTGTGTGCCCACTTTCCAGTATATACCAAGATGACTTTAAGATAATGAAGCATCAGCAATGGCAAACAAAATAACCAGGAAAAATTTTTAAAATGATGGCCCAAGACAGGTCTTCAAAGGAAGTTGGAAGCTAGGATCAAATGGAAAAGCAGGTAACTGAGCTCTGAAGTGAAGATAAGAGGCATAAAAGTAAGGCAGAATTGGGAGTAGTCATATCTTCCCTGACAAGAATTATAGAACATTAAAGCTACAATGCACCAAGATCTTAATTCAACTCCCTCATTTTACAGATGAAACAACAGACTTCAACAGGATTAGTCAATAAAATGTAAAACTGAGATTTGAACCCAGACTTTGACTTCAAGTTTCATGCTGTTCCTACTACACTCTACCTATGACAGCAAAAAAAGGACCAAGATCACTTACCCAGATCCTATGTGTAATTTCTAAAAATTGTAATCTAAAAATTATGAAAGGTTATAATCATATTGATGGCATAATTCAGTGCTAAAACATTAACTGCATACCAAAAGACTAAGTGAAAGTTAACAAAATTTCTAAGGCAGAATCATTCTTTCTCCCTTAAGTTCTTTACTTTAAAACAAAAAAAACTATTACAATGTAGTAAAATCAGAAAACTGAGAAATACATAAATATATGTAAAATAAAACTCTTCAGGCATATTTACTCTTACCAACATAAAGAGGAGAGCTCCAATTCTTATTCATATTGCCAACATTCCATTATTCCGGAAGTAAATAAACTGTAAGAATCAGTGATTGTAACAATAATAGCTAACATTTATTTATATAGCAGTTACTGTGCTCTTGCTGAGTGCCTTACAATTACTATCACATTTGATCTCTACCACAACCTTTTAAAGTAGGTTTTGTTATTATCTTCATTTTACAGATGAGGAAACTTAGGCAAACAGGTTAAGTGACTTGCTCAGGGTCACACAGCTAGTAAGGGTCTGGGGCCATTTTTACACTAAGGCTCTATCCACTGTACCACCCAGTGAAATCTAGAGAAATAAGCACCTTTCATGTCATCCACACACCTACCTCTGAAACTCTACTAAATAACAATTAACAACAACAAAATCAAAGTAAAGGGGAAATTATTTCCACTAAAAGGTTAGCTTCCAATGTGGACAAGCCCTTCCTGAATCCCACTAACTTTTTCACATAAAGCCAGGCCCCAACTTACCATCCTTCGGGCTAATAATGCTTCTCTTCCACACCTTCACCCATACATACACATACATAAAATGCAAAAGCCACTGTCAAAGAAAAGTTACTTAAAAAGCTTCAGTGTTCTAAATATTCCATAGTAATGGGAAGAAGAGACTGTGAATAACTAAGGGGAGCTGACTATGGTGACAAACTCCCAGGCACCACTAAACTTATCTAAAGCTACTACTTTAAAACACGCTCCCTAGGAGCCCAAATGTTTTTACTTCACTTGGATATACAGCCTGGATTTTTCCACTTAAGAGACTCATTTCAGTCAAAAGTACCCTCTTTTAAAAAACAAAACCCCCACAATTTCAGAAACAGAGGACTATGATCAATTCATACATCAGGTATGAATTACTTCAAGTAGAATTTTCAAACTCCAAATCTGACTAATTTGCACTGAATTTCCATTCAATTCAATAAATATTAAAAAGCTACTCTGTGAAACATTGTGTAAAAGCTCCAGGAAAGATACATTGCTTAAGTAAGATTAAGATTCCTGCCTCTAAAAGATAAAAATAAGATATAGAAAAACAGCTGATTTGGGGAGCATGGAGTACTTTTAGAGTAGAACAAGTCTAGTTAGAGAGCCACAGTATGGGGACTTAGGTTGGTACAAGGGCACTAAGCACCTGGACAGAGAACTACTGGGGAAGCAGATTGGAGTTTATCAAGGAAACTTGGTTAATTTTGAATTTTTACCCACGACTGGTTTTGCATATAGAAGAAAAAATACCAAAAGATCTTGGGGAATAAAGAGCTGGAGCTGCTCTTCTATCTCTTTATTTCTCAACAGCACAGTGCTCTGTTCCCAAGAATCCAGAGCTCAGAGATACTAAATACTGTAAGCAAATGGTAAGCTATTATGTATTAAATAGGATTTTGTGGACTAGCCTACATATGCAACTGTCATCTAATAACAATTTTCTAAGAAAAAAATGCATTCCAAGACACAATGACCCTCACATACAACATAAAGTTGGGGAATCTTCTGTCCATTGTTCATATTGTTCCAACTTATTTTTAATGAATTGAGATAGGAACTTAAGATTCCTATGATGTCAATAGTCTACTATTGCTAAGGCTCTAGCCTTAGCAAATGATATGGAAGAACTGTAGGTAAGGGAGTAGTTTGTACTACAGAAGATAGAAATTATCAACAGAACCAAGGAAGCTTAACCTATCACTGATTATCAAACACAAAAACAAGGAATTGAAACTCCAAATCAAGTCACTAGTGACAAAAGCATTCTTAACTACTATATGTTTATTTTAGTTATTCTTCAGAACTTGTAAACTCTAAGAAGAAGGCAATATTTGGTTGGGTTTTTTTGGTCAGTATTCCCATCACCTGACACAATGTCTTAGAATAGTAGGTACTTAATAGATGATTTCTGAATTCAATTTAGTACACATTAGTTCAGGTTAATTTCAAAAGTTCTACACATTTCTTATGCCAACAGTATTGCCTTTTTTTTGGATGCAGAGGGGCCCATATTTGTAAAACTTCACCCTTCCAGCTTTAAATTTATGATCCCAGGAATTATGAAAATTTCTGGTCAACTTCTTGAAGTTTCCATTTGTCCAACATGTGAGCCCTGCCTCCCTTGACAATTGGGGTGGGGGCTGGCTACTTCAGAAGACTGTTTCTCTCTAATTACACAGAATTCACTACTTTCAGTCAGTCAATAATCATTTATTAGTCAGTTGGTCAACAGGCATTTAACTAAAGGCTTAGTATGTACCAGGCATTGCACTAAGAACGGGGCAAATTTTAAAAAGAGGCAAAAAAAAGTCTCTGTTATCAAGGAAACTGCATTCTAATGGCAGAGACAACAAAGAACCTTGTACACACAAGAGTAAATAGGAGGCAATCTCAGAGGGAAGGAAGGCATTAGCTGTGAATGGCACCAGGAAAGACTGCCTGCAGAAGGAAATATTTAAGATGAAGTAAGAGAAGCAAAGAGGTAGATATGAGGAAGCATTTGAAACATGAGGGACAATTATTGCAAATGTATGGAGTAGGGAGATATGATAAGGAGTGTCAGGTGGAAGAACAAGTAGGCCAGTGTAACAATCACAGAGCATGTGGAAAGGAATAGTGTAAGAATACTGGAAGGCTAGGAAGATTCCAGGTTGTGAAGGGCTTTAAATGTCAAGCAGAACATTTTAAATATTTGATTCTAGAGGCAATAGAGAGCAGAGCCAGAGAATTTTATTGAGTGAGAGACAGGCGTGACATTGCCAGACATTCACTTTAGGAAAATCAGTTTGGCAGGTAAATGAAGGACCGACTGGCAGGGGGAGAGACTTGAGGGAAACAGGGAAACCAACCACAAGGCTACTGCAATAGTTAAGTACTGAGATGATGAGAGCCTATACCAGAGTGCTAGCTGTGTAGAGAAGAGGACATATGTTGTGAAAGAAGAAAAAGACAAAACTTGACACACTGTGAAATTAGTGTGAGGATGTGGTGGGTGCCCAGCTGGCTGACTGGAAGGCAAGTTAGGAAGGGGGGGGGGGGGAGGAGAAGAAATAACGAGTTTGAGTAAAAAAAAAAAAAAAAGGCCACGTTCCTGATTATTAGGCAGCCAAGGTACCCAAGTCAGGGGGTCTGGATCAAGTTGCTCCCTCATTCAACTAGCCCTAATGTCAGATTTACCCAAACAACAGAGTTGTCAAGGAACCTAAATCCTTAATACTTTTAAATGGGGGTAAGGAATAAACTACCCTACCAGTCAAACTACTCTGCATCAAGGCCTAGAATCACAAGAATCAATGTTTTCTTCTATGGATTGCTACTAGTTGCTTTTAAGACCTCTTAGTTGTACTGGATGGACACTTTCCACACAAGGGACATCAGGTAAACCCTCACTGATTCCATATTCACTTAGTGGTAGAATCTGTAATGGAAAAGTGTTGACAGTGCAAATCACTCTAAAGGCCCAAATGTCTGCTAGCAGGACTGCTTTCACCTTCATCTCCAGCAGAAGTTTATTTCCTATGATGTAGTCTGGAGGATATAGACTTTAGGAGAAAAGATTCAACTACTATACTTGTGACTTGACTTTCCTTGGGGGTCCCCTTTCCCTAAAGGAGGTTGTTTCCACTGGTGCTAAAATTCCAGACAACCTGAAGAAGTCTTGTAGTGTCCCTAACCATTCAAAGGTTAGTGGATAAAGATACATGGCTGACAATGGACCAGTCTGGTTACCCAAAGCTCCAACTTTATGACCTTAGCTCACAATGCCAACACCTTGTTTCTACAGTCATATACTTCACTATTAACCCCAGCTAAACAAGCCTCAAAATTAATTCTCTCACTCATATAGGGATTCAGTCAAGACCACATAAGACATCATTGGAAAATAAATTCCCAAGTAGAAAAAAGCTCCAAGACCCAAGATTTGAGTTATCTTCAAAACATGAGGTGATAGCACTAACCTATGATTATCTGTGTAGGTCAACTCAACCTACCACTGCAGATCAGCAACTGTTCTGAAATTTATGGTCTTAGAGGGTTGTCCAGGCATTGGGTTGCCCAGAATCCAAGGGCCAGTGCAGTGTCAGAGGCAAGACTTAAACCCAACTCTTCCTGAATGGAGATTTGCTTCCCATCTACTCAATAATCCATACCTCCTTTCCTTTGTAATATAATGGACAGAATCAGATAATAAGAAATCAAAAACCACAGACAATCATATTTCCCTACCCATCTCTCAAATCCCATTTCAAAGGAAACCAAAGTCCTAAATATTCCAGGATCCTTCCAATCAGACTCCACAGAAAAGTTTCTTTAATACCTGAGGTACTATTTATTTTGTATTATGTTTCTATATCTAATGTGTATGTATGAGGAAAGGGGAGTGTATCTCCTTACTTAGTCTGTAAACTCCCTTAAAGGCAATATGACTTACCAAAATTTTTATCTGCTGCAACACCAAGCACTGACTTCCACATATGGTATATGCCGACTATACATTTGTTGAAATTAACTATATTTAATATATAAAATATACCTCTACTTTGCAACTACAGTCAATCTTATTCAATGTTTCTAATTAAGAAAATGAAACTGATTTTCAAGTTAAAATTGTTTTCAAATATTCTTGCCTGTTGCCTAAATTATATATTTAAAAAATCAGTCTCTTTCACTTTCCTATTTTCCTTAGATTAAACAAATGAACAATTTACATATAAAAAGCAAGTTTCTTAAATTAAATCCCACAAATTCAACTCAATGAACAATTAGTGCATCAACTGTGTACACAGCTATGTTAAATATGAAATTTAGATAGGATCCATGACCTTATGGAATTTATAGTGCAATAGGATCTAACTCATACAAATACTATAATTCAAGTCAAGAAACACTTATAAATGTCTAGTATGTGCAAGGCAATACGCTAGAATCTGAGGATCTCCCCCCCAAAATAGTTCCATGTCCTCAATAAGGGGATTGGTTCATAATACAAGTGTCAAAATTCTATGTAAGTACAACAGGAAAAAGAAAATTATTACCTGGTGGAAATTAGGAAAAACTTCCCAGAAGAAATCTGAGTTAGGCTTTAAGGAATGGGTGTTAAAGAAAGGAATGTAGTGTAGAGGATATTTAGTCTGAGCAAAGACATGGGAAGAGGAAAGTAGAGAACAATGTAGAAGACAGAAAGGTGGCCAGAGAATAAAATATACAGATAGCTGGGAAGAGACAAGGCCTAGAATGTAAAGGCATTAAATGCCCAGCAAAGTTATTCGAACTTTACATGGTGGATGAGAGGGAGGACAATATTTTGAACAAAAGAGTGACATGCCAAGATATATACAAAAGGAAAATTATGATTTGCAGCCATGTTAAGGATGGATTAAAAGAGGAATGAAAGCAAGATGACTTGTAAAGAGGCTCCTGCAATAGGACAGAAGGTAGTGAAATCTGTACTAAAGTGGTACCAGTAGATATAGTGCAGAAGACAGGCAAGAAAGAGATTTCAGAAGTAGAAACAAGAAATAAGTAACTTAGAATCATGACAGATGAAAGAGATGGTAGAATCAAAAACAACATGAAGTTTTAAATTCATAAAACTGAGTGAATGGTTGTGTCACTCAAAAATAATGAAGACAGAAGGAACAGTAAGTTTTGGGGATAAACATAATTTGCTCACTTTCAAACATAGTGAGTTTGAATTGGTGGAATAGCCAGGTAGACATGAAGTTCTGGAGCATGGGAGAAAAAAGCCAGAGCTAGAATTGGATTTTTGGTTATTATCTGTATAAAAGGTACATAAGAATTATAGAGTTGGAAAGGATCTTAAAGATATCTAGTCTAAATCTCCTACTTAAAAGATAAAAATTTAAGAGTCACAAAAGTTGTGACTTGCCTAATGCCATATAGGTAGTTAAGAGAGCCAGGACTTTAAACCAGGTGGTTTGCTCTCAGATCTAGCACTCTGCTAAACCATACTGTATTAACTAAAGCTATAGAAGTGGGTGAGACTACCAAGGACAGAACCGAGTGAGAAGGGGGCCAAGTCCTAGTTGTGGCAAACATCAGTTTAAACAGTCAGTAGCAAAGGGTAAGAAGAATAACAATAATAGCAAGGAGCACTGCTTTCTATTTTTTCATCACACCATCAGGAATCTCATTATCCTGAAAAACTGCATTAGTCTTGGTACTCACACTTCATCAGTACCCTCTGGCCCTGGGAGCCCTCTGCATGGCAGGTAGAGAGTTCTTCCCAAAGTCTCCACATAAGAATGACCCCAAGGTCAGTCATCTCTGTATTTCTCAAAGTTTCTCCATTATGCCACAGGTACCAGGCTACAGACTATATCCCACCCCTATTTCAGTTTCCTTTTGTGTGTAGTCTTCCCCCATTAGATTGTAAGCTCCTTGAGGTCAGGGACTGTCTTGTCTTTTTGGTATCTGTATCGTTTCTGTCCCTCCTCCCCCCAAAAAAGGGATTTCCCAAAGGTAAAAGCCACAGTCCTGGTCGGTCCTTGAGGAACTTGTAACGGAGGAGACAACATGCAAACAAAAATGTACAAACTAGCCTATGTACAGGATAATTAGGAACATAATCAATACAAGCAATACAAGGCCAAGACAGGCAGCTAAGGGGCACACACTGGATAGAGCTTCTGACCTGCAGTCAGGTAGACTCATGTTCTTGAGTTCAAATATGGCTTCACACATTCTAGTTGTGTGACCCTGGACAAGTCACTTAACCCTATTTGCCTCAGTTCCCCATCTGTAAAATCAGCTGGAAAACGCAATGGCAAACTGTATCTTTGCCAAGAAAACCCCAAACAGCATCATGAAGAGTCAGACATGATTGAAACGAGAGAAAAACAAAGGAAGACAAGAGTGATGTCTGGGAAAACAAAAGGACTTAATGTACAAAAGGAAAATCATTTACTAAAAATGCTTCCTAGAGCCAAGCACTGACAAGTTTAGGAGATGCAAACAAAAGCAAAAATAGCAGTTGCCTTCTGGGAACTTAGATTCCAACAGAGGAGATAACCCATAGAGAGGAATGGTGGCTGGATAGTAATACTTTGGTTTGGAAAGTTGCAAGTAGAAAGATAAGAGAGTAGTCTTATACACCCTTGAGAGTGGGCAGGAAGAAATCCAGAATGGGATGGTCAACATGGTCAAAGGCAATGGACAGGTAGGTCATGGAACATTAAGCCTGAAAAAGATAACTGGATTTTTGAGTAGAAGTTCCATTAATGGCCTGGCTGGGGTGGTGGGTGGGTGGGGAGTTTTTCAATAGGGGTTAAAGAGCTGGAAGCCAAAAATCAAGGAATATAGGAAAGTACAAATGTATGGTCAGGAAATAAAAATACCAAAGTTTGTCTAGTATACAAGTTAGTACTATGGGAAATTTGCTCCAGAAAACAGTCAAAAATATTTTTTAAATTAGTACTTCAGTCCAACATTAATTTAACCTACATTTTTCTTCTAAAAACAGTCTCTGCCTTTAGCCATTAACTTAAAAAAACAAAGTATAAAAGACAAAAAAACAAGAAAATTCAATTTCTGAACTCATGAGTAATTTTGGGAAAAATCACCTATCTCTTTGTACATGGAAAACTCTAGTCATTTGCATCAACAACTTATGGTTTCACCTTGTTAGATAAGAACAAACTTAGCTCCAGAACCATGTACATTTGCATACAGCAATGCTCAAAGTCTCAATATCAATCTAGGGGATTATTCTGAATGCTACTCCAGAGAATTAGTCCTAAATTGGCATATTTTATTGCTTTAATTCCTGACTTTTTTTTTTTGGACCTGTGATTTTCTGTGTGGTAGGAAGCTCCAGTGTGGAAAATCCCTCCACCTATGCAAAGTGGAAACTGGTCTGCTACTTACAGTCTTAGAATTGCTTGGAAGAACTGAGAGGGTAAATATCTTCCTCATGGTCACAAAGCTAAGTGGTGTCATAGACAGTATTTGAACCCAAGTAATGCCAGTTAGGAGCTAAAGATTTTTTCATCTTCATTAGCCTTGTCCTCAAGGTACATACTGAAACCAGAGTAGTTCCCTGACCTGAATTCCTACTGCTACAGGAATTTCAAAAGAATATATGAGAGAGAGAGAGAGAGAGAGAGAGAGAGAGAGAGAGAGAGAGAGAGAGAGAGAGAGAGAGAGAGAGAGAGAGAGATGGCACGTGTGCATGCATGCATGGAGCCTAAAGGGAGCTGATATAGGTAGAAGTTGTTCCTTAAAAAGGGGCCAAACAGAACTCAAGACCAGGATCTCAAGGGATTCCCGTGCCCAATTCTGTGATATGATATTCCTGAAAGCTCATATTGAATCTTGCTACAAGTTTGTTTGTAAGAAGGGGTTTAAAAAAATGACTACAAAACAGAGAAGCAGCTCAATAGCTGGGACTTTTTTCAATTCTTAAAAAAAAAAAACACAAAAAAAACACCCAGCCTGATCCCCTTAAGATTAGAAACCAAAAGATCATGAGAAGCACAATAAATTTCCTTAAACTATGACTATTACATATACATAATAAACTTTTTGCCTTTAAAAAGAGCCTCAAAGTTTTTTTGATAGCTAAAATACAAATTGTAGCTATAACCTACTTAATTTTTTAAAAAATTCAACATCAAGAATAAGATCTTTAATAACTTTAAACACCAACATACCTGTTTAGCTACTTATATTCCATCTTGGGAGAATAAACAAATATCTTTTCTGTCTGTAAAACTCTTAGCAAATAGTATCTGAGTAAAGAACATAAACTCAGTACTTGACTTTTCAAAAAACGTAGTGTCAGAAATTTCTGAAGAACACACTACCTTCAGTTTCATTTTTCAAAACTATTTTAGATCCTAGAATATAAGTTTTCATATTAATAAATCCTTGTTTCCTCCTCTATGAAATATCTCCAATTATTTTCTATTAGCTAAACACGCTTCTGTATATGACATTCAAAGCTCAAGAATTTAAATGGACAGACCAAAAGTGTGGTAATGAGTATTCTGCCTTTGACAAAGGATCATTTTGGATAGTCTATAGATAAATGGAGCATTCCATGACATACTTAAGTCAACATTTCCCTGAAGTGGTGTCTAAAGTGCCTTATGAATCCTCCAGGAGCCTGGAAGAGCCTCTAAAAGACTTTCCTATCATATTCCTAAGCTACTCTTCCCCCTTTAACATTAGTCACGAAGAAGACTATAGTTGAAATAAAGGTAACATGAATTTTAGATGCTAAAATAATGCTTGGAAAGGGCAACAGAGAAGGTATACCAGTACCACAGTCCTAGCACAATGTTTTTTTTCCCCCCAGAAAAGTAACTGATGTCGTTTATCCTCCTAAGCAAAAGTCATATCCATCACATAAAAAGTTAGGGCTTTTACATGGATAGTAAACTGATGTTGAAATTATCTTAAGAACCAGTGAGTCTCAATGTAGTAGTGCCACTAGTTGATCTAAGCCCTTCTGGTATTTCTTATGTGTTAATGCAATATAACTCAAAAAAATGTTAAGATCTCTTTAAGAAAAAAAAAATCTAGTCATTTTCATTACATACCTTGAATTATGGAAGTCAGAAACATAATTAATGAAAGGAATCCCTCCTCTATAAATCAAGATATTTTAAAACTAACCACCCCAAAAAACTTCTCATATAGAAATTTAAAACCCAAACTATTCAAGTTTCCAAAGGAAAAAATGTATTTGCGGACTGATAGAAAGTTAGTATGCTAATGTTATTTTTTTCTTATTACCTCGATAATTTATTCAATTTTAAAACCATCCTCTGAATTCAAGATCATTAAAGGTTTTTTAGAGTCTAACTAATGAGAACAATATTATGCCAGGAAAATAAAAACTAAATTAATTTGTCCTTACTGAAGAACAAGGATTGTAGACTGAATTTTATTTGTTATGAAGGCTTTGTTGCTTACTGAAATTCTGATGCATGAGTATCATCAGACAATTTACAAGTATGAAAAACAAAGACAGGAACTCTATTGGCATATAACCTACAATTTCCAAATTCAGATTACCACTCCACTTCAAATGAAAAACAGCTAGTGGATTTGAAAGAAAAATTTCAGATAAAATCTATTTGAACAAATAGCTTGATAGTAACTAAAGTTTAGTGTTCATCAGCAGGTTAAATGACAGACTATAAAGGGGGCTGTGGGAATCAGTCAATTTTTAAGTCACATAAGGAAAGCACATTTTTACTAAATCAAAAGATTTCTGGCAAGGTTACTAACAAATTAATACACCCTCAGCAAATTTACTGTTAGCAACACCCCAAGACTGACCATTTGTAAGTCTTTAGAAGTATGAATTGTTCATTAGAATTTTTTTTTTATTTACTTATAAAACTGTCAACTTAAGAGGGAAACACATGACTATTATTTGAGTGGGACACAGTAAAAGAAACTCTTGTGTGCCTGTCACACACAAAAAGGAAATGAGGAAAATAAAAATCCAATTCACCAATCAATAAATTACTAAGAATTTCTAGAATTTGCACAAGATCTTCAAATGGGCTTGCAGTCTCACATCCTTTGGAGTCATACATAATAACCTGCTCCCCAAATGACAGTTTTTACAATGACCAGGGAAGAAATGGGTAAACTTAATTTGCAAAATGGTATTTCCTTCTTTCATCTATTCAATATTTTGACCGTGTAAAAAGACAGAGAGCCAACACTTAAAAAAAAATCCAACACAAACCATGTTTCTAAGATGGTAACTGCATTCAAGATTAGTTCCCTTTATCATTGGAGATGTGACAAGTAATGCATAAAAAATTAAAACCTAATCTTCTCAACTATACAACAAGCAAAATGTCTCCTAACAATTCTCTTCCTCTTTAAAAAAAACAAAGCTGCAAATATGGTACAGGGAACAAGCCCCTCCACTGGCAGAATTTAGTTAAAAAGAGAATAGTCAAGCAGCTTGGTGACCAAGGGGCACACTCCCACCTAACAACCTCCTAAAATAACTGTACTATTTCACTAAAGCAGGAATCCAATCCCGAGGAGCCTCAGCCCTTTAGACAATGGTGGTTACCATACTCAGAGCTAAACAGTTGGGTCCAATTGACACATTTCACTAGGCCTTGGACAAGACACACTCAACACACACATTCCCAAGACATTTGGCTCCAAGGTAGGAGTATTATGAAGTCCACGCCAGGAGATCACGGCAGGCCGGAGAAGAGGAGGTGAAGGGAGCTGGGGGTGCGCGGTGCAGAAGGGCAGGAAACAAGGGGTATTGGAAGAAACAGCGTAGGGGTAATTGCACCAGGAGGGAGGGAGGGGGCTGGAAATGGCCGATGGTCTGTTTATTTATTTATTTTAAAGGTCTAGATTTAACGGGTCCCTTCCCCACCCCCACTCTTACACACCACCCCCCTCCCCGGGATTCTGTAACCAAAACCAAACTGCGCAGCAAACATTGTGGGACTGTAAGAACCACGACTCCCCCCACCCCACCCCACCCCCCACCCCGTGACTACTGAGCGAAGCGGGGCTGGAGGGGTAAAACAAGTTCCCGGGTCAACACCTCCAGCCGCTTGGGTCCCCTGATCCCCACTTAAGAGAGGAGGCTCGCCAGCCCGGTTAAGAAAAGGGGGGGAGGAAGAACAAATTCCTCACCCCACACCGGCAATTCCATTCCCCGTTCCTTCTTCCCCAGTCTCCATAGGAAGGGGAAGAGCCTAAACCCTGGGACGAGTGAGGAGAGAGCACACGGCGAGCCCACCTCCCCCCACCCCCAGACTCCCTCCGGGGTCCAGGGACGGGAGAAGGGGGGGTGTGCCGAGCCCCCGAAACCAAACAAAGCGCGGCCTGAGCGCAAGCCAAGGCGAGTGGGGAAGCCGGGGCTTTTCCTGGCGACAGGGGCCCGGGCCGGGCACTGCGGCAGCGGGGTGACCCGCCTCGGCGGGGCTCCTTCCCCGATAACCCCCGGACTCCTCCCGCCCCCCGAGAGCCAGAGCCGGCGAGCCGCGGCCCCCTCCCCTCTCCGCCCCTCCGCGCCTCGGCCGGGGCCGGGGGCAGGAGAGCGGGGGAGGGGACCGAGGAGGCCGCAGCCTTACCCCGCTCTCCGGCGTTGTTCCTCTCCTGAGGCGGAGGAGGCGGCGGCGGCGGCGGCGGCGGAGGCTGCTGCTGCTGCTGGGGCTGGGGCTGCTGCGGCGGCGGTGGCGGAGGTGGCGGCTGGGGCTGGGGCTGCTGCTGCTGCTGCTGCAGTTGGGGCTGGGGCTGCTGCTGCTGGGGAGGCGGCGGCGGCTGCTGCTGCTGCTGCTGCTGTTGTTGTTGTTGCACCGGGCGCGGCCTCGACACTCGCCTGGGTCTCCGGTTGGCGGCTCGGACGGAGTTCATTTGCCGGGCTGAGGTGGCGGCGTTGGCGGAGGGACACACACACACACCCCACACCCGGGGATTTGGGGGAGAAGGGGGGAGGGAGAGGGGAGGAGAGAAGAGGGAGAGGCACAGAGACACAGGGGCGGGGGGGAGGGGGCCCCCGAGGAGATCCAGAGGCCCCGGGGACTAGAGCGGCACAGGAGGCCGGGGCAGCGGGCCGACGCACCGCCGGGAGAGAGAGGAGGCCGAGAGGCGAGGGAGGGGCGAAGAGCCAAGGCCGAGGCTGGGGCCGGGGCCGAGTGAGAGAGAGAGAGAAAGGACGGCCGGCCACCCGCTCGGGGATCCGGAGGAGAATCGCGACCCCGATCCCGGTCCCGCCGTCTCCCGAGCACGGTCTCCGACGGCAGCGGCGGCGGCTGGGGGGAGTGGGCGGGCGGGTGAGGAGGGGAGAAGGAGGAGAAGAGAGCGAGCGAGCGGGAGGGAGGGAGCAGGGAGGGAGGGAGCAGGGGGCGCCGGGCTCTTTTTTTTTTTCTTCCTCTGCTACCCCCCCCAACACCCCCTCAAAGAGATTTCTGTTAGGAATCTTTTTTTTCCTCTCCTCGGCCTCCTCTCTCTCCTCCCCCCCTCTCTCTCCTCACCGAAGGGGAAACGAGGGTGAAGGGAGGAGACCGGGGAAAAAAAAAGAAAAAAAGAGGCGTAGTCGTTCCTCCTCCTTAAAGGAGCCTTTCCTCGGGGTCCTCCTCCTCCGCCTCCGCCGCCGCCTCCTCCTCCTCCGCCTCCGGCTCAGCCCCGTCGCTGCCGCCGCCGATGCTGCTGTGGCTGCTGCTGCCGCCGCCGCCGATGATGATGATGGTGATGATGATGATGATGATGATGATGATGCTTCTGCTGCTGCTGCCGACGCTGCTGCTGCTCCGTGGCAGGAGGAGCCATTGACACCGCCGTAGACACCACACGCTCAGTCACTCACCACAGCGGGGCGGGGGAGGGCCCGGCAGCCGCCGCCGTCGGAGCTGAGCAATCGAGGGACGGGGCACGGGAGGAGAGGGGAGGGGCTTCTAACTAAATGGCCAATGGAAGGCGCCGGAATAGAGACATCCCGGCGCCGGGGCCAATAAGAGCTCGTCTTTTATCAAGGAGCCGGCCCTCGCTCTGCTCCCCTAGTCCCCGCCTTGATCCACAGACCGAGGGGAAGGGAGGGAACCTGGGATAATGGGAGGTATCGAAGTATATATAACATGTGTTTGCCTGTGTGTGTGTGTGTGTTTTGTGTGGGGTGTCCTGTGAGGAGTCGAGGTTCAAGGGAAGGAGTGCGGGGTGGGGGTGGAGGGATGGTGGAGAGGGCGGGGGCTGCTGATGTAATAGGAAGAAGTGATTAATCCATTCATTTACAGTATCGGCCTCTCCCCCATTTTTTTTTCCTTCCAGTAATGAAAAGGTGGCGCGGGAGCGGACTTTTGGGCAACTTGCGTTTGATGTAGGTTCGGAGAGTGATCTGTAGGGTGCGCAAGAGTCTGTGTGCCCTTTAGCCAGCCGGGGGTTGTTTGCAAACTAAGAACTGGGTAGCCTTTGAATGGAAGGGGGTGGTCGTCACTTTATAATCATCACCCTCCATTTACCTTCCCCCCCGCCAAAAGAACCCTCACATAATTGATAAATGATGCCTAGGTAAGAAATGTTAAGTGACGTATTAGGACGTCTGTGTATGTGTATTAACCTACCCAAAGGAAGAAGAGTAGGTAAATGTGGAGACAATGTGACTTGATCTTTGCAAGTATTTTTATCTTTAAGTAGCTTTAGTACCCCATTCCCCTCACAGAGTTTCTTGAGAAAAATGTATTTGTAGTCTCTACTTGAATTTATTTAAATAGGAAATATATTTTTCCTCTCTCCTCCCTCATATCCTTTTTTTACCTTTTCTTTTTTTTTTTATGGTCACTGTATATTGGATGTCTTAAGCTCATTTTTTATCCCAGTTTCAGGTTTTTAGACCATTGCGTATTTTCCTCCTTTCTTTAAGCTTGATAAATCACTGCTTTGCCTTGCTGGCTAGGCCAGAGGTAGCTTAGCCAGGGCAAAGAGCAGAGATTTTTTTTTTAAGTATTGTTTTTAGTTGTCCATTTATGAAATGCAATTTAAGTCCCTCATACATTGTAGTTGGAAAATGGAGAGATGAGAAACTTTTCCAGGTCAAGCCTACCAAAAAAAAAAAAAGTGGAACAAAAGAAACTAAATACCAAAGCAAAATAGTTCCATTTGTTAGTCACATGGAAGTCAATAACTAGTGAAATAAGAGGAGATAGGGAAGAGTAAGCGCTGATCTAATAGAGTTTAAGGGAAAAAAGAAAATTAAAGTTTTAATTAAAAATTAAAATTAAAAGAAAATCACATATTATTCTATAATCTTCACATTATTCATCAGTCCCTGTGATTTTTTTTAATTTCACCTTTTCATAAATTCACCCAACAATTATTGAGTGCCAAAGACATGTCCAGAAGGGGTTATATAAAAGAAACAAGACAGGTGTCTATCTTTCGTTGTCATCAGGCAGGCAGTCAACAGGCATTTATTTTACTATAGTAAATTCGTTTATATGATATAAATAGTTTACTTATGCCAGGCACTGTGATCAAATCTTCAGGTCTCCATTATTTTCAAAACCACCTCCATTTTAGAATCATAGAGCTAGAAGCATAACAGACCAATTCATTTTACTTCTGAGAAAACTGATATGAAAGAAATCAAGTGACAAAAGTCACATTAATTAGTCAGTACATGATCTCCTGGAAGACAGGGTCTGTCTTTTGCCTCTTTGTATCCAGAGTACTTAGCCCAGTGGCTGGCCCACGTTAGTCCATTAATAAATGTTTCCTGATAGTGGCCAAGCCAGAAAGAGGACCCAGGTCTCTTGACTCCCAGTTTATTGCCCTTTTGATTTGTGGGTGCTGTGGAGTCTTGATTTCTTCTATCTTTAAGGCGGGGAGAACCATCCTGAAGGTCTTAGAATAATACAGGAGCCATCACTCATTAACAAAAACACTAACTTGCTACTATGTAAAAAGTACCATGTTCTTGGCTATATGAGAAGATACATTGAAACAGTCTAATAGCATCAATGAGAGATATAAAGATCCACATGGTAAGAGAGCATGTGCAAAATACTGTTAGAGAAAAAAATGAAATCAAAACTTTTTGGAGTTCAGAGGTAGAAGAGATAGCTTCAAATATGGTTCATTCACATGAGAAGTTAACTCTGGTTATTGAAGTTTCATTATGACTGGTTATGGAATTTTCATCATGGCTTGTAATAACTTATTTACATAATACTTCAAGCTGTATAATGTTCTTTTCTTGTGAGACTAAAAAGTCTCTTAAGCCTTTGGAGCTTAAAACTGCTACGGGACTTTTGGGACACCCAGTATTTACCAGGAGATGGCTCCCAGAACTGTGTTTGTACGTATTTAGCATGATTTTAAAGGACAAGAATTCCCTTGGAGTTTGTTTTGTCTTTAAGAACAAGTTTGTGCTTGTTTTACTCAAGTACTTACTGGTGCTTAATGTGTTAGAGTGCATTAGTTTATTTGTTTCTATAATCAGTCACAATAAGAAGGTACAAAATAAATTCTTTAATCAAGGTAGGAGCCAAAGAACTGTGAATAAATTCTATTCTTCCTGTATATCTTCCTCTAAAAGTTCACTCTCCAAACTTATCCCAGACTTTCACAATTCAGATGGAATATTGCATAAATATGACATTTTCATAGCTGCTTATCATGTTAAATTTCATTTAGGGAGTTTGATCTAAGCAATTTTTCTTAAGGAATAACTAGCTCTGTTTAAAATGTCCTGGTTAGAGTATAAAAGACATCTCGTTAAATGAAAAAATTCACCCTTCAGACCACACTCAACTTAAATCCTGTAAATTAGATGGTAAAAAACTTTGGAAACAACTTTTATTTAATGTATATGTATAGAAACCTGGTTAGCACAGAATTCAAAGATGCCCATATTAGATATAATTTACTACACCTTAATGTAGCTATGATCTCATCAATGTGGGTTTTTCTCTCCACCAATACAGATTGCAATCCATCAAAATTTTCTTAGCCTGTGTAATTCTTGTCCATGTTTTCCCATTAATCTTCAAAAGAGGATCTGCCCAATATGATAGAGGCCTTCCTTGGGTTCTTTTACATTTCATGAGTACTAACTGGTGTGGCACCCTTTTCTGAACTTCACCTTCTATGGTATAGTGATTACTTGATTTCTTATATCTTGGTAGTCATTGGCAGTCACAGAACTTAAACACTGAAAAAGAACTCAGCAACATCTGCTCCAATTCATATAAAGCTTGGAATGAAGTGCACATACTGCCCAGAAGACATTATCCAAGTCACTGAGAAAAATGTTAGCTGCATACAGCCTCCTGTAGATCCCTGGATCTTCCACTTTGACTTCCTAATGTCTTTTCTTTTATTCTGCTATTGAACCAGTTCTGAATTCGTCTAACTGTAACATAGTCTGGCCCACAACACTCTGTCTTTTCCATGTTTTTGTTCAGAAGTGTCTGATTCTTCACGACCTCATGGACCATAGCACATTAGACCCTTCTAACTCCTGAAGTCTGTCCAAGCTTCCAGTGTCATATCTTTTGACAATTTAATATCACCCATGGAATTTTCTAGGCAACGATTCTGGAGTGGTTTGCCATTTCCTTCTCCATCTTTTTTCCATGAGAATAGCATAATTTGCTTTATTAAACATTTTGCTAAAAATCCTAACAAAGGGAATGCTACTTCACAATGTCCCAGCAATTAATGATAAACTAATATTTATTTATATGGCACTTATCATGTACTAGGCACTGTGGTAAGTGCTTTACAGTTAATACCTCCTTTGATGATCAGAACACCCAGTGAAGTGGGTATTGTTATCCCTATTTTACAGATGAGGAAACTGAGGCAGGCAGATTAATTGATTTGCCCAAGGTCCCAGAGCTAGTAAGAATCAGAGATCACAGTTGAACTCAGGTTTTCTTGCCTTCAGGCCCAGGTGTAGCTACTGGGCCACCTAGCTGAATCACATCTGGCCAACATCCTGTGCTAGTATAGCACACAGAACAAACGATCACACAATCTGCTTGAAGACCTTTATTGAAGGGGAACCTACTACTTCTTGAGGCTGCCCATTTCAATACAGGTTGGTTCTAGTAGTTTAGAATGTTTTCTAACATCAAACCTAAATTTGACTCTATGCTCTTGGTTCTGCCCTCTAAAATCAAACATATCAAGTTTATATGTGAACTGATACAAAGTGAGCAGAACCAGGAGAACATTGCACACATTAATAGCAATATTGTCAACTGTGAATGACCTAGCTCTTCTCAGCAATACAATGATCCAAGACAATCCCAAAGGACTTATGATAAAAGCTGCTATCAGCCTCCAGATAAAGAGCTGATGTGTGAGTACTGACTGAAGCATACTGTTTCTCCCTCCTCCCTTCTTCTCTCTCTCTCTCTCTCTTCCCTCTTCCTGTCCCTCTCCCTCTCTCTTTCTCCCTCCCTCTTTCCCTCTGTCTTGTTCATCTTCTTACACAAAATGACTAATATGGAAATGTTTTTATGATTGCACATGTATAACCTGTATCAGATTGCTTACCATCTGAAGAAGGAAGGAGGGGAGGGAAAGAGAGATGGAATTTGGACCTTCCAACTTAAATACATCAATGAATGTTAAAAATTGTTTTACATGTAATTGAGGGAATATGTTATTAAAAATAGTAAGATTTTTAAAAACTCTAATCTTCCTTCCAGGTGAAAGTCTTTTGGATATTTGAAGATAGCTATTATATCATCTTTGACCCTTCTCTTCTTCAGACTATGTTGTTACAGTTCCTTCAGTTGATTTGTATGTGATATGGACTCTAGACCCTTCATCATGCTGGTTGCTGTCCTTTACATGTTGTCCAGTTTATCAGTGACCCTTCTAAAATGTGATACCTAGAGAAAAACTGAATACCCCAGATATGGCCTGATCAGGACAGAGTACAGTAGGACTATTTATCTTTTTTTTCTGGGAAGGTATGCCCCTTTTACAACCCAAAATTACATTACCTTTTTTGGATGTCATTTCACATTCTTGACTCATGCAGTTTATAGTCTTCTAAAGCAGAGGTGTCAAATAGGAGTCCGGTGAGCCCATATGACCCACAACACTCTCAAGTGCAACCCTGCCAGATTAAAATATAATTGGGAAATACTTTACAAAATAAATAAATGCACAATAGAACACAGATAATGCTAATATGTGGTTTTCTAAGTCAATATGCAGCCCACTAGGATTCTTAGGTTTAGTTTAATGACTCCTATTTCTATTTGAGTTTGAGACTACTGCTCCAAAGCCCCCAGGTATTTTTCATCTGAACTGCACTTCCGCTATACTGTCCCCCTATTGTACCTGTAAAGTCAATTTCATAAATTCAAATGTAATACTACACCAATCCTTATTAAATTTCATCATATTAGGCCCAGCCGAATTTCTTAGTCTATCAAGATCTTTCTGTAACTTGGCTGTCATTCAGTATATTCGTGTTCCCTCCTTGTTTTTTGTCATTTTCAAATATGATGAAAACAATAATACCTTGATTCAAATCATAGATCTTTTCCCAAGTTATTTGGAAGTTTTCTTCCAAGTTTCATTATGGTCTAGCCAGCATGAATCCATCTTTTCCACAAGGACAGCATGCTAATTTAGCTTTGCTATAATTGGAGTAAACTATATCTACTGTGTTACCCTGGCATACCAGTTTAGTAACCCTGTCAAAAAAAAGGAAATAAGATTGGTCTGGCATGACCTGTTCTTGAAGAAGCCATACTGGTTTCTTGTGATTGGCATTCCTTTTCTAGATGATCACTGACCATCTCTAATAATGCATTCTAGAATTTTGTCAGGAATCAAAGTCAAAGCTCACTAGGATTTGAAGATTCTATTCTTTCTATTCTCCACCCCCCTTTAAAAAAATGGGACATTTATCCTTTTCTAGTCCCTCTGATACCACTTGTTCACAATCTTTCATCAGTCACTGACAGTGATTTAGCCATCACATAGGCCAGTTCTTTCTGTATCAGATGTTTCAGGAGACTTGAATCCATCAAGAACTGCTACAAGTGTTCTCTTTTTTTTATTAATTATTTTTTACTTTTCAACATTTGCTTTTATAAGATTTTGAGTTCTAAATTTCCCTCCTCCCTTCATCCCCCGCTCACCAAGACAGCAAGCAGTCTGATATAGGCTCTACATGTACAATCATATTAAACATATTTCTGTATTAGTCATGTTGGGAAAGAAGAATCAGAACAAAAGGGAAAAACCATGAGAAAGAAAAAGAAAGGAAATAGTATGCTTCAGTCTGCATTCAGATTCCATAGTTCTTTCTCTGAATGTGGATAGCATTTTCCATCCTGAGTTTTTTGGAGTTGTCTTAGGTCTTTGCATTGCTGAGAAGAGCTTAGTCTATCAAACTCAGTCATTGCAGTGTTGCTGTTACCATGTACACTGTTCTCCTGGCTCTGCTCTACAAGTGTTCTCTTACTAGCCTCTTATCTTGGGCATCAACTCCCAAAGAATATTTATTCTTTTCTTTCCAGTCCATAGGTCATTCTCTCTAGCTGAGGAAAAATAATTAGTAGCTTTACCTTTCCGTATTGTCCCATGCAGACCAAGCAATGACATTATTGCTTCTTTGATACTTATTCCGCCAATGAAACAAAAATAAACAAAACTGGTTTTGTTGCCCTCAAGTCATTCTGAGCTTTAGTAGGATTCAACATGATTCTTACAGGACCGTGCTATATTTTATTATTATTCATTCTCCATTATCCCTTTATTCTATCTCTTGTACATATCCTTTTAAAATTTAGGTTGTTTGGTCAGTCCTTTGTGCATTCACATTGGCATATTTCTGACATCTCCCATTTTTCTTCCTCATCAGCACTGCTTCATTTTATGTCTTCAGCATTTCTTGAGAGTTTCCTCTCTCTTCTCAGCAGTTTTCCCTTGTAGAATTTTGGTCAATGGAGGAGTCTACTCATCCTTATTCTGAATACCTTGAAATCTTCTCTCCTAAAATCTAGAGTACATGTCAGCTCTCCTTGCCTTTCCTGTCACAAATTCTAGGAAGTAATGGTCACTTAGTCAAGAGGTCCTTATCATGTCCACCCCAGCCGCCATTTCTCTCCTGTTGGTGAGAATCAGGTGCAGAATAGAACTCTCTCTTGTTGGTTTATCCATCTTTGGAAGAAAAGATTTGTCATTTAGGTAAGATAAGAAGATTGTTAGTCTGCTTTTGGCAGAGGAAGAATCCAGAAAATATCTGGATAATTGAAATCCCCTATCAATAATATATTACGCCCCTGATTCAGGCTTGTGATCTCTTAACCAAACTCTTCATATATTTCTTCATTTATTTTTTTT
>CM053595.1:247575088-247585634 GCA_028646575.1 Pseudocheirus occidentalis | reverse complement strand
TTTTTTATTTTGCCCATCTGTTAGTTTCTAGCCCTCTACTATTATATTCCAGCCACTCTCCCTGTGTCTTGTATTTACCTGGTTACTTACATATCATTTCCTTCCATGAAAATCTGAGCAGGAACTATTTTTTGCTTTATCTTTATAAACCTGGTGCTGAGTTCAGTGCCAGGCACGTAACTACTCACATACCCAGATGGATCTATGATCTTACTGACTTGGGAGTTTCCTCCAATGATTCAGACTGCAATCCATCTGTGCCTGCCCATACTATACAATTCCTCTGTCTTCCCAAAGGTCCACCACAAATGATCCACCCAGCATAACAAAGGACTCCCTCCCTTTCTCTTGAATCTCAGAAGATATTAGTAAAGCATTCTGACAATCCACCTGTAATCACTAGTGCTTTCTGTGTACCCAACCCATCTTTTCTTTCTATCATCCAGGAGCTTGATGACTTCCTTTACACCTGTTCTTCAGAGTTGCTTCCTGGCTATGTGTTGCAGCTTACTCACACCCACCACGTGTACTTCCATTGTACTCTGTATGCTGTCCTTCTTTAGTTCATTGGAGGCAGTTGTATTTCAGGTCTTGCTGTCATTTGGCAACCCTGGTAAAATGTTTGTATTGAAAAAATTCCCCCTTTGTTGTTATTGGAAGCTTTGAGTCAGTAAAGGTGCTTCACAATTTCCTGAAAACAATCCAGTCTATTTTCTTCCTTTTCAATTCTGAGCCTAGCTCATTATGTGTTTGTACCGTATGTCTCAGATATACTGTTATACTCACTCTAAAGAGTGTCCACAGGTCAATATACCACTAAGGTGCATGTTGAAATCTCACCAGAAGGTATTTTCATGCATTTGGTCTTTCTTGTGTGAATGGACAGTCCACTTTCCTTTTAGTGCATATAGATCTCTTCCAGAAGTCTCTGCAAAGTCTTGGTGTTCGATGTAATCAGTATAGGGTCATGCTCCAACATAAGTATACAGAGGATCCCATTATCCATATGGAATCCCTCTTTGACCTGAACTCTGCAGGATCTCTCACATCACAGCAGTAAATACTTTGGGTGAGTATATATCTCCCTGTTTTATTACTTATTTGATTAAAAGAATCAATGAACAGAGTTATTTCTGTCATGTCTTCCAAAGGAATTCTGAATGATCTTGATATGTGTAATGAAGACATCTTGTTGCAAAAGAGATTATAGGGGTGGCTAGGTGGTGCAGTGAGTAGAGCACCGGCCCTGGAGTCAGGAGGACCTGAGTTCAAATCTGGCCTCAGACACTTGACACACTAACTAGCCATGTGACTTTGGGCAAGTCACTTAACCCCAACTGCCCTCCAAAAAGCAAAAAAAAAAAAAAAAAAAAAAGATTATAAAGTAGCATTTTGTTCTACTGAGTCTGTGGTTTTAAGTTAACCAATAACAGGCACAGTAGAATAAGTACATACTCTACATCTTTCAGTCAATTAGTGAAGATTGAATATTGTTTGCAAAAGCCTACTTGTTCTATAATAACACCCTTAGATGTCTTCAATTCATGTATAGATCAGCCTCTTAAATTTGCATCGATGAGAGAATAGGTATATAGGTTGATAGTTGTTAATGTTCTCTCAGTTGCTTTTCTTTTTTTGAGGGCGAGTGTCAAGAAAGTTGGAACTTTTTTGATGCTTTTGGTATCTGCTCCTTCAGATGCCTTGTAAATCAGTTTCTCAATAACCTCACAACTGAATTCCTCAAAATATACTTTACCCAATCTGTTTTCCCCATCTTTATTCTCTTTAATGCTATTAATACTTCTCTGTAAGTACCTGAGGGATTCTGATGTTAGGATTCAAGTGTGGTGGTTTCATTATCTTTGATGTGCACAACATAATACCCATTTGTTTGTTGCATTCACTTTTTTTGTGAATCTTTTCCATTTTCTTCTTTTTATAGTCCTTTTTCTGTCTTTCTCCTTGAATGCCCTTGGGATAATTTGGCTTAGTTGGACATTTCGCCAAACTTATTTAAACTTTTCTTTGATTTTACACTCTATGGATTACCTCTTCTTTATGAGACAATAGTACTCATAATTGTCTATCATCCTTCTTCATAAGATTTTACAAAGATCTGTTTATATTCTAACCTGGTGTTGCCTTTAATAACTTTCTCCATCTGGCAAGTAATTTTTGGCAGACAAAGGCTCTTTTTGGGATCTTTTGATCTGTTTTGGGTAGTAATTAATTACATTGGTTTAATGTCTGGATGAAATTATTATAGTTGGTCTTGATGGTTTTTCTTTCATTCATCTTTCATTTTCAGTCACTCGTTTAGATAATTCAGGTGTAAATCTTCATAATTATACATTAAATCTTTTTCTCATTACTATTCTTTCTCCTTGTTTTTTTAAGTTCTGATCTTAGTTCTTACAAATGAATGGTTTGACTGTGTACAGACAACTTACTCTAAGATAATGCTCATATTCCCAATAGGTCCTTTCAAATATGTTAAAATATGTAATCAATTTTGTTCTTTGGGATATTATGTTGTGCACAGCATATATAAACACCAGCCAATTCTTTTTCTTTTTGAAAATATTCATGATATAATTTGTATAATCTAGACGGCTTTGACCTCCCTAACTTCTTTCTCTTGAACCATACTTTCACATGTATTTCTCCTCATCCTTGCCTTTTCCTACTTTGCATAGAACTGACCAAGTATCAGAGTGCATTATTTCATTTGGAGGATCTTATTGAGTTCTTCATAGAATTTCTTTATTAGCTTATCTTCAGAAACCAATATTGGTGTGGAAAGCTGTAGTTATCTTCACGGTGATATCTTTGCATTTACTTAAACCATTAGTACTGCAATACATAATGATAAAATGCTCCATGAAATGGAACTTTTGGGCTCACAATAAAGTCTTTTCCACCAACTCCTTTCTTTGCCTCTCTAAGGAGTACCTGTGAGCCATCCTCTTAGTTAACAGCAACTTCCTTCTTTCTGTTGGTTTCATTTATAGTGATAATATCAAGATTAATATGGTTCAGCATCTCCAGCAATATGTCCATTTATTCAATGAACAAGGACCTTTCTTTTAGAGTAGTTAATTTAATCAAATTAAAGCTTCTTGATGGAATTAAAATTTTATGATTCTTATCTTCTGCTCCCTTTCCTAGCCCTCTGCTACCATCACTGTTAAAGTAGAATGGGTCTATACAAGAGTATGGACCATTTAACATTTTTGTTCCAATGAATTGCCATAGCCAAAAAAGCTTAATTATTAAGTGTCACACAGTAGACATTTAATAAATGTTTGTGTACTGACTGACTGATTGATCCTTTACAACATGGATATTAACCCCTTAAGGGGTGTGGAGAAATATCTTGAGTTTTTAATGTCATCAAGAAGACAACAAAATTTAATTCTTCACATTCCCTTTGCTTTTAATGCTAAATAAAACCATAGAAAGTAAAGTACAGATTTAACTTTTGCTTAAAATAAAAATACCTTCTTCTCTTAAATCATCTGGTTAATGGTTTCAGTTCTCTGTGTATATAGAAAGCTGTCTAAATGTCTAATTTGTAAACTAATTTGGTACCTGATCAAGGAGGGGATTAAACAGAGTAAAATGGAGAGGTTTAATTTGGACAAGACAGAGATGATGCTCTCACTGGGCACTAGTGGATTGAGATGAAGGCTAGGAACCTGCCTATTACTATTGAGATTCTGAAGCTTTTGAGGATATAGATTGATAATAGTTCCTGGAGCCTCTGGAGAATGCTATGACATAGTGCCTTTTTTATATCTTATAGCACACTATTGATTTGAAAAGCAATACACACACTCCCAAGTATCTCTCCTACCAGCCTACAAACTGCCTGAAACAGAACCTTTAGAGATTCATTCCTTTTGATTAAGGCATCATCTGTATTAATATGCAGTTACTGCTAGGGGATAATTTAATTACTGGTAATTATAAATATAAAATCTTTGTCAAGTCACCTATGAGCTGGAAGAATTGAAGCACATCAATATTAATATTCTAACTATAAATTAAACTAGGTAACAGAATGAAGTTGTAGCTAACTGGAAGAATTACAAGTTCTCCTCTGTGAAACAAATAAAGGAATTGGTGGAATTTCCTTTGTGTTTTTCCAAAGTCAACAAGAAATAACATTTCTTGGGATACTTGGTCATCTTACCATGCAGGGTGCATGATGAACATAAGCAGAAAACCCACCAAGAAGATAATTTCTGTTTATATAGCAATATCTGCTGAGGAAGATGAAGAAATAGAGAATTTGGGGGAGTATTTAACATGATTCCCTAAACCAAGTCACTGTGTATTTTAATGGTGTTAGATGACTTCACTATGAAGCAGGGCACAGAGAAGAAAGGCAAAAAATATATTAGAAAATATGGTTTGGGGTTAAGACATACACAAAGAAGAACATGCTTATAGATTACTTGTAATTTCATGTTTTTCATAAATACTTTTAGAAAAGTTACAAGGTTCTAGATATGAAGAGAACTAAATAGTTTAAGAAATGAAATGAACTACATTTTAATGGAAAAGAAATAATGGGTTACTAATGTGGAAGTCATTTCCCAGTCAACTCTGTGGGTATTTGCAGATCATAGGAGAAAGTTATAGACATAGGTCAAAATCAATATCAAATAAAAAGAAAGGATAATGATGATAAGACACAGTGTATAATTACAGAGACTCCAACATGATCTGTGTAAAGAAGAAGTTGACAATAAGAAATTAGAAATGGATAAAAGTAAAAACACTGGCCCAGATTATTCTCATTTTTAGAGAAGTTTAACTGACATAAACAATCACCACAACAAGGAGATTAAAAAGAGCTCAGAAACTGCCTGAGCCTGTGGATGCTTGATTTCCGTGCTAAACAGAAGGCAGAGACAACACTAGAATATGGCCTCATTGGCAACAGTATTGCCCCATAAAGCAATAAAAAGCAGTGGAGCAGAAAACAAACCACTGGAAAGCTTGGCATGAGATTCCAGATAGATCATCCCAAGAGCATTTATAGATGAAACTAGAAATAGCATAATAAATAAAGGTAAAACAGAACAGATTTGCCAGCATTTCTGTAGTGATCCATTTTCATCATGGATGACAGTAGAACCATTACATTTGGACTCTTAATACCTTAGCATTACGCAAGGAAGTAGAAATGGCACTTAATGAAATTAAGGTAGGAAAAAACCCCCACAGCTATATTTTGCTGAGGAAACAGGGAAGAAATCCATGCTGATAGTGAGGGACATGGGATCGGGGGGAGCAGGGGTAGAGAGTACAATGTTAAAGACACATATCAATTTTCAAGTTATTTTCAAGGAGGAATGATTCCAAAGGAAGGGGGGGAGGAGGATTGAGTAGGTGGGAACCACAATGATAGTATTAAGCCCCCTCCAAAAAAAAGGTGAGCGAGATTTCAATAACTATCAATCACATGTACCTACTTTTTTATTTCTATAAAAATTTTTTTAGAATGATCTAAACATACATGAGACCAATGAGAAGACACAGGTTTTCAGAGTTGATTTTCTAGAACAGACCCCATCTTCACAGTCATACTACAGACTGAGAAGTTAAATGATAATTTTTCTTTTAGATAAGAGGATTTAGAGCTTTTAAAAGAGCCTGAAAGATCAACTTCAAATCCAACCTCCTTCAACCCCTACCCCAACATAACAATTAGCTCATAGCGGACACATTTATTAAAATTACATAATAGGAAAAATAGTAGCACAACTAAATATTTCCCTCATAAATTTGGGGCACACTCTCCCACAAATGCACTTAGAATTAGTGGGTAGAGTGTATATACATTGAGATCACAAGCAGATAACATAGTTTAGTAATATATGTGATCAGGGAGGGTTACTATGTGCAAGGAAGGAAAACACACCTTGGTTGCTGTTTAAGGTCAATTCACTTCCTCTCTCTGGACCTCATTTTCCTTATCTATAAAATGGGGACAATAATTCTTGTCCTGTCTCTCTCAAAGAGATATGGTGGGGAAAGTGTTCTTGTAAATCTGAAAAGTACTATGTAAATATCAGTCATCATTTTCTTTTTTTTTTTTAAGGTTATTTTTTTCAAGCAACAAGTATTTCTTTGATTGATCTGTCCCTCCCATCACACCCCCACTGAGCAAACTTTTTAAAAAATTCGTCAGTTCAGATATACATACTCCAGGAAAACAAACTCCTGCATTAACCGTGTCTGAAAATATTTCTCTCTTTTTGAAGTCTGAGTTTATAGCCTCTGTGTCAGGAGGTGAGTGGAATGAATGTTTCATCTTCATTCTTTCAGACTTGTGGTTTATCATTGTGTTGATCAGAGTTTTGATGTAAAATGGACTTTCTGATTTGTGGGTTTTTTCTATAATGTTCATTTGATTGTATAAATTATTCTCTTAGTTCTACTCACTTCTGTTTCTTCCAGTTCATATAGATCTTTCCAATTTCCCCTAAAATTGCCCACTTCATCATTTTTATGGCACAATGATATTCCATTACATCCTTCTGTAATTATTTTTTAGCCATCCCCCCCAGAAGAACAACTTCTTAACCCCCTTATTTAACAGACGAGGAAACTGAGACCCAAGGTCACACAGGTAGTAAGTTGGACATCTAGGACTTGAAACATGCCTTTTGACCCCAAATCTAGTACTCTTGCCTTAAGTAAGACTGCATAAGGAAACAAGATGAGTGTTATGCTGCTTTGAAGATTTTAAGTTATATTTTAAATCTTTAAAAATAGACTTACATTTTGCATTGGAAAAAATGCTAGTATGTTCTCAGACTAAAAATAGGGGGCCTGGTCGTGTCAGTAAGTCATTCAATAAGCATTTAATAAGCACCTACTGTATAGCAGACACTGGGCTAAACATGAGATATAAAGAAAGGCAAAAGATAGTTCCTATTCTCAAGGAGCAAGAGTTTGATGGAGAGGATAATATAAAAAACAACTATGTACATAGTTCACACAACTATGTGCAAACAAGACACGTACAGGATAAATTGAAGATAATAATTTTTTTGGAGGCAATTGGAGTTGAGTGACTTGCCCAGGGCCACACAGTTAGTAAGTATCTAAGGCCACATTTGAACTCAGGCCCTCCTGACTCCAGGGCCGGTGCTCTATTCATTGTGTAATCTGGTAGCCTCAATTGGAGATAATCAAAAGTAGAAATGCACTAACATTATGGTAGATTGGGAGTTGTCTTATAGAGAGTGGAATTTTATCTGAGACTTAAAGGAAGCCAGGAGGCAGAGATGAGAAGGAAAAAAATTCCAGACACAAGGGATAGGCAAACAGTGAAAATCCCCAGAGTCTGGAGAAGTGTCTTGTGTAAGGAACAGCAAGGAGGCCAGTGTTACTAGATCATTGAATACCTACGGGTGAGGAAGGTGTAAGAAGACTGGACAGATAGCAAGATTAGAAAGGGTTCTGAATGTCAAATAGATAATTTTTTATTTGATCCTGGAGGTCATAGGGACCAATGGAATTTACTGAAAGGGGAAGAGGATTGACATGGGCAGACCTAAGCTTTAGAAAAAAAATCACTGTGGTGGCTGACTGGACAGTGGTTTGGAGTGGGGAGAAACTCGAGGCAGGTTCTTATAATGATCCAGACGTAAGGTGAGGAGAACCTTCACCGAGGTGGTAGCAGTGTCAGAGGAGAAAAATGAATATATATGAAAGATGTTAGGAAGGTAGAATCAATAGACTTTGGCAACAGATTAGGGGTGGGATGAAAAGACAGGGAGGAGTCAAAAATTACACCTAGATTTCCATCTTGAATGATTAGGAGGTTGGTGGTACCTTTGAAAGTAATAGGGAAGTTTGGAAGGGAGGATTTGAGAGGGAAAGTTCAGTCATGTGACCTGATTTTCTTCAGGTCATCTGGATATCATGATTGAACCATAGTCCCACAGAATAACAGAGTTAGAAGGAAACTCAGAGATCACTTGGTCCAATCTGTACCTGACCAGGAATCCTCTTTATATTATACCCAAAATCTGTTACAATAGGTTATTTTATTTTGAAAAAAAAAAGATTTCATAAGATTAAGATATATTAAGATTATATATTTCTTTCTGTATGTAGCAATCAATAGTGTTTGTTTAACAGGACTTTCCTTGGAACATGCCTAGGTCATCAAAGATAGAGGCACCCATTTGGGAGATGCCAAGGACCTGCTTCTGGCAGAAAACACTTTATGTTCCATTGCCACATGGGTGGAAGTATCCTCTTTCTATTGGTTGTGTAGCCAGAGCTGTCAATGTCTTTAAATCTACCTAATGGAAGCACAGTTGCTCTCTTTTTTTTTCTTTTATTTTGGTGGGACCCAAGGATAGAGATGCAGTTTGCCCCCTGAATAGCTAATTCATTAACTGGGGAAGGGCCTAAGGGCACCTTCCCTTCCTTGTAGGAGTCCTGTGAAATGGGCTTGAGGTTTTGGTCTTGTTTTATTTTTCAGACCTAGGTGCAAGAAGGGTGGAATCCCAGACAGTTGAGTATGAGCCATGATGACCTTAGAGCCAGGATTCTGGGCCAGATACTGCAGCCAGCCCAATAGGAAATCCAGAAAATCCAGGGTCCTGAGTTGAAAGCCCAGGAGCGTTTTGGACTTGGAATTGTGTGGAATTAATGCTTTATTGAAACTTAGTTATTGTGAACTGATTACTGTCCCTTTCCCTGAGACAGAGGGTATATATAGGGAATTATGAGCCCAGGTTTTGGGAAAGAATGTTTGTATATTTGTTCTTATTATACTTTGGAAGGTACATTTCCTTTTAATAACTAATCTGTTAGGTAATTAAATGGAACTGAGGTGCCTGGATCCCTAAAACTGGGGGAACACAATTAGAAAGGGCTTGAGCTTGAGCTAATGGTTGAGATTAGACACTCTTCAGCTACAGGCTACAGGAGTACCCTGGAGAAGAGGTTAAAACATGATTGCCATTGACTCTCAGGCAGTGGTGGTCAGAGAGTCAATGTTCCATTTGTAATTCTGAACTCATATGATGGTCATGTTCTTGTAATAATCCCATCCCTTTTCTGGGACTGATTAAATCAACAGTAAACAGTTTAGTTTACATGACTAAGTATGGAAAATAACAGTTTGGGTTAAGAGGAATATCCAATAAGACAAAGTAGTGAATGAAGGGCAAGCACTCTAAATCTTCGTTTAGCAACTTTGATTTTGTCCCACAATCTTCTGAGTTGGTACAAACTGTCCCAGAATCCCTCTCTTACTTTTTCCTTTACATCTCTATGCTTTTCCTCATTCTTTTTATCAGATAATAGAAACATGGACAAAGTTGGGGGTAAGAACCATCTTGCTTTTCTTTTTCTTCTGAAACTGGACAGGAGTTTTGCTGGAGAACAAAATGAAGAAAGGAAGGACAGGAAGGAAGGAAGGAAGGAAGGAAGGAAAGAAGGAAGAAAGGAACAAAGGAAAGAAGGAAGAAAGGAAGGAAGGAAAGAAGGAAAGAAGGAAGGAAGAGAAAAAGGAAAGAAAGAAAAATGAAGGAAGGAAAGAAGGGAGAAGGAGAGAAAGAAAGAGGAAAGAGAGAGAGAAAGTACAAGGAAGGGAAGAAGGAAGGGAGAAAGAAAGAAGTCAAGATGTCATTATATATGACTACTTTAGCTAGACAGATCTCATTGTCCACTGTCATGTATTATACTCATCCTAGCTGCTGTACCTTTGCTCATGCTCCTCGAACTGCTTGGAATGACTTCCCCTCTCCTCTCTAATATCCAAATCCCACTAGTTCTTAAAAGTTCAGTTCAAGGCCTCTACCTTCACAAAACCTTCCCTGCATATTCCAAACTATTGAGATCCTAGGAGCACCATAGATTAGAAGACAGAGTGTTAAACCTGGGATCATAAAACCTGTATTTGCATCTCATCTCTGATGCTTACTTAACATCTGTATGACAATGGGTAAATTATATAACATCTGGAAGTCTTATTCTCTTCCTCTGTGTAATGGGAAGTAATGACAATCAGAGCTACAGTACCTACTTCATGAGATCGTAGTGAAACTTTAATGGCTGGAAAGCATGTTGACAATTTTAAAGCCCCATATAAATATCTGTTATTATTGTTACCTTTTGATTGCTTCTGTTGCACTTATGGCCTGTGTGTACCTGACACAGTCATCCTTCACTCCTTGTCCTCCCTATCCAGTGTTGTATAGGAGCCAGGTCCTACAGGCACACAAAAACTGATCAGTAAATTTGCGGCTCAAGTATTTACATCTTGGAAACCTACAAACACTACAACTCAGGACTTTTGTTGATTGTCTAGATTTGAGAAAGCGATGGAGAAAATGTTAATAATGCAAATTAAATTTAAAAGCATATAATTTGTATATTCCCTGCCCTCCCCCCTCCCCCAGCCCAGCCAATTATTTATTTATTTATTTTTTAAGATAGACCAACCATTTTATTTTCCTCTGATAGATTCAGGAATGTTGATGGACAGATAGCTCTTTACATGGGCTTT
>CM053595.1:247543697-247564555 GCA_028646575.1 Pseudocheirus occidentalis | reverse complement strand
CTATTTATCTGTCTATTTGTCTATTTGTCTGTCTGGTTAGGCTCTACTGACTTTTCATCAAAGTGCATGTCATTATCTGGAAAATAGGCATTCTTCATCCATTTGTTTTTTCTTGTATGGGTGGTTAGACCAAACTCTTTTGCAGATGACATTGTACTGATTGTATCACACCCTGGAACATTGCAGAACCACTGGCAAGAGATCCATATCTACACAAGAATTTGGCCTAATCTGTTACATTAAGCTCTTCATTTGAATAGATTTGCTTCTGTAGTTAGTAGTAGAATTTAATAGTAAAATCATTCAAATGTTTTGCATTTGGAGACTGATCATTGAGATTGGGACTAAATTTGTCTTGGAACTTTCAGTGAAAAAATCAAATGAGTAGGTAAAGATTTCAGGGGAATCGTTTACCTATTAGAGAGCCCCTATAAATCAGTCACTTAAGAAAAATTTACATATAGAGAACATAGTACAGTAAGAGTTCCAGAGCTGACTCCAGGGCTGGTACTCTATTCACTGTGCCACCTAGCTGCCCCTAGCGCCTGCATTTTACCAATGAAGAAACTGTTGTTTGGAGAGAGAAGGTGGTTTATTTGTTCAAGGTTGGGTTAATAGTTTGGACTAGGCAGTCAAAACTAGAACTCAGGTTTCTTGACTCTTAACCTGTTCTTTCACTATTCTGTGATGCCCTCTGCTGTAGACAGACTTGTACTACCTAGGATAGTAATTTGATATACTAACTATAAATTATTCCAAAAAATTATTGAGCCCTAACATGAACAAGGGAGCTTACTAGTTAGGCCTATATTTTGGTGACTTAAGTAAAACTCACTTTCATTATTACCTAAAAAAGTATAATTTTAGTTCTGGTCAGAGTATTACTTCTTTTTTGTAATTCAGATGTGAATATGTCTAAATTAATGGTACTTTATTGACTTTCTTTAAAGGAGTACATGGAGTGTTTAAATATCAATGAAACTTTCTGGGATCAGCTGCCATCGAACTTAAAAGAATATAAGGGTCTTGTAAAAACATACTATGCCATCTCACAGAAATTATAGTTAGGAAAGCATCTGTCTTTGAAAATCCTCTCTCTAATTACTCCTCTGGTTTTTTGCTCATTTTCCTTTTTTAGTTGTGAATATCGCTTGGTGTTTCCCAAAGTTTCTGTCTTTGGTTCTGTTTTTTCTTCCCTCTGTAGTCAGTCATCAAACATTTATTAAGTGCCTACTGTGTTTCAGGCTCTGGGCTAATCTAGGTCATGTCCCATGTTGGCAGGCTAGTGAAGTCCATGAACCCTTTCTCCAAATTATGCTTTGAATATATGAGATTTATAGGAAACAAGTTGTATTGAAATATAGTAGTCAGAATGTAAATGAAAAACAAAGTCACCGACCCCAGGTTAAGAACTCCTATTCTGTATGGTCTTCCTTTACATTGTCATTCACTCTGAGAGCTTCGTGCGTCACTTTTATGCAGGTCTCAAATCGGTGTCTCCAGACCTGTACTTTCAGCTGTCTATAGGACATAGCTACCTAGATATCTTGCCCTAGTACTTTAAATTCAACATACCTGAAATGAATGAATGAAAAAAGTATTTATTAAGCGCTTTTTAAAAGTCTCAAACACTGATAAGTGCTGGAGATAATGAAGAGAAAAGCAAGACCATCTATCTTCTCAAGGAGCTTATATTCTAATCAGACAACTCATATATGGGAAGGGTTATCAGGGCAGACGGAAAGGTCTAGTGATTTTTAGAGTATTGCAACATGACAGATGCCAGTGCCTGGGGGATGAGAGGATGTAGAGGCAGAGCAGATGGTGAAAGGCCAGTGCACCTTAGGGAACAATGGCAGGGCAGATGGTAAAGCCTGGTGGTTTTGCTCATCCACATAGTGTGTACAGCCATGTTCCTTACCCACAACTATTGGAAGAATGTAGAAGACTTGAATTTTAGAGAAAACTGAGGGCTCTTGGTATCCTTTTATGGGAATGAGGATAGGGCATTCACCCACAAGGGGTAGTCAGTGCTGGTGAGTAATAAGCAGTAGGAGTTGGCCTGGGAGAGGGCTAGGGCCTTTTCAGGGCCTGCTCCTACTGGGTTCTGAGACTCCCCTTTATGTCTGGACAGGTGGATAGTCTGGATCTAGAGAGTAAAAAGCTTCCAAATTAAGTGTGTTACCTTTTTTCTAAAACTTGATCTTCCTGACTTCCTTATTTCTCTATAGCACTACCATTTATCTCATCTGTAGTTTTTGTACCCTTTTGTGTTTCTGTTACTCATCTACCCTGCTATTTCCCTCATCTTATCATTTGACAAATTACATCTTTACTGTTTCTCTTATATCTGTCTTTCTTTCTAGTCCCACTGCCATTACTCTTGTTTAGGCCTTCATTACCACTTGCCTCAACTGTTATAATAAGCTGCTTAGAGGCCTTTCCATTGCCATTTGTGTTCTTCCTTACCTTCAGTGCATTCTTCAGGCTTCAGATTAATCTTCCTTATGTGTAGATCTGGTCATTTTATTTTGCTTAAAATCTCTCTCAGTGGTTGCCTAATGGCTATCAAATAAAGTTCAGATTCCTTAGCATAACTTTCAGGGTTCCTTATGCACCTGATACTATGCTCAGTTCCTAGGTCTTATTTGACATTGCTATTTTCTGGATATTTGCATTCAGCAAAACTAGGTTACTCTTAGAGGGTCTGTGGTTTTCTGCACTTTGTCTTTGCTCGTGCTGTTCTTTGTTTCTGGAAATGCCCACATAATGGCTCTACCCACATTCATCTCTTTCTTGGTAGTAATAATAATAATAACAGGTACATGTACTTTCAAGTTTATAAAATGCTTTACATACATGATCTCATTTACTCCTTGCAACAACCTTGGTAAAACATATTACTATTTATCCTCATTTCACAGAAAAGGAAACAGGCTGAGAGAGGGTGAGTGACTTGCCCAGAGTCACACAGTTAGTAAGTTTTGGATGAAACATTTCCTATTTTCCTCCAGTTGGTAAATTAATTGTTCTTCCCTTGTATCTCACATGAGAATTTGAATCTCTCTTATGCACTTATGTTTTATTTTGTATGTATTAGACTATAAACTCCATGAGGGCAAAGACTGTGTTTTAATTAGTCTTATGCATTTCTCCTGGATTTGTAGCTTGCACTTAATGAGTATGTGAATGAATGGATTTATGCAATTTGGCTGCCAATTAGTTTGTCACCTAACAGATAAATTATTTCTGTACTTGAGCTTAATGTTTGAGAACCTAGCTTGGCAAACATATATCTCAAAATTCCCAGAGGTAAGGAATTGCATTTGTATTTTGATGTAATTTAGAATAAACAACAAAAAGCTCATTATTTCTAAGCCTAAAGGCTGAATTCTGAGCAGTGTCTATTCATGTTAATGCAGGAACAACTGAAAATGAAGGATCAGTCATTGAGAAAACTGCAGCAAGAAATGGATAGTTTGACTTTTCGCAATCTACAGCTCGCCAAGAGGGTTGAACTACTTCAGGATGAACTTGCTTTGAGTGAAGTCCGAGGCAAAAAAAATAAGGTAGGCTCAAATAAAAATAATTGAGTACCATCTTGCCATGTACCAACTTGCCAGCCAGTTTTCATCACTGTTGCCCATACAAGTGTCACATGCCCTTGGATTCCTGGGTCAGTAAGACAAATTTTTACCAAACAGTAGATGCACTCCAAGTTCATCTGGACATACATTCACACTAATACTTACATAGAGAAGAAGTAGAGAGAAATCAAGAGTTTTGAGCATTTCTTAGTATTTTGAGCATTTCCAAGTATGTGCTTAAATCCTGTTGTATTAGTACCTGGGTGTAGCGCCAATACAATATTTACAGTGCCCATGATCACGATAGAGACTGTGACTATAACTATCGCATGACGTTCAATTGCAAAGTATGTTAGACTCTCCAGATAGAGGATAAAGCTAAAGGATTTATTTAGACACCAGAAAACTGAATCCCAAAACCAGTAAACCGAAGTACCAAAGATATTCAGAGGCTATAATAACACTGAGAGCCACAGCATCCTTTAGCCTTCCCACAAACCAATACAAGATTAATATTTACTCACAAAACCCCCTATGTCTTTAAGCTCCTCTGCCCCCAACTGTCTCTAACTGTCTCCAAGGGTTAGACTTTCTTTCTACCAGATTTTGTGTGGGCCCTGCTTCTCAGCAGACTCCTCCCATTGCAAGCTCCATGTGACTACATTCAGCCTATCAGGGCGGCAGAGTTTATCTTCACAGCAGGGAAGATCTTCAAATTCCCATTCCCATTAGACTGGGGGAAAAAACTGTCTAAATTGTCTCATGTTGGTTACAACTATTTTATTGTGTAGTATAATGAAAAGACCATCAGTCTTCTAGTCAGGAAGACTTGGCTTTGAATTCTGGATCTGACCTTTGTTAGTTATTTTTTTTTAAATTATTTTTTTCCAGTTTTAAAAATATTTTTATTTAAACTTTTGAGTTCCAAATTCTCTCCCTCTTCTTTCCCCTCTGTGAGATGGTTAGCAATCAGATATAGGTTATACACATGCAGTTATATAATACATTTCCATATTAGTCATTTTGTATAATGAAGACTTGAATAAAAGAAAAAAAAAGTATAAAATAGCATGCTTCAGTCTGTATTCAATCACTATCAGTTCTTTGTCTGGGGGCAGATAGTATGCTTCATCATGAGTTCTTTGGGATTGTCTTGGATCATTGTATTGCTGAGAATAGCTAAAGTATTCACAGTTGTTCATTGAACAGTATTGCTGTTACTGTGTATACACTATTCTCCTAGTTCTGTTCACTCTGCATTAGTTTGTGCTTTGGTTTTTCTGCAATCATCCTGCTTGTCATTTCTTGTAGGACAATAATATATTCCATTACATTCATATACCATAGCTTGCTTATCCATTCCCCAATTGATGGGCATCCTTTTAATTTTCAGTTCTTAGCCACCACAAAAGGAATTGCTATGAATATTTTTGTACAAATAGGTCCTTTTTTTGGATGTCTTTGGAATAGTGACCTAGCAGTTTTATTGCTGGTTCATTTTCCTTTTTTGTTATATTAGTCAATCTGCTAGGTGTGAGGTAGTGCCTCAGAGTTGTTTTAATTTGTGTTTCTCTGATCAGTAGTGATTTAAAGCATATTTTCATGTGACTGTTGATAGCTTTGATTTCTTTGTCTGAAAACTACCTCTTTATATCCTTTGATAATTTATCAATTGGGGAATGACTTGTATGTTTATAAATTTGACTCAGTTCTCTATATATTTGAGAAAAGAGGCCTTTATCAGAGATATATGTTGCAGAATTTTTTTCCTACAGTTTTCTGCATTCCTTTCAATTTTGGTTGCATTGACTTTGTATAAAAACTTTTAAATTTTATATAATCAAAATGATCTATTTTACATTATCAAGTACTCTCTGTATTTTTTTTGGTCCTAAATTCTTCCCTTCTCCAAAGATCTGACAGATAGACTATTCTGTGCTTTCTTAATTTGCTTATATTACCCTTTATGTATATGTGTCCATTTTGACTTTATCTTGGTATATATTGTGACATGTTGGTCTGTATCTAGTTTCTTGTCATACTGTTTTCCCAGCAGTTTTGGGCAGAAATGAATAGTAAAATTGTACATTTCAAAAGTAGTACAATAAGGGCAGCTAGGTGGTATAGTGAATAGAGCACCGGTCCTGGAATCAGGAAGACATGAGTTCAAATTTGACCTCAGACACTTGACACACTAGCTGTGTGACCTTGGGCAAGTCACTTAACTCCAATTGCCTTGCCTTTTCCCCTCCAAAAAAATGTAGTAAAATAGCAGATTACTATGGTCATTTACTATAATGTAATTCATACTTAATCTATTGCATTAATCCACCACTCTGTTTCTTAGCCAGTACCAGTTTATTTTGATAATTACAGCTTTATAATACACTTTGAGATCTGGTATGGCTAGACTGCCTTCTTTCACATTTTTAAAAATTGATTTCTTTGATATCCTTGAGCCTTTGTTCTTTCAGATGAATTTTATTATTTTTTCTATTTTTTTGATAGTTTGATGTGTCACTGAATACATTAATTTAGGTAGAATTATCATTTTTATTATATTGACTTGGCCTACCGACAACCAATTAATATTTTTCCAAATGTTTAAATCTAACTTTATTTGTGTGAGTAGGGTCTTACGCTTTTGTTTGTATAGTTCTTGTAGACTCCCAAGTATTTTATGTTGTCTACAGTTATTTTAAATGGAATTTCCCTTTCTATCTCTTACTGCTGGATTTTATTGGTAATATATAGAAATACTGATGATTAATGTGGGTTTATTTTGTATCCGACAACTTTGCTAAAGTTGTTAATAATTTAAAGTAGGTTTTTAGTTGATTTTCCAGGATTTTCTAAGTATAGCATTGTATCATCTGCAAAGAGTGATAGTTTTGTTTCCTCATTGCTTATTCTAATTCCTTTAACTTCCTTTTCTTCTCTTACTGCTAGAGCTAACATTTCTAGTGCAGTATTAAATAATAGAGGTAATAGTGGGCTTTCTTTACCTTTGATTGTATTGGGAAGACTTCTAGCTTATTCCCATTACAGATAATACTTGCTGATGGTTTTAGATAAATATTACTTATCATTTTAAGGTAAACTCCATTTATTCCTCTGCTCTCCAGTGTTTTTAATAGGAATGGATGTTGTATTATGTAAAAGGCTTTTTCAGCATTTATTGAGATAATCATATAATTTCTGTTGCTTTTGTTATTGATATGATCAGTGAACCAGCATTGCTAGTATAAATCTCATCTGGTCATAATATATGATCATTGTGATATATTCCTTCTATAACACAGATGTGGTGCTGATACCCAAACCAGGAAGAGGCAAAATGAGAAAGAAAATTCTACAAAGGGTTGATATGAAGGAAGCTCTTTGTAAACCTTAAAATTTAATATAGAATTATAAATAATAGTAACAGCTATTGCTATTATGAATGTTGTTGGGAGTAACAATGGGCAATAATATTCGACAGAATTAAGTAGGGTATAGTGGATGAAGAACTAGCCTCAAACTCAGGAAAACTGAGTTTTGACACATACTCTATATGACCGTGGCCAGATCACTTAATCATTAAGTGCTCTAAACATCTTTCCAAGCTTAAAGTTACAGAGAAGGTGTTAACCTAGATTAGGAAAGGGAATTTCCTCTCCCAGGAGTTGCCATTATCAATTTTTTTTAAGAACATCAACATTTATTTAGCATGATAGAAAAGAAATGAGATATGAACATTTGCATTTAAACAATAATAACTTTATATACTTATATTGCATGTGCTCATTGTATAATATATACACAGTGAACATAATTACATTTGTACACAAATTAAGTACTGGAATTGGAAACCTTATTGCTGTACACACCTATTCCAAAGAAGTAAAAGCCCAGTGCCTCAAAATACCTACACTTTATTTTGTTTTTAAGAAAAAATAGGCCATAACATTTGTGTATATGCTGACAACAGTGTGATAGTAACTGCTGACGCCGCAATGTGACTGAGTGCAAAGTGACTGAGAAATAATTACAGCAAAAACAGGACATTTCACTTAGCAATAATAAAATGGCACATTTTAAATACACACACATATATATAAGAATTTTACAAACCAAGTGGGAAACAATGCATTATAGTAGCCAAAGAGAAAATAAGTTTCAGTAGAGATGTGTAAAAGTAACCAATTTCATGTACTAAAAAGCCAAAATCCAAATGTAAATCAACTTAGAATTAAGAAACATTTAAATCTGGAACACAGCAACTAAGCTATGGCTGTAGGCTACACGTTAAAAAGCACCATTATTTATGTACACTGAAATCATAGCAGCAAACTGGTATCATAATAGATAACCTTGATATTGTAGAGAGTTGCCTTTATCAATTAAATTACAAGTTCAATTCCTATCCTTAATAGTAATTAATAGCAATAATAATAATTAATAGCAATAGTAAATAATAGCAATAATAATTTTTAGTAATTTTGCTATATACTGTAATGCTACTGGTAAAAAGTAGCATTGACTCTGAAGCCCATTTAAGGTATCATCATTGCTTATGTGATGTGGAGGGAATAATTAGACCATGCCCCACCATAGATATTTAAGGATGTGAATACAGTTTTGAAGCATTTATTCCTAAAGAAATGATTGACAAACCACCTTGTTCTTTTTGTTGCCAAATGAACTCTTCTTACTTGAAAAGGTTGGTTGTTTTTCCCTTATGTTTTATACAGCATGATAGTTTTCTTGATGCTGTATGTAGATAGTCCATTACTTTTGGAGGTCTTGTGATTTAAAAATTACTTAGTTTTTAATTAGTTTTTAATTGGATAGGCACTGAGAATAGTAGATAGAAAGCTAGTTGTAAATCAGAAAGACCTAGTTTCTAGTCCCACCTCTGAGACATAGTAACTGTGTGACCCTTTCATCATCTTGGACAACTCTTTACAGGGAAGAAAAAGCACTAGTCTACATTGACTGATCATGTATGGCGCTCACTGGGAGCGTTATACACTGATGAAATCATGGTTTTGGTGTTTTCAAAGGCTAGGTGCTTTGTAGTATCATATTTTCACAGGTTTAGATCTGAATCCCTTCATTTACAGGTGAGAAAATTGAGGCACAGAAAGGTGGCGACTTTTCTCAGGTCTCTTGTGATTGGAATCCTGGTTCCTTGACTACAAAGCCATCGGTTTTTTCCGTAGCCTCTTTAAGATTTTTATCAGTGTGGAGAAGCAGTACCAGTTAAACCAGTACTTTACTGTATTATGATGTGTATGGGGAAAAAGTCACACCCAATGTAAAGCACCCTGCCATAGGCAGGAAATGTGGTGTATACTAGAACTTTGACCAACGACTCTCTAGATCTTGACTGTATGCTACATGTATCTCAAGGCCTTTGTGCTGACTGCCTTCCGCTGTGCAGTTTCTCAGACCTCTCCCACACTATTTCGTTTCTGAATTCCTTTTTAAATACTTAGAAATATAGAAGTTAATCACCAATTTCTGCTTTTTGGAGCTTTTTGGAATTTTTTTAATCTGATTTTTTTTCTGTACTATGCCAGAGGCTCAAAGAAGGCTCTTTCTAAGGCAAGACAACAGACTTTTTGTAAGTTCCTTTTTGGGAAGACTTGTAATTACTCTTTTTAGTTTGTGGTTTTAGTTTAGGTTTTTACTATAATTCTTGTCTATGTATGAAGCTGAAGCAGAGTCCATCTGTTAACATGAATTTTGGCTTTCTCAACTTTGAGGTCCCCTTCTTGCCTTGGGTATTTATGGACTTTTCTTTGTTCTGGAGTTGTCCACAACTGTCTTTGTGGACCTCTTGGGAATTATAGTTGTATACACATATTTTTTTCCTTGGTAGATATATTTCTCAGTCAGATAAAGGAGAGCAAAAATTCTATAAGAACTTGCTATTTTGAAGGTAATTTTTGATACTCTGGATTCTGGTCATAATTATAGACTGTTAACCCAAAGAGCAGTGAACTGCTCTGCATGTGTTGGAGGCCAAGATCTAAGAGGCTAGTACTATGCTACCTAAGTCCAACTGGGAAGGACTAAAATTAAGTATCCTTTTAAGTTATTTTATCTTTTGTTTCAGAAGTATAGACCTGTTAGACTTTAGAGTTTTTTTGTTCCAGAAACTCTTTATACAATCTATCCTCTAGTCAGCTACGGAATGATTTTCTTAAAAGTACAAGTCTGATCATGTCACTTCCATCACCCCCCTCAATTTTCTCCAGTGGTTTCTTTTGCCTCTAGAACATGGATTCTCAGCCTGTGGGTTGCGACCCCTTTGGGGGTCGAATGACTCTTTCACAGGGGTCACAGGGGTCTCCTAAGACCATTGGAAAACACCTATTTCCGATGGTCTTAGGAGCCGAGACACCGCTCCTCTGTCTGTCTCCAGGCGGGTCTGCCCACATTCAGATATGCCCACATACGAGTATTAAAGGGTTGTGGCATTAGGAAGGTTGAGAACCATTGCTCTAGAATCAAATACCAAATGCTCTGGTATTCAAGGCCCTTCATAACCCAGCCCCTTCCTACCTTTCTGGTCTTGCTTCCTAATACTTACTCTTTGATCCAGTTAGTAACACTGATTTCCTGTCTGTTCCACAACTAAGACGCTCTATCTCTTGACTCTGGACGTTTTCTTTGACTATACCTTATGCCTGGAATAGTCTTCCTCTGTTCCTACTGTTTTCCTCCTTGGCTTCCTTTAAGTCCTAACTATAATCCCCCTTTGCACAGGAAGTCTTCTCCAACCCTTCTTATTCCAGTACCTTCCCTCTGTTAATTATCTCCTATTCATACTGTACAAAGCTTGTTTGTGCATGTCTATTTGGTTGTTGACTCTCCCATTAGATTGTGAGTTCCTTGAAGCAGGGGCCTGTCTTTTGCCTCTTTTTCTATCCCCAGTGCTTAGCACAAAGCCTGGCACACAGTAGGTGCTTAAATGTTTATTGAATAATTGATACGCTGGCTGTTGCAGAAGACATTGCCAGCAATTGTCAGAGTTTCTTCAATTGACCATTTATTTGTATTGATAATTAAAATATCGTCAATTGGAGGAAAAAACCCCCAAAAGTGTTTCTTGTCAATACTTTTTAACAAATACATCATTACTTTTGTTATAAAGTATAAGGCAGAACTTCTTTCTCATTTTTTGATAGAAGAGACTGGTTGAATCTATTATGTCCTCATTGTAAAAAGAATTCAGACTAGTAACTCTTAAAAGTTTTCATGAAAATACTTTCAGTACATCATGCCTCACTGATCATTAGATGAAATCCGTTCAGCAAACTCAAAACTTTTTGAGATTTGTGGCATCTTGAACTGGTGGTTAATGAGTATCTCCCTGTTCTATGTACAACATCATAGATTTGGAGCTTTTGTGTTATTTGCTTTTGTTACTATTTCCATTTTTAAACAGGATGAGGAAATGAGCTAAAGTGAGAAGCAAAGGAGTACAGAGATAAAGCCAAAAGGACAGTGTTACTGTTAGGTTAAGTCTCTTTGACAGTACCAGGTCCCTGTGTTAAGGAGGAACATTATTGGGTCATTTGTAGAGTAAAAAAAATCAAGAAAGGATTAAAAATAGCCAACTGTAGAGTTTCTTTTAAAAGTTGTGCCAGAACTCTGCAAGTACTTTAATTGGAGAACTTTAGAAATGACAGTAGACTGATGGACGAACTTATCCATGGGAATGTTGTAAAGGGAGTGACTTGTTTCTCAGGGGGCCCCTTTCTCAATACTGAACTTGCTGTATATGTGGCCATGGACACTTAGTTTCTCTGAAACTGCATTTCTTCTTCAGTTAAAGAGGGACATTAATACTTTCATTGCCAGTCATACAGAATTGTAAGGAAAACATTTTGTAAACATTTTAAGGTGCTAACCGAATGTAAACTGTGGCTTGTCTAGACTTGGAATTTAATTGGCATAGGGAACTCTCAGTGTGGAAATTCCCTGTACCAAATCAGATCTATTCTCTGTATTTTACTTGTCATCTCAAAGAGTTGCCTGAGATTTTTCTGTAAAAGTTGTGAACATGATTTGTTCTTTCCATCAGAAAAGTGGAGAATCTTCCTCTCAGTTGAGTCAAGAGCAGAAAAGTGTCTTTGATGAAGACCTTCAAAAGAAGATAGAAGAGAATGAACGGTTGCATATACAAGTGAGTAGATCTCTGCTCTGCTGATTTTTAAAAATCTAATTTGATTTTTTGTTCTAAGTTTAAACACCAGAAAACAGTATACAGAGCATAATACAAAAGAGGATTACATTTGAAACACTTAAAAAAAGGCATATGGTAAATTCTATATATTATTCTGTATTTTCCTACTTTTTCTTTTAATTTTTTAAATCCCTGTTGCTATCACAATACTCCCCTGAGGGAGGCCTTCCTCCCAATTGAAAAATTGAAAGGAAAAAAAGACTTAGTGGCCATTTCTAAAATTATATCTTTTTTCAGTATCTTGAGTTCATCACTTCTCTATCAGGAAGTGGGCAATATGCTTTGTTCATCATAGGTCCTCTGGAGTCACAATTGTACAATTGCATTGATTAAAGTTTTTAAGAATTTCAGTTTTTCATTATAATTTTCATTGTAATTTCATTTTTTCATTATAATTTCTTCAGGTTCAGCTCCTTTCATTTAAAAAAATTTTTTTTTAAAATTTGTTATCTTGTTTACATCATTCATTTTCATGACATTTTTGAATTACAAAATTTCTCCCTGTCTTGCCATTTCCTCAAAAAAAAAATTGCCTTTTTAAGAGTTCTCTTAACTCTTGTGTTTTTATTTTGTAGTTCTTAATTCAGCTTTGGTCATTTCCTCAGAAATACTTTAAAGTCTTCTATTCCATTAAAGTTTCTCCCTCACCCCTACCCTCTGTAGGGTTGTATGCAATAGTGTAGGAAAGATTATTTTTGACTGTAAGCCTGTATTTTTTGCTTCTTTTTGAGTGTCACATTATTACAAGATTTTCTTCTGTTTTTCATAGAGTCTGTTAGGTAGGATCTTGCCAGTGGTTCCTCTACTTGAAGTGTTTTTTGTTTTTAAAAAAATTAATTTGTTTAGTGAATTTATTGTTAATGTCAGTTTATCAAAATTCTTTTTCTTTACATTATTGTTATTGTCTACATTGTTCTGATTCTGGTAACTTCACTCTGCTTCAGTTCATGCAAAATCTTTCTTGATTTCTCAGAAACTGTCTGAAGCTATCCCCTTCATCATTTCTTATAGTACTATTGTATTTCATTATATTCGTGTACCATAATTCATTTAACCAATCCCCAGTTAATGAACACTCCCTTAGTTGCCAATTCTTTGCCATCATAAAACGAGCTGTTATAAATATTTTTGAACATATTTTTCCTTTTCCCCTTTTTTTTGGATCTCTTTGGGCCATTGACCTAGTAATGAATAATATCTCTGAGTCAAAGGTATATACTGTATAGTAACTTTTTTAACATAGTTCCAAATTGCTTTCCAAAATGGCTGGACCAATCGCCATTCCATCATAGTACATTAATGTACCTGTTTCCCTGCAGCTGCCCCAATATTTGTCACTTTCCGTTTTTCTCATCTTTGCCAACCTAATGGGGTATAAGTAAAACCTCAGAGTTGCTATAATTTTTATTTCTCTAATTATTAGTGATTTGGAATGTCTATTTTATATGAGTATAGCTTAAATAATAGCTTAAATTTCTTCCTTAGGAAACAGCCAATTCAGAGTGACAACGCAGTGCAGTGAATAGAGTCCCGGCCCTGGAGTCAGGAGGACCTGAGTTCAAATCCGACCTCAGACACTTAATACGTACTAGCAATGTGACCTTGGGCAAGTCACTTAACCCCAATTGCCCCTCCAAAAATAAAACAAAAGAAAACAGCCAATTCATATTTTTTGATGATTTATCATTTGGAGAATGGTTTATTTTTAAAAATTTCAGTCAATTCCTAATATATCTTGGAAATGAGACCTTTATTAGAGAAATTTCTTGCAAATATTTTCCCCTAATTTGTCCATTTTCCTTCTAATTTTAGCTGCATTGGTTTTGCTTATACAAAAACTTCAAAATTTTATATAATCAAAATAGTCTTTTCTGTGATCATTTTTATTCTTTTTTTATTATGAACACTTCCATAAATATGATACCTAATTTCTTGCTTCTCTGATTTGTTTATAATGTCAACCTTCATGTCTAAGTGATACATCCATTTAAAACTTACTGTGATGTACTGTGTGAGATGTTGATCTATACTTAGTTTCTGCTGGACTTTTTTCCAGTTTTCCCAGCAGTTTGTGTCAGATTTGAACATCTTTGGGCATTTCAAATATGAGGCTACGATGTTCATTTGCTTCCTTATGTTGTGTGTCTGATCTGTTCCACTGTTTGGTCTTTTTATTTTTTAACCAGTACCAACTTGTTTTTATGACTGTTGCTTTATAAAGTAGTTTTTGTGATGTTACTAATATGTTTCCTTCCCATATTTTTCATTATTTACTTGAGATTCTTGACATTTTGTTCCTCCAAATGAATTTTATTATTTTTTAGCTCTATAAAGTAATCTTTTGATAGTTCTATTAGTGTGATACTGAGAAAGTACGGTAATTTAGTTATTGTCATTTTTATAATATTGACTTGTCCTATCCATGAGCAGTTAATTTTCAGTTATTTCCATCTGCCTTTATTTGTGTAAACGTTTTATAGTTGTATTCATATAGTTCCCATATATGGCTTCTTTCTGAATTTGTGAAGTATTTTTTCTTTTATGTGGGAATTTTGAATTGGCTGTGACATTCCTACTACTTATCCTTTTGGGGGTTTCTCCTAGGGGGTGATTAGTGAATTTTTTCTATCTTCACTTTGCCCTCTGCTTCTAATAGACCTGAAAAGTTTTTATTTATGATTTCTTGAAATGAAGTTTAGGCTGTAAAAAAAAAGTATAATCGTTTTCAAGAAGTCCAGTGGTTCTTAGTGATCTGTGATCTCTGCTTGTTTTCTAGTTATCAGATATCTTACGTTTTTCCTGCTTTTTCAATCTTTTACTTTTTTTTCAATGTTTCTTTCTGTCTTACAGAATCATTGATTCCTATTTTGCATGTTGTTGTTTTTTTTTTTTTTAGTTTTCAAAGTATCTCTTATTTAGGCAGATTTTACTTTTTTTTCTTTTAAGCTGTTAATTCTTTACTCCAAAGGTCTTATTTTATTTATCTCTTCATTTCTTCTATATTTTTATGTAGTCCTTGTGGAAAATCCTTTTCTTCCCCCTTTGGGCTTTACAGTTGTTTCAGAGTTATTGCTCTCTTTTTTGATTTTGATCCACAACAATTTCTTATGCTGTTTGATGTCTTCTTTGAGGTAGCTGGTGGTATAGTGGATAGCTGGACTTACAGTCAGTAAGAGTTGAGTTCAAATGTGACTTCAGATGCTGTCTTTGTGACTGTGGGCAAGTCGTTTAACTTCTGTGCCTAAGTTTCCTTTTCTGTAAAATGGTGAAAATATAGCACCTATGTCAGGGCTATTGTGAAGATCAAATGAAGTAGTTGTAAAGCATTTAGCAAAGGTCCTTGTACACATGAATGCTAGCTGTTTCTATGGCTGTTGTCATTGTGGTTTTTATTAGATTTACTCATCTCTCTAGCATTAGCTCCTGAATGGGAGCCAGGTCCAGGGTCTTCTCTCGTCTATGCTTTTTAGATGGGTATTTGGCCGAGAGTAGCCTCAATCTGGTACACTGGATTCCTGAGCTGACCTTCATTTTCCAGGGATAAGCCTCCTTGGAGCTTTGAGTTTCAGAACACAGCATCTTATGGATCTTCTTGATATCTTAGGTCAGAGTACTAGGAACTTTGGAGTCCCTGGGTGCCTAGATTGTCTTGGTCTGAATGTTGGCAATCCTCAGGGCTTACAAGGTTCTTAACCCTGGGACTTTTTGATCTTCCTGAAGCTTTGGAGAGATGGGGTGTTTAGGGAAGGCGTTTTCTTACTCCCTATATCCAGAGTCCTACAGGCTTCATGTTTCTGGCCTTTTGTCTGTTTGAGATGGAAGGCTGTTGGTGTGTTTGTTTGCCCTAGCACTGTATTTGCTGGCAGTACCCTTTCCTGTTACCCATGGACTTCTGACCGACTTTTGTGCAGTTTTGTAGAAGTCACTTACTGTAGTTTCTGATTTGAATTTTTTGGTCACTGTTTGATATGCTGTTAATTTCAGGGCACTGGACATTCTGCCTCCAGTTCAGGCAACCATCTTGAGCCATCTTGTCTGACCTCTTGAATTTTAAGGTTTTTTTTTGTCAACAAAGATTGTTCACAATTATGTATATGATCTCTAATGTCTCCTTTATTCAGCCACATATTTTCTTTGAGGATAATTTCTTCTTTAATTGTTTTGGTAAATCTTTTATGAATCTTATTGACTTTATCATTGATGTAGATCAGATTATAAGTGTGTCTGCAGATTAATCAGAATTAAGAGAAGTACTTGCAGCCAGGTTTCAGACCTTAATATTCTGCTGAAACTACTCTCCAACATTACCAATGATCTATTAATTGCCATCTCTTATGCTATTAGTTTTTATCCTTCTTGAACTCTTTGCAGTTTTTGATGCTGTTGACCACTCCCTTCCTTGGGTTTTGGTGACATTGCTCTTTCGTGGATCTCCTCCTAGTTGTGTGACTGCTTCTTACTCTACTGGATCTTTATGGCCCTGTTTCTTCAAATGACCTTGTGTTGGGCCTTCTTTTCTCCTCTCTGCATTCTCTCAGTGATCTCCTCAGTTTCCATATATCCAACTACTGTCTTTATGTAGACATCTAGCAGATCTATATACAGTTTCTACTCCTCTTCTCCCTCCTGAGATCTAATTCTTTGCTAGATATCTTTGACTGGATGTACCATAGGTATCTTAAGTTCACCATGTCTAAAACAGAACTCATTATCTTCCCCACATACAAATCCTTTCCTATCCCCAATTTACCTTTTCCTTTTTTTTATTCTTAACTTTTATTCATAGCTTTTGTTTTGTTTTTACATCATCTTTATTTATGAATGGGTCCTCTTTCCTCCCTTTAATCTTGAACCCATAAACTTTAAAAAAATATTTTGATAACTGATTTCCTTTGTAATACTGTGTTTTATTTTTTACATTTTAAAATCATTATTCTAAGAAAAGGTCTGTTGACTTCACCAAATTGTCAAAGTGATCTTTGACACACAAAAAGTTTAAGAACCCGAGGTTTGTAACAGAATTTTTCAAAAACTAGAAGAAAAATATGTTTTAGTAAAACTAACCAATATACCATAAAATCTGAAAGTAAATGCAGAGTATCCCAACTTCATTATTTACCATTGTCCTTCTTATCACAAGTTCATGATTTAAAATACATCCTCAATTCTTTTTTCTCCCTTAACCCTCACATCCAGTCAGATACCAAGCCTATTGATTCTGTGTACTACTTACCTTTTTCTATTGTGCCAGTTTCTCTACTCACAGAAAGACTATAGCTCTAGTTCTGGCTTTCATCTTTTTTTCCTATGAACTATTACTGATGCCCCCTAAATGATCTTTTGTACTTTAGTCTCTTCCATCTCCAGTCCTTCTTCTGCACAACTGCTAGATTAATAATCCCATACCATGGGTCTGAACACATCAGTCATATTCTTAAGAAGCTGTCCTATAAATGAAATGTAGACTCCTATCTTTGTCTTTTAAAGCCCTTTATAATCTAGCTTAAATTTTCTTCTTTAAGCTTATTGCATATTCAGTCACTGACACTTTATTTTCCATCTGAGTTGGCCTATGACATGTTTCCCATCTCCTTGCATTTTGTCCTCCCATGACTGGAATGTATTCACTCTTCATTGCATCTCTTAATCTAGCTTCCTTCAAAGTCCTTCCTATAGAAATCCCTCTAGTTGCTAAGATCTTCCCCCTACTGATTACTTGGTTATCCAGTCTGAATTTAATTTTCTTTGTATATGTTTCATCCCTGTTGAATGTAAACTCTTGAGGGTGGGTACTGTTTCACTTTTTAATTTATAGCCCTAGTTTTTGGCTTATAGCAGGCATTTAGTAATGCTTGCTGATTGAATGGGAACTGAGGATTTCTATTTGATTCCTGACATTCTGCTACTTGTATGACCTGACCTTTTGCTTCTCTGGGCTTCATTTATTAAATGAAGGGTTGGGATTAGATGATCCCTAAGGGTCTCAGTTCTAAATGTATGAATTTGATAGTGTTTAAATTCATTGTGCATTATTTGTTTTGTACAGAAATAATAGGATGGTCAACATTTAAAAGAGGTCCTATGTAATAAGGTAATTGTAATAATAGTTAAAAAAATTTTTTTTCATTACATTTTAAGTTCTGAACTACTTCCCTCTCTCCCCACTCAGCACCAGAGAAGGCCATTATTTCTCTCTCTTCTCTCTGTCTCTCTCTCTCTGTCTCTCTCTCTCCCTCTCTGTCTCTCCCTCTCTCTGTCTCTGTCTCTCTTTTTCTTTCTTTCTCTCTCCCTCTCTTTCTCTCTTTCTCTTTCTATCTCTCTCTCACACACACAGAGTCATATGATGCATACTTCTGTTTCTTAATTCTTTCTCTGAAGGCGGATAGCATCTTGCTTCATGGGGCCTTTGTAGTTGATTGATAATTTAGTCATTTATAATTATAATTTAGTCATTTACATTTGTTGTTCTTCAAACAATATTGCTGTTACTATATACAATGATCTCTTGGTTCTGCTCATTTCACTCTTCATTATTTCATGCAAGTCTTTCAGTAATTTTCTGAAATCAGCCAGTTTATTATTTCTTAGAACACATTAGTATTCCATCACAATCATATACCCCAACTTGTTTAGCCCTTCCCCAGTTGATGGGCATCCCCTCCCTTTCCAGTTCTTTGCTACCACAAAGAGAACTACTATGACTATTTTAGAACGTATTGGTTCTTATCCTTTTTCCCTGATCACCTTGGGAAACAGACCTAATAGTGGTATTATTGGATCAAAGGGCATACACATTTCTGTAACTCTTTGGGCATAATTCCAGATTATTCTCCAAAACGGATTAGGTCAGTTCACAGTTCCATCAGCAGGATATTAGTGTCTCACTTTTTCCACATCCTTTCCAACAGATTGTCATTTTCTCCTTCTATCGTTTTAGTTAGTCAGATAGGTGAGATGTTATCCCAAGGTTGTTTTAATTTGCATTTCTCTAGTCAATAATGATTTAGAACATTTTTTTCATATAATTATATGTATAGTTTTGGTTTCTTCTTTGGGAAACTGTTATATCCTTTGACCATTTACCAGTTGGGGAATGACTCATATTCTTTATAATTTGACAAAGTTCTCTATATATTTGAGATATGAGATCTTTATCTGAGAAACTTTCCATAAAATTTTCCCCCCAATTTTCTACTTTCCTTCTAATCTTGATTACATTTTTTTATTTGTAAAAAACATTTTTAATTTAATGTAATCAAAATTATCCATTTTATAGCTCAGAATATTCTGTCTCTTTGTTTATTCATAAATTATTTACCTATCCTTAAGTCTAATAGATATAGTTCATATTATTCTAATTTTCTTTTGATACCTCCCTTCATATTGAGGCTATGTAGCCATTTTTAGCTTATGTTGGTAAATGGTGTAAGATTTTGGTCTATACACAATTTCTTCTAGATTGCTTTCCAGTTTTCCCTACAATTTTTATGAAATAATGAATTCTTAGGCCAAAAGCTCAAATTTTTACATTTGTCAAACACAAGGTTACTATAATAATTTACTACAGTGCATAATGTGTCATCTCTGTTCCACTGATCCACTTTTTTATTTCTTAGCCAGTACCAGATAGTTGTGTTAATTGCTGCCTTATGATGCAATTTAAGATCTGATACTGCTAAATAAATCTTCTTTTATATATATTTTCATTAATTCTTTTGATATCTTGACCTTTTGTTACAAACGAATTTTGTTATAACTTTTTCTGACTAAAAAGTAATTTTTTGGTAACTTAATTGGCATAGCATTGAATAAGTATATAAGTTTAGGTAGAATTATCATTTTTATTATTTGGATTTGCCCACCCATGAGCAATGACTATGTCTCCAATTATTTAAATCTACATTTATTTGTATAAAAAGTGTTTTGTAATTATATTCATGTAGTCCCTGGGTTTATCTTGGCAGGTATACTCCTAGGTATTTTATATTGTCTGCAGTTACTTTTTAAAAAAATATAATTAATTAATTTCTAGTTTTCAACATTTACTTCCATAAGATTTTGAGTTTTGAATTTTTTTCTCTACCCTCTTTTCTCTCCTACCCAAGATGGTGTGCAATCTGATATAGGTTCTACTTATACATTCATACTAAATGTTTTCTTTTTTTAAATTTTAATTTATTTATTTACTTTTAGTTTACAACATTCAGTTCATCAATCCCTTGAGTTTCAAATTTTCTCCCTCTCCCTCTCCTCCACCTTTCCCTCATGGCAGCATGCAGTCAAGTATAGGATTTACAAATACCTTCACATTAAGCATTAGTCAAGTGATAAAGAGGGATTATAACCAATGGGGTGAACAGTGAGAAAGAAGAAATAAAGCAAAACAAAAAAAAAAGAGCAAGTAGTTTGCTTCAGTCTACATTCAGACTCTGTAGTTCTTTCTCTGGATGTGGATATCCCTTTCCATCATGAGTCTTTTGGAGTTTTCTTATAACCTTGCATTGCTGAGAGGAGCCCAGTCTATCAAAGTTAGTTGTCACACATATGATGTGTCTGTAATTGTGTACAAAGTTCTCCTGATTCTGCTCTCCTCACTCAACATCAGTTTATGTAGTTTTCTCCAGGTTATTATGAAGTCTCTCTGCTCCTCATTTCCTATAGCACAGTAGTATTCAATTACATACATTCATATATCAGAACTTGTAGTATATGAATTCCCCAATTGATGGGAATACCCTTGATTTCCAATTCTTTGCCACCACAAAAAGAGCTGCTATAAATATTTTTGTACATATGGATCCTTTTCCCACTTCTGTGATCTCTTTGGGATAAAGCCCTAGAAGTGGTATTACTGGGTCAAAGGGTATGCAGTTATTTGTAGCCCTTTGGGCATAGTTCCAGATTGCTCTCCAGAATGGTTGTATCAGTTCACAGCTCCACCAACAGTGCATTAGTGTTCCAATTTTTCCACATCCTCTCCAGCATTTATCATTTTCCTGTTTTGTCATCTTATCCAGTCTGATAGGTGAGAT
>CM053595.1:247506843-247543597 GCA_028646575.1 Pseudocheirus occidentalis | reverse complement strand
GATATTAATTTGATCAATCTTAGAGATATTGATCTCTAATCAATAGTTATTTAGAGCATTTTTTCAAATGCTTTATATATATTTTTAATTTCTTCCTCTGAAAACTGCATGTTCATATCCTTTGACCATTTATCAATTGGGGAATGACTTCTATTCTTATAGATTGGACTCAGTTCTCTGTATATTTTAGAAATGAGGCCTTTTTCAGAGACAATGGTTGTAAAAATTCTTTCCCAATTTTTCATTTTCCTCTTCATCTTGGTTACAGTGGCTTTGTTTGTACAGAAACTTTTCAATTTAATGTAATCAAAATTATCCATTTTTCATTTCATAATGCTCTCTAATTCTTGTTTGGTCATAAATCTGACAGATAAACTATTCCTTGTTCTCCCAGATTGCTTACAGTATCAGCTTTTATACCTCAATCATGCATCCATTTAGACTTTATTTTGGTATATGGTGTAAAATATTGGTCTATGCTCAATTTCTAACATAATATTTTCCAATTTTCCCAGCAGTTTCTGTCACATAGTGATATCTCATTCCAAAAGTAGGGATCTTTGGGTTCATCAAACAGTATGTTACTGTAGTCATTGACTGCTATGTCTTATTTACCTAATCTGTTCCACTTATCCACTACTCTGTTCTTCAGCCAGTACCAAATAGTTTTGATAACTGCTTCTTTATAATATAGATTAAAATCTGATATGGCTAGGCCCCCTTTCCTAGCATTTCTTTTCGTTAATTCCTTTGATACTCTGAACCTTCTGGTCTTCCAAATGAATTTTGTTACTCTTTTTTCTCACTCTATAAAAAAAGTTTTTGGTAGATTGATTGGCATGGCACTAAATATGTAAATTAATTTAGGTAAAATTGTCCTTTTTATTATATTAGCTTGAACTAGCCATGAGCAACTGATGTTTTTCCAGTTATTTAGATCTGACTTTTTTCCTTTTTTTTTCTGGAGTAGAAAGTTAGGGCAATTGGGGTTAAGTGACTTGTCCAAGGTCACATGGCTAGGTTTTGTGTGTGTGTGTGTGTGTGTGTGTGTGTGTGTGTGTGTGTTTTAAGTGTCTGAGGTCGGATTTGAACTCGGGTCCTCCTGACTCCAGGGCTGGTGCTCTATTTACTGCACCACCTAGCTGCCCCAGATCTGACTTTTTTGTGTGTCAAAAGTGTTTTGTAATTGTGTTCATGTAGGTCCTGGGTTTATTTTGGCAGGTAAATTCCCAAATATTTTATAATGTCTACAGTAACTTTAAATGGAATTTCTCCTATTTCTTGCTGTTGGATTTTGTTAGAAATATATAGGAATGCCGAGGTTTTGTGTGAGTTTATTTTACATCCTGCAACTTTGCTAAATTTATTTATTATCTCAAGTATTTTTTAACTTGATTTCTCTAAGATTCTCTTAGTATATCATATCATCTGCAAAGAGTGGGAGCTTAGTGTCTTCTTTGCCTAATTTGATTCCTTCAATTTCTTTTTCTTCCCTTATTGCTACCATTAACATTTCTAAGTACCAAATTGAATAAAAGGGATGATAGTAGATATCCTTGTTTTACCCTCGATCTTATTGGAAATGCTTCTAGCTTATCCCTATTACATATAATACTTGCTATATTAAACATATTTTTATGTGAGTTATGATGTAAAGAAGAATTAGTACTAAATCAGAGGAACCAGGGGAAAGGAGAGACAAAACAAAAACAACAAAAGAAAAGCAGAGCAAAAAGTATTCTTCCACCTGTATTCAGATTCCAGAGTTCTTTTTCTGGGTGTGGTTAGCATTTTCCATTGTGAGTCTTTTGATTCTTCCCTTCTCTGTAGATCTTATAATTACTTTAAATGAGGTATTACTTACCAGAGTTTTGTTGGTGATTTGTAGAAGTATTGATGTTTTATGTGGGTTTATTTTATATCCTACTTCTTTGGTAAAATTATTTTTTTCAACTAACTTTTTTAGTTGAGTTTCTGAGATTTTCCAAGTATATCATCATAGCGGCTACAGAAAAGGATGGTTTTTCTTTCTTTTTCTTCTCTTACTGCCATTACTAGCATTTCTAATACAATATTGAATAATATTGGTGATAATGAGCATGCCTGTTTCCCTCCTGATCTTACTAGGAATGGTTCTAGCTTATCTCCATTGTAAGTAATGCTTGGTTTTAGGTAGAGGCTTCTTATCATTTTGTGCATATGTTTTCAAGTGTTTTTAACAGGAATGAGTGTTGTATTTTGTCAGAAGCCTTTTCTGTATCAGTTGATATAGTCATATGACTTTTGTTACTTTTGTTATTGATATAATCAATTATTTTAATAGTTTACATTATGTTAAACCATCCCTGCATTCTTAGTATGAGTCCCACTTGTTCACAATATATAATCTTTGTGATACATTCTTGTAGTCTTCTAGTTAGTGTTTTATTTCGAATTTTTGCATCCATGTTCATTAATGAAATTGGTTTATACTTTTCTTTAAATTGCAGTTTTTTAAAATGATTGTGCCAAACAAATCACACAATATAGCATGTTTCAAACTGTATTGTTTGATTTTTGGTTCCATGTAAATGGTGAGGGGAAGAATTTTGTGTGAAGAATTACTTGGTTTTTGACAATATTATCCAATACTAGATCTTTAAGATATAGAGAATATTTAGCTCAGACTCCTTATTTTGTATATTTAAAAATTTTATTTGAACTCGGTTATAGTACTAATAGTTTGGTGTTTTGTGGCTAATGTTCTGATATATCTGTTTGAACTGGTAAATAATTTTTACCAGAGGGACAGACCACAGGCCTTTGGAGAATCATTTTTAAAAAGTTTATTTGTGTTTGTGATTGGAGTATATAGTACAGTAGTAAGTTATACCTTAACCAGTGAGATTCCCTGGTCTCCAGAATCTAATTGAGAAGAGACAAAGATATTCTTGATAATAGAATAATGGCTCTTTCTTCTCAGTTTTTTGAAGCTGATGAACAACATAAACACATGGAGGCAGAACTGAGAAGTAGACTGGAGACACTGGAGACAGAAGCAGCACAGCACCAAGCCGTCGTAGATGGTTTAACACGGAAGTACATGGAAACCATAGAAAAATTGCAAAATGACAAGGCCAAATTAGAAGTAAGCTTTCCCATTTGTTAAAAATGTCTTAAACAAGAGTGAGGTCCTTATTCTTTGTGCTTTGAAAAACAGGATGTTTTTTAAGATGAGAATCTTATCTGAAATACCTCTTAATATGCTTTTATTTACAAAATGGAAATTTTTGACTTTTCTTTTTTTAAATTCAGGTAAAATCACAAACACTAGAAAAGGAGGCCAAAGATTGTCGACTTCGAACAGAAGAATGGTATGTTTAAGGATATTGAATGTCACAAATGTAAATTTCAAGGAGCATTACAGTAGGAATTCTGAAGACCTTCTCTTGTCTTGGCTTTGCCGTTAATTAGCCATGTCTGGGCAAGTCATTTAATGTCTCTGCTTCATGTTCTTATCTGTAAAAACCAGGGGGTTAGAATAGATAACTTCTATTGTATCTCCTAGATCCATAATTTTTTATAATCTTAAGCACTTTGTTCATGTGGTCTGCATCTTAAGTATCTGACTTACGAGCATCGTTTGTGGTTTGTCTTCATGGTTTCAAAATTTTCGAGGCATAGCACCACAAGCTGCACTGTAAGGTTTATATTATTTCCTATTTTAAGTGAATTGAATCAGAAGTGTCCTGCAGATGGTCTGTGAAGTTAAGGCACTATACCAAATCTTGGCTATGCTTTAAATTTCTTTAAAATGGGCTTTGAATGAAATAAAGGTTTATGATCGTTTGGAAATATCTAAATATTTTGGTTAAAATTTTGTTTTTGTTACAATAATAAAAATAAAAATAAAACTTTATAGTTACACATATAGAATAGCTAGTGATGTTGTAGATGTATTTCATATTATTCTTTAGAGTGTAAAAAGATAAAGCCAGCTACATTTTTTTCTTTTGGTTTATTTGGCATTGAAGGGATTGCATAAATGATTCAGCAAACCCTGTTAAAAACAAAATTAAATGACAGATTTTTCTTTCCTGAGACCAGATTAATGAAACATCCCTTTATTTCCTTTACATCTTCCATCATTGGGAAAAAATGGATAATTTTGAAATCAAAAGTGAATCTCAGTTTGGAGAAAAAAACTAAGGGATGGATAAGATATTATAACCATGGTAACCTCACACTATTAAAGTCTTTCTCTAGAAGCCATAGTTTTTCAGGACTAAGGGGCTTATTGACAATTTTTTTGGTCTTTTATTTATTTAAAACTCAGCAGCTCTTCATGCTTTTTATTTCATGTTTAAGGTATGATAATCTGAAAATGAGGCAGCTTGCAGTTGATGTGTGTAAATATATGGTTTAGAATTTGATTTATAATATAAAGGGTTGTTTTTTTTTCTTACAGTCAACTTCAGTTAAATAACCTTCATGAGGATTTGTCAAGTAGATTAGAGGAATCCTTATCTATCATTAATGAAAAAGTACCTTTTAATGATACAAGTAGGTATCATACAATTTTTAAAATTCACTGTTGGGACATGTTTAGCTGAATGGTTGTTATCTATGTGGATAGAAGACAAATTGTGGCTGTTTTTTGCTCTGTTGTTTGTGTTCAAGGTTAAATCATATCTGATCAAAAACTATCATGATTTTGGGATTAAACTGCTTCTTTGCTGTTTTATGTAAAATGAAAATCTCACATGACGTGTATAACTCTCTTTGTCTTCTAGGATTTAGTCAATATAATGCTCTGAATGTTCCACTACACAATAGGAGGCATCAGGTAAACCATGAGTTGCACTTTTTTTTTCATTACTTATTCTTTTAAAAATACCAAAGAATTGATTGATCTCATTGAAGGACATTCAGTCAGAAGGTTTAACTTGTTTTTGCTTATGATTCTTGCACACAGACAGCCATCAAAAACAAAGCCCACTTAAAATTTTTTTTTCTATCTTGTGTGACTCTTGTAGTGCACTAGTTCTTTAAGTATACCACCTTTTTAGGTAAGTAGAGCTTCTAGCTGGTTAAACTATCATGTTAGACTTAGTAAGGCATTTGTGAAACACATTACTTTACTTAAGTGAAAGGGCTATAATCTCTCTTATTAGTTAGAAATGAATGTTAACATTTGGGGTGGAAGACTTAAGTTTAAATCAAAAAATCATTTATTTAGAAACATTAAGATGACTTTAAAAGGAGAAACAACTTTAAGAATTATTATGAGATAGTAGTTTGGCAGTCACATTACTATGCCCCAGTTTTAATTATGTATTTGTAATTTTAAAGCTGAAGATGCGGGATATTGCTGGGCAAGCCTTGGCTTTTATTCAAGATCTTGTGACAGCTCTTCTGAACTTTCATACCTACACAGAACAGAGAGTCCAGATTTTTCCCATCGATTCTGCCATTGATACTATATCACCATTAAATCAGAAGGTAAATTTGTCTCAGTATTTTTTTCACCTTCATATGAACAAGACATTTTACTCTTCAGATACTTTTAATCAACAAATATTTAGCACCTGTTATGTGTGATTCAGTTTAATGAGCTTTTAGTAAGTCCCTTCTGTGTGGATGGCATGATGCTAGGTGGTTGGAGGGGGTGAAGGGTGTTAGCCTTTCAAAGATTACATTCTAATTGGGTGAAAAGCCAATAACATGTCAATTAAGTAACAGCAATTTAAGAGATGTCACAAGGTAGTTCATTCTTTAAAGAATGGTATGAAAAAATGAATTGAAAGAAGAGGAATCATTAGATGGGAGTAATTGACAAAAGTTTCACATTGGATGTAGCAATTCAATTTGCTCTAAAAGAATTGGTAAGACATTGGTAGGTAAAGACAGGTGGACAAGGAAATTTTGGGGATTAGTGTGCAAAGACTGTATGTGTGTGTGTGGCGGGGGAGGAGGATGAGGATTGGAAAGAAGTGGGGTAGGAGAGACAGTGATAGTCCAGTTTACCTATAGTCAATTTACAGAGGCCATGGAAGATATGACCAGAAATATAGGTCAATGGTAGAGAATATTGAATCATTGAGCTGAGAAATTTGGGCACCATTTTGTTCATGACAGGCCATTTTAAGTTCTTGGTGTATTTTAGGGCTCAGCTACAAACACCTAAGGAAACATTGAAGAAAGCAGGAGAAACTTCCCAAACTGAGGTAACCCTCTGTTTTCCTGCAAAGGAGGCCCGTGAGTGGCATCTCCAAAATGGGACTGAAAATTCAGGGAAGGGTTACAGTTAGGAATGTCACCAGTTTCAGACACAGGGACCCTTAGGCTATGATAGAAGGAAATAGTTTAGTTTTGTGAGAGGCTGTTCCACTGATTTGGTGTATCATTGAATCAAGCTCTCACTGAGTTTCTTCGGTCCATCCTCATTCTCTGCGTCAGGTTATCTTAGTTCATTGATAGGAAGGGGTGGCATCCTACTTAAGGAAGTTTGATTCATTTTCTACCTCTGATGTTACAGTCAGGGGGATCTAAAGATCTGAGACCTGGAAAAGTCTAGATTGGCAGGTTCCAAGTATCTCAATATGGATAGCTTTCAGAGATGAGGTAGTTCGAAAGGGAGGTGTTTCCAGGGAGAAGGAGAAGAGCTAGCAAGGCCATAGATAATTTGTGTGACAGGAAGCGTTTGTTTGATGAAACTGAAAGTTTTTATAGGTTACATCATTTACCTAGATTTTTAGCAAAGCATTTAATGAAGCAGTCCTTTAGTCCTGTTTATGTGGAAAAAACGAAGAGATGTGGGTTCAGTGATAATGCAAGTAAGTGGTTCCAGAATTGATTGGAAGATTAGATACAAAACCTCCTTATTAATTGTTCTGCATCAACCCTAGTAGAGGGCTTTAAGGATTTGGATTTGACATATTGTAGGTAATGAGTTGTATAGAGACCTAAATGGCATGTTTTTCAAATTTGTGGGGAGGGAGAGCTAATTCACTGGGACACAGGATTCCAAAAGATTATGATGGGTTTGAATATTGGTTTGAACCTAATGAGATGAAATTTAATAAGAATAAATATAAAAAAAAGTAAGGATAAATACGAAGTCTCCTTACTCATGAATTTTTTTTTTTAACCCAAGTTTAAGGCAGAGTTACGGCTTTTTAGCAGTTCCTTAGAAAAAGATCTCGAGATTTTAGTGAACTGTAATCTCATTATGAGTCAGTAGTTAGATACAGTGGCCAAGAAAGTTCATATGATTTCCAGCTGCCTTAGGAGATACCTAGTATCTAAGAATTAGAAACTTTTAGTTCCTTCAAATTCTGTCGTGGTCAGATCACATCTGGACTCCTGTCTTCATTTCTTGGTGACACATTTTAGGAGGAACCCTGAGGAAAATGGCTAGGATAATGGAAGTTCTCAAATTCATGCCATTTGAGGATTGATTGGATGAATTTTCTCCAGTGGCCTGGAGGAGATGCGATAACTATTGAAAAATATTTGAAAGACTCTCATGTGAAAGAGATGTTAGACTTGAATTAGTTGTCCACTGGGGGGCAGAACCAGGAACAGTAGGCGGGAGTTGCAAAGAGGGAATTTTGGACTGATGTAAAGAAAAATTTCCCAATAATTAGAGGTCTCCAAAAGTAGAATGGGCTACTTCCAGAGGTAGTGTGCTCCCTCCTCACTTAAGACTTTTTTCAGCAAAGACTAGACTTTTTGCTGGAAAAAAGATACTTTTTTTTTCCAGGCATAAGTGGGAGTACATGGACTCTGGGGTGTCTTCTGACTCTAAACTTCAATGATTTGTGTAATAACTTGATGCTTAAGAATATGGTTCAGTTATGTGATTGAATATCCATTAAAAAAATATTCATTTACTTTTAGTTTACAACATTCAGTTCCACAATCCCTTGAGTTTCTCATTTTCTCCCCCTCTCTCTCCTACCCCCACCCCCCATGGTGACATGCAATCAAATATAGGATCTACAAATACCTTCATATAAAACATAAATCAAGTTGTAAAGAAGGATTATAACCAATGGAGTGAACAATGAGAAAGAAGAAACAAACAAAACAAAAAGAGAGCAAGTAGTTTGCTTCAGTCTGCATTCAGACTCTGTAGTTCTTTCTCTGGATGTGAATATCCCTCCCTTTCCATCATAAGTCTTTTGGAGTTGTCTTATAACCTTGCATTGCTGAGAGGAGCCCAGTCTATCAAAGTTAGTGTTACAGACACATGTTATGTGTCTGTAATTGTGTACAAAGTTTTCTTGTGAACATCCATTTTTTAAATGCCACTTAGCTTGTTGCTATATTATATCTGCTTTTGAATGAAATGTTTGTTTGTATTTAATTTAGAAGAATTATGAAAAAACTTTATGTTATAGTATCTGTATTCCTCACAAGATTTTTACTTCTGGACATAGGCAATGTGGCTCAAGATAGAATCACAGAATTTTAGGTTTGGGAAAGGCCTCAGAAGTCATTTAAGCCAATACTTATGTAAATAAAAATCCACATTTGACATACTAAGAAGTGATAATCCATGTTTCATTGCTTGAAGATCTTCAAGGAATCTACTATGAGACAGCCCATTCCACTTGGGGAGAACGAAAATTTTTAGGAATTTTTTCCTGACATCGAGCCTAATTTCCCTCCTTTTAACTTCCCATTGTTCCAATTACTAATGCCAGTTTTCAGTAAGGACAACAACAATAATGATAATAATAGGATATAGTTTATCTGAGCCTTTTGACTTGTAGTAATTAAAGGGAAGTTAAATGGTCTATCTATCCTTCCTTGTCTTGGTTAGTAATGTGTCTTAGCTTTTTTGTTTTGTTGTTTCCAGTTCAAAAGTCATTCTCTTCAGGAAGAAAATAAGCAAGATAAGAAACAGGCAGTTCTTTTCTCTAGTGTTCATTATTTTAGCCTCATCTGCTCAGTACCATCTCTTCTTTCTTTTTGATGATTTTCCCAATGTAACTTTTAAAAAAATCTCTCAATTCTGTTTATTGTCATTAGTTCCCTTGTCAATCCCAGCTCATTCTGGGCTTTTGGTATTCCTGATACCATTCTTATTGAATTGTGCAATCTTTTTTATTCATTTTTATTGTCCTTACTTCTTAAAAAGTATTTTAAAAAAATTTAAATTGGTTGATGAGTTCTCAAAGCATTAACAACATCTTTACTACTAAAATCACATATGTGGTCAAAATTCAAAACAAAACACCAGAAAAATGCCTGACATCATTAAAGAAACGTTATGGTAGTGTTTAAAGAGGGCTGGCCTCAGTAGACTGGGGTTCATTCGGGAGCTATTTTTTCCCTCTTTATATTGGACGTAATAATACCTGCACTGGGATGTTGGGAGAAAATGTCCATAAGGTTTACAAAGTGCTATATACATTTGCATTATTATTAAGACATTTTCTCTGCCACATTTTCTCTTGTCAAAATGATGAAATTGTTGACAATGTTTGAATGTAGTAGACCTGCTACACAGCATGTAATAAAGACTGAGGATAGTTAGTCACTTGTTATTGCTCTTAAACAAGGGAGATATGTTGGCACATTGACTAACTGACACAGTGATTGATTGTTTACACACACACACACACACACACACACACACACACACACACGCACACACACACACACACACACACCCCTACCCCTTCTCTTTTCCCCCCATTTTTATGTGTTACCTGTAAAGAAAGAGTGGAGTTCTTTTTAGAGGCCTAATTTGTAGTAAATCTCCATTGTACTACAATCTCAGTTAAAAAGGATGTTAGAGGCTATCCCAGGGGTGGTGAAACTGTACCTCGAGGGTACATGTGGCCCTTTAGGTCCTCAAGTGTGGCCCTTTGACTCAATCCAAAATTCACAGAACAGATCCCCTTAATAAAAGAATTTTGTTTTGTAAAACTTAGTCAAAAGGCTGCAACCCAAGGACCTGGAAAGCCTCATGTGGCATTGAGACCACAGGTTCCCCAGCCTTGGGCTAACTAATCTCTCAAATGATCTTATTTTTTATATAATATATATGTGTATATATATACATATATATGCTTTTTGGGGTGTCTTTCTTGCTGCTGCCCTTCTTTGCCTTGAATGGAAAGTAAAGATTTTGGAATCAGCCAGAGCCAGGGGCATAGAGAGGGGAGGGAGGAATCACTTTTCATTTAAAGCTTGAGTTTTCTTTCAAGGCAATTTATTCTTATCAAAACTTTCTTGAGCATTTCTTAGAGAGTCCAGTAAATTCACTCATAAACTTTATTGACATTTTTTATTTTCAATAATTTAGCTCAAAGGCCTTTTTTTCTGCTTACAGTTTTCACAGTACCTTCATGAAAATGCATCCTATGTTCGCCCTCTTGAGGAAGGAATGCTTCGCTTATTTGAGAGTATTACTGAAGATACTGTGACAGTCCTGGTAATTTCCTTCTACTTATTATTTCTGGGAAATGGGAACTCTTTTTTTGTGCAAATAATTCTATTAACCCTGTGATTATTTTTTTTTCTAGGAGACCACTGTGCAATTGAAAACTTTTTCAGAACATTTAACGTGCTATGTATCTTTTCTTAGGAAGATTCTTCCTTATCAGTTAAAAAGGTACTTTTCCCTTGAGGTCAGTCTTCATGAATTGCCTCCTTGTAGCCTGATCTCCTCAGAATATCATTAAAATAGAAAATATATTCATCTTATGTCATATCTGAACTTGTTTGATCTACTCCAGGTTTGAACTTGTATTGAAAAAAACAAACCATGGCCTGAGTAACAATGATACCTCATGCTTTCTAGTTCATAAAATTCTTTCCTCATAACAACCCTGTGAGATGTTTAACTTGAGCATCTTCATTGTATATGTAAACTAAGGCTTAGGGAGTGACTGGCTAAGGGGAAGTGTTTGAAATTCTGTTATTCTACAGATAAGCTTAAATTTCTCATGGATCATGATGCATGGAAACAATTTTAAAAAACACTATAATTGTTCTTCCTAAATAATACATTTATTAAAAATTATAAGCGTCTTTTTGTTACTTTATAGTGTTTTGGGATGTTTTACGTATTGATGTAGTCATATTAAGCCAAATCCCAGTATTGTGACAGGTAAATTTTATATGTAAATCCCTATTTTAAAATTTGAATTTATAAATGGATATTTCAGGTTTGAATAAAAAAATAATGTGGAATAAATTAGATGCTATGTTAACCCATTCAGATCTTTTTTTTTTTAGTTTTTTTTTTTTAACCCATTCGGATTTTTATAGAAAGTCTTCCTTTGGTGACCTTAAATCATCAGTCTTAAAATTTATGGGGTAAAAAAGGAAAATAATATGAAAAACATGATATTTGCTTATCCTGACTGTGAACTAAAACTTGAAAGAAAGATGAAAATCTGAGTTGGTTCACTTTTCCTTTTTTCTACAAATCATAATTTTTCCCTAATACTGTCTTTGGGCTTAACCTTTAAGGGGATGAGGGGGGAAGGGCAAGCTAAAATAAAATGGAAACTTTGTTCTGCACTAACATTAATAAGGTATTAGTGCATAAGACACTGAACGTTTTTCCCCTTGTGAAAACAAGCTTTCTTAGTTTCCTTATTTCTGTCAGTGCCAAGACTGTTTTATTACTGTGTCAAAAATTGAGAATTCTAATTTGCCTAGCTCTTCTCCTCACCTTAAGATATGTAAGTCTTGTCATTGTAAACACCAAGAAATAACAAGGCTGGAGCATAATTGAAAAAGGAACAATGGTTCATATATTGCAAAATAAAATTTGGAAAATATTTAGATATGTATCTTATGTCATAGTGAGAAAATGTAGCTAATTTTAGTTGATAGGTCTTTAGTTTTGTATTATTTGTGATAGAAATAGTAAATTTTAGATGTAAGTACTCTTCCCTAACCATATCTATCTTGTGTTTTTAAATTAAATAAAAAGTGTATAAAGGCTAGCTTATTCTTTAATTCTTTTGTTGAAATAATTTGATGTAAATGAACTTTGAATCTTAGAATTATGCTTATAAGAAAAAATTTTGGCATCAGAAAATTATAACAAAATAACTTCTTTGTTTTTTCCCCCAAATTGTTCTAATGAGGTATAGTTATCAAATATTTGAAGTAATAACTTGCATAACTTTTTACAAAGAACAATTTCAAATGCTAGCTTTTAGCTAATACTCAAGTTGTATTTTGTCAAAAACCATTTGTTTATTCAGTAGTAAATTCTCATTGCAGAGAGTTGGGTTAATTATCGCCATTGCCCTTATATTTTTCTAAACTTGAGTTTTTCAGTTGGGTTTCTCCCCATTTATGACTAATCTTTGAGAGTTGCTGGAGGTAAATAAAATCTTAACTGTGTAGTAGTAATAATGGCGAAAGTGTTTTTTTCTTTCTCTTATGCTTAAGTATTGTGATCCCAAATGAGGATAGCTGTAATGTTTAACATAATGAAAGGTCACATTTTTGCATTTCCTTAAGAAGCTGGGCAGAATTAGAAGAACTTTTGAAAAAGGTGGGGTATATGAATGTCAAGGCAAGAGGGGAAGTTTGCTTAACAGTAGTAAGTGGTTCCTTTTTTTTTGCCTGTGACAAGAGTGAGGCTTTTTATACACTACTATTGCCATTCCCCACCCTCTAAAAGAGAGATACAGTAATCCTCAGTTATGAAGTACAAGGAAAGGTAATCATGAGACTACTTCGATCTTTTAAAACATACTATGCAAATTCAGCTACTCATAAAGGATTCTAAAAGAAATCTGTACTCCAAAAAAAATCCTATGTTAACTTTACTATACAATACTCCATTCTCTCTTTCTCCCTCTCTCTTCTCCTGCCCTGTCCCCCTTTTCCCTCTCTTCTGCCATCCCTCCCTCCCTCTGTCCTGCTGTTCCTTAGCTCAGCACTCCATGGCTTGTACCCTTTCTCTCCCCCCAAACAAAACTCCAATAAAAACTAAAAGAACCCTCCTAGCAAAAGTAGAAAAATGGATGCATGGAGACCACTATTGCCACTGGATTGGGAGCTTGATGTGAGACCTCTAGTGTGGAGAGGGAAGACCTTTACTTCACTCTGTCCACTCACCTGTGTGTCTAGCCCCTGCATATCTGCCTTCTGTCCGTTTACACTTGGGTGCTGCATGTCTGTCCCTGGCCCCTGTTTGTCACTCATCCATGTCCATGTTTGACTCCCACCCCCTATCCATGTGTTCTTTCTTTTGATTCTGGCCAGGATCCCATGTGACTGACCCTGGCCCTCTTGTGTGCCAGCCTCCTCCCTCCATAGGTGTGTTGTTCATTCCTTCTTCCCTCCCTTTTTCCCTCACTTCCCCACATCCTTGGGTCAAATTTGTATTATATAAAAATCATTTTATGTAGAGGTCTACATAATGGTCTAGTTACGTAAAGCAAGAAATATCTATACCTTTAAAAAAGAAAACCTGGCTGAAATATTATGGAAGTTAAATCAGTTAGGGCTTTAAGCTATTTGAGAAGCATACAACCCAACTTGAGATATTTACAACAAGAGAATAAGTAATTTACCCCCTAGTCCAGTGGTTCTCAACCTTCCTAATGCCGAGACCCTTTAATACTTGTATGTGGGCATATCTTCATGTGGGCGGACCAGCCTGGAGATGGATAGAAGAGTGGAGTCTTAGTTCTTAAGACCATCGGGAAAATATGCCCTAGTCCTTAGGAACAATATTTTGTGTAGTATAATAGATACTACACTGATTCTAAAGCATACTTTTTGAATAGTTATCTTTCCTTGAATACATACATTCCAGACCTTCCATTCTTACTCACCTGAACTAAAAATAAAAAATGACTATCATACAAGCTTTCATTAGGAGATTTAACCTTCCAAGCAAGAAATAGATAAGAACTTTGATACTTAAAAGTTCAAACTACATTTATGTTTTGTTTTATGATCTTTCCATAATGTTCACTAAATTCACATTTTCTGATTGCAGGAATAGCCTACTTTATTGGAACTTGGACAGATGTTTATGTCAACCACAAATAATTTTGTACAAATAAGAATCTAAGCCCTACTTGTTATTGAAAATCCTATTTGTCTATTCTTTGCAATACTTATGATACTAAACTCTCTTAAAGATCCGAAGTTTATAAGCTACCTTTTTTGTTTAAACAAAGAAAATTTTGAATATGCCCTGTAAAGAAGAATTTTCCTTTGTTCTAGCATTTTAAAAACAAAAGAAAACATTCCTGCAGTCTGGTCTGTCTGAACTGAGTCCTCCAGTCACTTACTTGACTGTATTTAGAATAAAATCCAAAGAGCTGTTCCTTAAAATAAATTGTAAAAAAAGCCCTTTTTGTGGGATAAAGATGAAAGTGGAGAGAAGCTAACCAGTAATCTATATTGAGATGTGTAATTCCTTTACAAAAGACTAAGGCCAAGAGCAGCACATTTCTGTATCTGAGTATTGCACATGACAGTGTTCAGTACATTTTGTTCAATGAAAATGAGTATTTTGTTAATATATACCTAGCTTAAAATAAGATCAACTGTTTTGGTGAAATGGTATGATTTATCAAAGCAAGTGATGTTCATGCCTGGAAAAATTAACCCTGTAGGAATAGTCTAGAAAAAAGGCATACTATAATGAATTTGCATAAAATGATATAACCAGAATTTTAGAGACAGTCTCATAGAAATCCATGATTTAAAAAAATCATACATGAAATAGATATAAAAGAATGAACACTCATCAGAGGCAAACATTAAAAATTTAAATGGCTTTTTTTCTTTTAAAAAAATTCAATTATATAGGAAAACTCTAGGTACTTTAAAAATATTTAAGTTACTGCCAATGTGATACAAATGTTAATTTATATGAACTTTATTTCTGTAAAAAGAATGCTTTGTGTATAAACGTACATATGTGCATGTGTGTATATGTGTATATTTATTTATATATAAACATACTATGTACTGATTCACAAGAGACTAAAAAAATAAAAAAATCCCCAGAGTTCAGAAATGTACCTCAGCCAATTTCAAAATCTATCAAGCCACAAAAAGAGGTCACTGTCTTTGGATCAGCTCCTTATTTCTCTTAAGACTGAGAGTGTAGAACGTCCATCCTTCCTGAGTAACTGGGTATAAAATACTTGAGCTTGAACCTTGTACATTTCTTCCTGAGTGTATGTTGAATTTGAAATCACTGCGTTGTACCCAGAGCCCTCCTTCAGTATTGTAGGAGTATGTAGTATAGTGTCCTGAGCCAAATCTTTTCTCCCAGTGCATGACTACCGCAGACAAATCTTTGATAAAACAGTCTGGTCTGAGGGATTTTAATGATTGTCAATAGGGCTCTATGTTTAGACTTTCATCAAAACCAAAACATGTTACTATTTTTTCTATGTGATCACTCCCTGACCACCTGAACCATTTAAGATGTAGTCTTAAGAACCTGTGGTAGCCAACACACTATAAACTGTTTCTGGGCCTCTGTGAGTATAGCTAGTTTTGAAGAAAATTTTCTGTGCTTTGTATTAACACCAGTCACACATAAATTTTTCCTTCTAAATCCTCATTTTCTGTGAACTTGGCCAACATTTCAGTATCCAAGTAGGGATACTGGGAAGCCATTTCTTTTCCATTGCAGTAGTATAGTTCAGGAAATTTCAGTAACAGGTCCCAGAAAGGTTCTGTGGTTATTTGATTTATCATCACATGCAAGACATAAGTGGATGCAGGCTGAGCCTCCATCTTGTAAGCTCACCACCAGGTTTGGCAACAACTGTAACTACTTGTCTTAATCTTGAACGTCCTGAGGTTAAGTAGAATTACATGTTTGAAACAGAACATTTCAGGAAACTTGAACTTAAATTTAAAATTTAACTGAAATTAAACCTTTTGAAACTTGACATATGTAAAGTAATACAGTAGTGTTCTTTTGTATCCATTTTGTTATGTGCCTTACTTGACTTATGTTTACAAGAGAACTGCCTGAGAATCTCTATAAAAGGGGACTTAACTAAAACCCTTTCTTGAGCTAAGGTTTTTTCAAAATGTCCATCATTAACTCTTAGACTTATCTAATAAGATACTAATCATTTAAAGTAAACCTTTACTATATTTGTTCAGGTGAGTTAATTGGTAAAAAACAAAATTCAATATCACAAATGTTTGGTATCCTAGGGATTAAGTACATCTGAAATTTAAATAAAGTTATGCAGTTAAATCGTGAGGGGAAAAAATGGAAAGAATTTCTAAGAAATCTTTTTGATGATAATCACCAGGGCTTTCTAGTTGTACTAAAAGGTTCTCCTTCCCCGCCACCCCCCCCCCCCCAGGTAAATCCTTCTGAGGTAGCTTTTTTAGTTTTAAAATCATGAACTTTAGCTTGTGTGTGTTAGGAGTTAGTTTTCAATATATGAATGTTGATTTATCCCTTTCCACAGGTATTTTCTTTGACATAGTGATAAGTTAGAGTGAAATGTCCATTTTCCATTGTTTGTGGTTTTAAATGAGCCTCTTGTAGTAGTTTGTATTTGTGACAATAGTATCTTCTGTTGTTTTGATGAATTCCCTGTAGGAATTGTCTTATGAAATGATCTTTTTTTAATCCCAAATGGGGATATTTTGGGGACTGTTTTTGTTAGAGCCAGTACCTCTTCAAGAGAGGGTCTCAGGTAATAAGTAATTTTTGGCTTTTTGATAATATGAAGTACTGACTTCAGGATAGTAAGATAGTTGATATATACCTTTATTCTTGGTCTCAGTGGTCCATTGATAGCTGCAGCAGAAGAAGCAGCAGCAATTTTGTTTATCATTGGGGAAAAAAATGAGAACTTTATAAGACTGAATTCTTGTTTCTGTTAAATCACTCTGCTTGCACAGAGACCATGGGAAATCATTTCAGCACGTTTATTTTCCGCTTAGCAGCATATAACTATTTCAGAACTTAGGTAGTAATAAAAGCTTTACTATGGCTAGTTTAAAATCATTCAGGGTGCTCACTTTAAAAAATTTACCTATTCCTAGTTTGGAGGAAGAATGTGAATCTTCTGTTTGCACATCTGCATTAAGAGCCAGAAATCTAGAATTATACAGTGATGTGAAAAAGATGACTGCTGTGTTTGAGAAGCTCCAGACTTATATTGCTCTTCTTGCTTTGCCAAGTAAGTTTGTTTTGACTCTTATTGGTTCAAATGGAAGAACTTACTCTTCTTAGGCCTTACAAAAAGTTGAATGAAGACTTCTGAAGTCTTAAGTGGAGGAGAACAAGCATTAGGAATTCAAATCAACTTTTTACTGAATAAGCTCATCTTTAGTAGCATAATTATAATTTATTCCCTTCTGCACTTCTTTTTAAAAGCTTTTTTATCCCTGATGATTGAATGGGTAGTTAGTTATGATACTTTCTCAAGAGCTTTATAGCTTTCCTGGTGCTGAGATGTTTTAATTATCATGTATATTTAGCAGTATTGAATAAATGCTGAAATGTGTATAGTCACTGAATATAATCAGAAAAAAGAGGTATTAGAAACTACCAGTGGTTATGAGGTAAGCAGTCTTCTAAAAGGCTCACATTTGGACAAGTGTATGAAAGGTTTGGTTTCTCTTAATAATTTACTTCCTTTCTTAACTATCACAGCATTTTTGGAGATTCAAGGATTTTTTCATTCAACCAAGCAGCTGCCATTTATTAAATAGATACTTTATGCTAGATGCAACTTGAAGCATTTAAAAAATTCTTCATGTACTTTTTAAAAAGACAAAATTTATTGTGTATATTTTGATGATCATGATTTATGTCTTAATGTTCATGCACTGATTTTAGTAAACTCTTGTCGTATACAGCATACATGCTTTATGGTTTTCCATCTTCCCTTTCTAAAACTAGGTGGTGGTGATAGCTTGTATTTAATTTTTCATGGAGAATATGTTGCAAAAATGTTTAGACTTGTGATTTTGATACTTCAGGTACAAAGCCAGATGGACTACTTCGGGAAAACTATAATTCAGTATTAACACACATTGCTACAGTTCTTCAAGAATTTCATGATGTCATGAAAGGTGAGGTTCAAAAGCAGATGCAAATAAATTTTGAAATTCTTACTCATTCAGGACATTGTCAATGCTTATAAATCCCATATTAAACTTATTATTAACATTTGACTTGTATTTAAGTGCATAGCTCACTGTCCTTCTGTTCTTAATATCTGTTTTATTACTAAAACTAACAAAGATGTTGAAATATGTGAATTTTACTAGTATGTATTCTCTGTATCTTTAATGTGATCAGTTTTGGTATATTGTATAAAATGCACAATGCTCATTGTTGAATCCCACATTACAAAAATTTGAGAAAACAGGTTTAAATCCTTCTGAACTCTTAATTGTCTTATTACATTTTCTGTTATGTTTGAATTATATGTTAAGTAGGATTTATTTTATGTCATCCAGCTTAAAAAGAGATCTGTTTTAGAATTTTCATCATTATCAGTCTGTGTAAGGTTTGTTTACTTTAAAAAATGTAATCAGGAGGGCAGAAGAAATGCATCTTGTGTATTTTCTTTATCTCTTAAGACATGTTTAATAGCAATGATACTATAATACCTCCTTGACAAGTGCTTGATATTTTACATAGTTTTCACATGCATTTCCTTGTTGTAGGACCTTAATGAGTAATGTCAATCATTAACTGATTGTGCCATATGTGGAAATAGATATCAATTCAGTGGATAAGTATGTAGTACTTATGTATTTGGGTAACTTTGGGGCCCTGTTGTGGACCTCATTTATTAAATATCTGTTATATATAAAGTAGCATGGCAGTGTACATAATCTCATGTAAAGAACCTTGCTCTAGAAATTTAATATGAATTCGGGCAATTACTTTACTATTTGACCTTAAGGGTAATATTTATTTATTTATTTATTTTTATCATTTTCTGGGTGGATTAGGTATTATCCCAGGGCTTCATGAAAATAGTCTAAGATGACTATTGTGGACTAGTTAGTAGTTAGTTACTATTTTGTTGGGCATACAGGATGTGATTAGAATATCTACCCTAATCCCCCATCTCATACAGAAGAGTCAGGACCATAAAAAGGCCAAGTAATTACTATTTGTTCTCTCCTTGTAAGGACCTTATGGCAAGACATCCCCAGTTCTAGCACTGGCATAGGGGTCTTCTAAATTCTTGTTATTGTTTATTGTTTATAATTTGTTATAATTTAATTGTAATTTAAATGTAAATTGTTATAATTAAAAAATTTTAACTATGCTGTGCTGATACTAGAATTTGGTCTGTTCATGGGCACTGATGTATGAAAAAGGAGAGAGAGAGCAATAGGAAAAGAAAAAGGATTGTGGGGAAGTCACCTACATTTTTACATTTTTTTCCATGCCTAAAAGATAATGTAAAGATAACTTGATTAAAATAAAATGAAGATTCACAATATGTCCATTGTGGAGATGTTCTGTGTAACTATACATGTACGGCCTGTATTGAATTGCATGTCTTTCCAGTGGGGGTGAGTGACGAGGGAGGCAGGGAAAGAATCTAGAATTAAAGTTCTAAAATAAAATCTTAAAAATATATATGTATACATATATTATTATCATTATTATTATTTACATGCAGCTGGGAAATAAAATATACAGGCACTGGGGTAGGGAGATCTATCCTGCCCTACCAGAAAGTCAGAGGAGTAATAGGGGAGGATATAGGAGAGAGCAGATTGGGGGAGGGGCTTTACAGTGGGATTACTGTTTTGGGGTGGTGGGTAGGGGAAAGATGGGGAGAAAATTTGTAACTCAAAAAAAATTTAAAAAATAATATGAGGATTTGATGAGATCTTAGAGTGTTCTTTTGAGTTCTCTCAAAGAAAAAAAACCTATATAAATAAGCCACTTAATATTATCTCAAACCTTTCCCCTTCCTGTTTTACTCTGATTAAATGCTTGTGCTAAGATTTAGAAGGAAAGTTTTTGGGTGAAAGCAAAATTTGGAACACTTATGTGTTCTAGTCACAGCAAAAATTAAAGACTTGGTCTTTAGCATGTTATATTGTGCATCTTAAATATTATGTTGTAACTTGGCTAATGTTGAATCTTTTAGGACACTAATATTAAGTAAAATGCTTAGACATGAAATAAGAAAAGAGTTCATATCTGAGTTGTATCATTTTCTTTTTCTGGTATTAAAGTTGTCAAGAAAAGAGCTAAGAGCTAATAATCCAGACATCTGGACTTGATTGGGGTAAATAATTGAAACTGTGGATATGATGGTAGTGGTACTTTGGTAGCATTACTATTTGCAGTAAAAACTATGGCAGCCTTTTACTGTATGTACTTATTTGACAGTTTGTTAGGGATTTCATGAAAGACTGCCAGACAACTAGATTTGTTCTTACAGATTTGTAGAATTTCAGTAAACATCAGAGAGTTTGTATATAAAGTTTGGCTTACACAATAAGATAATGTTTATTTTAGTGAATAGAAAGTTATTTAAGAAATACTATTCCAGCTGAATTTTCATTTAATCAGAGGCATCCTAATGAAAGCACATACAGACTGGTCTTTTATTTTCAAAATTTTAATAGAATTTTTTGTTTTAATAATGGTCTCCTGTTTACCCCCAGATTATAGTATATTAACCATATAACTTATTAAGACTTTTGATCCATATTTTCCTATAAATAAATTATCCACATGGATCTTCTGACTTTTTTTGAAGAGGATCTTTTCCTGGACATTTTTGTATTTTTTGTATACCAATGTAGAATTATATTCAATCATCATATAATGATTATGTTGGCAGCTGCCACATGTAATGCTTTCATTATTGTAAAGCACTTATATATACATTTCAATTGATTTTGACATCAGTCTTCTGAAGTAGGTAGTATAGGTATTCTTATTTGTGTTCTACAATTGTGGAAACTGAAGGTCAGAGAGGTTCAACACCTCACGTCTTGTAAATGATGCAGGTAGCATTTGAAGCCTGGGCCTCTGTTTAGTCTGGTGCACTTTGCACGGTGCCATATTGCTGTTTCTAATGTTCTGTAGAAAGTGGGTTTTTAAAATTTTTTGCGCTTTTCTACTCTTGTGAAAATATGGGCCTCTTTTTCCAATATTTTCATCCAATAATACCAGAACCAATTATTATAAAATCCTAAATTATAAATAATAGCATTTAAAAGTAAAGATTAAAATGGCTAATACCTTCTTGGCAGTGAGATACGGAGTGGCCACTGGCAAAGATCCAGCAAGGACTCCAGGAAAGTGTGACTATGCTGGCTTTCTTGTTACAATCTAATACTTTATTTAGTTGATGTCAAAACCCTCATTAGGATCTGATAAATTCTGTTTTCATCCTGGAGGGAACTCAACGGCCAATTGTGGGAGTTTAGGGTCAACATACACGTGGAGGGAAACTGCACTATGTTAGATTGCCTTGAGAGAATAGGTGACATCTCTGGACAAGTCTCCTATAGTTCTTTCTGGTAGTGTTCCTTGGAGTCTTTTGATGACATAAATTAAGAAATTAATGAAGGGTGGAATTAGGAAAACTAATTAACAAGGGATATTTATAGATGTTTTATTTTTACTATTACCTTTCCTCTACCCCATTTGCCATTTGTAAGAGTAAATATAAAACAGTGAACATAATGTTCTAGGACCTAGGATTTCAAGACTGTTGTATGATACATATACACATATAAACATATATGTGGAGGTCATGTTAAATAACGTGAGCTTTTATTTGTGTGTTCTTTTAGATATTTCCAAGCACTATAGTCAGAAAGCTACAATAGAGCATGAACTTCCAACAGCTACTCAGAAACTTATAACAACTAATGACTGCATCCTGTCTTCAGTAGTGGCATTAACAAATGGAGCAGGAAAGGTAATTTTTCCCTTTTTATTCCTATTAACATAAAGCCCAGTTTTTAAAAAAGCATAGTACTGTGGAAAGAGTATTGGAATTGGGGTGTAGAAGGCTATAGGTTTAATCTTGGTTCTTTTATCTGTCCAGATGTTAGAATAATACTGGCATCTCGGTTGTGCAGCAGAGACAGGAGGACCTCTTGGTGTCATGCCACAGACACTGACAAGTTGTGTGTTCTTGGATAAGTCCCTTAACTGCTCCTAGCCTCAGTTTTCTCATCTGTAAAGTGATGATCACAATAGCATCTACCTTATAAGGTTCTTGTAAGGATCCAGTGACATAAAATTTGTAAAGTGCTTTGTAAAGCTTAAAATTCTATATGCATGTTAGCTATTACTACTCCTGCTACTACAGCTATTGCTATATTGGCAGCTATCCTTTAACTTTCCATGTCTCAGTTGACTCTTTTATTAAATGAGGGGTTTGCACTGGGTAGCCTTCTAATGTCCATTCCAGTTTTAATTCTAGAATCATATGAACCAGTTTGATTGAATAAAAGAATTTTGGGGATAGAAAACAGTCTGGTTTAAAAAGTTTTCTGTCAGTGAGCACTTAATAAGTATTAGTTATTATCAGCTGATATAGTCAGACCAAAGTGTGCTGTCTTAGTTTTTGCTATTTTCCCCTTAGTGTCTTAGCCACTCAGATCTAGGCAGAGTTAGAGCTCAGTTCATTGGTTTTAGTTATTGTTGCTTTTATCATATACTTAAAAAAATAGAATCTGCTGTGATCCATATGTCATAATGGATGTATCAAGCTATACAAGTGTAAGGATTGGATAGCATTGTTATTAAAGAGATTGTTTCAGCCTTATTCTGTTTCAACAAATTCACAGGTTACTACACAGTTAGTTACTTCCATCAATTTCTTGCCTTTTTTTTTTTTTGAGGGAATGCAAGGCAGTTGTGGTCAAGTGTGGTTAAGTGACTTGCCCAAGGTCACAAGGCTAGTAAGTGTTTAGTGTCTCCAGGGCTGGTGCTCTATTCACTGTGCCACCTAGCCACCCCTGTTTCATTAATTTCTATGACTGGATTTCTGAACAAAATATTATCTGATAGGTAGAACATGCTAGGTTAAAAAAAATTTTCTTGATATCATGTTATATACCTGATGAAGCTTGCTTTTTCTGAACTCCAGGAAGCTGTCATAGCAGTCTGGTCCAAATAATGCTTATGACCATGATTGAAGGCAGCAACTATTGGGTTCCTTTAGACTAGTTATTGTTGGGCTCATGGTTAGAAAACCTTCTTCATAACTTCCTATTCTGTTTCACATGTCTAGACTATATCATAAGTTTCTGTCTTTATGTTACAACAATTTCTAGAAAAGAACACAAAAAGCCCTTTGGATTCAACAAAGAATTTGTAAAAAGATCTTAAAAAAAAGAAAATCAAACCAAAACACTCCTCTGAAAAAGAAAAAAAAAAACCTTCAGACTCTCCAGATTCAACTTTTCTTTGTAACAAAAATAATCAAGCAAGTACACCCACTACAGTTTCTAGCCCTGATAAAGTATGCACCATTCTTTCCTGAGTCTCCCAGTTCTTTGCCATGGAGGAGAAAGGATTCTCATTTCCTCATCTCCAGAATAACTGTTGGTTTTTCATTTACTTAAAGGTCAGCTTCCTCTTAGTTATCCTTTCTTAGGTTCTGCTTATTTCCCTGTACATTATTTCATATGAATCTTTGGAGGTAATTTTATCTTAAATTCACTTAAAATCATTTCTAGGAAAGATGATTTGCTTGCTTTTCATAATCAATGCATATCTGACATTTAGACTCTGTCTTTGCACTGGCTGCTTAGACAGTAGACACATAGTGATTTTTTGTTAATACAACTAGCTTTGAAGTGTTAAATGTCTGTGTACTTCCAGTCACTAAAGCTTTGCTTTGTTTGAAAGGTTGAATCTTTTTTTGAGAGAACACATGGCACTTTTTTTCACTATGGAAGTTTTATAGTGGACTTTGACCAGAAGCAATAAAATTCTTCCTAAATGTTGACTGATGACAACTTAATATCTAACTGATGAACTATATTCTTAGCAAACTGTACCTTGTGCTTGTCATTCTTAAATTGAACTATATAAAGTAACTTTCAAAGCACAGATTACAACTTTTAGCATATCTTTGATGCCTTTATTTGGAAAGTGATTTTTTTAAAAGTTAAAAATATAAATGATAGAAGTTTAAACTAAGGCAGTAGTTGAAGTTAAGGAAGTAAAGTCATGAAAGGCATTCGTTGGGTAAAGCAAAATTCTCTAACTTCACGAAGAATAGAAATGACCAACAATGTGACCGGTTTGCTCCTAGGATTCAGGACACTTAACCTGTTCTTTGATCAGTTACTGTCTTGGTATTCATCCCAATTTGATGCATTTGAAGTTAGGAGCAGGGTAATGAAATTTAATTTTCATTCCCACCAATTTTCAAGCTTTTCTTTGAAAGGTGTACCTGTATGTTTGATATATTCTTTGAAAACAAAATCTGTCTTCTTGTCGTCCTTTGTTTAGATCACATCTTTCTTCAGCAGCAATGTTGACTACTTCATTGCTTCACTGAGCTATGGGCCTAAGGCAGCAGGTGGATTCATCAGTCCTCTCTCAGCAGAGTGTATGCTGCAGTACAAGCAAAAAGCTGCTAATTATATGAAGTCTTTGAAGAAGGTTAGAGAAGAGCACTTAGATGCATAGTATGGTGCAACAGAAGGGACCTTGGGGATGGCCTAGAGTCGTATCCTCTTATTATCATTCTAGAACTGAGAAGGCTCATCTAGTCCAACCCTCTGATTTTAGAACAAGGGAAACTGAGGTGCAAGGATGTTTAGTGACTTGCCCATAGTCACACAGGAGATATACATGAGAGACAGGATTTTAAACCCAGGACCTCTGATGCCAGAGCTAGTGCTCTTTTCATCATACCGTGTTCCCTCCCAGATAAAGAAACCAGAGTCCAGAAGGAGAACCTAATTTACTTGCTTAAAAATCATGCATCTAGGAAGTGATAGACCTGAGATTCTAACCAGATCCCAAGACTCCAGGTCCAGTGCCTTTTCTGCTAGACCATCATTTAAAATCAAGGAAAAGGAGGAAATACTGTTTTCAAAGTGTTTCAGGAAAATCCTTTTGGTCCATATTATTTAGACTCAACACATTTCTTTTTGGCAGTGGGTAAGGAGAGGGCCATAAATTTACCTTGACAAAAATAAAGCTTGACAAAATGTTAATGAATAAATTAACCACTGTAACTTTGGAAAGTACATGACAGGGGCGGCTAGGTGGTGCAGTGAATAGAGCACCGGCCTTGGAGTCAGGAGGACCTGAGTTCAAATCCGGCCTCACACACTTAACACACACACACACAAAAAACTAGCCGTGTGACCTTGGGCAAGTCACTTAACCCCCAACTGCCCTCCAAAAAGCAAAAAATAAAATAAAAAAAAAAGAAGTTATATTTAAAAAAAAAAAAAAAAAAAAAAAAAGAAAGTACATGACAGATATTGAACTTACTCTCAATTCCAAAATGTGTGAACTTGAAAACACGTAACATTTAGTACTCCTGTTTGTACGTGTAGAATGAGAGAAAATAGAAAAAAACACCTCTGCTTCTCCCCCTGCCCTTACTTGTTGATGATGAACTTTGCTGTAGCCCCGCTTGGAGTCGGTGCCTTATGAAGAAGCCGTGGCCAACCGTCGCATCCTGCTGAGCTCCACAGAGAGCAGAGAAGGTCTTGCACAGCAGGTATGGGATCTCAAATAACCCCGGGGATAGAAAAATGGCAATACTGATTTCACACAATGACTTTTTAAAGAGACTACAGACACACTTGCATGTTTAATGCTATGAACACAGAGAGCAGCTAGGTGGTGCAGTGGGTAGAGTGCCGAGTTTGTAGTCAGTGAGACCCAGGTTCAGATCCTGCCTCATAAAATAGCAGTGTGACTCTGGGCAAGTCACTCAGCCACTGTTTACCTTAGTTTCACCATTTGTAAAATAGGGTTTAAAAGCCAGCATCTCCCTCTGAGAGTTTTTGTGAGGATCAAATAAGGTGATAATCAGAAAGTGCCTTGCACAGTGCCTGGCACATAGTAGGTATTATGTAAATGTAGCCATAATTATTGTTGTTATTCTTAAACATGGAGGATCATTTCTGAACTCTATACTAATTGTTACATTCCTTCATGATTATATGTTTGAGTATAGTGTTCAGTTTCATAGAGGACAGTGAAAAATAGGATTTGTTCCTATTTCTGAATGAACTGTTTGCTACTATACTTAAATTAGCTATATTTGTTGATTTTTATTTTGTATTGCATTTTAAAAATTGTTATAATATATTGCTTAATATGTTAAATAGTATCTTAATTCAACTGATGACCTTAATGCCATTATTTAAGTAGCATCAGCATACTTTGGCCCTGATCATCAATTCTTTATGTAGGCGGTAGAGCTAGATGACTTTAAAGTCGTGAGACAGCATGCTTATAGACATGTCGAATCATTTTCACCTCTTACATCAGTAAAAAACTATTTAATTTTCTGTCTTTAATTGGTCGCTTGTTCTTTTTAGTGAAGATTACTGAGGTAGTTCCAAAGCAATGCTAATTTAAGATATTTCACAAATTTATTTGTTTTGTGATATCTGTCAGATTGTTACAATTGAAGAATAAAATATGTAACATGAGGCAACTTACTGTATAGCCATCTGTTATTTTCCTTGAACATTCAATTTTAGTTTCCTTTATTGAGGTACTCAATGTTGGATTTAAAATAATCAGCAAAATTCTTTTCAGACCCAAACAACACAGTGTAGAATTCTTAAAAGTTATTCCTGAATATCCTGTTTAGTTTTTGTTCCCCATTCAAAATTATACATTTAAGAGGAAAATGCAGAAATTCCTTTTTTTTTTCACCCTGGTTGCTTTTGGGCTCTGGGGAAGATGGCATCTTAGGGCACCAAGACAGACAATGGCAATCCTTTTGAATTTTGAGTAGCATAGCTAATAAGGCTAAATTTTGCTCATTGTTTTAATATTTTAGACTTTTACATTTCATATGACAAAGCAGACTTAGCTAGAAACAACTTTTCAAGGGTTGTGACCTTCTGGTTTAAAAATAAATGGAAAAACTTGTATTAAGTATAGAAACCAAGTAGCAATTCGAAAAGAAAACATTATACTCTGTTTCTTGCAGTGGTTTGTCCAGTTAAGTCTGAGCAGTTTTTTAAACATATTTGTGCTGTTTGAAGTGACTTCAATTTGCTCACATCAAATTTCTAGACCTTTCAATTTTGTTTTCATTTCATATTCAAATCAGTAATTATCTTTCAATTCTTTAGGTCCAGCAGAGTTTAGAGAAGATTGCCAAACTGGAGCAAGAGAAGGAACATTGGATGCTGGAAGCCCAGCTAGCTAAAATCAAGTTAGAGAAGGAAAACCAGAGGATGGCAGATAAGGTGAAGAATGCAAGTGGGGCCCAGCTGGTACAGAGCACCCAGGAAAATACTGTTCTGGTGAATGCCACTGTACAAGATCAGGAAGAGTCAGCTGACAAGGCTTGGCAAGAACCTGTTCAGAGTACCAGTCTGGTAAGGCTTTTTGTTCTGCCTTGGTTCATGGTGTTTCGTTGTTCTCCTCATCCTTAGTGGCAAAGGTCTTATCTGCCTTTCTGGAATGAGCATAAAAAACACATGTAGCACGTACCATGTTACTAAAGAAAGACTCCATCTATCCTGCAAAAATGCAGCCTGCTACTTAGAATGCTGTTCAAAGGGCAATACTGTCAAGAGAGAGGCATCGTCATGGTGTAGAGGAAAGGTCAGGATGGGAATTGGGGAGACCAGGAGCTGAGTCCTGCCTCTGATGTTCAATCAGCTATGTGGCTATGTGGTCCTGGGCAAGTCACTTAACCCATCTCAGCCTTAGTTTCCAGATCTGTAGAATGCTCTTTCAGTGGATGTGTAAATTCATCATTGTGGCATTCTCTCTATTCATGCTGACTTTCATTGTTCTTTTAAGTATCTCCCTATAAGTCCTACAAGGATGGGGTGGGAGATAGAGAGGGTAATCTCACTTTCTAGAGGCTTACCTCAGCATCTCTTAACATTGAGTGGCTTCCTATAGGTTATATATGTTTCCATTGGTTATCCTGAGCTTTCATTGTATATTTGTCCCAACCATCTTTTCCAGTCATAGGTCTGTCTGATAATATACCTAATGACACTTTAAGGTGCATGAATCTTCTTTGATTATGTGTTAAGATTTTCTCTTCATCTCTTCTTTGCTTTTTGGGTGACTGTGAGCTTCAATTCTTTGGTGACTATGACCATTTCATGTCTTATAACCAAATAAAGAATTTCTGTAAAGAACTTGACTGTATCTCCTAAATTAGAGATACATTTTTTTGTTATGTTATTTGGAGTTTGCCATGTCTGTTGCCTCCTGACTTTATTCTTAAAGAAAGTATTTGTGATATATAGGTATGAGTTTTCAGTTTTCAGAAGCCATCTTGGCTCTGCCCCCCATATTTATATCCTTTGACTTCATATCTGTTGGGAAATAGGTCCTATTTTTTGTAAATTTGGCTCCGTTCTCTATATATTTGAGAAATATGAGCTTTATTAGGTAAATTTACCTAATTAGGTCAAATTTTATACCCCTATTTTTCTACTTTTCTTATGATTTTGGCTGCATTCGTTTTGTTTATGGGGAAAACCCCCTTTCATTTCAGTTAATCAAAATTATCCATTATACTTCCTGTGAATTTCCATCTCTTGCTTGGTCATAAACTCAACCCTCATCTTTACTTCTGAAAGGTAATTTCTAATGTGTTTTCCTAATTTGCTTATATCACCTTTCATGCCTAAATCATATATTCATTTTGAGCTTATCTTTATATATGGTGTGGTATGATGGTCTATGTCTCATTTGTATCAGATTATTTCTAATTTTCTCAGCAGTTTTTGTCAGATGATGAGTTCTTGCCCCAGTAGCTGTGAGCTTTGTCATCCAAATCTTCCTGATTTGGAATTATAACCTATATATTTTTTCACCAGTAAACTGGGTTTGATACCTAGGTGGATTTTGTGAAATGACTGGTTCATTTAAGTGCGTAATAGCACTTAAAATTGCTGACATTTACATTGTATTTTAAAGTTTTCATAGGACTTCATACCTTTTTCAGTTGAGGTAGGTAGGTCGCAGTGGATAGAGTGCTGGGCTTGGTGTCAGAAAGACCTGAGGTCAAATGTTGCCTTAGCATAAAGATGAGACCCTGGTCAAGTTTTCTCATCTATAAAATGCAGATTAAAAAAAGCACCTACTTCCTGTAGTTGTTGTGAGGACAAAAAGAAATTATAAAGTGTTTTGCAAACCTAAAGCATGATATAAAGCTGGCTGTTATTACTTGAAGCTCACAACAACCCCGTAAGATAGGTACTAGGGGTATTATTAACCTTGTTTGACACAAGAGGAAGGTTAAGAAATTCATGCAAAGTTATACAGATAATAGATATTTGAGGTAAGGTTAAAATTGTCTTCCTAACTTTTCTTTCTAGTTTGACCTGCTACCTCTCTGGAACAGATTAGATGTGTGATACATATTGCTTAATGGTCTACAAAGAGCTTGGCTGAAAATAACCCAGTTAGATTGAAGTGCAGATGTTATCCCCATTTTACAAGTGAGCAAACTGAGGCCCAGAGCAGCTAACTGACCATTTTGTGTTCTGCTTTTTTATGCTTCCTAATCTGAATATCCATGCCTGAATTCTGTTTTTTAATAATAATTCTTTTTATTCTCTCTTTATTCTCTACCTTAGAATAAATCATTAAGTATTGAAAATAAATGTTCAATATGCCATGTGAAAACTTTTTTAAATTTTTGGTTCTGGTAGCAAGTTTGCGCCTGGTTTAAAATACAAGGTTAATTAACATGAGGCCTTCGTTTTAATATTACCTGAAGGGGGCTCTAATGTCAAGCTCATAGGGTCTATACAGATGAAAAGCCATTGGAAAAGATGTGGGTGGGGGGAGGAAGAAGTGAAATTTCTTTATATATATCCCATAGTTGCTTAAAGAAGTCTTTTAAATTGTTTCTTGTAGTGAAAATTCTAGGTTTTTTGAAAGTGCAGCATAATTTGTTATCAGTAGTGGGAGTAAGAGAGAGCAATTGAAGAAAATTCATAGATACTTGCAAATTCTTATTTTCCTCAGTTATTATGGAATTAGATTAGAAGTAAGATAGATTTAAATAATATAATCATGTACTTCATGATTAATTTCAATTTATATAAATGTCACTCCTGAGGACACGTGATGTAGTAAGTGTTTCTCAAATCAGAAGTCAACTGAAAGATGAGAAAGAGGAAGAAATGCTAGCAGGGATTGGGAGGGGCAAAAACCCAGCTACATCTGATGGGTTACTTTGACCATGTTAAAATAGTGACTAAATTAATTGGCATGTTCCTAAAAAGTTTTCCTGACTGAAAGGGAAATTAATTGAAGAAGCTACTGTTTCAGTGGATGGAAAATTATGTTCCTCTAAATACTTATAAAAGGCACTGTTGTCAGTTTTGTGATCATATTGTTTATTAGCACAAAGAATAAGCATTCATGTTAGATCTCTCTTGTTTACTGGGCAAGAGTGGGGAATTTTTAAAAAGTCAGTAAGTTATTTGCTCTTGTTATATTAACAGAGAATCCATTGAAATTTAATTTACTGAAATTTCTTTAAGTAAAAATATATGCTTCCTTTATGAAGAATGCTCTTAATTCAGTAATTGTAGCTATATTCTTTTGAAATCTTAAACTATAAACCTTTCTGGCCCCAAATTAAGGAACATTAATACATTTAAACCTACACTTTAATTTTTGTTAATGTGAATCTTACAGAAATTGATGTCTGTATCATATTGCTATCAAATGAAAGTTATAAAACTATTATTACCTTTATTCTTCTGATATTTATCTGGAACTCTTGTCCAGAGACTTGTTCCTGGTGTTTTGAGTTTGCTGGTCTTTATTATGATTACCATAGAACTACACACATTCCTGTCATTTCTTTTCTTTAGACACATCAGGCATATAAAAATGACAGGAATTAAAGGCCAAGAAACTGCTGCTTTTTTCCTCCTTATAAATCCAGTAATTTAGCGTGACTTAGTTTTTCTTGAAAAATCCTAAACAGAGAGCATTTTGATAGATTGTGCAGTTAAAAGTCATTGTTTATTCCCTGCTATGTCATGGCAGTAATAGTCAATGTATGTAATTGCCCTTAGGCAAAGCATCCTTAGTACTAGAAAAGAATCTAAGGAAAAATCTTGTTTGGATCTTAACATCCTAACAGTAAACTCCCAACACAGTTTGAAGTTGAAAATATCCCAGCCATACAAAGTATTGTGCAGTGAATTCCTAGGTTAAAAAAATTGGAGCTTATTCTAAATGATTTTTTTCTCTTGTATTCTAGATTGGAATGTTGGTGATGACGTCAGACAGTGAGGTACTGTGTCGTTGACAACTCTTGCATATTTCTCAGTTAATACCTGGCAGCATATTTGTGTAAATCAATTCCTTGAACTTCTCAGTCTCCATCTCATTTCATTTTACTGAAGATTCTTATAAATGGGAAACCAGTTTTCTTTTTTTCAGTGATGATCCATATGTTTTCCCCTCCCCATTCAATTTTAACTCTCAGTGACAAATTACAATTCTGTTTGCAATTACCTTGTTAAATGACTTGAATTAGCAATTTAGCAAGGTGCAAGCCAAACTCTTCCATAAACTCAGAGGCTTGGTATGTGAGACAAGCAGCTACATTCATTAGTCATCTTGCTTGTATCTTCTTTGTACACAGCATGATATTTGAAATTCACAATGAAAAATCAGTAAAGCCTTTCAGGGCACTGATGAGCAACATACTTAGTATCTCTTTCCCAGATTATACGAGGAGTTTCAACCAAAGTGCACTGATCAAATGAATCTACACATTGAATTTTTAATTTTAATGTATCCTTGGAAATTACTATTAAAATTGTATTTCATTCATTTTACTACCAGTCTTATTCTCAGGTGAATAGTAGACTGGATAATATTTCATAATAATAATAGTAGACTGGCAAAATCTTTACTACTGTTATAAGACTGTTGAGGATAAACTTTGACCAGCCTCTTGCTTGGTTTTAAGCAAACCAAAAAATATGTATCTGTCAGCATTATAATAATGCTGTGGACAATGAAACTTTTGAATATTGAATGGAGAAATATCCTATTATATATGAAAAGCTTTTCAAGGTACAGATTTTGAGAAAACTTCTGAGATTTTGAGAAAACTTACATGAGATTTCTCCTTTGAAAATACGGTAGAATGAATTGATGATATCTGAAGGTAGTATAAGTAGTAGGACCATGTCATTTTAGAGCTGATTAGATAGTCATCCTGGTGATTGTCTAGTCATTGACCCCATTTTATAGATGAGGAAATTGAGACCAAGAGAGGTTATTCTAGTTGGGAGCATTTTCAAATTTAAGGAAGAAAATGTTTCCCTTCCCTACTTTCTGTGTCCCACTTAGGGAGAAATACTGTACCTCTACCTTGAACTCTGTTTTTATTTTCCCTTCTGCCTTTTCCTAGCCTGGGAAAACTTGCCAGGGGCCTGAAACAGGGTTCCCATGGTCCCATTAAAATGCTCCTAAGGATGTGTCTGATGTGACAGTGTACCTGCAGGAACATCTGTCAGGCATCTGAGCAATTTAAAATAGTACAACCTTGCTATCTATAGTTCTTAGACAACATGATTTAATGTTTCACATAAAGGAAAAGCTTTTAACAGAATTGTCCAGTAATTTCATTGACTTTTTTTGAAGGTAGTGAGTTTTCTGTCACTAAAGTTATTCAAACAGAAGGTAGATATCATGTATGTTAAAGAGTTTATTCTTTGGCATAGATTTGATTTAAGTAACTTGAAGTCTAACTCTAAAATTCTTTGATTCTTTTTGTGTCTTATTTCTCTAAATGGAGGTTTATCCATGGCACTCTTGTCTCATTTCCATCTATAACTATAGAATCGTGGTAACTTTTTCTCTACTTTTCACAGAGAGACCCTTTCTATAGCTTGAACTTATATAATGAACTCTTTCCACATAAATCCCTATTGGATTGTTATACAAGGGTTATTAGTTTTCATGTTGTAAAAATTGGACTCATTTACACAGCACTGTGTATTCAGTGAACGTGTGATAAATATTTGATGATGACATAAAATAAATTAATCCTGATACTTGTGCTTTGGGCATGATTTGTCTTTTCTTTGTTCAAGGTTATGTCTGAAATGTTTAGCTTTTTTAAGCATTGTGTGAACCATGGCTAGACTTTATGCTAATTTTTGGGTTAATGAATGCCTTATAATAAAAATTGCCAAAAATGTGTCTTGTTAGATAAGCAATCAAATTTGGAATTTGAGTAACTATTTAATTGTGCTGTAGCATATTAAGTTTCTCCAAATTGTAAGCAGCATTGCTTATAAAGATTAATTAAATAGGGTGATCTACATTTTTCTCTGGTAAATTTGTTAGGAGCAGGTAAAAAGTATTGAAACATTGAGTTTCTTGTTCCTTTGTTTCTGATTACAATTACATTTCAAGATAGCAAGCAGAATAATGGACACTGGACAGGTTAGGCTTGTTTAGTCTGTCCATTGTCCTTTTCTGGTTGGGTTGCCGAAGTTTCTTCAAGATTCAGGAAAACTGTGGTTCTTTACTGAATATCAAGTCCAGTTGCAAATTGAGGGGGTGTATTTGCTTCTTTCACTGAACGTAGAGTGTCTTTTCTCTTTTGCCATTGCCACATGGTTATCTCCTTCACTAATACTGAGCCATCTCAGGAATGTTCCTTTTTCCCCAGGTTCCAGATGTTGAATCCCGTGAGGATTTAATAAAAAATCATTATATGGCAAGGATAGTGGAGCTTACATCTCAACTTCAGTTGGCTGATAGCAAATCGGTGCATTTTCATGCTGAGGTAAGTTGACAATGATCGGATCTTTTGTTATTTTCTTTCTAAGTCCCTTAGGACACTGCTAAGAAACAATACAGTAAAGTCAAAACTGTATGTCCTATAATTACTTGATCATAGTTCATACTGCTTTGTCTTATGCACCCAACAGCTAATTCCATATTTCTATTTAGGGGCCATTTTTGATTTTATAGTTTAGGGACTGAGGTATCCTCAGCTTTTTCTACGATCCTTTACAAATTTTGGTTTGAATAACTTACCACTACAAAGTCTATATATAGATAGATACCAATGGAAAGACGAGACTAGCAGTGATTTTTATGACACTCGTACAGTGTTTACAAAACAAAATCAAAACAGTTTAAAAATAAGTTATCGTTATTAATTGCCATTAAAAGTATAGAATAACACCTAGAAATATCCGTCAAAATGTGAAATTATGGACATTTGACATAATAACCTAGGGAATATTAGGAAAATATCCAGTTCTTAAAAATATTTTAAAACAATTTCCTTTTTAACAAGAATAAAATTTCACATCTCTCTCTCTCTCTCTCTCTCTCTCTCTCTCTCTCTCTCTCTCTCTCTCACACACACACACACACACACACACACACACACACACACACACGAAGGAAAAATAAAACACATATCTTTGTGGGTAAGATGAGGTCCTCCCTTGCCTAGCTCATTTTTAACTTCCAAAGATGACAATACTCTCTTCCCAACGGAAGCTTCAGCCACTGTTGAGGGGGGAGATGGGATTGGAAGATGTATATAAAAGCAACGTGGCATCCAAACTGCAGTGGCCTGCACTTTCATGTCTTCCTTCTCAGCTTTCCTTTTCCTCTTGAACCATGGTCTCCATACCAAGATACCTGGTGGTGTTCAGGATAACTTAAAAAAAAGTTGTTACACAAAGATAAAGATAAAACACTTGTTAAGTACTCACTATGTGCTGAGTTCTGAGGATACAAGCAAAAGGGAAAAAAAGACAGCCCCAGCCCTTAAGGAGCTTACATTCTAATAGAGGGACTATAGCTTATAAAAGGCATTTGGGAACAATAGAGTAGGAGTAAATCTGTTGGAAGAGAGGTGGAAAAATCTGCAGAGGGAGGAGTGGAGCCAGGACTGAAGTAAGCGTGATCTGACTAGGAAACAATGTTAAAAGTACGTTAGTTAAAAAAAAAAAAGTACATTAGTTGTATCCATGTCATAGTGCCTTGGACATAACTAGCTGTGTAATAAATGCCTGTTGAATACTTTTATTAGATATATTTATTAATTAAACTATATATGTAACAGGGTTATTGTGAAGAAAATGCTTGGTAAGGTTGGGATTGATGATATACTTGTATGTCAATAGTTTACCATTTCTTAAAAGAAAGAAGAGTACGTAGCTTACCTTTAATATGATCGTACCATTACCGTCCATTTGTTTTGACACTTAAAAGTTGCCTTCAGATGTTGTGGTTGTTGTGTGCTTCTGTTCAGTTTTGGATTCCTCTTCACTTTGCATCGCTTCATATAGATCTTCCTATCTTTCTTCGAATTCTTCACATCTCCTCAGTATTCATTTGCTGTATTTTTTTCCTATCTAAAGTCTGTTGTAAATTGTAGCATTTAATCTTGTAGGTTTTTTTTAAGTTTTAAAAGAAATAAGTAGGAAAAGACATGTAGAACTTTGCTTAATTTGTGCTTATGTATATCCTTTGTTAAAAGTGAATGGATTGGGGGGGAGGTATAGAATGAAGAAATTATGTGCATATGGAAAAAGGTCTTTGATTGGCTTTGTTCCTTTCCTGGTACAGTAAATGACAGTAGTAGCTAAGCTGGTTGACTGTTTTGGAATAGGGAGTGGAGAAAGAAGTCTTACTTCTTTTCTCTGAATGGGTAGAAACTTCTGCTAATGAGCTCCCAAAACATTTTGTTACACTTGAACATGGCTATGGTACAGACATTTAAAAATTTTCTTTGGTGTTGCCTTGTTTTATAAATAGGAAGTAGTGACTTCTTGTAGATTTTTGTTAGTATACTTAGTCTGAACATATAGGTACAGACACTGATTCTTAATGAGGTTCATCTGGATTTTCTTTGTTAGCTTCCTTGGTTTTATCAGAAAATTTTGGAAGGAAGTTAATTAAATTTTGTAGTCAGATTTACAGTTTGCACTTCAATAATATGCCTAGTTTGAGTTACAGTTATATATATATTTGTTTCTTTTTCATTCCGTTTTAGCTCTCTAAGAAAAGAATAGGAATTTTGAATATCATGTCTACTTTTTCATATTTATATAATATGTTTTAATGATAGGACTATTGGAAACATTGGTTGTTCATGCTTTCTGTACAGAAATGAAAAAAAAGTACTTAATGTCTTCTGAACCACCTTATATGATCAGAAGCCTTTATCAGTCTTAGAAATCACTACTTGCCTTGTTCAACAATGATTAAGTAACAAATATTGCATACTGGGCAGTTAGTAGAAACCACAGATGTTATTTGTCACTACCTGGTAATGGAGAAGGCACCAGCAAGTTTACCATTTGTGTTGGCTGATAAACTTTTTCACTATTCCAGGAGCAAATACAAAATGCTCTGTTTTGGGGGGCAGAGCCAAGATGGTGGCGTAGAAGCAGCAAAGCACTGCAGCTCCCACACAAACACACTAAAAAACTCATAAAATGGGACTCTAAACAGATTTTCAAGCTCCAAAACTCTCCAAAAGACAGAAAGCACATCTGTTGCTACAGGCAGCTTAGCAGGTGGGGCTCTTCTCAGCAGTCTGGGAAACCCCGGCTGGCTCAGGCCCGAGGGCAT
>CM053595.1:247473349-247506343 GCA_028646575.1 Pseudocheirus occidentalis | reverse complement strand
ACATAAAAGGGAACAGATTGTGGGAGGGGCCTTATAGTGGGATCAATGTTCTGGGCTGGGGGGTAGGGGCAAAAAGGGGAGAAAATTTGTAACTCAAAACCTTGTAGAAATGAATGATGTAACCAAGAAAATAAATTAAAATTAAAACAAACAAACAAAAAACCCCAAAATGCTCTGTTTGACATTCAAAGCCTTTTATAACCTGATCTCTCCTACCTTTCTAGTATCTTTACACCTTACTCCCCGACATAGACTTCTTGGTCCAGTGACACTGACCACCTGACTGTCCATGAACAAGATGCTCCATCTCTCAGGCTCTGGGCATTCTCTCTGACCATACCTCATGTTTGCAATGTTCTCCTTCCTCCACTCTGACTACTAAATTCCCTGACTTCCTTTAATTCCCATTTAAAATCCTGCCTCTTGTAGGAAGACTTTTCCAACCCCACTGATTTCCAGTGCGTTCCCCCTGCTATTTCCTCTTTATCCTTTGTATAGCTTGCTACGTGTATGTGTTTTTATGTTGTCTCCACTATTAGATTGTAATCTCCTTGAAGGCAGGGGATGTCTTTTGCCTCTTTTGTATCCCCACCTCTTAGCATGTTGCCTGGCACATGGTAGGTACTTAATAAATATTTATTGAATTGAATTTTGTGTGAAAATAGCTTTTTGCACTTGAATTTTTGTTTTCAGATTCTGCCTTAAGTTGAAATGAATTCAGAGAACCTTTTTTCTAGTACTAACTTAATGTTTTCTAAATTGACAGTGCCGAGCACTCTCCAAAAGATTGTCCTTAGCAGAAAAATCTAAAGATTCATTGAATGAAGAAATGAAAGTAGCTAGTCAGAACATTAGCAGACTGCAGGTAAGTTCAGAAATGTTAGTAAAGTAATTTAAATCTATGTTTTCTACTGGGTTTTCATGGACAGAAAAATCAATTTTCTATTACCAGGAGTGGTGGCAGTCAGTACTTAAAGAAATGCTTGTTTAGTAACTTATTTCCAGGTAGTTTAAATTAAAGAATGTTTAAATAAAAGTTGAGATTATTATTTTTTTCTCTGATAACATTTTACTGTGATAATATTTAATTGGCTAGACTTTAACTTTTCTCCTTTCTCTGTCCCACATGAATACTTGGTGAGTTGGAAAATGGGTTTATTCTGTTTCTTTTACTCTTTTTTTTCTTTTACCCCTTCTGATCCATAACTGATCAGCAGTGTTCTATCCTGAAATTTGACTCCTGCTGCAAGACTCTCACTCAAGATAACAAGGTCTAAAGTCCTCACTATTAGATTACTTACTTGCAGTAAAGCCTTGTCTCCAATAAGAATCTATTAAAATGAAAATATTATTCAGTACCTAGCCTAGTGTATTTTGCCGATAGAAGGTAATTAATGTTTGTTGAATGGAATTATCTCATTGCCAACACTTTAACATTTATCTTCATCAGATTGTCTATGAATGGACTATGACTAAGGGAAAACTGGGTGGGGAGGCACGCAGCCCTTAAATAAGGGGAGCAGAAGAGAATGATGGAGGAAAGGGTGTTGCCAAAGAGAGACACTTAAACTGGCCTATTTAGAAAAAACTTATACCTTGAAAATAAGATTGAACAAATGAATTTTGACAGTAAAACTTTAAATGTTGCATCGGGGGACTTTTAAAGATTAGCAGAAAGAAATTAAAAATATTTTTTAAAGCTACAAAAAAAACTTTTGTTGACACATTTTCTCTTGTTTGCTTCACAGCAGCTGCATACCTTAGTGTGTGCATGCTTGTCAGCCAAAAGCAGAGGCGGGGAACCTGCGTCCTCTAGGCTGCATATGGCCTTCTAGGTCCTTGGGTGCAGCCTTGTGACAGTCCAAGTTTTATAGAACAAGTCCTCTTATTAAAGGGATTTGTTCTGTGAAGTTTGGATTCAATCAAAGGACTGCATTTGAAGACCTAGAGGGCCACATGTGGCCTCAAGGCCTCAAGTTCCTCCTCCCTGAGCCAAAGCCTCTTTGTAGGCAGTTTAGTATCCAAAATTTTATAATCACTGAATGTAGAGAATAGTACAGAACTTTGGACAGCGAGCCACCTTTGATTCTTTTCTTCCACTGCTTAGGATGAATTGACAACTACTAAGAGGAGCTATGAGGACCAACTCAGTATGATGAGTGATCACCTTTGCAGTATGAATGAAACCTTATCCAAACAAAGGGAAGAAATTGATACACTAAAGATGTCTAGTAAGGTACGTACAAGGGGTGTGTGTTTGTTCTTCCTGGAAAGAAAAGATCCTTGTACTAATAATGTGTGTATGTGTGCATAGGTGCCCCATCTTGCATATGGATAGAGATAAGCCAGAGAGTGTAGAATAGTGGACAAGAGCTGACCTCAGAGTAAAGAAGGCTTGGGTTCATTTTCTGTCTCCACATATACTGGCTCTGTGACTCTTAGCAAGTAGCTGCTTTAGAGGAGCTCTCTGTAAGTTGCAGATAAGGTGCTGATTTTCACTAACTAGTAAGAGAGAGTTTCCTCTTCCAGGGAATTCCTTATGTCTTTGAATTCATAGGTCCAGTTCTTATCTCTATGTGTGTGTATTTGTGTATGATATAGTCCATAGGCTGTTATATATAATATTTTTGTTTTCATTTTAGTGCTAAGCCATGTAATATTAAAAGTCAAAAAGCATTTTGTGGAAGTAGTTGTAAACCATTTTCTCATACAGCATGTGTACTCTCATTTAATAGATTCTGTGTCTTAAAGTAGAACATCAGGTTCTTTGTGAAATTCTATGCCAGGAAGATCTGAACTCTGAAGTCCTGTACAGTGTTTACTGATTAACATCTTTATTCCTTATAGTGTGCTTGCTGTTATATGGGTGACAAACTGAACAGAGTAGCTTAGGTCCCTGAAAAGATTATTTCTGTGTGTTTATGTAAAAAGAAAAATGCTTTTGTGACAGTTCTTTACAGTTCAGGGCCAGGGTTCCTTGATTATCTTCCTGATTGTGAGAAGATGGATTAAGTAGATGTCATGTGATATATTTATATTATTACACATAAGTTGATATATATGCAGAAAAAAGGGAGTTGCAACTCAGTGAAAGAATTGCACATAGACCCTCCTTGGAGAGGCAAATAAAGGAGTTGGCAGAGTTAATTTTATTGTGTATACAAAGGAAATAGGAAAATTCATTTCATGAGACATTTGCTCATCTTTTATTGCATGACTCATATTGATTATTGCAAGTGACTACCATTAAAAAAATTGAAATTTCGACGCCAGGGTCACAAAGGATGGAAAAGAGGGGAAATTTTATGAAGAACTTGATAAAAATCTCCAAATTAAATCAGCATATACATACTTTGGTACTTGGTGATTTTCATGCAGAAATGGGCATAGTGAAACAATGTGTTGGAAAATATAATTTGTTGTCTACAGAGAAACTTGCACTTACATATCATAAATACATTATTTGAAAAAAAGAATTAGGAGGTATTGGAAATAGTGGGCACCAAATGATATCACAGAAAGGAAATTAATTATATTTTGAGAGATCTGAGTCCTCAGATCAGCTGTGTCTGGTCAGACCATTAATGATATATAGATAGATAGATAGCTATATGGCAGATAAAAAAATTAATATGAAATAGAAGAACAAAAATGAGAAGAAAGTATGATGTGCAGTGAAAATAGGTCTAATGTCATTGACTTAGGAAAACAATGTTGAAAAAATAGGAAATGAATGAAAGAATGTATATCACTATCAACCATTTCTTAAACTAAATTACCAGAGGAGCCCAGAAATTACCCAGCCACCAAATATTTGACTTGCAAAACAATAGTATTACCAAGAGCAGTTTAGAACATAATTCTATTTTGTAAATATATAAACCCAAATATATAAACCCAAATATAAATATTTTATAAACTTGATTTTAGACCTTAGAGAGAAACCTAATGGAAATATATGAGTGGTATTGTCTCATAGAACAGTAAGAAGCTACAGAGGGAAAAAGGAGTTCAAAGGAAGCTTGGTAAGAATTAATTCAACAAGGTGAAGACATCCTTGGGACATTTAAGGATGAAATTAGAAGGAAGACAACAAACACTAAAAAACAGAAAAATCTGTAAAAATTCTTATGGCAAAGTCTTATCAACAGATAGTTATTAAGCACTTAGTATGGATACAAAGAAGGACAAAAGGCCCTGCCCACCAAGACCTCACAATCTAATGGGGCAGATCATTCACAGACTACTGTGTACACACAAGCTGTAGACAGGATACAGTGGAGATAATCAGTAGAGTTCCTAGCATTCAGTGGGATTGGAAAAAGCCTCTGCTTTGTAAGGGGGCGGTACGTACTTTACCACACAGGATTTGATTAGTACTAATACTGCATGTTCTTTTGCTGGCAGCTGGTGGCACAATGAGTAGAACATTGGGTCTTGAGTCAAGAAGACTTGAGTTCAAATGTGACCTCAAGTCACCTAACTTTTGCCTACCTCAGTTTCCTCATCAGTAACCTGGGGATAATGACAGCTCCTGCCTCCCAGAATTGTTGTGAGACTCATTAAATGAGATGATATTTGTAAAGTGCTTTGCAAACTTAAAAGCCTGTATTAATGTTAACTGTTGCAGAAGAGGAGGAAATGACTGAGAAAAGAAAGACAGAAAAAGCAGCTGAACTAGAATTAAGTATAGTAAGAGAAGGTTCACGATGGAGGCCACACAATTTTGAGGTAGTTGAGGGATCTATTCTCAAGTTAGCTAAAAGGGAGGAGGATACCAAAGGTGTCGGGGAAAAAAATCTCAGGTCTTTAAAGACTGTCCCTTCCCCCTACCCTACCCCACAAAACCCAAAGTCATGAACTGCTGATCCATATGCTTACTTTCCCCTTTATGCAAATTTTATAAGGTTATAAAAAGGTAATAGGCAGTTTCCATAAATGTTATTCTATAGTAGATCCTATCTCTACTCTCTACATTTGATTCAGACTATTGAGAATACAGGATCTCACTGCTTATTGTGTTTGACTATGAAAATAAGTTTGGTTCAGTAGAGCAAAATGCCATCTGAAAGGTAAACTTAATTCCATGCATAAATCAAAATGATGCATAGTGAGGATGCTCTGGCCCACTATTCCAGAACCAGGCTGGCTGTGTCTATCTTGGTTCTAGGGATACTCTGAGAGGCTTGAGGTTATTTCTTTCCTAATGGTAGTAGCTTGAGCACCCAGCATTTGTGTCACCGCTATTGGCCACCAGTGACTAGCACCGCAATATTATCTAACCAATTAATTAGCTTTTTCTAAGGAGTATTTACTTTGAAGACATAGCAGTAACAAAAGTACAAATATATCCCTACTACTCTTTCCTATCCTGCCTTTGTCTCTGATAAGAGTGATCTTGGAGTAAACTCGGTTCTTATATAACATTGGTCTTGCCAAATACCAAATGGAGCAAGACTATTGGATGGGTCCCCTTAGCTCCCACCAAACTGTGTCTCAAAGGTCATTTCTTGCTCCTTGGAGCATTGATGCTGAACTGGCTGTAGAGCTCAGAATAGATTTTGACTCCTGGGATTCTTCCCCAGGAATCTGGAAGTTTATGGTCACAAACTCTCTAAATTCCCAAGGACAAGAGTGTGTGGATTAATCTCCTTTGTTGTTGTTCAGTTGTTTCAGTCATGTCCATCTCTTTGTGATCCCATTTTGGGGTTTTCTTGGCAAAGATACTGAAGTGGTTTGCCATTTCCTTCTCCAGTTCATTTTGCAGATGAGGAACTGGGACAGAACTGGTTAATTCACTTGCCCAGGGTCACACAGCTGGTAAATGTGTGAGGTCAGATTTTAACTCCTGAAGATGAACTTCTCATTCAAAGTGAGTGCCCTATCTACTATTCTGCCTCCTTTATCTAGAATGAAAATAATGAAGCAAACAAAGAATGAGATTACATGGTTTTAGGAGGAGAAGGTACAAAACCTCCTGGTACCATATTGTCTTTTACCAGACGCAACCAGCAAAGGAGTCAAACCAACATAGTCAGCTGGAGAGAAAATGGCTGAGGTTCTTGCCACTAGTCCATTTTGAATGCTTCTGCAGCCAGTCAGAAATTCCTCTCCAGCATGTGGGTAGCTGACTAGAACCAGTTACAGAAGTGTCTCTGAGGTTCTTCTATGATATGTCATCATGACTCTTTTGAAGGCTTTCTCTTCATATGGGAAGATGACCTCAGAGATGTTCTGAGTATGTGCCAGATCCCCATGACATATGTAAGATTCTATGAAAGATCTAACCAAGAAAACTTGTCATTAATATCAGGTGGAAAACAAGGAAATGTATTCTTGCCAAAAGTGTTTGGCACCATCAGAGAAGATACCTAGTACAGAGTCAGATGGAAGAGTAATTCTCATTAGATGGTAAAGGCCAACAGATGCACCTTTTTGTAGATGACATTGTAGTGAGTGCATCAAGCCCTAGAACATGACATATCCTCTGAAATTTAGTCATAGTCACTGAAAAGATTTAAGCCTAACTACGTAAAATCAAATTGATTATAGCTATAGAATGTCTGTTGTCCAGACTATTAAATGGATATTCCATAGAGCCCATTTAAAACATCCACGTGTGCACACATGTGTGCACACACACACACACATACTCACTCACACACTGAGAACTGGGCTAGGAGCTAACCAGGAGCAGGAAGACAACCTTTAGGTGGCCTTTAGGAAATTGGACAGTTGTCTTTATGATCCCAAGGCTTCCCCTGAAACAAGACTTTCTCTTTAACATGGTTTTCTTCTACTGATGATGTATGTTAGTCCTTGTAGGAAGTAATTCATTCAGCTTTGGAACCTACTGAATGGTTAAATTGTTTTGACTGGTAAGTGCAAGCTCATCTGGCTGATCTCAACAGTGCTTCACATTCTGTACACATGAACTATCTTCCCATTGCCCCATTTCTTCCCACCTGGAACAATATCTTTCTCTAACTCCACTCTTGTACAAACTAGTCTTTTTCTCTTTCTCTGAAGGACTTAGTCTGTTCAGTTTGGGAATTACTCCTGGGGGGCTGAGCTGTCTTGATGAGTAAGTGAGCACAAACTCATCTAGCTGAACCCTGACCAGACTATTCTTCACATCCAACCAAGCTATCCATTTAAGCCATCTTGTCATCTTGCTCTTTGCCTTGCTGCCATTAGTTAGTCATCCTACCCTCTACCACCTCATCTTACCTTCTACCCCTTACTCTGAACAGTAGTCAAATTAACATTTTTGCTTCTGGAAAAGAATATGTCACTTGCTGTCCTATGGATCAGCTCACTATCCCATTAATTCTGAGACCAAAGTTCCCTTCCCTGGCTACCATTCCCATGTTTTAATGTAAGCTCTTTGTGGCCAGAGGTCACATCACTTTTCTATTTCTATCTCCAGGACTTAGCATGTTTTGTCTGGAACATAAGAAGCACTTTATATATTTTTATTCATTGATGGATATGAGCCGTAGAACCTTATTCTCCAAAGAAAGGAACTTGAGTATCTTCCATAAGATAATGGAGAAGCACCTGGTGGGTATGAGTGGGCTCCAGCACATTGCAAATGAAGACTTGGTAGCGCAAAGGGTATCATGAGGGAAATGTATGACTGGAAAAGAAGATAGGCTAATCATATAGAAAGAGTGAGGAATAACTGATATATAAGCCCGTGTAGACCATTGATATTCACACAGTGTCAACAGTATGTGAAGAAAGCCCCCATTGAGTTGGGTGTACCTTTTGTATTGAATACATAAATATGAATTGCAAGGGGCAAGTATAGATGAGCTATGATCTTTATCTGTGGAGGTCTAAGAGCAATCAAGTTCAGCAGATACTTAGCACTTAGTAACTTAGGGCTAAGTATGTATGGGGTATATACGTATGTATGTATGTACATATGTATGTATGTATGTATGTATGTAGGCTGAGGCCCAGACTACAGTCAGAGGGATTGGCGTTGGCAAAGGAGGGAAGGAAGAGGAGATGCTGCAAAAATATTTTGAAGTCTGGAGTAACGGAACTGAGGGAGATGGCAGATGGTCTTGATTTTTCTCAGTAAAGGATTTAAGATCCTCTACTGAGAAGGAGCTTAAGGAAGGTGTAAAGGATTGAGAGAGAATGTTTGGAATAATGACTGTGCAAGTGACACCAAGTCAGTCTAGAAGTCAGTCCAGGAAGACAAAAAAGATTTCTGTGTTACAGTGAAGACCCAGTTGAGACCTGGTGACAAGAACTTGTCATGGGTCCAAGTGGCAAGACTGCATTATTTCCTTCAGCAGTTAGGAGCAGAGAAGGTGAATGATGAGGGTGGGACCCAGGGCATAAAAAGTGAGAGTAGAGTGAGTCTAGGAAGTCAAGTCAAGAATGGAAGATGGCTTATGGTCATACTGTCTTACTCTGGGCTGAAGACTTTGAAAAGAAAATGAGACCAAAGAAGGAGCGATGGGCTTGAACTGGGAGCAGTGACTGGGGGTCACAGTGGCAATGAAGAATATGTTTGGGAATAGTTGAGGCAGAGGGAGAGATGAAAAGACAAGAGACAGTGATCAGAAAAGCGAGTATCAGCATTCAAATATGTGAAAATAGTATAAATTGGAGGTGATGGTAAGGACTAAGGTACGTGACTATACCTGTGTGGAGCTGACGTGGAGTGAAGCTATAGTAAGGAAATTGATGAACTGAAAGATAGGGTGTTTATGAGGCTGTCAAGACAAGCATGAAGTCCTCCCTAAGGAAGGGTAGTAGTTGGGATGGAGACGACTAAGCCAGGTACTAAGCTCTTTGACGAAGGAGGGTGAGTGACTTTGGGACCAGGACATGAAAGTCACAAGGATCTGGACAGGGCCACGTTGACAGATTGTGTGATTCTCAAAGGGAGAGAAGTTTCTGAATGCTTGTAGTATGGCAGTCCCTACAAGTAATAGTAGGGTGCAAGGAATGTGCTTGAGGGATGTGAAGAAAGGATCAGCCAGTCCTGGAGAGTATGTCCAGAGATGAGGTGTTTCTGGAAGTTAGATTTCTGTGAGTACAAAAAAAAGACAGAAAGAAGGAGAGGGAGAATCTGAGGAGGTGAATTTCAGGATAGAGATTCTGGGGAACTAAGTGGAAGGGAAGGACAGAGTAAAAGAGGCCCTGGGGGGGGGGTTAATGTGCTGAGGAGGGGCCACAAAGGACGGTTAGTTACCATTACACCTTGGTGGATTATAACTCTGAATCACAAGGTTTGGGGAGTCAAAGGTGGTGATTTGCTAGTTGTGAGTTATGGAACTGCTACTAATCTAGATTCCAGCAGACTGGCTGATTATTGGAGAACCTCTCTGGAAATTAATTCTATTAGTATGTAGGAATTTTTACTTTGTACCAGTCTGCTTCTCATTGTAATTTTATGGTATTTGCTTGACCCTTTGGTTATCATGGAAACTGTTTTTGTATGTGTCTCTCTGAAGGCATCATGCAAAGAGAGAAGACAAACCAGTATGATGCTTTTTTTATGGCCTCTGCGATGGTAGATATACCTCAGAAAACTGGGTTTGGAGCATATCTTTCAGACTTCTCTTGTGTTGGCCCTATCTGCTCATGTTCTCACAGTGTCCTCAGTTTAGTAAGTAACACAAGTTTACCGAATGAGATGGAGAGATGACTTCATCTGCAGCACCTTGGTGCCCTTTATCTTGCTATTTTGCTGATGTTTGCTATTTTGTGGATTTTTTTTTTTCCTTTTGGAGGGCAATTGGTTTAAGTGACATTGCCTAAGGTCATGTGCCTAGTTTTGTGTTAAGTGTCTGAGGCCGAATTTGAACTCAGGTCCTCCTGACTCCAGGGCCAGTGCTCTATACATTGTGCCACCTAGCCGCCCTGGATTTTTGTTTGTTTGTTTGTGCATGGTAGTAAAGTCTAAATTGCTGTTAAGGTCTTTTAAACCAAGGTTGAGTTCAGAATTAGAGTAGGAATATCCTATTGAGCATATTAGTGATAGGGAACAAGTTTTGTTGGTTCAAATGGTAACTTTAAACTTAGCATTACAGAAGCCTACATTTTGGGTTTCCTCGTAGAAATAATTTACTAAACTATAGTTTTAACAGAGGGTGTGTTTCATCTCCCATTATTCGGATAAGAAGTAATAGATTCTTGGGAAATTGATCTCTCCATATTGGTTGGAGAGACGTTTTTACCTAAGCTGAATAAAATGTGTTGAGTTCTATTTCTGCATTGCCCTCCAAGTATTTAGATTTTGGTTACTTTAAGCACATAGGGTATTTTCAAGTGAATTCTAGATCCTTAAATAAAAACTTTTCAATGTATTTCTCAAACCATCTAACACCAGTAGTTAATAAAAGTCAGTCCATTCATGTATTTCTCTTCTAGATTGTTAGATTGCATTTTAGACATTTACATGCTGATTTCTCTCTTTTTGTTTGGTACCTATTTTTTCCTGTTTGTTGTTAATTCTGTTTGTCTGATAAAGCCTCAGGCTGTTATTGAATCAGCACTCTCACCATTGACTACCACAGAAACGTCCTGAAGAAGTTTTGGCCACCATTAGCGTGTTCTTTGTAGTGTATGCGTTTCCCACTTGTATTGATTCCATTAAATACTTACATTTAATAGTTAAATGTAGGAATATGATTAAAAATGGTTTCCTGAGGATACTTGTTGATTAACCTTTTTCCCTCTCTTTCAAATAAAGCCATGTATGCTTATTCAGACTTAATACAACAACGGGAAAAGCCATTTAAGCAACAAAGAAGAGTGCTGGTGAAAAGATTTTTTGCCAGCTTTATATAGCCCCTTAGATTAAAATATAAGTGTAGTTTTGTTGGATGCCAAGTCAGTAGTTTTCTCATTGTAACTGATAGGTGGAAATAGCAGGGGGAATAACAAAAGAGTGGGAAGGAAGGATTGGTGAAATGTACAGAAACACAATAATAAGTAGAAGAAATGTTAGATGACTTAAGAAAATAAAAATTGGTTTACAAATGGAGCATTACTTTTTGGAAGCCAAATTGTTAAAATATGACATATATTTAGAGTTATAAGGAATTTGAGAAATTATCTAGGCCAACCTCTTTTACTTGAGCTCAGGAGGGAGGTTAGATGACTTGACCAAGGTCACACAATGTTCAAATTTAGTAAATATTAATTAAGTACTTAGTGTGTACAGTACAGGTTACAGTAATTGTAACATGTATTGGATTGTAATACATGTTATGTAATAATTACATTAGAGTTGTAAAACAACCCTCATTCTGTGAGGCTCACAGAAGAAGGTGCTTACCCAAAGGAAGGATCAGGGAAATATTTATTTAACAATTGAGATCTGAGTTGGATTCAAAGTTTGGTCAGGAATTCAGCAGTTATACAGGGAAGAAGGACCTTCTAAGCTTACATAACATTATGAGCTGAGGCATGGACAGAAAATTCCAGGGCATATTCAGGGATCAGGAAGAAGAAATATGAAATAAGACTGGAATGCTAGAGGGGTTCCAGATTGTGTAGGACTTTGAATGTCAAGTATTGCAATTTGAACTTTGTTTGAGAGGTATTAGACTACCAGTCTGAGGTATTTTGAGCAGAGGCAAGTCATGACTATATCTATACATCAGAAAGAATGTTATGATATCAGTATGAAGGATGGATTGGGGTTGAGGGGAAATAGAGGTGTGAAGACCTATGAAGAAGCAAATACAAATGTCCAGGTGGGTGATTAATGGAGACTTATATTAGGAGGAATAAAACAGAGCATATGGATCTGAAAAATGTCAGATTGACAAGATTTGGTAACTGATTGGTTGAATTCTAGAAGAGAAGGAGCAGGGAGAATTAAAGATAACCAGCACTCGTATTTGCAGTATCACTTAGACTTCATGGAAGATCTGGCACTCACGATGAGCTTTTTGGGAAGAGGAATATTGAATGTGGAGATAAGGTGCAAATACATGGCAGCAGATGGGGATGGGGAAGGGGAGGTGTTGCCTTTGTGAGCACAGCAAGGTGAGATATGACAAGGTCAGGTTGGGAAATAACTTGTAGCTGAACTTGACTGAAATGTAAAATGTATGAAGAAGAGGAATGTGAAATAAAATCTAAAAAGGCAGGTTGCAACCAAATTGTGCATGTTTTAAATACCAGACTAAGGAGTTTGGAGAAATAGGGAGCCAGGGATGATTTTTGAGCAGTGGAAATGGCCAGTCCTATGTATTTAGGAAGAATTTTGGGGCTGTGTGAAGCCTTGCCTAGAAAGAGGAGAGCCTGAAGCCAGTAACATCAGTTGGTGACTATTATAACAGAACAAGATGTAACCTGTCCTGTAGACTGTTGGAGATAGGGGTCTGGAGATCACAAGACAGGTCAGGACTGGAAATTAATATTTAGGAGACTTAGAAAAGGTAATGGAAACCAGGAGAGTGAATAATATCTGATTCAACAGATCTTTATTAAATACCTACTATGTTTAAGGGACTGATGGTACAGATACAAAGAAGAAACAGACCCAGTCTTCGAAGACCTTATATTCAGCTGGGGAACACAGCAAAGAATCACAGATTTAGAACTGGAAGGCACCCAAGAGGAGATCTAGATATAGAAATCTAACAAGGAGTTCAGTCAGTCAGGAAAAGCTTCCTATAAAAGATGGTGCTTGAATTCAGTGTTGAAGGAAACTGAGCATTTTAGGAGGCCAGTATGAGAAGGGTGTATATTCTGAGTATGGGCAGCAACTGCCAGGCTGATACACAAAAGTCAGAGATAGCCTGGGCACAGCTAGTAGTCTAGTTTGGCTGGATCGTAGAGTTTGTGAAAGAGAAATGTGAAAGAAGTCTGGGACTGCCAGTTGGAGCCAGATGTGAAGGGCTTTAAATAGCAGCATGAGTTTGTATTTTATTGTAAAGACATTAGGGAGTCACTAAAATTTTTTGAACAGGAGAATGACATAGTCATACCTTTACTTTAGGAAGATTATTTTGGCAATTGTGTGGAATATGTAATAGGAAGGGAAGAGACTAGAAGTAGGGATGCCAATTAATAGACTTTAGCAGTAATTCAGGCAAAAGGTGATAAGGACCCTGTACTAGAGGGGTGGCAGTGTGATTGGAGAGAATGGGATTTGGTGCAAAAGATGGTGGAGGTAGAATGAACAGAACTTGACAACTGCTTGGATATAATTGATAAGGGAGAGGGAAGCATCAAGAGTGACTCTATGGTGGTGAATCTGGATGACTAGAAGGACAGTAGTAGTGCTCTTCACAGAAACAGGGAATTGGAAGAGTGTTCTCTTTGGGGAGATGGCTCCCATATTGGGCATGTTAATCAAACTTAGCATGTTAGGATTGCCTATTGGACCTCTAGGTGGTGATGTCCATCAGGCAGTTGTTATATGAGATGGTAGTTCAGGGGAGAGATTAGGGCTTGATTTGAGAATCATTGGAAAATGGTGTTAATTGAACCTGTGGGAGATAATGTGTCCATCTAGACCAGCAATTCTCAATCTGTGGTTTATGTTCAATTTGTAACAATGAAAATACATCCTGCATTTCAGATATTTACATTATGATTCATAACAGTAGCAAAATTACAGTTATGAAGTAGCAATGAAAATAATTTTATGGTTGGGGATCACCACAACGTGAGAAACTGTATTAAAGGGTCATGCATTAGGAAGGTTGAGAACCACTGCTTTAGACGAAGGGTGCATAGAGAAGAAAAGCAACGATATTTCCTTGAAGGAAGAAACTTATGGGACAGAAGTTGTAAGATGATTGAGCAAAAGGAAAATACAAAGGAGAATGTAATACAAGAGTAAAATAAGGGAACTTGAAGAGAGCAGCTTCCTGCAAGAGGGAAGAGAAAGGATGCAGTAGAAGGGAGTGGTCAGTATTGTCAGAAAATTGCTGGAGAGGGAAGAGAAGAAGGCCAGGGACAAAAAAACTTTTGGTATATACCTGATGAAATGTGATAACTTGGTTTATTAACTGTGAAGTATATTTTTCCTTTAAATTTGTTTTCTAATTATTGATGTTTTTCTTCATACAGGGCAATTCTAAAAAGAACAAAAGTCGATAGTTTACAAATAGTTGGGTCAGTCAGGTGACTGTCCTTTCTGATGCTGCTGCTGCCCAGAACTGCAGGTGCTGAAAATCCTTGTCCATTTCTGGAGTCAGCCTTTTAAAAAAAACTGAAGTATTATTGGACCTAGTAACAAGTCAGTGCTGTATATGGCTTTGAAAAAATTAGAATGTATTTGTAACCAGTAAAGTAAATGTAGAATTTGATGTCAACAATAAAATGCAGAACAATACACAATACCATGGATCTTGTAGAAATTTCCTTAAACTGTTTTTACTGTGCACTTTTTAAGATTAGGCTTTAATTTCGGTATGTAAGAACAAAAAAAATTTTTGTATATTTTCAAACTCAATTATAAGGTAACAGATTTGGTATCAGTGCAATAGATGTATGTTTCTGGATAAAATGTTGAAATTAGCAACTTTTCGCTGTTTATTGCTATAATTGAAAGCAGTCTCCAGATTCTTTATGGAAATTTTTCCATTATTTTTTTGACCATTCAAACTTAGTTCTCATGGGTTTATTATTGTCTCTATTTCCCAAATCACTCTCTGTATTAGAATGATTAGCTTATGGAAGTTGACGTCAATAAATTCATACTAAAAGCAAGTTGTTTCTGTCTTTGTAATGTATGTTTGATGATGGAAACTAAAAACTTTTGAGATATGTCAAAATTAGTCAAAACCTTAAAATGTCTTTCTGATAGCTTTGTGTCATTTGAATTAGATTCAGTCATTCCACATTAACTTTTTAAAAAGAGTCCTTTCCCATTCCTTCTTGTTATCGTCCAGCTCCCCCACATGTGACTGTGTCCAAATTTTGCTGCTATTGCTTCCTTCATAGCACTGTTTGCATTTGTCTGCCTTTCTATTCCTGTAGTCGAATACCTTAGATCGACATTTGTGTATCTTAAAAGTACATTACTAAAACCTCGTCAGATAGAAAGGTGTGATTTTTTTTTAGATTGATCTAACAGAACATTGATAAGAAAAGTCTTTCAGTTCTTCTGTAACTTCAGCATATGAAGGCAAAGATAGCAATATTTAATTGATGATGTTTTAGAAAACATCTGGCACAGCAGCATTCCGTGTCTGGGAATAGTTTGTTCTAAAATAAGGGAAGCTTCTGTTCTCGGCGAAGAGCCATGTCCTTAGATGTTAAGGAGATAAGTGGGAAACCTTGCCATTAAAGTGGCTGCCACTTTGTCTTTAATTTTTAAGTAATTTAGTAATTAGCTACAAATTGGGATATTAGTTTGAAGTCAGAGCCTTATATTGCTTGTAGCCCATGTGAACTTTTGAAATAAAGGCTTTGAATGGATAGTCCTAGAAAGCTATTCTCTTCATAATTAGAACTTTTAAAAAAGAGAAAAAGGAAATTATCTCCTAAATGGAAACTTGCTGGATGCCCTTGCTTCATTTGCAGGCTACAAGGTAAAAAAAGACAGCATGGATTTAGTATTCGCTCCTGCCATATCATCTTGGCATAGCTTTTATCTTTTTTTTTACTGGTAGCACTGAACTCATCTCTGAGTCCATTTCTAGTGTTTACATAGGAAACAGTATGTAGTGGTATGGCTAAGTGGAGGCATTCCATTGGCTCACGAACAGCAGCTTAAGGAGATATTTTGATTCTGCATGGAGCATAACTTCACCAAACTCATGTCTCACTTGGCATCACAGGCAATCTGTGCTGAGCAAATGCCGAAGAATATGCTTACGGGTAGCACTCTGTGACATCGTTTATTGTCTCAAGCCACTATTTGTGTCTTGTTTTATTTGGTTTTTCATCTGTTTACATTTGTCTTCTCAACCAGAGTGTAAGCTCCTTGGGGGCAGGGACCGAGTCTCAGATGTCTCTGTATCCCCTATAGTGCTTACCACAGTGCCTTGCACACAATAGGCGCACAATAAATGTTTGTTGGATGATTGATTGTTGAGTGAATACATTTTGGGGGGGTTGGTCAAATAAAGGCATATGCAGAAGCAACCTGCCATTCCAACCAAAGAGGGAAAATGGTGTTTTCATTGTGCTTCCTTTTACACTTTATAACTAGGTCAGGCAAAAAGGTCATTTAGAAGGTATAGTGCTTACTGCATTTAATTGATCAGCTGGCAGTTGGGTCATTCAACTTGCCTGGTAAGTGTTCATTGTGCCCTATAAATCATTGTATTCAATTGACATTTTTGTTTCAGACAGCTGTTATTTATTTGCTATAAATCTGTTCCCAGAAAATACTTGGGTTTGCTAAAATTAGAGGCCAATGGCAGAAAGTTGGTTTAGCAGTGGTGACTTTCCTGCCTTCAGGCTAGCTAGCATCACATGCTACAGTTGCTAAAAATGTGCCTGGCCAGAAACTTTAAGCTTTCCTTTTTCTCTAGCAGATTTTTTAAAGTGTAATTGAAGCTGCTAGATATCTGACCTTTTATGAATATGGTGCTTAATGGACTACTACTGTCTTCAGCGGGAAGGAATGAAACCAAACATAGAAATTGCTCCAAAAGTCTTTAGAGAATAATCTTTTCTGGGATTCAGGACTAAGTTTTCCCAGTTCAGTGGAATTCAGTTCTTGATAATTTTTTTTAATATTCTTATTATGAATCTATTTAGATTGATCCTGAAAGCTGTAACTTGTCTTTTCAGAGTTAATGCATTTTGAAGAGTTCTCTAAGTCTGTCTGCTTTGTTACTGGGATAGAGACTGGATCTGTGATTTCACTGGGATAGAGTACTCCCTGATAAGGAATTTCTCTTTGTTATAGCAACCCCCAGTTTGGCAGATCCCTTCTTAGATACATAGATAGTTTTAGGTGATAACTCAGAGAAAGCTAGGCTTGCTGGTAAAGAAATTGCTAATATTTTCGTTTCTGGAGCTTACAAAGAAGAAAGTAAAATGGCACTGAGTTCACTGGAGTCAGCTAAAAAAATGCTAGTTAACCCAGGACCACAGTGTTTTTATTTTCTAACTTTAGAAAAAAATTTTCTTTTGCCATTTTAATTCCTTTTCAGTTTCTGATTATGAGTTGATTATTTCAGTTTTGGAAGGGTAGTCAGTGAACATACGTGTGTGTATAAATATACACACAATGCCTATATGTGTGTGTATGTGTGTGTATATATATACATACATACATACATTTACCTTTCTGATGGAATTGGCATAGGTAATTACTGTAAAACAACTTTAGAACAAATTGTGACAACATTTAAGAACAGAAACTAGGAATTTTAGTCTGATAGAGAGCTCAGTCTGAGTTAGGTGCTCTGTAGATAGGACTAGGTGGACTGTAAAATTTTAGGGCAGGTGAGGACCTTGTAGACACAGCTGAAGAATTTGCTTCCTACTTTACTGAGAAACTCAAGGCTGGTTCCAGTGATCTCCCTTTGGTCATCATCTCATGACTGTTTTACTTCATCCCTTACTATTTTCTCATTCACTCCTTTCTGTGATGAGATGGTCATTTTCTTTAAGGCCAACCCCACTACATGAACTGTTTAGTATTTTTTCCCTAAATTTAATTGGGAACCAAATTTTTTTTTCTACTTAGAACAGAAAATGATTATTATATGCAATTAAAAATCTTCTTATGCACAACTTGATTTTTTAAAAAAATGATATACCAGATTCAGTATGTTCCTTTCAAAGCTCTTCTGCCTTACTGCCTTTTTGTATAAGCCATTGAATGAGTCTGTCAGTGTATGTATCTTGCAGGCACCTCCTACTGTCACTGAATTGAACCCGGAGTCGAATGGAAGAAGAAAGGTGGACTACATTTTGTAGTCCAGTTGTACAGTGCCTTCAATGATGCCAAACTTGAGAATTCCAGAGGCAGGAGATGAACTGTACCCAAGGGGGTTCATGTTTACTACCTTAGAAGCAGCTAGGTGGCTTACTGGACAAAGCATTGAATCTGGAATTGGAAAGCATTTAAGTGTGAGCTTCTTAAGCACTTAAGTTCAAATCCTGCCTCAGACACCTATAACTATGACCCCGAGCAAGCCACTTAACTATGGTCTGCCTCAGTTTCTTCAACTGTAAAATGGAGATGACAGTAGCATGTATCTCCAAGGGTTGTGAGGGGCAAGTGAGATAACATGAGACAGCCGTAAAGTGCTATGCAAATTCTCTTACCAACTGCTAATATAGTAAAAGCCTTACATTGTATGAGGCTTTATACCAAAACATCTTGTTTGTTATTGTTGAGTTGTTTTTCAGTTTTGTCTGCCTCTTCATGACCGCATTTGGGGTTTTCTTGGCAGAGATACTGAAGTGGTTTGCCATTTCCTCCTCCAGCTCATTTTACAGGGGGAAAACAGGGTGAAGTGACTTGCCCAGGTTACACAACTTGTAAGTGTCTGAGGCTGGATTTGAACTCAGGAAAATGAATCTTCAAGATACCAGGCCCTGCACTCTATCTACTACCCTTGTTATTTGTCACCAAATCACAGAATCTTGGAAGTGGAAGAGGGAACTTAAGAGGTCAAATGGTGCAGTCTATAACTGAGGAAGAATTCTTTGCCCACCACCACCCAGTGGTCATCTAGCCTTTGCCTGAGGTCTCTCTACCTCCAAGGGTGGTTCATTCTGAGCCAGCTCTAATTGAATCCCATTTTTTTCCCCATTAAATCACACCCAAATTCGCTTCTATTCACTTTGAACTGTTGCTCTGCCCTTTGTGGCCAGGCAAAACAAATACAGTCCTTCTGTCATGTGACATCCTGCTAGGTTTGTAAAGACAGCTATGCTATCTCCTCCCCACCTTCTAAATGCCTGCCCGTCTCACTTCTTTCTATGAAAATCTGACCTCTTTTTCTAGGATGAAATTGAATCTCACTTCTTCAGGAAGGCTCCTCTGATTGCCCCAACCCTCGGTGTTCTCTCTGTCTTCTCAAATAGTCCTTAGGGCAGTGGTTCTCAACATTTTTCATGGCATGACCCTTTAATACTCTTATGTGGGCATGTCTGCATGTAGGTGGACTCGCCTGGAGACAGATAGAGGAGGGATGTCCCAGCTCCTCAGACCATTGTGACCCCTGTGACCCCTGTGAAAGGGTTGTTCTACCCCCAAAGGGGTCGTGACTCAGGTTGTAAACCACTGGCTTAGGGTCTGTACCATAATTGTGTCTGTAATTATTTAACTTCCTTTGTTTTATAACTCACTATTGTTTTATCTGTGCCATTCTTTCTTTCCAATTGTAATGTAAACTTCTAGAAAGCAAGATCAGTGCCTTAGAATTGTGTGGTTTTTTAATATCCCATATAGCACCTACAGTGTAGTGTTGAGCATAAAGGAGACACAATATGAATTTGATTGAAGAGAAATTTTTCCTAGCTAGAGACTGTGGATTTATCATAGACATTAGAACTAAAAGTAATCTTAGAGACCATATAGACCATCCCGTTTTACAGATGAGGAAGCTAAGGTTCAAGGTCATAGAAGGAGTTAATTTTATTTCAATCCTGCTTTGGGCTGATTTCTCACAGAACAAGGCTGCCACTCTTTATTTGCTTATTGTAAATTGGTCAGGATACAGGAAGTAAAGTAAAATTAGGTCACAGCTGGTGATGAATGGTTATAATGACTTTGCTATTGAGTCTAGGCCAGGCTGTTTACCAATATTTTGATACAATAAGACTTTACCGGAAAGTCTCTTAGAAATATGCACTAAAGTATGTAGGAAATAAATCTTGTGTTTATGAAACGGGTGACCTTTGAGGCAGTGCTGAGTTTCATGCAATGGGGAGAATATGTCCTCGCAAAAGATAAACTGTTTTCTAGTGTCTAGTGTTTAGATAATTATAATTTGATTTATTTTCCTCAAATGCTTAGTGACTTTTCTAGAATATCTTGATAACTGTTGCCTAGATTAAGCTATTCATTTCAGAGATAGTAAAATTAAAAAGTAAACCTAGAAGGATTTTTATTTAAATGGCATTGGTAATTTAGACTGTAGAAGTTAGGCTTAAGAAATTACATTTTAGTTACATGTTCCAATATTACATTAAAAACATAACAAAAGAGTGTATTTCTGATTTTTTTTTTCCATGCATGCTTATCTTGTGACTCCTTCTAGACCAGGGGTGGGAAACCTGGAATCTAGAGGCCACAAATGGACCTCTAGATCCTCAAATGCAGCCATTTGACTGAATCCAAACTTAACAAAACAAATCTCTATAATAAAAAGATTTATTATGTAAAATTTGTATTCTAGCCAAAAGGCTGCTCCCAGGGACCTAGAATGCCACATTCAGGCTTGAGGCCTCAGGTTCCTTACTCCTGTTCTAGACTGTAAGTACCATATTCAGCAAAGGGATGAATATAAAACCCACCACTTCTGAACTTTCTGTTTTTGTTAAGGGCACTATCATTCCTCCAGTTGTCTAGGTTTACAAGCTCAGAATCACCTTTGGTTTGGCATTCTCTCTCACTCACACCTCTGCATCTGGTCAGTTGCTAAGTTTTGTCGATTTACCTCCATGGCATCATCTCTTGCATTTGTCCTTTGTTTCTGCTCCCACTCCGCTACCTTCTGAGTTCAAGCACTTACCTCCTCTTACCTGATCTGTTGCAAGGGCTTTCTGATTCTCCTCCCTCCTTTTAGTCTTTCCCCTTTCCAACCCATCTTTTAAACAGCTGCCAAAATAATCTTAAACAAGTCTGACCATCTTTCCTGCTCAAGAATTTTCAATGGCTTCCTGAATTCTCCAGGATAAGATCTAAACTCCTCAGCTTGGCATTTAAAGCCATTCAAATCTGGCTCCAGCCTACCTTTTAAGACTTATTTCACAGTATTTCCCTTCATATACACAATATATTAAATCTCAAACTGCCAAGCTTGATTTTCCTTGAACTCACCAGTCCACCTCCACACCTTTGCATATCCTATCTTCCATTCTTGGAATGCATTCAAATCCCTTCATCTCTGTAAGAATTCTTAGCTTCCTTCAAGGATCAGCTGCTACCTTCTATCAGAGATCTTTTCTGACCTTTAATCTCCAGTTCTTAGTGTATGATCTCTTTCCAAATTATCTTGTACTTACATATCTATGTATGTGTTATATCTCCTAGTAACATGTAAGCTCCTTAAGAGAAGAGACTATTTTTTAATTTTGTCTTTGTATTCTCAGCTTATTACATAGTGCCACCCATATATTAGGGGCTTATCAAATTTAATTGGATGAGTTGTTAACTCATTAAAAAAAAGCCATACTATGAATGGGTATTGTTTTTATGGTATGGATTTCCCATCTTGAGCATGTCTTATGCAGATCATTTTGTCAACAGTAAAAACACTTAAGAGGAAAGGAGCTAACGTACTTCTCTCTTTGCCTCCCTTTTATATTTCTTAAAAAAAAATTTTTTTTTTGCCTTTTTTTAGCGGGGAGGGCAGTTGGGGTTAAGTGACTTGCCCAAGGTCACATGGCTAGTTTTTTTGTGTTAAGTGTCTGAGGCCAGATTTGAATTCAGGTCCCCCTGACTCCAGGGCCGGTGCTCTATTCACTGTGCCACCTAGCCGCCCCCTTTTCTATTTCTTTACCTCCATGTTCTCACATTATTTTTATTCCTTTCCTTCCTTATTCTCCCTCTACTTCCATTTTTTCTCATTCACTCCTTCCTTTTTTCCTTTTTGCTATCTTTTTACTTTTTTCCTACCCTTTTCTCATTCTTCCTATCTCTCCCTTTTTCATACCTTTTCTTTTAAATTTTTCTTCTTTTCTTAACAAACACCAAACATATCTCTTGTGAGGGATAATTTATAGTGAAGTTTCCTCATTCTGAAAAATCAAATCTAGAATGGCTTCAGTATTCGCTAGGCCTATGTTTAGAGGTCATCTGACCTTCCAGGAATCTGGGACTTAGAGCAGTGGAGACTCTCCCGGGTGCTACCTCAGCACAAGATAAGTCAAATAAGGAAAAGACTGCTTCCTTGGCCTTTCATCGGATACCCACATGTTTCTAGGTCCTTTGCCTCAAAGATAGATTCCCACGTTTAGTTTGTGGGCCAGCCTGCCTACCAGTAAGAGTGAAGGCCGATTGAGGGGTTGGGTTTCTGCATTAAAACCATGGGCTTGCTTCTACCTGTTGCTCTTTCCCTGGCAGACGCCATGTGAGCCACAGGGACAGAGTCCTTTCTCATGAAAAGAATAAAGACCTTTTCTGACCTCAGATTCAGACTCTGAACTCTTTTGTCTCACACACTCCTTTCTTCCACTTTTACCTTCCTTTCCCATCGTATTCTCTTCCTTCTCCCTTTTTCTTTTCCTTATTTCTCAGTCCTTTCCCCCTCCTACACTTCTTTTCACATCATCCCCTTCTGTAACTACTTCTGCTCTAGTTCCTTTCTAATTCCATTGATGGTGCCACCCCTCCACATTGAGTCTTTAGTTGCTAAACCAACTTTTTTTGCCTAGTGATTAGTGCTTTAATTAGTTCTTATTCTCTTTTTTTCCTCTTTAATGATAAAGCTTGATTTACAAGCCCTGGAACCAAGAGCTGCTCTATCTACACTTGGCATTGGAGGTAGTCAGTGTGGAATCTATTATGGCTACTGGGACTTTGATCACAGGACTCATGTAGGGCAGGAGTAGTGTGTTTAGGAAACATCCAAACAATACTTGGGGCAAAGGTTTGGTGTGGAAGCAGGAGGTGGGCTAGGGTAGTATGTGTCAAAGACAAAGACTTACAGTGCTTGGGAAGGAATCCTTTGCCTTTGGCCTTAAGCAAGAAAATAACCGGAAGAAAAGGGGTCTGAGTGGAGAGGTCGTCATAAAACCTGTGGGGCTCAGGCATTGAAACAGATGGAATTTCTAAATGGGGGAGGGGGATAAGAAGTGTCTCTTAGATCCTAGGTGTTTGAATTCTTCTCTTGGGCTGTTTTTTCCACATTCCTAGCAGAATACTATGAAATGGATACCCAATAAATGCTTGCTAATTGATCATTCTGTAGAATGAAGGTGATTTTTGCTCTCCTTACTTCCCTGGAATGTTATGAGGATCAGATCAGACTGAAAGCTTTTTTACAACAGAGTAATATATAAGCACAAATCTTTTTGTAATTATTATTCTTTTTGTATTTGGAGAGTCCACTTTGATAGCGTTAAAAGAGCACTGGATTGCAGGTAGTGTTGGTGAAACTTGAGTTCTCTTATCAGCTCTACAACTAATTTATTCTATGACTAGACAAGTCACTTCATCTTTCTGAGCCTATAAAATGAGATATTTGATTAGATACTATTTCAGATCTCTTCTTGGTCTAACATGTTTGTCTACTAAATGATATTAAGTTAGTTTTTTTGGGCTTGTTTCTGTTTGAGGGCAGGAATCATGTATTTTCTTGTATCTTTCATAATGGTTGGCACAGGGTTAGGCTAGTGAAGACAGTTAATTAAAAAAACTCATGTGCAAACCAAACTCTTATTTCTCTTAAGCACCAGCCCACCCAGCCACATTAGCTCCTGCTGACTTTTTGGGTGTGTTTTAATGACAGCACTTTTTGCTAGTTGCCTATTTTGCTACCTGTTCACCTTGATTCTTCCTTCTCCCTCCATCCCCATATCCCACCAGTTTTCAGGTCATTTTACTTCTGTTTAAATGCTTTCACATCTGTGCTGCAGCTTCATCTCTCCAACCAGTTCTTCTGTCAGAATCATTTTTCACTTATATCTCTGATAACATATTGGGAGTGGATGGGTTGGGAGGAACATCCTCTATGAGTTTTGACTGTTTAGCCTGGTATCAAGAACCTTTATGGTTCGCCCCCAACCTACATTCTTAGCCTACCCGGAGTACCTCCTCCTGTGACCGGTGGGGATTCGCTCTTTTTTGTCCTAAGCCTGGAATGGCTCGCTCTTCCCTGTCTTCATCTTCACCTACTGAAACACTGGTGGATCTTTCAGGATTCACTTTAGTCGCTGCCATTCCAATTCCTGTTTGAGTCACTATTACAATCAGAAACTAATCTTTCCCTACTTCGAAATGGCCTTAGCACTTTACACCTCCTTTACCTACACATTGTGTGCTATTTTGTATTACATTTGCTGTGTTGCTGGCTTATCTCGCCTTTACGTTGTCATTTTCTTGAGCGCAGGAGTTAGTGCTAGGTGATGTGGGGGATGGAGCTCACCTCCATATCTCTTGCATATGTTGTGCCTTTTGCTCAGATGATTGACACACAGAATTTCCAGGAGAAAATACAAAGTGTGTGTGTGTGTGTGTGTGTGTGTGTGTGTGTGTGTTCTAGTTTTTTTGGCTGCTTAGTTTAGTTTGGGGGGGAGGGATCTCCGAGCTACTTATCTTGGCTGCCAGATTCTAGCAGCAATACCAAGAGTCAAGTAAGTAACGGGACTAAGTTAGGTTGTGAGTACAGATGGTGGGGGGAAACTGAGGATCACAAACTAATGGGGTATTTAGGGGGAACTAGAGGGGAGAGGGAAAAGCGAGAGAGAGGGAAGGCGAAGAGACCGGGAAGGAGCACTAGGAGGTCTTTCTAGGGTCTCCGACTGCCGGGTCCTGGCCCCCTTCCTGGCTCGGCACCGCCCCCTCTTCTAACCCCTCCTTTCCTTCCCCGCCCCTCTTCTGCAACCCCCACTCCCCTCTCCTCCTCCTTCTCCTCTCCTTCTCCTCTCCTGGATGGCTGCAGCCGCTGGAGCTGGAGACTGCATTCTGCTGGTGAGTGACCCTGCCCTGGAGCATGGCTGGGGACGTGGATAGGGGAGAGGGGAGAGAAGTGAGATTTGCGACCCTTCCTGTCCCAAGAGGTGCCTCCCTAGAGTCTGCAGGATGGAACTAGACCTTGGATTTCAGAGCCGTTGGGGAAGCAGGACCGCTCCCACTTCTCCCAAAGCCACCTTCTTTCTCCTGGCACCCTGCCATCGTGGCCCCTCTGACATCCCTGCCCACCCCTCCAGCTTGGAAGGTGCTAATGGGGTGGGGAAGGCTTTCCCCGCATTCCCATATTGTGGGGTCTGCTCTGGCAGACGGGCTGGAGAGAGTAAGAAGTTTGGAGGGGTGCGCCCCTCCCCCCAACCTTTTATGTGTAAGAAATTCTGGATGGAAATAGGGACACATAATCAATTGTAGGAGTCGAGGAGGAGCCCTGTGCAATTGGGAGCCTGATTCTGGGGATTGGAAGAAAAGAGGAATAGATCTTATCACCTTTATCACCTCCGCAAGCATTTGGGGTATCTCTAACTTCAACAGGCAGCTACCTACTGAGTCCAACTCGTATTTCTGAGTGTGGGGAGAGCTAGGGTGTACCGCACTTTCCAGGGGGCAGACTTTGATTTGCAGGTTAGCGTCACTAAGTTCTTCTGTAAGTCGTGCTGGGCAGATTTCTTTTTCATGCCTGCTATCCACAGTCCTGCCACTCACTATTCTCTCTCTTCCCCACCTCTATCCCCATTCCCCCCTCCCTATCCCTCTCTTTTTGGTAAGGCTGCTTGGGTCTCTACGTTTTCCCCTCTCCTTTCTCAGCTTCTGCGACAGACGATTTAGTTGTTCTGTGTGTCTTTGTTTTCCTCCTAATCCTCTTTAGGTGATGAGCTTCTGCCAGCGGCTTCTAGAGCCAAACAGATAGGTAGCCTTTTCCACTGGCAGCTGTCTTTTGCCAACATCGAATAACATTCACTCATGATTTGGTTAGTAGTGCAGAATTAAAGGTCCCATCAAAACAAAGTTTGCAAATTCAGGGAGAAACCCAAGCACCTTTTTCTCCAGGGACTTCCACAAAATTGTATTTCCTTTGGTTGCGGAATCTTCGTTGTGCATCCAGCCCTGCCTTCTTTCAGGAATGAGGATGCTTCACTTAATAGGATTTTCCAAGTTAGACAAGGAAGAAAAAGAAGAGAGGCTTGCTCAAGGTATAACCCAACTCAGTCCTTCAAAATCCAAAGAATTCAATGCCATCATTCCTTAACTATGTTATTGGAAGATGGAAGCTCAGATGTAGCTTGTTTTCATACTGCTTAGTAGAATGTTATAACCTCCTTGAAGTCTGGGAATTTTTAATTTGCCTGACATAAACCACAGCATTCACTGGCCCTTCACTGCTTGGCACGTTCACTTTGTTGCATTCCTCTCCCTCCCCCACCTCTCCCCAGCACACACACTCTCACTTTTAAATGGGGTCCTGTAAAAAGAAGGCAACTCAATTGCTAAAGTGAGCAGTTCCACAAACAAAAACCAGCCTCTCTTATTTTTAACCCCAGGCTGCCTTTTCAGCCTGAATACGGTTGGATGGAAAATGTTGTGGATGGTTATGTGGTTTTTCTCTCCACTCTCATTAAGGTTGAATCACCGTTTCCATGACAGGATAAATTGTCAGGGTGGCTAGAATGGACTTGTAAATTCCGGGATGAGTCCCTGCTCCAGTGCTGAAAGACATTTTTTTCCCTATGAAATTTGCAGTGTTGATGCCAGTAAACCGTGTGGAGGCCACTGTTTCAGTTTGGATAATTGGACTTGACTTCTTTATAAGGAAAGAACCATTTAAATGTAAACAAGTTATCAGCAGGGATTTTTTTTAGCTTGCTTAAGAAAATAAACTTTTATTTAGCAGTTAGGGTTAGCAGTTCCTAAATTCTTGTTTATGCAAACACATTGTTTACACATAAATGATGCATTTTAAAAACAAATTGTTTACACATAAACAAGGGATATTACAGATTCCATTCACCTCTAATCATTATGATCTAGATGCTAGTCTCTACGTTCTAGAACAATCTTTTGTTAGCATAGCTTTGTCAAAATAGCCTACATAATTGTCTACCTCATTGAAAATAACAGTTTTAGCTAAAAATTATGCAATTCAATTTTTCCATCAGTTCTGAGTTGTCTTCCCCATGAGTATCAATTTAGCATGGTTAGAGTTTACTATTGTACTTTGAAGAAAGACAGTAAATCAATTCAGGTGTCCCAGTGATTTCCATGAAAAAGAAAGCATTCTCTAAAATAGTATGTTTGGAAAGTTATTGCTTTAGCTGCAACATTCCCCTCCCCTCCAGCCCCCGCCCCCCACAACGACTTTTATAGTGTTTTTAATGTTCTGATGAACAAGTATTTGGAAATATTCTGTTTAGAAAGATATTGCCCTCCCTTTGTGTTTAGTTTTCCTGTCACTTCACAGAATCTGGTAAAATGAGTTTTCTCACTTGATAGGCATCCTTTAACACACAATTCAAATACTACCTGCCCATCATTCTCAGAAATGTTACACCTCTCCTTTGTACTTACTCTGTGTTATCATTATTTCTATATATGTCATATTTCATTACTGTTCACCCGGTACTGTGCTGCGTGCTATGGGAGATGGAATGAAAGTCTGTGCCTTTATACTAAATAAATAAACAAATACATAAATAGCTAGCATTTATATAGTGCTTAATATGTGCCAGGCAATGTGCTAAGTGTTTTACAAATATCTCTTTTATCCTTACAACCACCCTGAGAGGTAGGTGTTACTATTATCCCATTTTCCATTTGAGGAGAGTGAGGCAGAAAGAGATAAAGTGACTTGCCCTAGGTCACACAGCTAGTAAGTGACTGAGGCCAAATTTGAACTCGAGGCCTGACTCCAGGCCCAGCTCTCTATCCTCTAGAATTATACAGTAAGGTTGGAGAGATGACATATAGCTAAAATAAATGTGTAATTAAATGTCAGATGGGTGTTATCAGACAGTGAAAGCTATAGGAGTTCAGAGGAAGGAGAGAGAACTTTGGGATGGAGTAGCCAAGGAATGCTTTAAATAAACAGTCAGGATCCTGATGGGAAAGGGGAAGGGAGGAGATCTATATTATGGAAAGAAACTGGAGAATTATGGGTGCATAAATTTCTTGTTCTGTGCGATTTCAGGGTTAGGGCCGGGACTATCTTCCAAGGCAGAAATAAATTGACTACAAATGCATGGTATAGGAGAAAAGGGTTCCGTGTAAGGTCAACAAGAGACAGATTACGTTTGTTGTGGTGGCGGTGGTTTAGTCGTTTTACTCCTGTCCAGTTTTTCATGATCCTGTTTGGAGTTTTCTTGGCAAAGATACTGGAGTAGTTGATTGCCTATCGGTTAAAGGCTTCCAGAGACGAGACTCCTGGTCTTGGTGCTAGCAGAAGGGATTTGGGGGGAGGATGAACCTGGATGACTCTCAGCCCTGTGTCCAGAAGTAATGGATTCTCCCTTCCCATAAGGTCTCCCCATAAGAAATTTCACTGATGGCAATAAGGTAAAGGAGAACGGGCAGCAGAATCCTTTCTCCTTGAGAAGGAGTTTGTAACTTTCCCCTTTGCTCCCTTCACTACCTCCCCTCCCCACCAGTCCCTAGCAGCTCTCCTTGAAATTCTCTTCAATTCACCTTTCCTTTAACCTCTTCTTCCCACCTGTAGTCTGTCATCCGGTTAAAAGGATTTCTTAAGTGATTATTACATGTCAGACGCAGTGTTGAGTCAGAAGATAACAAAGAAAGGCAAAACAGGCATTTCCCTTGAAAAGTTCACATTCTTTATGGGAGAGACATGTAAATTCCAAGGCAAGGTGCATATGAGATGTATCCAGAGTAGCTGGAAGGTGATCTCAGAGACAAAGGCATTCAGAGCAGCTGGGGGACCAGAAGGACCAGATGGGATTTGAGCTGGCTTAAAGAAAGCCAGGGAAAACACAAGACAGAAATGAAATGAGGGAAGAAGAGCATTCCAGGCCCAGGGGAGGGCAAGGATTCGAAGGCACCCAGATGGAAGCTGGAGATACAGTGGCCTGTTTGAGGAACTACAGGCTGGCCAGGATATGTGGGTCATAGAGTTTATGGAGGAAAGTTAGGCGTAAGAAGACTGGAAAGGTGGGAAGGGGCAAGTCATGATGATATGCTAAACAGAGGACTTTGTATGTATGCCTACATATACATATATGTGTGCGTGTACATGCACAATACATATACACACATATATGTAAACAAGATCATATCATATGTGTGTGTGTATATATCTGTGTGTGTGTATGTGATCTTGGAGGTAAGTAATAGGGATTTATTATGGGCATTTAATGAATTACTGATACAGGCCAACCTGTACTTTAGGAAAATCACTTTGGCAGCTCTCTCTACACCTCTTTTCCATTACCAGCTAACACACCTGTTAGACATGTTGTGAAATGGAAAAAGACTGAACAAACAAACAAACCCGACTGCTGTTCTTCTGTATAAATTGTGTTTTCTTTCTGTGGGATATGAGCATTAATTATTTTGTCTCTACTAGCTGGGATGAACCTATACTGAGCCATCCCTACTTTCTCCCCTTGGGACCAACAACATGGATCTGTGAAACAGCTGGGCATCATTAGGAGTCAATCTATCATTGGAATGAGGGTCACTTGGTGTCCAGGCAACACGGCTTTTCTCTTTTTGAAGCCAAAGTTTCCATCAGTTAATTAGGCAATAATCAATAAGCAGTTATTAAGTGCCTACTCTGTGCCAGGCATTGTAGATGGGCAGTCTGAATTACCACCCTCATTAACACTGTCTAACTCAACTGACCGAACCAGTCCTAACTGGGCAACTTAGAGTCACACCTCGATGACCTAGTCTAAGAGAGAAGAAAACGAGCACAGAGGATTGAAAACAACGCAAAGTCTAATAATTGTTATTTGGTTTGACATAGATCCACAAACGCAATTGTTCTTTATTCCTTCAGACCTAGCAGAAACTTTGACTGATACAGAGTGCTCTCTCTTTGCAAAGTTGTTTTGTCAGAAAGAGAAATAAAACATTTGTGGGTTTGTTTGATTTTTTGCAAACAGAAACTCTTTACTAAAATGAGTTGAGAGCCACAAAAGGATAAAACTTTCAGGATGGTCATACCCCCATACAAATAACTATGGCTCAGACTACAAAAATAATTTTTCCATTGCAAAGCTGAGCCAAGAGTTACATGGAAGCAACATGGAAGCATAATTTAAAACAGCAGAAGCCCAGAAATTCAAAGCTAAGGTTGATACTTTGGCCTTAGCTCATTTCTTTGAACCTTTTTGGTCTTTGCCATGACTCACATTAAGGACTGATTTGTAGGGACAGGTATGTGGTAATTCATGTTGTAAACCTTATTGTTGTGGGATTTTGTTCAGTGTTAAGCCAAATAAAGGATAATGCTTAATCTCACATCTTTACTACCAGGAAGCTCCCCCTTATTTAATTCAAGATCTTATGCTTCCAATTGCTTAGAGACCCCCATGGACTTTTTCTAAACGTCCTCTAATTTCACTTCTAGTGAAGGCTTCTGTAGGAGGTGCTGGATCTACTTTCATTCAGAATAGCATTCTGGATGTCAGGCATTCTGGATTTTGTGAAAATTGTTCTGGAAAACAAAAACAGACTTTTCTGGGAAATGGTTGATAATACTGGAAGTCTCAGCTTCCTGGATGGCACAGATTAGACTTCATTGGGGGTTTTTCTGTCCTGGCTAGAAAAGTAATTAATTTTTTTTCCCTAAGCTTCAGATCTCTGTCTTCATCAACATAATAAATGCTTTCTGATTGACTGTCTTGTTAGCTGACCAAATGGTGGTTATGGATCCATAGAAGAGTTTGAAACATATACCCAGCAGCCCCCAAACATATACTTGATCAAATTTGTTTCCGTTTTTATACCTTCCCTGCAGCGTGGTGTACTACAGAATTGGCAAACATATGACCCCAGTGAGTGACCATGCTTCTGAGTGAGGCCCAAACCACATTAAAATGTAATTGGGGAATATTTAACAAAACACATAAAAATATAATAAAACATAGATAATATTACATTTGAAAACCAAGTCAATATTGAACCTACAGGGATCCTTATGTGGGTTTAGTGGGTGCCGTTTCTCTCTTTTTCCATAATAGTATTTTATTTTTTCCAATTACATGTAAAGATAGTTTTCAACATTCATTTTTGTAAAATTTTGAGTTCCAAATTTTTCTCTCTTCCTCTCTTCACCCTTCCCCAAGATAATAAACAATCTGATATAGGTTATGCATGTACAGTCATTAAACATATTTCCACATTAGTCTTACTGTGAAAGAAGAATCAGAACAAAAGGGAAAAACCACGAAAAACAAAAAAACAAAAAAGTGAAATGATCTTCATTCAGACTCCACAGTTCTTTCATTGGATGTGGATTGATAGCATTTTCCATCATGAGTCTTTTGGAATTGTCTTTGATCATTGTATTGCTGAAAAGAAGAGTGTATCAAAGTTGGCCATCCCACAGTGTTGCTGTTACTGCATATAATGTTCTCCTGGTGTTTTTTACTTGTTAACTTCATGAGTTCATGTAAGTCTTTCCAGGTTTTTCTGAAAGTGGATGCTGTTTCTATATGAGTTTGATACCACTGGTGGACTGGCTAGGATGGAGGTCTTGGAGTCATAAAGACCTGAATTCAAATTTTGCCTCTGATACTTATCTGTGTTACCCTGTACAAGTATGTCATTTAGTCTCTCTGAACCTGGGTTTCCTTATTTGTAAAGTGAGGATAACAATAGCATCTATATCACAGGAATATGGTGAAATCAGTCATTATATAAAGCTGTTTGCAAAGGTTAAAGTCAATGGAAATGTTAGTTTATAGTTATTGTCACTAGTGAGGTGTTTCCCTCTTATTTGCTTCCATCTTTAGGTCTGCTTTTAGAGATTAGCCTCAGTCCTAACAGGAAATGTATAAAAGCTTCCTAAGGAAGGCAGAATTGCCTAGTGATTAGGATCCTTTTTAGCACTTCTCATGGCCCATGGTGGTAAATTGAGACTGACAGCATTGAAAGGAGCTTGAGTAGAGATCACCAGAGTCTGAGAACTTGAGGACAACTCTGAACTGCCCATTCATTAATTGAGCACCTACTATGTACCAGGTCCTGGGGATACAAGAAAAAAAGAGATGACAGCCTCTCCCCTCAAGAAGCTCACATTCTGTTGGGGAAACAATATGTCAGTTAGCTGACCAGCAGGCATTTATTAAATGCTTACTATGTGTGAGGTGCCCTGCTAAGGGCTGATAAGAGAGAAAGGAAAAAACGGTCCCAGCCCTCGCAGAGCTTGCATTCGATTTGGAAGAGGCAACACACACACACACACACAATTACCTACCTTTGTAGGTAAGTGCAAAATAATATAACAGGAAAGTGCAAGATAATTTTAGTTGAGGGAGGGGTGGGCTCTAAGCCCTAGGATGATTAGGAAGGGCAAGACCACCCAAATTAGTCCCAGAAAGGAGAGGCAGGAATCCAGCTGGAGATGAAGGAACAAGGACCCAATCGGTAAAGGCCCAGAGAGCAGGTAAGGAGTTAATGGCATGGAAATTGAATAAAATCAGGAAAACAGTCATGGATTTTTTAAAGAGTCAAGAGGTGAATCTAAGACTGATGGGAAGATCTAGACAGTCAATGATTTCTAATGACTCTGCATACATACCCCTCATGGTCTAAATAAGCCTAGTTCTAGAAAGATCTTGTTGTCATTAAAATAAAAGCTCATTTTGAGCAGGGATTCCTTCTTTCTTTTTCTCTTTATCTCCATTGTCTAAGCATAGTGCCTGCGCACACAGTAGGTACTTAAAGGAACAGGGAAAGTGGCCATCCACCATAAAAAAAGAGGCAAGGGTGAATCTGCCAGTCAGTTCCACCAATCACTTAATTCTTTGCTGAGAGACAAGCAGCACATGTTAGGTCCAGGAATTAACCCTGTCTGAAATTAAAGGCTAGGTCCACAGAATTTAGAAGTAGTATTGTGCTATGGTTTGGGGGGATCAGGCTGTATAGGTTTCACCTATACCCTTCCTCAACAGGCTTCGGGCATCCCCGGCTCCGGCTTCCGCTTACTCCGGGAGAAACAGCTGCACAGAAAACTTAGGGCACAAGACTTGCTTCTAGCTATGTTCTCTAAGGCTGGC
>CM053595.1:247443081-247465411 GCA_028646575.1 Pseudocheirus occidentalis | reverse complement strand
TCAGAGATAGACTTCTTCTTTTAAAAATTGACTCGCTTATTTACTTTTAGTTTAAAAGATTCTGTTCCAGAATCCCTTGAGTTCCAGATTTTCTCCCCTCCCTTTCCCAGATACTTCTAATAGATCCTTAGTAAAGACTTGTTGAATGAATGATGATGATAGAGAGATTTACAAAATAGAGAAGTACCGTTCTGAGGGGTAGTGCCAGTTGATACCAGACTCTGTATTACCTATGAAAGTCCTAAATGAATACAATGAAGCCCTAATGAATGCACCTTTATATAACGGCAGTTTTCTTTTAAGTTATTCCCCTCTTTTGGGTTATTGTCTTCTCAGTGTATCTGTAGAGAGCCTTCTTCAGGGCCTCAAGTAACTGCATATCAACCATGAAGATGACGACCTGGAAATGGAATGCCATTCTGGTCCTAATCCCTCTCTGTCGGCCACCCGAGGACATGTGTCCCAGAGATGTTCAGGATTGACTCGCCATCTGTCCACTTGGCATTCTAAATTCAGGAAATAAGTGAAGAGGAAAACATGTTCAGAACAACAACAAGAACTTGAGTTAAGCATGGAAAAGTGAGAGTTAATGGGGCCACATTGGGTAGAATTAAGAGAGAACAAAGGCAATGGGTCTGGGGATTTGAGTTTTAAGCTTTCTATCTGAAGGCAAGTGGGGTAGGGGTGTTATGTCATTTAATATTGTACAAATGGTATTTCCTGTCACATATCTGAGCTAAATACTGCACATGTTTGTGATTAAATATTATGGGTTGCAGAACATATGTGCTAATAACATGACATAAGATCTGTGTTTTCTTAGGACTTAACATGGAGAGTTAGTTTTACAGACCTTTAACCACCACTTAGATTTTTGTTCCCAGCTTTTTTTTGAGTGTTTGATTGGAAGTATTTAGGGTACCAAGAAATAATCTTACATTATTTCTTAATATTGAGTGCACTGTTTCGCTTTCTCTCTGTCTTTCTATTTCTGTCTCTCTGTCTGTCTTTCTTCCTCCAAATAGACATATAGATAGACACGTAAGTGCATAGATTTCTATCATTTTATTTTAAATATTTTTTCACATGTTGTGAGGCCCCTAAGTTACATGTCTTGCTTCCTGAGGCACATAAGGGAATAGCGGCCAGTGTTACATCAGCTATTTTAGGTTATGCCAATACAGTTCCAACCTGATTATAATACAATTGTTTGATAGTCTAGCAAAGGACATAATCTGTTAATTCCTTGTTCACCATTAAGATATTCTTTCACCAGTTTGTGCAGCTTTGTTACAGAAGAAAAAGTCACAGACGTAATGGACTAAATTCAACGCTCAAACCTTTGGGCTGATTGTCCACCAAGCAAGTGGGTCTGTTTGGGCTTGAAGTTTTCAGGGCCTGCATGAAACCTGTTGAGTAGAAAGTTAGCCCTCTAGGCTACTGATAGAAGCTTTTCAATATTTTAATATTTCCTCTTGTTTTTGAATACAACTTTGGCATTAGCATGCATTAGGTACCTGGCAGAGAGAGACACCCCAAGGCCAAAGCTCCTGTTTTGCTGACAGGGAAGGGAGCCTTATCATATCCATAGTCCATATGGGGACCACAGACCCACTGTGAAGGGGCGTTAAAGCATGTTAGTTGCAAGTGACCTGAGGTAGGTACAGATGGAACAGTCAAATAAATATCTGATCTGATCTGCTTCTGAAAAAACATCTGCAAGGAAAGGTAGAACTTCATATCCCCTCTTTTAACACTGCTTGACAAAAAACACAACTACAACAACAAATGGAAACTGAAGTATAGCAGATGTGGAAACTTGGGGGGGGTCATCCTTTTTCAATTCATAAAATATTTTAGAAATAAGTCATTGAATTGAGGCTGTCATTGGGGTAAGGGGATGCTGCCAGGATACATTTCTTGGAGGGTTATGTTTGTCTTCTAAAGAATTGTTCAGTATAAATATCGCCATATTAGCTGTGAAGAATAGACAGGGAATGTGAAGAGCTAGGGCTATGATGAGTCCCCTGAGCAGGCATTCTAGCCAGGGTTCCAAATAAGTGGTAAGATATTTTATTGTTCTTGAATAACCATGGGGACTATCATATGAGGCAACAGGTCCAGTTTCTCTTTCTGATAGACTGACGTTCATGGAGCATATATGGCAAGAAGAGCAGATAGATGGTCTTCATAGGTATTAGGACTTACCTCTACTAATGAGTTGGGTTTTTTTTTGGAGGGGGCAAGGCAAGACAATTGGGGTTCAGTGACTTGCCCAAAGTCACACAGCTAGTAAATGTGTCAAGTGTCTGAGGCCGGATTTGAACTCAGATTCTCCTGACTCCAGGGCTGGTGCTCTATTCACTGTGCCACCTAGCTATCCGTACTAATGAGTTTTTAAAGCAACTTTCCCTCCGTATTAGTAATGTTGTGAAACAGAGACCAAAAGGAAAAAACCCCTACCAAAAAAAGAAAGTGAAAAATAGTATACTTTGATCCACATTCAGCCTCCATCAGTTTTTTCTCTGGAGTTGGTTGGTGTTTTTCATCATGAATCTGTTAGGATTGTCTTAGATCACTGTTTTGCTGAGAATAACTAAGTCATTCACAATTCTTCATTATACAGTATTGTTACTACGAACAATTTTCTCCTGGTTCTCTTTACTTTGTTTTGCATCAATTCACCTAAGCCTTTCCAGGTTTTTCTGAAAGCGTTCTGCTCATCATTTTTTATAGCATAATAGTATTCTATCACAATCATATACCACAACTTGTTCAGCCATTCACCAATTGATGGGCATTCCCCCAATTTCCAATTCTTTGCCACCACAAAAATTGCTGCTATAAATATTTTTGTATAAATTGGTCCTTCTCCCTTAAAAAAAAACTCTTTGGGATACAGACCTAGTAGTAGTAGTATTGATGGATCAAAGGGTGTCCACAGTTTTACTACCCTTTGGGCATACTTCCAAATTGCTCTCCAGAATGGTTGAATCAGTTCACAACTTCACCAGCAATGCATTGTTCAGTCCTACTCCATGTCCTAATCTAGGGCTTTGGGATTGTTTTTGGTAAAGATACTGGAATAGTTTGCCATTTCCTTCTCTAGCTCATTTTGTGGTTGAAGAAACTGAGGCAAACAGGCTTGCCTAGTGGCTTGCCCAGGGTCACATTGCTAGTAAGTATCTGAGGCCAGATTTGAATTTAGGAACATGAGTCATTCTGATTCCAGGCCTAGCTGCCCTAACAATGTGTAAGTGTTTCAATTTTCCCACATCCCCTCCAACATTTCTCATTCTCCTTTTTTGTCATATTAGCCAATCTCAGAGATGTGAAGTGGCACCTCAGAATTTTTTAAATGTGCATTTCTTCAATCAATAGTGATTTAGAATATTTGATTCATATAATTTATAGATAGCTTTAATTTCTTCCATGTGAAAACTGTCTATTATGTCCAAATGTAACCTAATCCACCTCAGAAACCTAATATTTCAGCACGTACTATCTCAAGAATGCTACCAACACTCTCCTTTTTGAACTTTGAGCATAAGGGACAGATCTTTTGGTGGCTTATCTTCATGTCTGAGTTTTGTCTGAGATCATTTTCACTGTGGTTCCAGATGTTTTCAGAATTATCTAGAGTGAACACTTGAATTGTGAGATGATCATTATTAATAATTAATACTTATCCAGAGGGGTCTAATGGATAGGGAGATGACCTTGGAGACAGGAATATCTCTGGTTGTCCTATCTTTGACATATATGACACTGGGCTGTGTGACTCTGGGCAAGTTACTTAACCACTCAGTATTCTAGATAACTCTCTCATTGATTGTAGAAAAGGGTCACCTTGAACTGGTAGGAGTTTCCTCATTCAGGAGTTAGTTCCCTGTATTACTAAACTCTTGAGTCTAATCCCTATTTCTGTCTCTAATAACTTGAAAATATAATTCTGTTGTTGCATATATTATCCATCAGGGTTGTTGTGTTGATTAATTTTCCTGAGCTGCTTTTTGTTCCCCTTTATTTTTTGTTACAAGGGATGACTTGCTGGGTAGGGATGGTGGGAGGGATATATTTGGAAATGATGGTGATGTAAAAAGAGATGTCAATAAAAATTTAAATGACAAAAAAAAAGCAGAAGTCTTAAAGGAAAAAAAAGGAAATGGACTTCTGAAAGGATCTAGATATGATGGATAGAGTTATATCCAGTTCATAAAGAGTGATACACGAATTTTTGGCAAGTGTAGATTGTAGTTTAGATGGCATAATATGTGAATGTGCATACCGATAAATGTTTAGGCTTTGAACTGGATAAAGGCCCATTTCTTTGACCTAAGGGCTTTGTAGGATACAGGTTTAAATTCAAACCAGCTTGGAAAAAAGAAGGGGAAAAAAGTACCTGTCACCATCAGATAGAAGCTGTTGCTGCACTGAGCTAGATTTGAATTTCTTGATTACTACTGGGACTTCAAGTTCATATCCAATTGTCCTTCCCTTGTTAAGGCCCCTTAATCTTCCAATAGGCGACCCCCCTCTTTCACCCCCCTCCCAAAGGTGACTTTTGCCTTTTTTCCTGGGAATCAGGGAAGGAGAAAAGGATTTGTGAGATTTTGGCTTGATCGTTGACCTGGGCAAACAAAACTGTGTGAGAGCCTTTGAGACTGTGATAGAAAGATGAGGTCATTTTAGGGATGGAGCAGGGAAAAGGGATGAGAAAGCACTGAAAAGGGGAATGATGTTAGAGAGAAAGGTAGAGGAAGTGAGTAAAGCAGAAAGGAATGAGGAGAGGCAGGACGAAAAGGACAAGAGAACTCAGTTTTAACTAGCTCAACAAAGCATGCCGCTTTGAAGGCTTCCTTTACAACACTGTCAGGCTTGAAACCCAGAATCCTCAAACTGTTCACTCGGAACTGGATTTGAACTAGGGAAGTGCTTAATGTGAGTTCTTTAGTGTAACAGAGAAGAAAATTTGCCCTTTCTATTTGGATATTGAATTCCTTTGCATGAAAGCCAGTACAGTTTGGTTTACAGTTGTTTGGTGCCCAGAGAGCATATGATTTCACCAAAGAGAAGAGAACCTGATGACTTTGTCAAGAAAGACCAGAGCTGTTACTATTTGGTGACTGTGAAGTAGTGAGACAGGTAGGCAGGCGTTCAAGGCTGGTTTCAAGAAATCCGTCTCATTTTAGATTTCATCATAGAGAAATCGACATAGAGCTCTCAAGAAACCAACACTACCTGTCCAAATTCTAGTCACATCAGCGAAAAAAGAGGCGAATATTGGATAGAGCAGAGTGTTTTCTAAAGAGACTGCAGCAGAGATTCTCTTTTTAAAAAATAGACCCTACCAAAGTAAATATTTTCATGATCTCTCACTTTAACAGAGGAGTTATTTTGGCTGAACTCTTTTGAAAGGGGGAAGAATACCGTTGCCTAGTTTCTGCCCATAAGCCTCTCTGACAGCCCCCTAATGAGCCAAATTGCTCTTTGAGCTGGGAGGGAAAAGGACTTTATGGTACCTCCAGCCTAATGGGCAGTGACTCTGAAACCATTCTCCCAGGGAGTTGGTGACCTCAGCAGCTCCTCTGTTGTGGGCTTCTATGCCCACAGGAATGTGCCAGGGTGCAGACACAATATGTACTGTGTATGCCCCTCTGCAGCTAGAGGCCTCAATTCTTTTCAAAGCCTGAGCAATTGGATTTGTTGAATCTTCATTAACTGAGGAAAGGGTGGAATTTTGTGGGATTTTTTTCCCCCCAGACTCATGTGACATCTGAAAGCCTGTGTCTGGCCTTTGGATGCTTTGTTTAAAATTCAGTTGCAAAAGTACCCCATGGGTACAGAAATTCTCCCTTTGTGGTTTTTCTTTTCTCACTGAAGGTAAAGTGTTGTAGAGCCATTGAAGCTGGAAGGGACGTAAAAAGTCATCTCTAGCTCAACTTCATTATTTCTCAGATGAAGAAACTAAAGTCCTTCAAGGAGAAGTGAATGCTCAGATGGTCTCTTGGTTTCCACTCTGGTGTTCTTTCCACTATACCTCGATACTGTGGTATGAGATGAATACAAGTATGGTTTCTAAGACAAACAGCATCTCTAAAGTTAGATATCTTTTTTGCAAAAAAGAAATGCAGTTATGCATTGAAAACCAATTGTTCCTCACTAATCCCTTGATTTGGAGACAGATTGGCCAGATTGTTTGGTATAGTGCATAAAGCACAGAGCCTGGAGTTAGGAAGACCTGTGTTCAAATCTGCCTTCAGACACTTACTAGCTTTGTGACCCTAGGCAAGTGTTTAACTCTGTTTGGTCTGCTTCCTCATATATAAAATGAGCTGGAGAAGGAAATGGCAAATTACTCCAGTATCTTTGCCTTGAAAATCCCAAATGGGGATATGAAGAGTCAGATACAACTAAATAGCATTGTTTGGATCTCAGAATTTCAACAAGCTTTTCTTGGCAGAAAAGGAGACAGGAAAGGAGGGAAATTGGTCCCTTTCACTTTCATACTACTTTAAAGATCTGGGTTGTTAAACCTAGAGACCCCTTTATTCCATCATACCCACTTCTGCCTTCCTCCCCTGTATATTCTTCAGTCTGGAAATACAGAGTTCCTTGGAGCCACTTTGAAGGTGGTGAGTCATAGTCCTCTGGTCTTTGACACACAAAAGGAATCTAGCTTCCTCCCTTATGCTAAAGCACCAGCATCAGGGTCACATAGCACAGACTCCTTTCACACGTATGTGGGTTAATGGGGAACCATCTTCTGTAACATAATGGAGGAGGTCAGATCCTTTTTGTGTTCAATCTCTGAATGATTTCTTAGCTTAGAGGTGTGGATCTCATTGCAAAGTCCATCAGCCCACTCTTTCTCTTATTACACCCAAGGTTTCAGAGGACCTCTAGAAGTAGGTGGCAAGGGATCCATGAGGATCCTCATCCCCAAGATGGATGATCTCCATCCCCGAGATGGATGATCTCCATCCCCAAACAATTTGTACCTTGCCTAATTTCTATTTATAGATAGGTGACCCCATGACTGAGGCTCACCATCTTCAGAGTAGCTCCAAGGAGCCTGAGGATCTAATCTGGGTGCTGCAGATATTCTTCTAGGTCTTTAATAGTTTATAGATAATAGAGCCACATCCAAGATGCCCATGTCTTATTTCTCATTCTCCATATTACAGGCTCACTTTTTCTAGTCCCACATTTTCTCAATATCTTTTATGATACTTCTTTTACAGAAATCATAACTGGTAATGAGCTGGACCCTACTTATGCCCACCATGAATTTTCTCTGCTGCCCTTTGGGTAACCTGCTAGGTTTAAGGTCTAGGTATTCCATGGTTCACGGTCATAAAACATTACTGGAAGAATATTTTTTTAATACAACTGTTTAATAAATTAACAACAATGAAATGATTAATAATATAATTAATAAAACTGATGAATGCAAAAATCTGAAAATATGTATAGTGTGCCACATCCACGAACCACCTTCCTCTGCAAAGGGGTGCAATGGGTGTGTCTTCTCAGATTTCTTCACTTGGATGCTGTTTTTTTTTGTATGATCCTGCAGCATTTACTTTTTTGTGGCTGTTCTCCACCTACATTGTTGTACTTACTGAGGATGTTGTTTTCTTGACTGTGTCTACTTCAGCCTGCATCAGTTCATGTACATCTTCCCATGATTCTCTTTAGTTATCATGTTCATCATTTCCTACAACAGTCAGTCATCTTCCATCGCATTCACATATACATACCTCAGAATTCTAGGGAGAGCAGCCGTAACTCGTAGTCCTTCTTCCATCCAGCCCCCACAGCCATCATCTAGAGCAGCAAGCCTTGTGAAGAAGACATAACCTAGCAACTAGTTCTGCAGGCACTTTAGCCCTTACCTCCTCAGCAGCTGCCAAAACCTCTGGCACTCAGAGTGTTGTCTGTCCTTTGTTCTTGAAGAGGACCAATGACATCAGGAAGGTGACATCATGACTTGCGAGTGCATTGGATTTAAGTGAGGCAGGGCTGTGCAAAGTCACTGGCCTCACTTTCTCCTCCAGAGCCATCTGGGTCCAGTGGTGAGACATAGATCAGGACACCTGGAGATGGTCCCAAATGCAGTGGGAGACCTTGGCTTTTTTAAGCCAAGGTCTTTCTCAGGTGTCAGTTGGTTTAAGACCCGCAGCACTATCAAATGACTCAATGGCAAAAACCAATATGGCCACATCAGTGGAATTCACATTTAGGAAATTTGCTACATCTACATTGCCTCTACCTCTCAAGGCCTTTCTGCCAGTAATGGAAGAATATTAATGTTTTAAAAAATTGATTTTAGTTTCTTGGATCAGCTTCAGTTTAATTCAGTAAGCACTTCTTAAGTACTTATTATTTACAAAGTACACTTGATGCAAAGATTAAAATGAAACAGGCCCTGCCTTCAAAGAATTTATATTCTATTGGGAGAGAGGGAGATATGCTGTTTCTTTCTTTTTTTATTTTAATTTTTTTGCTTTTTGGAGGGCAATCAGGGGTTAAGTGACTTGCCCAAGGTCAACTGGCTAGTTTTTGTGTTAAGTGTCTGAGGCCGGATTTGAACTCAGGACCTCCTGACTCCAGGGCCAGTGCTCTATTCACTGTGCCACCTAGCTACCCCCACTATTTCTTTTTAATGCTCAAATGCATATGGTTACATGAATGTGAATGTTCCATCTGTTGACTCAGATTTGAATCCATTCATGCCTGTTTATCCTATATAGCTTTTTCCCCTGTCCTCTCATAAATTCATCAAAGGGATCCTTAATACATTGTGGGCCTTCCTCACTTTTGACACATTAAACACACTAGTAGAGACCACAGGCTATCAACTGGTGGAAACTTATTCTCTCCACATTACTAACTCATTTTTAAAAACAATTCTTTATTGAATCTTTTTGCTGTGGTTCTTCTTTGTATTAATTGCTGATAAGTTACAGTCTGCTCATAGCCACCACATACCTTTCCATTGCCTTCTAAGTGATGCTTAGACATGGAATCAAATTCTTTGGAGAATATATTGTTCCATGATTCATGTTCACACAATACCAGGAGAATATTGGTGTTTAAAAGGTAGGTCTTTGTTTCAAGAAATTTGGGGTCATTAAAGGATGCTTGCAATTTCCCAGAAGCAATTCTGCTCACTTTCCTCCTTTTATTTAATACTAGACCCAGTTCATTGTCTATTTACACTAACTGTCTAAAATACCCATATTGCTGGGTGAGTTCTGTTGGTTGTTTCATCATCCGCTTGGTTTTTCCTTTGTGGATGACCAAGCCAAACTTTTTTGAAAGGTTATGGATCTTGTCCAGAAGACTGTATAGTGTTCTAGAGCCTGATGAAACCAGAACAATGAAATCCACAAACATTAAGCAAGAGGAGAAGCTCACTATCTGTGGAGAATCTCTCTTCAACTTCATCTCTTTCTTAGATCTCCATGACAGTGGTAGATATCACTGTTGAGCACATGGCTCCCCATTTTATGCGTTGCTTGATATTGAAGATGAGAGAGTTGTTTTGTGTTGTTACATCTTTTAGGAAACCATGAATAATTTTGATCAGTGCATAGGAGGCACTTTGTTGGAAGAGAGCCCTTCAAGAAGTACTGTCTCTACTGAATAAACATTTTTAAAATAGTTACCAAACATTAAGTTCAACAAGCTTGTCAGTAGTCAACAAACAGTAGGCACAACATCATTGGTAAAGGATAATTTGGGGATATATAGAACATAAATGATTGGAGAGAAGAATCAGGCTTCATTAGAGAGGTGCTATCTCAGCTCAGCTTTGAAAGATAAAGAATCTGAAAGATGGAGATGAGGAGAGAATACATTCTGGCCATTAGAAATCATGTTCAAATGTATAGAGGAGTGAGTTGGAGTGCTTAGATCAGGAAACTGCTGTAGTCCAGTTGACTGGAACCTAGGTAATGTGATGAAGAATAATATGAAATAAATGTGGGAAGGTATGTTGGAACCAGAATGTGGAAGGCCAAGGAGTTTGTCTTCTATCCTAGAAGTAACAGAGATTTCCCCCCCCCCCTTTTTTAAATAGATAGGTGACCTATTTTTTTAAATAGAAGAGTGTCAGAGTGAGATTTGTACCTTAGGAAGATTGTTTGGGTATCTGTGGGAGGATGAACACCAATTAGGAGGCTATTATAATAGTCAAGATGAGAAGTGATGAGGACCTGAACTATAACAATAGCTAGCATTTATATGGCACTTAAGGTTTGTGCACAATTATACAAATTCAGTCTAGTCCATCTAAATTTCCTCTTTTAGACAGATTGAGTTCAGTGCATTGTTCGTATGTAGCCCCTGTCCAAGATACATATACTGATGGATTTATTCCAGGGATTATCCAGAGATGCAGTATTGCATAGTATAGAGACGGCTGGATTTGCTACCAGGAAGAGCTGGGTTTGAATTTCACATGAGGCACTTATTCACGACGATACACTGGGCTAGCAAACTAACTTCTCTTAATCTCAATTCCAAAATCTGTAACTGGTGATAATAGTGATAACAGGGTTATTATGAAGATCACATGAAACAATGTTAGGTTGAGCATTTTGCAAACCTTGAAACACCGTGTCAGTATGAACTATGATTGTTATCATTGTCCATCCAACAGCATTTCATAATTGGTGTGATATGCTTCTTCATCTGTTTGATTTTCCCGCGTGGATAGCTAATAACCCAGTCTTCTTTGAGTAGCGAGTGAGGACACCTTGGGGGAGTTCTGGGACCAGTCTGCAAAGATATTTATACCATTCAAGAGCGACTGAGTCACCATGTTTGGTTTTTGGATGTCACAGTCCCAGATGTGCTTATAGAGGAAGTGGAAATGACAAAGATGACAAACAGCTGTACTATATTAAGTATAGACAGAGAAAACCCATTCTAGGTGCAAAATAATTTTGAAGGCCTTGAGAGATCAGTTTTCAGTAAATCTGAAGGATGATGATTCCAAATATGTAGGGGAAAAACTCTCAGAACTTATTACAGTTCTTTAAAAAAAGGTGACCAAGAGTCATGATGCCTTCCTAGTCACTTAAAAATATCAATGATGTCAATGAATCTTTCTCATTCTTTTGGGATTTCATCTTTAAGACATTTTGAAACTTGTTTTGAATGCCTTTAAAGCTGTGCCTCCAACATGTGTTTTTGGTCTTTATTTGGTCAGCTCCTAGCCATCATTCCCCATTTTATTTTCTTGAGTGTTGTTTCTGCTCCCTCTTGTACAATGCCACAGGTGCTGAAGGGGTTAGAGACCAAACGTGGTGGTGTTTTAACCATAGCCCAAAATGATGAGAAATAGTCACTGTGGCATCTATGACAAATCGATTCCATTTCACATTTTTGTTACCCTCCTTCCAATTTCATCTTCAAATACTCTGGGGATAATCTTGTTTAGTTGGGTCTTATTCCATGTTTTCTACGTGCTTTACTACCTTTTGCTGTTTTATGAGACAATATTGTTCATAATATTCTGTCATCCTCCTCAGCTATGTTTTGCAAATGAACTTGTACTTTAAACTGATGTTATCCTTGGCTGCCATATCTCTCTGCTTGGCAGGAAAATCAGATATTTGCTGACTGAGCCATTTCGGGGTCCTTTTTGTGGGGATAGGGAGTCTTCTTTGTGGGATTGTTTTACACTGATTACACTTCTCTTAGAAATAATAACTACTTCCATCCATTTCCCATTTTCAGAGTCAACTTGTTTAAATAAGTTAAATTGGAGTTACAATTACTTATATTGTCTCCTCCAATTTCTTCTAATTTGATGTTCTAACCATTTGATGATCTTACCGCACACAGAGAACTTATTCTGAAAATACCCTTAGTCATTTCCTGTTTTTGTTAAGATATAGTCAGTTTTATTTTTTTTGTTGAGTTCTTGTCATTTTCTGACTCTGCTTGAAGAAAATATCCATGATATGTAAACATGTGATTTCTGTAAAATCTAGAAACCCTTGGCTTCCTCCCCAATCCTAGGAAATCTAGTATATTTTTTCACCATTCTCCTATGCTCAACTTATCTAGTATTAAACTCCCTTGAATATTAAGGTTATTCCTCATATGTTGACTTAGTTTGAAGGGTCTTGTCAATTTTTTTTTGTCTATTTTCTCTCCTTCCTTTCTGCAACAGATATTAGTATAAATAAATAATTTCTTTTATTTTAATTTATTTTAATGAATAAATTAGCATAAATAAATAAAAGCTATGACTGTCTTCTGGTGGGCCCCTTGCCTGTTCTCATCTTCAGCACTAAAGATGAGGTGTTCAAGCATCCCATGAAATGATATTTCTTGTTCACCCTGAATACAAAATGAAACCAAACCCAGAGATTGCTTTATCTGTGACTCCAAGGATAAGTAGTGAGTCATCCTTCTATGCTCTCTAACTTCTTTGTTTTGTCAGCTTTATTTATGATGAAAATGTCTGTATGACTGTAGCTTAGTTCCTCCAATAATATTTTGACTCATTGATCAATGGACAATGACAAAGTCCCATCTTCTATAGGAAGCCTTTTCTAACCTCTCTTAATTCCAGTGCCTTCCCTCTTGTAATTATTTCCTCTTGATCCTCTGCATGGCTTGTTAGTATATATCTGTTTAGTTGTTGTCTCTCCCATTAGACTGTAAGTTCCTTGAGGGCAAAAATGGTCTTCTGTCACTTTTTACGGTCCTGGTGCTTAGCGGTACACAGTAAGTACTTAATAAATCTTTATTGACTGACTGACAGAGAACTTGCATTTACAGCACCAATAGTTAACTTACTATTTTTAAGTGCTATAAAAGGACCACACAGAACTGGGGGCCATTTTTGTATTTTGATCTAATCCATGGATCACCATAGTAAAAAAAACCCATCATTTCATAGCTAAATTATTGGTGAAGACCTCATCTTCTTAGTCAGACTCTTCCATGAATGGCAGGCCATTCATATGGTTGGTCCCTAGGGCCATACTTGAAGCCATTTTAATTTGTCAGAGCCCACCTGAGCTGGCTTTCCATTAGCATATCTGTAAAGAACCCAGGGTTATTGTCATGCTGCAAAGTTTACCTATTATTGATGATTGTGCTGTTCTTTTTTTTTTCTTTTTTTTTGGAGGAGGCAATTGAGGTTAAGTGACTTGCCCAAGGTCACATGGCTAGTTTTTGTATTAAGTGTCTGAGGCCGGATATGAACTCAGTTCCTCCTGACTCCAGGGCCAGTGCTTTGTTCACTGCACCACCTAGCAGGCTTGATTATGCTGTTCTTAATGAAAAACAAAACAACTGCTTGTTGACTTGTTTCAGTCATCATTAGATGAGCAGTTAGATTGCACTTTATGATGTAGCTACCACAAGTCTGTACTTCTTTCCTATGTAGTAGGGTGATGAAGCATTGTTAAATCAAATTTGAACTGAAAAGTGCTCTGTTTTAAACTCCCTGAAGAGAGATAACATGTAAATCTGGATACTTTTCTATTTGATACAAATCTATTAATTTCTTTTTCTTTTAACAGGTACTTCATGCCTGGTACATCAACAAGTGCATTGCCTGATCCTCCAGAATGTATTCTGCTAACCAAGCCAACTGGGTCACATTTGAGGATGAGCCACTTTCTCCATCCCCTCAAAAATCAAAGAATTTTCCCCTGGAGAATCATAGCATCTGTAAACCAAATGGACTTAAGCTGAATCTCCCTGGCCTTAAGGAATCCTATAGTTCTTCCTCTACAAGTGGTACCCCTCTTTCTTCTCCCATTGTGGACTTCTATCTAAGCCCAGGCCCCCCAAGTAACTCTCCCCTTTCCACACCTACAAAAGACTACCCTGGCTTTCCTTGTATTCCGAAACCAGGGGGGATTCATGCACTTTATCCTATTCCTGAATGGCCTTCAAACAGCCCACTTCCAACACCAGAGGCAGAGTCTTCATTGTTCCCTTCTAAACTCAGTTATCCTGCCCATTCATCCACACCCAGTGATCATTTGTATAAGCTTCCAGATGTCAAAACTGAACTTGTGGATGAGAGGGACCCGCACCCATCTGAAATCTCAGGCCATCAACATAACTTTCCACAGTTTCAGTATTTTCAAGATGACTGTGCCTTTTCAAGTCCATTTTGGAAAGAAGAGTCTTTACCTAGCATCTCCCCTTTCACTTTTGACCCTGAGGGAAAAGATCAAAGGTCCAGCAGAAAGATGGCACCTCCTGAACAGAAAAGTCTCAATCAATGTTCATTCAACTATGTCTGTGAAAGACTTGAACACTTGCAAGCTGCAGATGATGCTACAGACTCAATTGGAAGCCTGTCTATGCAGTGTCTGTACACTGGAGACAGCAGTCCTTCCTTTGTCCCCCATACATTATTCAGAAGTCAGCAGAAAGTTGGGTGGTCCTTCATGCTTAGAATACCTGAGAAGAAAAATATGATGTCTTCTAGGCAGTGGGGCCCAATATTCCTGAAAGTCTTGCCTGGGGGCATTTTGCAAATGTACTATGAGAAAGGATTAGAGAAACCATTTAAAGAGCTTCAGCTGGACCCATATTGCAGACTCTCTGAACCCAAAGTAGAAAACTTTAGCATGGCAGGGAAAATCCACACTGTGAAGATTGAGCATGTGACGTATACAGAAAAAAGGAAGTATCATTCTAAGACAGAAGTAGTTCACGAGCCAGAAGTAGAGCAGATGTTAAAATTGGGGACCACAGACTACCATGATTTCCTTGAATTTTTGGCAGTGGTTGATGAGGAACTGATGAAACTCCCTCCTATTTCCAAACAAAAAAGAAATTATGAAGAGCAAGAAATTTCCTTGGAAATTGTGGACAACTTCTGGGGAAAAGTCACTAAAGAGGGAAGGCTAGTTGAAAGTGCTGTAGTTACCCACATCTATTGCCTCTGCTTTGTGAATGGAAATACAGAATGCTTTTTAGCCTTAAACGACCTTGAACTGCAAAAGAAAGATGAGCGCTATTTTGAGAGAGACCCAGAGAAAAAAGGAATTGAGATTCTTGAATACCATTTTCACAAGTGTGTGAAAGCACAAGAGTTTGAGCAGCTGAGGATCATTAAGTTTTCACCCTTGGATGCTTGTAGATTTGAGCTGATGCGTTTTAAGACATTGTATGATGGGGAGGACCTTCCATTTTCAGTGAAGTCTGCCGTGGTTGTCCAGGGTGCATATGTTGAACTTCAAGCTTTTGTCAACATGGCTTCATCTGCTCTGTCCCCAACCCGTTCTAGTCCTTTGAGATTTTGTGACAATATAATGATACATTTTCCAGTCCCTACCCAGTGGATCAAAGCACTCTGGACCATGAATCTCCAGAGACAGAAGTCCCTGAAGGCCAAAATGAACCGCCGCACATGCCTTGGCTCTTTACATGAACCAGAATCAGAACCCGTAATCCAGGTCACACTGGGAACAGCAAAATATGAGAGTGCTTATAGGGCAATTGTGTGGAAGATAGATCGGTTGCCAGATAAAAACTCAAGTAAATATTTAATTTTTTTCCAAGTTATTTTCCCCTATTGTGGTATTTCAAATGTTTTTCACTGTGCTTCTGAGTCTACACATTGGAATCATATAGTTTCAAACATCTAGTCAATTGTGTAAACTGAGGCTTTGCCTACACAACCAGTACAATTGGTTGAAAGGTAAAAAATGTAGTCAGGTTGGTGTTTTCACATGGTATTTTAATAATGCAAAGTGATTTACTTGGATTGATTTTAAATAGACAACTGGGCCATACTAGGCCAGATCCTTTCAGCCCAGCATCCTATAGGAGCACCAAGTGGTAGTTTATGGGCTTGAACCTCAAATGGTAGAGATATTTTCCTAAACATCACAATTTCCTAAAAATAACAGAATTTTGAGAGTTAGAAGGGACTACAAAAGCTATCTAATCCTACTTATACTTGAAATAACTTGTCACGGATCGATAATATATGAATACATTTTGACCTTTTGGGGGGCAGACATTTATATTCTCAATCTGTATCAACCCTTGCATGTAGCAGATTCCTTAGGCTTATCACCTAATACACAAAAATAAGATATACTGACATTTTTCAGTGTGCTTAATTAAGACCTTTTGTTGTTTTAGCTTATTTATTTTACCAAGTTGACAGATTTTATTGGATATTGGGCTTAGAAGGGACCTTATAGTTAATTCTCTGATTCAACTTAGACCAGAATAAGAATCCACTCCTACAGTATCCCCCATGAATGAAGCCTTTTCTTGAAGACCCTCAGTAAGCAAAAACCTCCTACCTTTGGAGGGAACTCATTCTGTGTTTAGATTGTGCTAATTCTTGGGAGGTGTTCCCTTACCCTGAACCTAAATTTGCCTTTCTTCAGCTTCTACCTACTGTTCTTAGTTCTGCCCTCTGGAACCAAGCAGAGCAAGTGGAACCCTTCTTCTAGGACCTTCTCTCTAGTCCTCAAAGTCCTCTTTTTTTATAGGCTAACTGCTTTAGTCCTTCTCCTGACCTTGATAAAACATAAACTTCATGTCCTTTATAGTGCTAGTCTCCCTTTTCTGGACACTCTCCAATCTATGGATGTCCTTCCCAAAATCTGGTAACCCAAACTGAACATATTATATGACTTCTTATTCCACACTATTTTGGCTTCTTTAATGTAGCCTAAAATCTTCTGAGCTTTCATTACCATCATTATCACTACCACCACAACCTCCTCCTCCTCCTCTTTCTCCTTCATCATCATCATCATCATCGTCGTCATCATCGTCATCATCACCATCATTGCCTTAGCATTTTCATAGCTCCTACTATGTGCCTGGTGATTTATAAGGATTATATAATTAGATTTTCACAACAAACCTGAGATGTAGGCGCTATTATTCTTCCCATCTTAGAGTCTAGAAAACTATGGCAAACAAGTCTTGCCTAGGCTCACATAACTAGTAAATGTCTGAGGCTAGATTTGAAGTCAGGTCTTCCTGACTGTAGACCCAGTGCTTTATCTCCAATGCCGTCTAGCTGCATATCCCTCTTGACTCTTATAAACTTGTAGTCCATTAAAACTCTGAGATCCTTTTCAAATTGCTGTCTAGCCAGGTCTCCTTCACCTTGTACTTAGTGATGTTGATTTTTTAAAACTCAAATGCAAGAGTTTACTGTGTTTGTTGTATTTGATTTTTATTAAATTTGGCCAATGTTTTAATCTATTGAGGTCTTTTTGGATTCTGACTCTCCTCTTGTGATGGTCTTCCTTGTGAAGTGGGGAGGGGCCTGGATTTGAGTCAGAAAAGCCTGATTTCAAATTCTGCTTCAGATTTATTAGCTGTGTGAACCTCAGCAATTCACTTAACCTCTGTTTCAAGCCAGTTTCCTTGTCTGTAAAATGGGGGTAGCCTCCAAGGTCACTTCCAGATATAGATTTATTATATTATTATCTAACACATTATCTATCTCAGCATTGTGTTATCTGTAAATTTGCTAAACTTGCCATTTATGTTTTGATCTAAGTCACAAGAAAAATATTTTCAAAAAGTGCTAGGTCAAAGACCCTGGGTCATTGTATTAGAAACTTCTTTCCAACTTGACATCATGCCAGTAATGACTTTTAGATCCAGCCAGTTAGTCAATTCTAAATTCGTTCAATAAAAATGACACATTTATATAGTACATTAGGGTTTACACACACTTCTCTCATAATAAATGTTGGTTAAGTATTACAGATATTGCTGTATTCATTTGCAGATGAATAAAGTAGAAGTCAGAGAGGTTAAATAATCTGTCAACTTCACGACTGGCACCTTTTATAGCTCGGATTTGAATCCAGGTCCTCCTGATTTCAAGTTCATTACTCTTTCCAGTAGGCCACGCTGCTTTTCATCTACCAGGCTGACTAGCTCACACCCGTCCATCTTGACCACAAGGAATATCTCTTGAGACCTTGTTGTGTTATCCTTGTGAACTAGTTTGAAGGGAATATTACTTGTGGTATCATGTTGACCCAATCTTAGTGGGAAGATTTAATACATTCAGTAAAGCAATTAGTTAAAATGTTTTTCGATATTTTTTTCAAGCTGCCTTAGTACCCATTTTTGCTAAGACTGTAACTGAGCAGTGAAAATAATTAGGTAAACACAGGGAAAAGGGGATGATATATCTCTGTCTTACTCTAATCCCTGCATTAAGAAGCTGGGTTGTTTCCAGGGGTTACTTGGGACAAAGAACAAGTTTAGTGGCAGATTCAGAGGGGGCAGTGTGTACGTTGGTCTGGGGAGGTTTCACTTAGACACAGCTTATTCCCTAAAGAATTCTAAGTAATTGATTCTACTTGAGGTTCTTTGTAGGCCAATAAACTTTGGGGTCTAAAGTAGAACCATAACTAGATTGGGACAACTGGAGCTTTGTCCCACCTTAACCCTTCTGCTGAAATTTAGAGGCATACTTTCTCTCCAAGTTAGTCTTCTAACCTGGCATCCTTGCCTTATGGTTGTCCACTGGCCTTGCTTAATGGTCTCCAACATCTATGGTGTGATTGCTGTCTTGGGCCACAATATTCACAGTGCTCTGATATTTCTACTACTACTCTCCCAGGCCTTGGTGGCTTCTCTCCTATAGGCTGCCATTGGAGCATTCTCATATCATCCCAGAGTTTAGCAAAATATTTGTGCTGCAAGTTCTCTTCCTGCTGCATTTCTTCCTTGCCTCCCATCTCCCTCCCCTCCAACATACACTGTCTGTTCCTCCTCGCTCCTTGGTCTCCTAACAGAAGCTAAAAGTCTCTGGGTTATTGGCTGTCCCACAGGGATACAGGCCAGACTTTTTGGTTAATATATTGCCATTCCCCCATTGTGAGTGCACCTACTAGGGCAGACTATGCAATTTTAGGGCTTACAGGAAAATCACTTATGGTGAAAGCCAACACATATCTGGTGAGGTGAGATCTGGAGGCTATTCCACACTCCAGGTGGGCTTGTCTTGGCTTGACCCTGTTCCCTCTGCTAGTGATAACCTCCCCAGATACCTCATAGTATCTTGGTCTCCAACTTTTCCCCAGCACCTCCCAATGACTCAATCTCTTTTTATCATGGGGTATTTGCCTCAAGTTCTGAAATGACTAGTTGTAGCTCTGATCCCAAGATGGGATGCATATGTCCATAAATGAATAGGCAAGCATCAAACAAGGAGAAACTTCAAGATCTTAATGAAATGTTACTAGTTGTTGTCTGCAAATGGAACGAATATGTGAAATGATATTCTCAAGTAGGCCAATAGAACCTCAGTTAGAACTCAGGGCTTTCTGACTCCAGTTCTAACACTCAGCTCACTGTGCTATGTCTTTTTTTCAGTCAAAAATATCTTTGAAAACCTCATTTACAGCTTCTTGAGCAAAAGTCGTCACTGGTAATTTGCATCATTTGGCCATGTGTCTCTGCATTGCTGTTTTGGTCATCTACCATTGTTTTTTTTTTCTGCCATTGGTTTTTGGTGCCATAGAGCACCAGTGGGAGATTTTTAATGTTAAAGCAATGAACTTTGGAGGCAATGAGCAGTTTGTATCATTGAAAGCATTATGTGGTCTCCAAAATTTAATGGCATCTAATCCCTTATTCAGTTCTGGGTCCTAGAATGCCTTAGATACAACTAGTAATGGGCTGATTCAATGGGCTGCCCATCTTAAATGATATTTCGTGATCTGGGTAACATGAGCTTTTGTCTAAGAGTGAATGGTCAAAGCTTTATTTTTCAAATAACCATGGGTTTCAGTGAAGGGACTCTATGCTGTAATGGGGTTTGATTTAATTAGTACAATTCCATCTATAAATAGAAGCATCACTCCTTCATTTGGACCTCGTATAAGACTTCTTTCATGACACTGGTGAACACATGGCTTTCCTTTTTTAACTTTGCCTCCATGTTGATGTCAGGGAGGTAGCATGGAATAGTTAGTAAGTTAGTAAATGTTTAATAAGCATCTGCAGTGTGCCAGACACTGTGCTAAGTGCTGGGGAATCCAAAGAAAGGCAAAAGACAGTTTCTGCTCAGAGTTTATTGTGGGAGCGTACAAATAACTATAGACAAGCAAGGTACGTATGAGAGAAATTGGAAATAAGCAACAGAGGGAAGGCACTAGAACTAAGGGGAATGGGAAAGACTTCCTGTATAAGGTAGGATTTTAACTGGACTTTGAGGGAAGCTGAGAGGCAAAGAGGAGGAGAGAGAGTATTCCAGTCACAGAATGTCTAATAAAGTATTTCATATTTGCTCCTGTGCTGATAGGGAGTCACTGGAATATTGTGTGTGTGTGCGTGCGTGTGTGTGTGTGTGTGATAGAGTTATGCTAGAAAGAATGGTAGATGTTGGAGCGGCAGGTAGGTGGGACAGTGGATGGACTGCCACACCTGGAGTTCAGATCTGACCTCAGACAGCTGTGTGACCCTGGACAGGTTATTTAGCTGTTTGCCTCAGTTTCCTCATCTGTAAAATGAGGCTCATAGTAGCACTTACCTCCCAGGGTTGTTGTGGCTCAAATGAGATAATTCTAAAGTGCTTTAGCACAATGCCCAGCACATGGTAAAATGCTACATATCTCTTGAGTGTTATCATCATCTTCATCACCAGCAGCAGGCATCAACATTATTTGGAGTCATTAGGCCTGGGTTTGAATCCTAGCTCTTTCCTTTCTTACCAATGTGACCTTGGACAAGTGATTTAGCACCTATAAGCCTGTTTTCTTATCTGTACAATGAAAAATGTGACCTTCATGACCTCAAACCTCTCTTCCAAGTGTAAATCAGTGATCCTTAGCAGACTATTAACAGTCTTTCAGAGGTGGGGAACCTGTGGCCTTGAGGCCACATGTGGCCCTCTAGGTCCTCAAGTGCTGCCCTTTGGTCAAATCCTAACTTCTGGATTTCATACTAACTTTTTAACAATTAACACCAGAGCCTTTTCTGAGAGCAGGTTTTGATAAGGAAGGGGAAAAATATAACAGTACTAGACATCTCAGAGAGATTCATGGAATGGCTTTGAGGAAGTAAAAATAAATGACTGTTTTTATAATTTTCTCAAAGGCTTTACAAATAAAACTATCACAAATTTTCCTTCCCCTTTATTGACTTTATTTCTCTACTTCATTCCTCTCCAGTCTTCCTACTATCTTGTATTCTATCTGTCTTACCTTTCCACTTACCCCTGTAATTTAGGTTTCTAAGGTAAAGTGTCCAAGAGTGCTTAGCAAAACTGAGACATTAAAATTGTGCGGAGTAGGGTTTGTGTCTCAGAATGAAAGAATCTCTGAGACTAGATATTAATCAGGCCAAAGAGCGCCCCTTAGTGGCCATCGCTGGGATAAATAACAAAATTTCTACTATTTGTGGTATTTTACTAGAGGTATAAATTTTTTTTAAAACAGAAAAATTTGGGGGAAACACTTTTCCCACTTAAAACAATATATATATCTATATATAAAAATAGAATGGGTGGAGTTCTTCCCTCCTGGCTTTTCCTTTCCTCTTTCTTTTAAGTCATATCTAACAGTGCGTTGCCGGCTCATTGAGTCAGGTCGTGCGGGCTGACTGTAAAAATAGGTACTATGTCTGAACTCCTTCCACAAAAGGTATTATTGGGCCGGCACATCACTATGTTGTCTTGGTTTATTTCTGAAAAAGTTCTTTGGTTTTTGAAAAGCATTTTAGTGTGAACAGAGACTTTAAAAGTTACGTTTCCCTCTAGGGGGGTTAGTGTACAACCAAGGGTGACTGAAGCAGATTGAACCAGCTTACAAGAGTCAGTTATAACAATTCCAGTTTAAGCATGGATGCCTCTGGAAAACATTACAAATCAGGGCTTGACTAATTGCTTTGTTGATTGTCTAGACTTAGGAAAGTGATGGAGAAAATGTTAATGATGCAAATTAAATTTAAAAGTGTTCCATGTGTACATTTCCCTTTCATTCCCCCCTGCCCACCCAAAGCCAATTGTGAAACATTTACCAACACACTCCTTGACTTATATTTTCTGGTGTTTAGAGTGACTCTTCAGTAACATTATGCCAAACATTATCCCAAAGTTTAGAATATTTCTAGTAATATAGAACAAAATAAAAAGTAATCAATGCCGTCCCTCTGACTCTGTTTTCTGTAGATATTGGTTGATTTGATCAGGAGTCAATACATTAAGGTTTCATGAGAGTTGCTTCAGGTTTAGTTTGGTAACTTCCCTGTGGTCACACAGCTAAGCAATATTGTGTGTGAGGTTTGTGTCTGAGCCCTCTTGACTCTGAGTCAGCACTTTCTTCATGAAAAAAAAAAC
>CM053595.1:247427351-247442581 GCA_028646575.1 Pseudocheirus occidentalis | reverse complement strand
GCAACTATTCTAAGACCTCGGTTCTATTCCTGACATACCTACCAATTAACTATGTGACCTTGGGGAGGTCATTACCCTTCAGTATCTCAGTTTCCTATAAAATAAGCCAGTCTCAGTGATTTGTAAGATTCCTGTTAGCTCTAATGTCTTATGATTTGTAGGGCATTTGTCAGTAGAGCTGGATTAACTAATTATTCACAAATTGCATTTAGTGTAAAATCAACATTCCTAAGAAAATGGAGAATTTTTGAAAGTCTGCTCTTTTTTTGGCCTTTGGTCCCAGTAGCAAAGCCACCACTGTGGGCGTCCTAGTCACAAAGGGGACTTTACAGCTTGTCGGACTCTTCAATCTGGCTTCCTGGCTGGTCCTTACACAAGACACTCCATTTCCTGACCCCAGACATTTTCATGGGTGTCTCCACTCCATGCCTGGAGTTTCCTCTCTCTTCATCTCCACTTCCTGGTTTCCTTCAGATCTCAGCTCAACTCCCACCTTCTGCAAGAAGCTTTTCCTAATTCCCCTTCATGCTAGTGTCTTCCCTCTATTGATTATTTGTGATTTGTATACATGCACACATATATTACATAATATATACACATATAACATGCATACAACTATGTAGAAACCATATATAAATATATGAGATATATACACAATTATATATGTGTGTGTATATATGTACAAATAGCCATACTTACTTTCGTTTATAGAATTCCTATTATTGTTAATGTCAGTATTAGAGTATTAATAGTATATAAGCCACCAGAGGAATATTCATTTACAAAAGAAAGGCGTAGGGAGACAGATGCTGCTTGTGCCTTTCTGCCATCCGCAGGTGCTGGCCTTTGCTTGGTTCTGGGAAATAAAGCCATACATGTGGACACAATTGGTTCTGTCTAATCTATAAATAGATTCAGAGGGAGGTGGTAGGGATTGCTCAGGGTGCTCAGGGTTAGGGTCTGTGGAGTTTTGTGCTAAAGCAGACAAAAGAAGCTAGAGACTTTTCTAAATACATTTATCTGTGGCAGGACTTCACCTTTTTGTGCTACATGAACCCCCATCGGCAGTTGTGAAACTTATGGACTCTTTCTCAGAATAATATTATAAAATGTACAGAATACAGTAGATAGAAGGAAACTAACTGTAGTGAAAGTAAAGATGCATTTTTTTTCCCATAAATTCACAGACCCAAAAAACCCATCCATGCAACTAATGGTTTGTGAACCCCTGGTTAAGAAACTGATGGAGAGTGAGCAGCCAGGTCCTCGTTCCCTTCGTTGTGCCAATGAGGAATAGGCTAGAAAAAGCTAAATATGAGGGTACTTAGTTTGGTAGAACTCTCCTGGTGTCAGGGCCTTCATTCCTGGTTTCATCTGTCATCTTGGCTATTTATATTTGTGTGTTTTCCCATTCTCCCTCTGGGGTAAGGGGCTCTGTATATATAACCAGTCGGCATCATAGGTTGTAAGGAATGACAGGCAATTCGTCATTCAGAAAATAGGCCAGATCTTTTTAGACTTGGTTTAATGCCGTATGCCACATTCTAGTGGAAACCTTTCTACAGCTGACGCCATCTTGATCATTTCAGTGAACCAGGGATTCCATTCTCTCTAGGCTGATAAAATGCCTTTCATCTAATATATGATTTTAAATAGGGGCAGCATCCTCATTTGATGTGTACAGATGCTTTTGCTAATGCAAACCAGAGATCTTTTGCAGAAAGATCAGGTCAGTGTTGATGCTGGCTACTCAACATGTTTCTGACTATTCTGCATGATACATAAGCATACATACACATGTCATCAGGCTTAAAGTCTTGTAATATACTTTTGAAGAGAAAAAAACAAATATTAGGACAAACGCTAAGGGCAAAAATATAATTCTACTCAATATATTTGTGAACTTTGAAAGAGAATGGAAAGTAACTGTTCTGATAAAGAGTATTTTTGGGGCTAGCCCCTAATTTTCTGAAATGCAATGAAATTTCATTCATTTAGACTTCGCTAATTCAGTATTTGTAGTTTTAACTGGAATAGAAGTTTTTCTCTGCGTGGTCTATGGAGAAAAAGTTTGTAGGACAAATGAATGGTGGTATAAGCAAGATTGTAGGAATTTGTTAAATGCCTTTGAGTATAAGGTGTTTTGAAGTACTTAGCACAGTGAGACTATGCAGATGGTATTATTTTTGACCAAAGATTCATCAGTTTATCAAAGCAGATGCAGCAAGACTTCTATTTGGAAACACTTTATTAGTAAGTTTAACTTAGTTATTTGATTTTCTGTAAAATAACAAAGCAAACCTTGAAAAAAAAATGTCCCTAACCCTGATCGGCTTTCTCTCAACGAACACAAATTAGTGAGTTCTGACATTTTGTTCTTCAAGTTCTGACAGTTTGTTCTGCTCTAATGTTTTTGGATCTGTTTAGCTAGCTACACAAAGATAAATACTATCTCCTGCATTCAAAGGAAAGAGGGCAATTCCTGTGACTAACCATTTGTTATTTTATTCCCTAAGCTCCTGATCATCCCCATAGTTTGTCGTACAAACTAGAACTTGGATCAGACCAAGAAATACCCTCTGATTGGTACCCATTTGCTACGGTTCAGTTTGTCATGCTTAACAATTATGCTTCGAAGACAGAAATGAAGTCTATGGGCATAGAGAGTGATGTCCAGCCCCAGAAACATGTTGTTCAGAAAACTTGCTATAACTGCCAGGTGAGTTCTAAGTTCTTTTGGTTCATCGGGGGGTTATAGGAACTGTCTTACTTTAGTTTTAAATCCTTTGTCCGAACTGCTTATGCAGTTTCGTATGAATAAATGAATGAGTGAATGAATGAATATGTATATGTATACATATACATATAAACCCATATATGTATGTACTTATATGTAAGGGATATTTGAGACAGATTATAGCCATAAATACTTGTCTAGTCAGTAGTAAGCATAATGTGTGTACAAGGGAACACATGTTCCTTGACTACCAAGAACCTTTCATAGGAAAGGCCTTGAATAAATAAAGGGAGTGTATTACTATTTTATAAATGGCTTTGTTCCTATCTCTAGACCCAAGTAACATTTTCCATTTTCCAATAATTATTTTTTAAAATATGTATCTTTTGTTTTTTATATCACCATTGTTTCCAAATATATCCTTTCTACCATTATTTTAAACTTAAACTTATACATCAGATCTAGTTCTGCCATTTTGTTTTTTTCCATTTGGGGCCCATAATATAATTAGTCTGATCATGTTACATGTCACTAGTATCAGCTAATGATTTTATCCCAGAGTATCACAATTGTAGTTACATTGATAAATCTCTTATCAATGTTTAATTGTGTATACATTTTAGTGAAACACTGTATTTATGGGTTAACTGTGAGGGGTAAGGCCCCTTCCCTAACTGTTACATTTTGAAAACTAGTCTGTACTTAGGATCTGTGTGGTTTATAGCATGCAATGTGGATTGCATACATTTGTAAAAAAGCAGTGGATGCCTCACTTACTCATAAAATACATCTATGTCCAATATGTAGCAAAGGATTAGGTGTTGTAACTATGCTCTATTTATTAACGAATCCCATGTTTTATCTTGTACCACAGGTTGAAATAGAAAAGAAATGGATTAGAATTGATGGAGAAGACCCAGATAAGGCTGGAGACTGCATAACTCAGTAGAAACAAGACCTGACAACAAAGAAGAATGACCCATTCTTTAGATGTGTATTTAAGAGAAAATAACAATAATAACAAGTCCCAACAAATGACTTAATATTGGACAGGAAGAGATACTGAACCTCTCATTTCATTGATAAATGGAACTTCCAAATGAGAAAATTCTCTCAGCCAATGCAGGTCTCCAACTACCATTACTTAATGGAGTGAAAAAGTTCCACTGTGAACATTTGTGTTATTCAGAGTATGGCAAAGAGAAAAAAGGACCATGTTTTGTGTTTGGAGAAGTCTTAACATCTGAAATCCATCATAGACTCCATATCTTCAAGAGAGTCATGTCCTCATTGTTTTGATCTAAAACTGTTCTCCTTTGTGCAGGGCTTTTGCTTCTCCTTGAAGCTTAATGGTGTTGGTCAAGGTGACTGAAGTGACCTAGCAGCTAGATGCCCCGAAGTAGCTGCTCCTCTAGAGGATTTGGTGTCTGACAGCTTTAGGTCTGTCCTGAAACGTTGCTTTTCCTCCTTTAGCCTGGCTATGTGTCTTCTTTTCTTGTTGGCACCCTCATTAGAGAATGGGGAAGTGAAATCCAAACCAATCAAGTCAGCTTCTTGCTAAAGGCATTGGAAAAGGACTTTGAGTGACAATGTTGAAACCATCGTGTAAAATGGAGGTTTGTGTTATATACTGGCAAGAGTGACAAAGACCTAGGCTATAGTCTCAGCTGTTACTTGCTGGCCATATGACTTTGGGCTGTTCAGGTCTTAGTTTTCATTTCTATAAATTGGGGATAACACGATCTGGGCTTTCTACCACATGGGACGATTTGTCATATGATCAAACATCCTCATTTGACTGATAAGAAACTAAAGCCCAAAAAAGTCATTTGACTTTTCCAGGGTCATGCAGATAGTAAGTGGCAGAGATGGCATTTGAATTCAGGTCCTCTCCCTCCATGTCCACTGTAATCCACTGCTTGGAAAGCACTTTAGCAACGTATGGCAGGACTATGGATTTAAATGACCTGTGTCTTCCAGGGATGGTCTTTAGCAGAATGGAGAACTGAGAACTGACCATATTTAGAAATTGTTTTTCCACACTTTCTAATGATTATATCTTCATATTCTTTACCCACTTCAGGACTTGTATGGTGTCTGATATGTGCTGCAAATGTATATGAAATAGCTAAGAAGTCATTCATGTGGAGAAACATTTTATTTTGTAAGTCAGTAAGATAAATGAATGACCTTTTCCTTGAAAGGATTCCTTTCAAAATGAAAGCCTAACTTTGTGCCCATTGTACTTCTGGGCTCTGATAACCCTAAAGTCTTACTTTGGACAGTAGTTAAAATATTTCAAATTATTATTTTTTAAAAAATATATAACTACTATTCTTCTAAAGTTGAAATAATAAGGATATGGAAAATTTATTAACCTAAATTATTTTTTTTTTAAAAACCCTGAGATAAGCCTCAAATAAAGAGAAATCCAAATCATATAGCCAAAAAAAAAAGTTTTCTCCCTTGGGAAAGCTAAGCATAAAGGCAGTAGGTGGGAAATTTTGAGATTATTCTGAACTGGATACATAAGGCATTGCATGTCAACACTTGTAAAACACCAGGTAAATGATTGTAATCATTGGACATCTATTGAAAACCCTATGGTGTTAGCAGATTTTATTCTGCTTCTGATTTTGCCCTCTCACATTTGAGGGAAAGGGCTAGTTTTCCAAGTGTAACTAGTCTCTCATTCTGCATAAATATCCTGAAAAGGAAGTCTCTCAAGGAGACTACCCTTCACTTAGTGTTCAGTCTTAAATATTATTAAAAGCGATTTGTCATTATCTACTAAAGTCACCTACTGAAGCAATAAGTGGTCTAATATTTTCCTAAACATTTATCTGTTTGACTTAAAGTTACTTCTGTAGATTTTATTTAATATTGTATAGCATTCATTTTAATCTATTTGCTCAATAAACCAGATTAAATTTTTTTCCTTTTTACATTTCTTGGTGGTCTGCATAAGTAAGCAGTTTTTATTGCTTCTTTTACTGTAAAGATAAAGTAATATAAAATAGTTGAATGTTTAACTACATTTGTATTAGTATTTTTAAAACTGTTCTTGATTTGATAGTTCTTTGTGGTTCTATGATCTCATCAGTGTGGGTATTTCCCTCCATGAATACAGATCTGAATCTATTCACTCTCTCATGCTCTGTGGCTCTTATCTGTGCTTTTCTGTATAAATCCTTTACAGTCACTACCCCACAGGCCAGAGGCTTTCCTCCAACTCACTGGATTCAAATATCTAACACTGAAAATTCATTTTGGATGAAATGGAGGGTAAATGGTTTATGTGTTTATAACTTCCCCTTTATCAATCTTCCCTCCTTCTATTTTCTTCTCGATCTCTACCTTGTCCATTTTTTTTTCATCTGATGTGCCCTGGTTCTTTAATTCCATGGATCTGTTTAGCACAAAGAAATATGAGTCGGTTAGGTCCTCTGAATCTATTAGATAGTTCTAAGGAATTTTATTGGAATAATTCTGCCATTTCTTTGTAAGCCTATTTTATACCCACAAAGAAATTAGATCTTGATTCCAGTGAATTTAATGAATATCTAAACTTGGAAATAAATTCAGCTAATGACTCCATTAACTGCCCCTCCCTACTTCACAAGTTGGCAATTATCTTTGGGCATCCCACTGTCAGTGTTCTTTCCTCCTCACAATGACAGCCTGCTTCTTTGGAGAATCTTGAGATTCGGTGTGGAGAACATAACAAAAAAAGAAGCTAAGATCCAGGCTGAGAGTCTGTGGGAAGGCCAAGGTTGATGGCATTAACAGCAGTATGCCAAGGCATAATTGTTAATTTACACATTTATGAGGATCCTTAAATATTCATTACTTAGTGTTAAATTAACATTCTGTGATGAGGAATGGGCTTCTTAGTAAAATTCTTCTGACCTTTGAAATGGCAGGAGGTCAGATGTGACGTAGGAACTCAAGCAAGAAGCCAGGAAGAATCAATTAGATTTACAAATTAGAAGTAAAATGTTATCTCCTAGGGATAAGCAGGTAAGCCATAATTGCAAAGAAGCCTGATTGAGGGGAGGTGTGGTAGTGTCAGGCTCTGAATTTTGTTTCTTCATCAGGTACAATCTAAATAAATGTTCCCAAGATATGTGAATTGGACTGTCTAGGATACCACCTATTAGAGCATTCTAAATCTTAGAATCAAAAGTTAATTCAGTTGTCAAAATGATCATTTTGAACAGCTGATTAGATTGCAAATGGCTACTCCTGACCTGGTATTTTAATATAAATCATGGTTCTTTTCACTGTTGTCAGTAGCCTGCTGAGATATTGGGCAGAATTTCCTTGGAACAGCTTAGAAAAGGGAGCAATTTGTTACCCAAGCTCAAGACTTGACAGTAAGTCCCACAGAGAATTCTGCCTTGGAGTGGGGCAGTAATTCTATTTAGGGTGTATAACACAGATTCCAGTAACAGGAAGCTGCTGGTGATTTTGAAAATGGCCAGTTGTGTGTGAGAGCAGTTTCATACACAATGTGATCCTTGGTGATATTGGGTAACACTATGTCCCAATCTTTGTGTGTTTTCTTGGGGTTCAGTCAGTGTAATTAGATTATATTTGATGTTTGTTATCACCTGGAGAAAGTGGGCTCTAAGAGATAAATGAATCTTATCCAGTGGGGAAACATGTGTGTGTGTGTGTGTGTGTGTGTGTGTGTGTGTGTGTGTGTGTGTGTGTGTGTGTGTGTATAAGAGAGAGACAGAGAGAGAGAAAGAGAGACAGAGACAGAGAGACACATAGAGTTCTCTGGTGTGGTATACAACAGGTACTGAGCCTTTGACAACTAGAAAGATGAGTAAATCAGATTGATTCCATGAATGGATTATTTGATGATGCTGAGTCTGAAAAAAGTCAAGCTGATTAATTGTAAATATCTGAATTTAGTTTAGTGACTTGAGAATTTTCTCTCTTTGTGTAGGAATGAAACTTTTCATCTCTGAAAAAGAAATGCAGCACTGATGGTTTTCATTTTGCTTTCTTTTAAACCTCATGCTGATATAATAAAAATCATTCCCTTCCTTTCTCTTTCTCATTGAATTAATATTTCTCCCCCAAAGGCTAATATTCTTAGTCTGTTTCTGTATGATTTGATTCATTTGGATATGTGACCAAAACACTTAACTGTCTGGTACGTGCAAAGACCTAGTATTACTGATTCCCTCTTTCTTGGATGGCTGTGTGGATGCATTTAGAACGTCTGGCTGATTAGCAGATCCAATTGGCTCTATGCTGATGTAGACTTTGTTACCCTGGACATAAAGTTCGTTAGTTCTTAGTAATAGTGAACATTGTGATTAGAGGATCCTTCTAAAGGCAGTAAAATAAAAATGGTATAAACTAATTTGAATGAATGAATAATTGGCCTAGGCTTTTCAATAGACTCTCTTTCTTTGCTGTCTTTTTGGAGGGGGGAGGCAGCGCAATTGGGGTTAAGTAACTTGCCCAAGGTCACACAGCTAGTAAGTGTTAAGTGTCCCAGGCTGGATTTGAACTCAGGACTCCAGGACCAGTGCTCTATTCACTACACCACTTAGCTGCCCCCAGCTTCAGTAGACTTTGAAAAGGGAAGATGACTTGGAGTCATGTGGAGAGTGGAGCTGAAGTCCATTAGGATCGTAAGATTTACAGCTAGAATCTTAAAAAGATGAAGTGCGACCCTCTCATTTTATAGATGAGGAACCTAATGTCCAGAGAAGAAAAGTTATCTGCTCAAGGTCACAAATCCAATGTGCTAATTTGCTGATATTTAGCAGACGGTTTATGCACATTAACATGCATGAAAAAGTCAAATCACAATTTAGTTCTCTACACCTTTTTTTCTGTTTCCATAGATTATATTATTTCTATTACTGAACACTAACTTCAGTTATGACTAGTATTTGCTCCAGACTGATTGCTCCAGATGCCTTCACTTGGTTTGGATGAATTGAGCAATCATTCAAACAATGACAATTTTGTTTTGCAAAAGATTTGTTTTGCCAAAGTTCTCTTTGCTGGTCAACAGCTATAATCAGCCTGCTACCAAAGTTAAAACTCTTGAGTTGTCATTTGACAATTTATGCATAACAATGATTAAGGAATGCGCTTTGCTCAGAATATCATTTTATACTCTAAGTAAATATAAACCAGATCAGGTTTTTATTTTTTTAAGCAATCTCTCTGGGGCTGCTTCCCCAATTTTCTCTCAAAGGTCTGGTCCCCAGAAGATGGGGGCCTCTCCCTTTATAGTGCTGGGGCTAACCCAGAGACACTGAGGTTTCTCGAATGGTTACTCACAAACCCTCACTCGTGTGCTTTGCCATTAACTATCAATCACTTGCCTCAATTAGTTTTAGCAAAGGTATTTACAAAGGTGGCATAGTAAGAACATGGGTTCAAACATTTTCCCCAAATCCAGGGTATATTTTCCCCTTGCATGCGCAAGGTTTCTAGGCAAAATAGGCTCAAATGTACAGTATGATGCTAACAAGGTACACTTGCAGAGAACACTGTGTGTGGTCAAAGGGCACATCCCCAGCTTGTGGTTAGTGGGAAGTGTTCTCTCTCCTCAGGTGGAGCTCTTTGCTGCAAGGAAGGAAGGAAACAAGCATTTATTAATTGCCTGCGATGAGTCAGGCGCAGAGCTAAGTGCTTTATAAGTCATATCTCACTAAGACGCAGCAATCCTGGATAGCATGATCTCTATTTTATAGTTAGAACTGAGGCAGACAGAGGTTAAGTGACTTGTCCAGGGCCACACAGCTAGTAAGCATCTGAGGTAGGATTTGAACTCAGGTCTTCCTGACTCCACACTAAACACTTTATCCAGTGTAGGTCTTATGCCTCTATTGAGTCCACAGCTAACACTTGTCTCTGCTTTAAGGGGTCTCACTCTCTGATGCTGTTGCTGTTTTCAGGTGACTGTCTTTCCATAGCCATCAGCAAGTACTTCCTCTATCATTAGCTGCCGCTGCTGTCCAAGCTAATACTAGCATCGCGCTCACCTCGGGGGTGTTTTAGTGGGGTGCAAGTCCCTCTCAGGTGGCTGGCTGTAGCTCCTTCACCATTAAACTGGCCAGCTGCCTGAATGCACAATTCTAATCTGTCTTGATGTTTTATCCATGGACCCAGATGTGTGTCTATTTCTTTTGACCAATCATTAGATATTTCCTGTGCAGTATCATCTATCTTTATGCAATGATTAACACATTATATTTCTATTTTTGATTAATTGACTTAATTAGGCTGTCTGGGCCTTTTGTGATTATATTAAGTGGGATCAGGATGGAAGTACCATTATAGTCATAACAAAGTATTTTATAAATTGCATATTGACTTTAAAAAAAAATTAAAGATGTATTTCAAATGACTATTCTGCGTGTTTTTTTTTTGCAAGGTGATTGTTTTAGGCATTATTTTTGCTATGGAATCAATTTCAGTAAACAGATAATTGAATATGTCTGATGTACGCATGCTATAAAAGAATCAGCTAGTACAGTATCTTAAAATACATTGGAAAAATAGAAACTGTGCCAAGGTGCAACTGGTGATGGCATAGGCACATAGGATCATAGATTTAGAGCTAGAAGGGACCTCAGAGGCCCATTTTACAAGTGAGGAAACTGAGGCACAGAGAGGGGAAGTGACTTACCCAAGGTCATACAGATATTAAGTGACAGAGTTAGGATTTGAATCCAGGTCCTTTGGCTCCAAATCCAGTAAGTGTTCTTTCCATTTTACTGTACTTTACTCTTTGGGTCTTTGGAAAGTATTCCTGCACGTTTAAAGCTTAATAGCTTTGTTTTTGTTTCTACCAGACCCTACAACCTATCTGAAAATGGCATTTTGAAATTTTGTTCTTATTGTTCAGTTACTTCCTACTCTTCATGACCCCATTTGGGGTTTTCTTGGCAAAGATACTGGACTAGTTAGCCATTTCCTTCTTCAGTTAATTTTACAGGTGAGGAACTGAGGCAAACAGGGTTAAATGACTTGCCCAGGGTCACACAGCTACTAAGTGTCTGAAGCTGGATTGGAACTTCAGGCCTGGCACTCCATCGACTGCTCCACTTAGCTGCCCCGAAATTTAAAGTCCTACATCAAACAGTTGTACATGATGCGTTCTAGGTCTCTCTACAAGTGAAAAAAAGGCTTCCACAGATAGAAAAGTAAACTGTTCTTGGACCAGCAGAAATAAAATCTTCACACTCTCTCGGGTAACTTCATCAGCTCGCATGATTAAAGTATTTTATTCCCACTTTTGATTAATTGATTTAATTGGGCTGTCATCACTTTAATGTAGATAATTCACAGATCTAGCTAGCCTCAGATTTATCCAACCCCCGTTTTCCACTTGAACTTCCATCCCTCAGCAACAATTGCCAATTTAAACCGGATGCCCTAGAGACATTTTAAACTCAAACACATCCAGAGCAAAATTCTCTTTTCCCTCAAGCCCTGCTCTCTTTCAACCCTCCCCATTTCTGCCAAAGACACCACGGCCCCTTCAGTCTCTCAGGTTCAGAATCTCAGCAGTATCCTAGACGCCCGCCTTCTCTCACTTCACATATCTGATCACTCGCCAAATCTTGCTGTTTCTGCTTCCACAACATGTCACACATCAGATTCCTCCTCCCTACTCGCCCAGCTAACACGTTTGGTTCAAGCCCTTAGCACCTCCCCATGGAGGATTGCCACAGGCTCTTAACTGGGCCGTCCGCCTCCCCAGTTTCTCACCACTCTGGTTCATCCTACACTCACCTGCCAAAGTCATTTTCCTTAAGTGACGTTCTGACTGCATCATTCCCTCATTCAATCAACTACTGTGGCTCCCTGCTGCCTCTGGGATAAAATATAAAGACTTCGGTTTAGCTTTTAAAGCCTTTCGTTACCTGTCCCCAAATGATCTTCCTGGCTTCTCCGGGCATTGCTGTCCTTGCCACAATCTGTGATCCAGTTAAACTGGCCTTTCTTCGGTTTATCACACAGGGCACTCTCTAGTGTCCATGCATTGCACTTGGCATTCCTCTTGCCTGGTATGCCCTACCTCCTTGCCTACTCTTCACATGGCCTCTCTCTTCCTTTAAGACATAGACCAAGCACCTTCTTCTACATGAGGCCTTTCCTGATTCTCGCCCCGCTCCCGCTAGTTTCTGGACTCCCAAAGTACTCCCCATTTACTTTTTTTTAAAAAAAAAATAGGGTGTCCCAAAGGACAGTTTAAAGCTTTATCTTAATAGCTTATGCTGTTCATGGCTGCATTTCTTGTCTTCCTCATTAGAATGCAAACTCCTTGCAAGCAGGAATCCTTCTTTGTATCTGTGCTCCCAGCCTCTAACACAGTGCCAGGCACACAATAAGTGCTTCATAAATGCTTGCAGAGTCCCTATTCATGGATCTGAAAAATATACCACATAGTAGCAAAAACTTAAATGTATATAGTGTTCAACACCTCTACATAGATTTTCTCATTTAATCCCTACAATAACCTTGTGAAGTGGATAAGGATGATCCTTTGATCTCTTTTACAGATAGGGAAACTGAAGTCGGGGAAGTGTTAAATGGCTTGCTTCAGATAACAAACCTGGAAACTGAATTTAATTCATCTAGATTCTAGACGAATTCTCGATTCTAGAATTTATTGAGTACCTATGATGTGCTAGATGCTGGGGATGCAAAGTCAAAAATAAATGGCCCTTGCCTTGCATTCTACTAGGAATTAATTTTGTAAAGAATAAATGTCTTCTGCTTCCTCTTTCAATGTTTTCTTTCTATTATAGCATGTTGTGTGAATTAATAAAATGTAAAAATTACACATTAATGTCATAAAAAACTTTTGGATTAAGTACTGCTTTTGGAGGGTGTGAAGAATAATTAAGCCTTGTCTTTTTTTTCCCTAGGAGTGAAAAAGGGTAAATGCTAGAAAAAGCCGGTTGGATTCACAGCTGAATTCCAGACATTCACAGCAGTTCCTTCGTGATTTGCACTAAATGTCATTTGCTCACTGCTACAGGGCCCTTTTGCTAGTGGCATAGCCATACCAATGGGGCTTTTTTTTTTCCTGGTGCATAGGGTAAAACACCTTCTTTTGCTTTATTTCTAACTTGGGCCATTTCTATGAAAAACCAGGGTCAGTTCTGTGGGAATCTGTGGGGGAAGGTGTTGAATTCACTTTGGGAATCACTATCCTCCCATCACATTCAAGTTTTTTACTCTTTCCCCATCATCTCCACCTTCCCTCTTCTTTTCTTCTTGTAAGTATCTTCCTCAGGTGTGGTCATAGAGTTGTCTTCTCAGAGAAGAGAAAACTAAGCCTAATCTTGGATTATTTCTCATTAATGATGATTTTCCCTTTCATGTGACTATATCCAGCTTCCAAGTTCCTTCTGGCTAATCAGAGAGAGTGGCTCAAAAAAGGACGTAGGGGAGGAAAGCCGGGATCTTTATCTCTGTTCATTGTCTCTTGAACCAGACCTACATGAGCAGGTGCTGTGGCCATGAACCTGCTTCACAAGAGGACAGGAGGGGAAGAATTCCTAATACTGTAGATGCAAAAGTCTGATTCCTCTGAGCTGCCAAGGATTCTTTTAGAGGAGCCCAATCTGTTTGTTGGTGAAAAGTGACAGTGATAGTCTCTGATGCAAGTGACAGAGGCAGAGGTGGAACAGTGCATCAGTTGTTGGACTTGGAGTCAGGAAGACCTGAATTAAAATCTGACCTCCAACACTTACTAGCTGCATGACCCTGGGAAGGTCACTTTACCTGGTTGCCTCAGCTTCTTTAACCATAAGATGGGGATAATAACAGCAGCCAGGGCTGTTGTCAGATTTGACAGTGCCTGGCACATAGCAGGCACTACATAAACACTTATTCACTTCCCAGTTTCCTAGATCAAGTATCCATGGAAATAGAAAGCAGTGGCTAGGCCAGATTACCAACGTTAGATATTGCGAGCATTGTTGGCTCTTGAGTTCTAGGGGAAATGAACATGATGATAATCATATAACTAGCTTTGATGTTGTGTTTTAAGGTTTGCCAAGAGCTTTACAAAGTGCTACACACGTATATGTGCATTTACATATACGTTTATGTGCATACACCCATATATACACATATGCACTTAGGTATACATATGTAGGTATATACATGTACACACATGGGTATACACATACATATATAAATATAATGTAATCTCATTTAATCCTCAGCCTGTGAGCTATTTTACAGATGAGGAAACTGAGGCCCAGAGCCTTTAAGTGACTTGCCCAAGGGTCACACACCAGCGTGAGTGTCTGAAGCAGGATTTGAACTTGGGTCTGCCTGACTCCAAGTCCGGCACTCCGTGTGTTGTGCCCCCAGCTGCTTCTGCGATGGACCATTTGTCCTCACTGCGTGCCTACCGCTCTCTCCTCTTTCCTGATGAGAGCCGGCATCTTTTTCTCTCCCCTCCCAGTTAAACATATGGGCAGCCTGTTGTGTTACAGAAATTGCACGTGGGGTGGAACTCCCGTGGCTTTCTTTGGCAGGGGCGCCTTCGTGCATCTCGTTCATTTCCCCCAGTGAAACTCATCACGTCTGTACCCAGGGACGTGGCAGCTATCTCTTACAGCAATTCCCATATAACAATACTTAGAGCACCTTTGGGGACGCGGGAGAATGCAGCTTATTGTCAATGCACCTTATCTTAGATCCCACGAATTATTTTTTCTTAACATTTTTATCTGGGGCACTTTCTGAACACAGAACTGCTCTGAGTTTTATGCACTAGGAGCGACAGTTCATTCCTGAGACAGAAGGGGGCGTGCACGACTAGGCGAGCAGCTTGGCCAGCCTAGACTTGGAGACTGCAGCGTTCGAATGGGGCAGAGCCCGCATTAAGATTAATAGAGGATCCCCGGACATTTTGTAAATCATATTTAGACGCTGTGGAGTCTAATTAAAACTAATGCAATGAACAAACACTTAAAGTATTCCTAATTCTTAAGAGTGAGAGGGCAGCTCAGTAACAATTTGGAAAAGTTGCAAGGATTTAAACAGCAAGCCTCTCTCTAAATATTTATATTTATAGGACACTGAAGAATATTACTTTTCATTATATCAGATTTTCAATGTGGAATTTGTTATGTGTGCATGCTGGGAGTGGGGTGTGGGGTGTTGTGGAATGACTTCTCGCTCTCCTGCCTTATGAATTCTCGCTAGTTTTGTCCCCTTGGAGGTCCGGTATTTGTCTGCTGCGGGGATTTCTAGGTTAAATTTTGGAACAATAAAGAATCGTTAGATGCAAGGTCTGTTCGACCCAGACTTAAGACAACCCTTTTTTCCACAACTAGAACAAGTGTCTACGCTCCTGTAAGCTCTGACGGTCCAGGGTGCCGTGCCTTTAGGGTCTTAGGCGTGTAGCCACCATTGACCCTGGGTACATGGTTTTATCATAACCTCCTCCTCCTCCTCCTCCTCCTCCTCCTCCTCCTCCTCC
>CM053595.1:247406932-247419697 GCA_028646575.1 Pseudocheirus occidentalis | reverse complement strand
GGGGAAGGGGGGGAATTAGTGCCCACTATCCAATAATGTCTAAAAGAAAAGACACTGGGTAAAGCCAAGATGGTAGATTAGGGACAGCATTTCCCTCCAAACAACTTTAAAACAACTCCTGAAATCAAATTTTGGAGTGGCAGAGCCAACAAAAGGTCAGAGTGAGACATTTTTCTAGCCTAAGACAATTTAGGAGGTTGGCAGGCGAGGTTTGTGACAAGAGTGGGGGCTAGCCAGGAGTGCTCACGCTGGCAGCACCAGCATTGGCCCTGGAGACCCCATGAGGATGGCAGCAGTAGCTTCAGAAGCTCCCGCCCAGAGACAGTCAGGGGACTGGACAGCTGGTCAGAAAGAAATTACACATAGACACGCATACGCACATATTATGTAGAATCAATAGTTTGGGAAGATTTCTCAGCAAAGGTATTGCAAGGCTTAAATAAGATAATGGTTGTAAGGAACTTTGCAAGCCTCAAAGCACTATCAAAGTCTCATTCATTTTCATTATCATAATTATTAGCCCACCAGGCCTCCAGTCTGGAGATGACATTATTTTCTGAGCCTTCTATTGCTCTCCCACTGTGCTCAATAGAAAAATGTATATTGTTTATAGAACAATACAGAGGTGTATACTAGTAAATGTTTAACAAGGAGAAGTGGGGGAAGGGGAACAGAATGTACGCATATATAAGTTTGGTCTGCATTATTAATATTTTTTAAGTCTAGATAATCAATAAAACAATAAATCAAGCTCTGATTTGTAGAGTTACCCTCTCTGAAGTATTAGTGCTCACACTGAAAATATAACAATCAGCTTGCCATTAGAGATGGCTTTATCACACCCCTGGCCCTCGGGGGCCCTCTAATACAACCCCTTGATAGAATCCTAATAAAGCTGCCCCTAGGCCCAGTATTCTAACTTCATTATAGGCCTGGTCCCACTGAACAGCAGGCCCCACTGTACCTATCACCCATGCCCCATTCCCCCTTGCCAGTGTTCTATCTTCTTCATACATGCCTCCCTCCTCCCTCCTCCCTCCTCACTGCTCACTGGAACAACAGGTGTGACCCTGAATTCTTAGTTCCCACCGAAACAGTAGGTGTGTCCATGTGATGAGAACCCAGCTACTGCCTCTACCTGGTCACTGCCCCCAGACCCATTCCCACAGAAACAGATGTGTTCTTCTATGCAATCGCAACCATGTCATTCATCTAACCCAAGACAGGACCACAATACCTAACTATCTGTCTTAACCAGACAGGACCACAATAGCTAGCCAGATGGAGGGCAGCATGAACAGAATGTTTAACCACCAAACCATAGATGGGACCCCTCCTCCATTACCTAATACCTTAACAAACTTCTCCTGCCTTTTTAATATTAGTGATATTCCTCTATTCTATGTAAATTTCTATTATGTAATTGCATCTTTACCCTATAAAGATCCATCTTGCTTTCTCCGAACTTGCTGGTTCCTCTTGGAACTTAGCCTGCTTCATGAAAGGGGTCAGTCTCAATAAATGCCCATACTTGGATTAGAGGTGATCTGACTCTGAATTCTTTAAGATGGTTCTACCACAACATAACATGAAACCCTCAACAGGTTTTGGATGGGCAGAGCCCCCACCGCAACAGATTTTGGCATCTGTTGGTTTAAACCACCACCCTCTTATTTTCCAGACAGAAAACTGAGACCCAGGGAGGTTCTGGTTTGCCTAGGGTCACACAAGTGATTATGAAAATGTTCAACTTGAAGAGACTTTAAGGCTCACCTGCCCACCCCATCACTTTTATAAATGAGAAAAGTAAAGCCCAAACCGTAATTATCCAAAACTGTACAGCTTGTCAGTAACCACAGTTAGAACCAGAATCCAGGTCTCCTGGCTTCTAGTCCGATATTCTCTCTATTGTAAGTCAGTAGTTTGGGACTCAGATCTATAAGATGTGTGAACCTATTCAAAATGAACACAATACTTCTGGACAGAAATACCAGTAATTTAGCTACATTTCATTTAGGAAAAAAGGTCAATTAGCATTTGTAATCATCAAACCACTTAACACTCTTTCCCTGAAGCTGATTCCCATCTGCAGGATAGAGTTGCAAGTGAAAAGCAAGAGGAATGGATCCCTCCTTTCTCATCTCTCCCACCCTCCACTCCATTCTTCGCTGAACCTGGCATAAATTAAAGTCCTGCTGCCTCGGCATTTTCGAAGGGCCAGTGTGAGTAAAAGGGCTGATGATGATCCCGTCTTTGGAGAACAAGACAGCAGAAAGCTTTCTCATAATATAGAAGCCCATAGCATGAAGGTCTCAGTTGTGTTATAGAAATTATGACGTCAGATTAAGACAGTTTACTAGTTCAAAGTCTTTAGACTTATTTGAATCAAAGACATAATGAGTCTACCTTAAAAAGACTTACTCAATTTCAATTCAATCTTCATTCCCTGAAACTAAGAGATAATCTTATTTATGGTGACTATACTAAGGGTGGGAATGATATCTTGTTTATTAATTCAGTTGAGAGGTTTGAGGTTTTTTTCTAATTTGCTATTGGACAATTTGAAAGGGGACTCCTTACAACAACACTCCTTAACCCAAGGTCATTGAATTTATATATATATATATATATATATATATGTTTGCTTTTTGGAAGGCAACTGGGATTAAATGACTTGCCCAAGGTCACATGGCTAGTTTTTTGTTAAGTGTCTGAGGCCAGATTTGAACTTAGGTCTTCCTGACTCCAGGCCCAGTGCTCTAGTCACTGTGCCACTTAGCCGCCCTTTAATATATATTTTGATAACTTTATTTCAGTATAATTGGCTTCCTCTGTAATCCTAAGTATTTTATTTTACACATTAAAAGTCTGAGAAAGGGTCTGTATGGTTCATAACACACAAAAAGCCTGCAGTCAAGAAGACCTCAATTCAAATAACTATAAGACCCTGGAAAAGTCATTTCATCTCTGTCTCAATTTCCTCAACTATAAAATGGAGATAAAATAGCATCTACCTCCCAGGGTTATTATAAGGATCAAATGAGGTACTATTTTTAAAGCACTTGGCATAGTCCCTTACATTGTGCTAACCATGTGATAGGTGCTTAATAAGTGCTTCTTCCCTTCCCTTCTCCTTGAATCATGGCCCTTGAACTTCAAGTCTAGGGTGCTGTCAGCTATGTAATTATGTCTCAGTAACTCAAAGAGTACCTGACTCTAACTATAGTGCTTGATTTCAGCTTACTAGAGCTAGAACAGTGGGGGTGCCTAATTCATGACAATGTTACTTTCATTTAAGAAAGACAAATGAAGTGATCATGTTACAGGAGTGCTATCCATGGACCAAAAATGATAATGATATAAATACTCTACATTTATTTGAAATAGTCACATTTCTTATGCCATGTTTTCAAGTACAGAGATGATGTGTATCACATTCACAAGGTATTTCCTATGTGAAGATTCGAATTTTTCAATCAAATAGTCTAAGTGAAGCCATTCATTATACAGTGGCTATCATTATGGGATAAATAGAATTTTATGGGAGTTAATTATGGGATTAAATAGGGAATTAAAAGGAGTGCTGAGCCCCACTTCTTTTAGCAAAATGCTGAGCAATATTGATGAAAATGAATATTCTTAATTTTCTCAAGCCCCATTTTATTTTTTAAAGTGCTTTGCAAACTTAATTTTTTTTAACATTTTCATTTAACGTTTTGAGTTCCAAATTCTATCACTCCTTCCCTCTCTCACTCGTCCCCTCCCTGAGACTTTAAGCAATCAAATAGAAGCTATACATGTGCAGTTATGTAAAACATTTCCAGGTTAGTCATTTTGTACAAGAAGACTAGAATAAAAGAAAAAATGAAACAAAGAAAGTGAAAAATAGGATGCTTCAGTCTGTATTCAGTCAATATCGGTTCTTTCTCTGGAGACAAAAAGTGTGCTTCATCATTAGGCCTTTGGCATTGTCATGGATCATTGCATTGCTGAGAAGAGCTAAGGCTATCAAACTCGGTCATCGCACGATATTGTTATTACTGTGTGCAACGTTCTCCTGGTTCTGTTCCCTTCACTCTACATCATGATGTTCACGTCATTTTTTCCAGTTTTTTCTGAAATCATCATGTCAAGCCCCATTTTAAGCAAAGGGAACTTGTATATTTTATACCTGTTAATGTTAATCAATACTAATTTCTATAAAATATAATAATTATTAAATTGGATTCATTTCTTCACATTCTTTATCTCATTTCTCCTTCTTGGAGAAACCGTTAATTCAGTGCAGAGACAATGTCAGTAGCTTCATCATGGCAGAAATCCATGAGTAGATGCTCCACAAAGCTGTCTCCTACTAGGCGGGTGGTTCTCAACCTTCCTAGTGCCGCGACCCTTTAATACTCGTATGTGGGCATATCTGCATGTGGGCAGACCCTCCTGGAGATGGATAGAGGAGCAGTGTCCTGGTTCCTAAGACCATCAGAAATATGTGTTTTCCAATGGTCTTAGGCAACCCCTGTAACTCCTGTGAAAGGGTCATTCAACCCCCATAGAGGTCGCAACCCACAGATTGAGAACCACTGTACTAGGCCTTTTTCTCTACAATTCACATATGCAGGAGACTCCCAGGTCTATTTATCCAACCCTAAGCTCTCTCTTGAGTTCCAATCCTGCATCACAGACTACCTGTTGGACATTTTAAGCTGGATATCACATAAGGATCTCAAATTCGGCATAACTAAAACAGAACTGATTATGTTCTCCCCAGTTTCTTCTAAGTTTCCCTATTACTATGAGATCACCACCATCCTTCCAGTGTGGCAAATATGTGACCTCTGTGTCATCCTTAACACCTCTCTTGATCTCTTCACATATCCAGTCCATTACTAGATGTTATCATTTCTACCTTCATTATATCTCTCCATATATCCCCTTCCCTCCACTCACATGGCCACCACATTAGTTTTAGACCCTCATCACTTGTTGCCTATACTATTGACAGAATGTTCTTATTGGTCTCCCCTGACTCAAATCTCTCTTCACTCCAATACATCCTCCACACAGTAGATTTTCCAGTGACTCCCTCTTTTCTCCAGAATCAAACATAGTCTTTTTTTTTTTACATTTAAATCTCTTCACAACCTTACCCTTCCCACCTTTCCCATCTTCTTACATTCTGCTCCTCTTCAAGTCTTGTACAATCTGTCCATTCTTACCTACTTGCTATTCCTCACATATGATACTCTATTTCTATTTCTATAACCCATCTCTATGACTTTGCTCTGGCTGTTCTCCAGGTCCAAAATGCTCTCACCCAATATCCAATTCTTAGAATCACTGGCTTCCTTTAAGATTCATCTCAAGCCCAATATCTTCCAGCAATGGTCTCTCCTGTAGCAGCAAGCACCCTAGCATACCCAGGATGGCTGCTAACACTTGTACTTTAATCTGTTTTTCTAAAGGAAAGCAACTCAAAAAGGGTTAACAATCTTACTTTAATCAAACATATATCATTTACCTAGGTCAGGGGGAAAAATCATCACCCTGAACTTCAGAGAATACAAACAGAAGTTACAAGCAGACAAAAATGCAGACAGAGAAAATAACACAATTCAGCAGACCAACAGATAAGGCTTCTAGCTGCCTGATCATCACATATATACAGTTAGTCACCAGAGAAAGAAGCACCAACATCTGAGTTTTCAAAACTGGGAGGCTCAATGGCTGCCCAGAGTCTTATCTGGCCAAATCACACTGCTCTTCCCAAAGTGAGCCCAAAAGCAAAACCTTGCCTCAGAAGTATATGTAGCTCTCTCCAGGGCCAGAAAACATGACAACCCTTGTGACTCACTTAACTACAAAGTAACAAAAGTTGTGCTTTCCTGAAAAATAAGCTCCAGGCTCCATGTGACCACATGCAGCCTATTAGGGTGCAGAGTATATTTTCAAATTAGGAAAGGTCCTCAAATCCACCTAGGCCTATTAAAGGGCAGGGAAGATCCTCAAATTCCTATTACCATTACATTCACTCTTTCCCCCCCCCACCCCACAGCTAGTGTCATCCTCTCTAAAGTTAACCTCCATTTACTCTGCACTTATCATATATGTTCTGATTTACATATACATTCCCAGAAGAAGGTAAGTTCCATAAGCAAAAAGACTATTTTTTCTTTTTCTTTATATTTCTCATACTTAGCACAATGTTCGGCCATATAGTGCTTCATAAATATTTGTTGATTGATTGTAACGAAAATTATGATGTGACTATTCCAGCCTATTCCTTAAGGAAGCAAATGACCAAAAATGCTCATCACCAGCCTCTGTGCATTGTTAAGATCACATTACAGACTTCTTTTTTATCCTCCTGAAATCCACTTCCTGGCAAGTCAAGATATCACCCTCATAATGTCATTAGTCCTATTCAAGAATGAAGGATGCACAACAATCTGTGAGTTGTGGTAGCTGCCTTCTGGGGACCCAACCTGCCAGTTCAAGTTAGGGGATGGTGCTAATTCTTCTCCTTCTCCATTCTTATTCCTCTTTTCCTTCTTCCCCTTCCACTTTTTCCTCTTCTTCCTCTTCTTCTCCTCTTTCTCTTCTTTTTATTCTTTTTCTCTTCCTCCTCCCTTCCCATATATGGTCCTTCTATTCATTTGGGGCATCAGACCCAGAGCATATGGGTGTTCTGTCCAAAAGAATATAATTTTTGGTTGCTTGTATTTTGTAAAATGTCTTGAGGTCTGAGGTTTCAATTATTTTTTAGTTTTCTATATTTGTCTATTTGTTTTCAATAAGATGGGACATTTTGTTTTTTTCCTGTGCAATTTTCATTTACATTTCTTGAAATATAGCTCTGAAAAACTGGCTTTTAAAAAGCCCAGTTGTGATTCAAATGGAGCTACTCACTGCCTTTAAACCCCAATCACTTTGAATTTTCTTGAATGGTCAAAAAGAGGGCCCATCCCAAGCCTCAGTTGCTCATTGTTTAGGTTTCTGATGGCTTAAAGTGAGTGTAAATAGCAACTGTTTTCTGTTTTGACCAGAAACTCTGAGGGTCTTCCCTTCTCAGATACTTATTTTTGTGATGATGTAATGGGAATGAGAATTTGAAGATCTTCCTTGCCCCTTAATAAGCCTAAGGGAATTTGGAGACCTTCTCTGCTTCAAAGATTTTCCCTGCCCTCTAAGATAATCACATGGATCCTGTGGTGGGAAGAGTTTGCTGAAGGGTGGAGCAGAGCCCACAGGAAACTGGGAGTTAGCTAGATGGGGGAGAGAGAGAACACATCAGGGAGACAGCTAGGCTTGTGAGTATTGGTTTGTGGGAAGGCTAAAGGATAGTGTGGCTCTCTGCCATGCTATGGTATATTAGCTTCTATGTTGCTGTGATGAATTCAGTTTCCTGGTGTGGGGAATTTGGTTTTCTAGTGTTTGAATAAATGTTTTGCTTCTCTCTTCTATATGGAGAGTCTGTTAAATTTTGCAATCAAGAACTATGCTTGCATATTTACAGCCTCTCTTGGCACTGTAAATGTTGTATTGGCAATACAGATGATAAAGTAGGCCATTTTTTGTATCACTTCTTCCTAGCCCTTAGTTATTGAACACATGTTGCTTCAGACAAACTGAAACCTGGGAAAGCTCTTAATTTTAAAAGATCAGGCCCACCCACTGCATCCTAGGCCATTACTAGTCATCTTCACACTGGACTCTGATGACTATGGAGGAGAGAGTGAGACTGATAACCTTGTGCATCTCTGCCTCACTTAAATCCAATTCCCTCACAAGTCAAGACATCAAAAGGTGATGTCATTGATCTGCTTCAAAAATAAAGGATGAGCAACAATAATCCTACCAGTCTTTCCTTTGAATTTATTTAAAATATCTTTTTACTTGGTAACATTTTTTCTAAAGACCCCCTGTTCAATAAGTCCCTTTTCTAAAGTCCACTTACAATTATTCTTACTATCAGTCTTCAGAGCAGTATTTCAACTAGCTTAAGCATATGACACATCTGTAACAACAACTAATGTTCTCATCCTGCATTAGTACAATATAAGTGATCACGTGTTTATCTCCATGTATAAATGCCCTATTAATTGTCAAACTCTGCATAGCTTTTATTAGAACACCCTGCATATCTAAAAGGTAACTATCAATTTAATGCCACACTCAAGCAAGACACGTAAGATGCATTTCATTGTTGCACTTTCCCCCCAACAACTTTTTAAAGATCTTTCACAAATTTCATAAATAAAGTTCCTTTTATTTGTCATCCAACAAATTGTTGCATTTTCCCTTCCTAAGCCCAATAGTTCATGAATATAAATCACTTGCAAGTGTAATTTTATTGTCTTTTTTTTTAATCCCCAACTTAAACCACACCTGGAAAACCTTGAGCACAAGACCAATTTACTGAATTTACAATTGTGATCTGAAGGACCAAATAGCTCTGTTTCAGAAAGAACTACCTTTTCTTCCTTCTTAATTGGTCTTCTATTGCAGAAAGCAAATAATGGGGTTGCAGAGTCTTTGAGTGAAGAAGGCCCCCCCAAAGCTGTCATCTGCTGAGTCTCTGCAGCCATGCCGTCTTTAGGGCGTAGGAAGTAGCAGATTCTTTGTCCTGTAAAGCCTTTAAGTGCACAGTAATGGGAACTGTCTCATGTGTTCCTTACATCAGAGTGAGGTTCTGGGCACATTGTAGGTAGGTGTTTAATAAATACTTGTTGACTTGAATTTTTAAAAAAAAATCTTCAGGAGGGTGAGCTAGGTGAGGAAATTCCATATGTTCAAAGGTCTTTTTCTTTGAGATTTCCAATGTGACTTCTGCAAAGCTAAGTAAGAAGAGTGTGGCTATCTGATCTTACTTTAGGGACAAATGGACAACCCTCCACAACACCCTCCCCAAAATAATACATCAAACAAACCACCCACTCACTTGATAATACCTAAAGTTCCTTTAAGAGGGACAAAGCCTTTCATTCCTTGGTGAGCTCGAGGATTGAAAATGCTAATGTTGCTGGGGGAGGTAGCATATGACTGAAATGCACACTAAGATGTAAATTACTGATGTCAGCTCCTTTATTTAGAGCAGTTTTAATAGAGAGGAAATGGAGAATAGAGCAGTAGGGCACCAGATACCTGAAGGAGAGCTGGGGGACTGGCATCAGGAAAGGGAGAAAGGAAGAAAGAAGGAGGGAGGACTGCATTCCCCCCACACACAAATCAACTTTGTCTAGTGCACAATTTTGCCTAGGGCTAGGCCTCATCCTCAGCCTTGGTTTAATTTAGATGTTTGTCCTTTTCCAGGGACTACATATGGAGGCCTTTAAAAAAATGTTTTGGAATATCTCAAAATAATTTGTTAGAGAGTCAGGCAACTGGCATTTAACAATGGGACTTGTTGAAGATGCTCTTTCACTACCTTTTGAATGGCAGTTGGGGACATTTTGATGGAATTCTCTCTGAATGGTGTGAAAAATCCCAAATAAAACCCACCTCAAAGGGGGTAAATGCACAATTGAACTTTTCCTTGTCCCCACACGTGAATAAAGGCTTCCTTGGTGACGGTGAGGCAAGAAAAAAAAGGATTTAAATGCTAGCAAACTCAAAGATATTTCTTCCCCACAGTACAGAAATTCCAAACGTTTACTCTCTATTTTAGAGGCTGGTAAATGAACATCTCAGTTCCAAATTTATAACAGTATCCCCTTTAAGTTAATATGGCCACCAAATTAAAGAATTGCGCAAAATATTAGAAAATATATATTAAAGTACTGACTAAAAATCTCAGGAAACAAAAACAAAGTCAGATCTGACATCAGTAGTCTTACTGGGATCCAGAGATGCAGTGTGACCCAATTTCCTCTTGCACCTTTTCTTGCTCCTCCCCTCCATGGCATGTGAGAAGGTTTTAAATCCAATTCTTTACCTAGCAAAGAAATTCTATTTAAAAATATGCCTTGGGGGCAACTCTGGTATAGTAAGATGGCAAGAGCACTGGATTTGGCAGCAGAGAATCTAGATTCAAATTCTACCTTTACTACTTATTATTTGTGTAAGTTGGACAAACATTAAACTCTACTGGACCTGAGTTTTCACATCTGTAAATGAGGAGAGTTGGATTACATCAGAGATGTTTAACCTTGTGTTCCCTTGATAGATTGGGGGAGGAGGGTGCTATGAACTTGAGGGAAAAAAAACCTACATTTTTCTTTTCATTGACCCTTGCTTTCCTTTGTAATTCTACTATCTTACGCATTTAAAAACATTTTTCTGAGAAAAGGTCCTTAGGCATCACAGCACAACCAAAGGGGTCCAGACACAAATGAAGGCTTACGGACTCCTAAATCAAATGATTTCCAGTCCTTCCAGTTTTAAATCCCATGATCCTTTATGAAGATCAAAGATTTGGGAACCGTTTCTGGTGCTTCGGCAGAGTAGAAAGTGGCAACATTTCTCTCCTTTTGTTATCCTCTTTACCTTTTTCCCTGAGAATAAAAAGCTCAGAAATCCTTTGGAGGATATTCTTCTGCTTGTAACTCAGGGGAATATTCTCTGCTTCTAGCTCTGAAGGCTTTCCTAGGCTCCTGGGGAAATGCAGAGGGCCCTCTAACTCTGACCTTGCAAGCTCACTGGCTACAATTTAGCAGAAGCAGTTAAGTGTATTATAAATAACGCAAAAAACACAAATAGCTTACTATGACCCACCCCCACCCCCACCAAGTCCATGGCATCCTCAGATGAATGCCTCTTAAACCACACAGAACTAAAACTCATCCAGTCCCAAGGTCAAAATGTTCAAAATTTTATTGAGGAAGGGAAAACAAGCAGAATTCATAGCCAGCGGGATACCCCAGGGCCTGTTTATGCCACCATCACTGCTGATCCCAGGCATCACACTTAGTGCTGATCTCTAGGCCAAGTGGAATGTGAATATCCCACACCAGCTGGATGCTGCTGTCAACCTGTCATAGTAACAAAGTAAGTCATACCCCTGGAAGGGACTTGATGTCCATGGGACTCTGGAAAGGATGTCAGCCCAAGGTTGGGCAAGATTGCAGGGAATGGGTGGGTACTTCCTTCCCGAGGACAACTGACATCAGGGAAAAGTGCCCTTCCTCCCCACCTCCCAGTCTTTGACTGTCCCTGTGTCATCTCAGAGAAGAAACAAGTCTTCCAGATGTCAGCACCCTGTAGAAGAGCCCTTGTGGCCCCTACTAGTAATAGCTCTCCTGGGACACATCTTTTTCTACCTGAAGACTTCTCATCTCACAAAATGTGTCCTTCTGAGTCTGTTGGGCTGACCAGAGCTTCCTAAAGGCTACTACTCTCTAACCGCTGTCCTCACTTGTTGGTGGTCTCTTAGCTGGTGGAAGTTGTCACTCTGCTCCGACCTCTTCCTCAGCAGAATATCCCCTTTAGTTGTAGCTCGGCTCAGTGTAGACCTCCTCCAGGCTCTAGGGAACTCCCTGCTTTCTCCCAGCTCCTCTCCCTAGCAACACTTCTTTTGTTGTCCACTCTGAGCACCAACCTTTCATACCAGGCTAGCCTGGTCTCTGTTGATTGACACCCTATGAGATTTCTCCTCCTCCTCTTCCTCTCCTTTTCCTCCTCCTTTCCTCCTCCTCGCCTCTCCTCTTCCTCCTCCCCTCCTCCTCATCTTCCTCCTCCTTCCCTCCTCCTCCTCTCCTCCTCCTCACAGATGTACACCCAATGCTCTTCTCACAGGGAAGGACAACAAACACCAGAGCCACATGACACCAAGGTCTTACTCCTGGGCTGTGTGGCCCAGCCATACCCCAAAGCTGCCTCTGTCTCCCACTGCTCACCTCTCCACTACACAAGCTCTCTGCAACTTGCAGCATGTCCTGAGCACTTTTTTAAAGAAGACGGCAGCCCCATGCCCTCTTCCTTTTTTCTTTTTAATATTCTGGTTCTGGCAACCCCAGGCAGAAGTGTAGAAGCCCTCACATCGGGAACAGCTGCTCTCACGAGCTGTGGCTCAGTGGAAGCTTCTTGAGGGAAGGGGAAGGGAGTCTCTAAGCAGTCCATTAAGTGATAGAATACGGGCTCTGTGCTGAACCCTGAGGAGGGCTTGAAATGGCTGCTTTGGCGCATGGTGAAGTGCTTAATTCTGTCGGCCAGTGCCTGGGACTCATGAGTAGGGTTACTTTGATTGTTTTTGGAACAAATAAGATTGAGGCCCTGAACAGAAACATGCTGTCCTCTTGATAGTGCATGGGGCCCAAACACATGCCACCTGCCCCTGCTTCACCTAAGGTTAAGAAATTTGATGAAACTACACACTGGTCACAAGTATGCATCTCCAACTTGATATTCACTCTTGGGAGATTTGCATTTTACAGAGGAGGCCTTGGCTTGGTGAAGGCATTGATGCTCATAATTCAGAACTGTGTGAAGGCTTTTGTCAGTCTTGCTGGAACTCAAAGGGCTTTGCAGAAGAAAGAGATGAGCCAGTCAGTGTGGACAAGGAAAGCTGCAAAGAGAAGCCTGCACTAGAGACTGCCAAGGAACAAGTGTTGGGGACAATTCCAAGGAAGGTCCTGGAGCAGCACACTGCCCTCTGACCTTTTACCCAGAAGTGAGGATCAAGACCTCTAAAGTGGGACAACCCATGGAACCCTTTACACTGAACCTGGGGCTCAGCTCATAGGCAGAACTGAGGACTAATCCATCAATTAACAATCATTTATTTATTGCTTACAATTTTTCAGGTGCACTACTAAATTCTGGGGTTACAAC
>CM053595.1:247366369-247387851 GCA_028646575.1 Pseudocheirus occidentalis | reverse complement strand
TCTCATTGAATTTGGCTTAGGGAAGAAATGACATAAACTCTAAACTGGGCATCATGCCACACAGGAAACTAGGGGACATGGGGATGGGAGGGAGGATGATGGAGAGGAGGGGAGGGTCTGGGAGAGGGATGCTGGAAGCTCACATTTCAGTAAAGGGACAGGGACGGGGTAGAGAACAGAACAAGGGGGAGGGTTAGGAAGGAGGGACACATGATCACTGTCACAATATGTCCACTATGAAGATGACCTGTATAATCACACATCCACAGCCTGTATTGAATTGCTTGTCCATACAGTGGGGGTGGACAACAAGGGAGGAACCAAAAGAATCTAGAATTTAAAGCTCTGAAATACCTGCAACTAGGAATTAAGATATACAGGGGCTAGGGTAGGGAGACCCTCCCTGCCCTACCAGAAAGTTAGAGAGCAGATCAGGGAAGGGACTTTACAATGCGATCACTGTTTTGAGGTTGGGGTAGGGGAAAGATGGGGAGAAAATTTGTAATTCAAAAATCTCATGAAAATGAATGATGTAAACAAGAGAACAAATTAAAAATTTATTTAAAAAATAAATTAAATAAAGAAATACATAAAAATATACAAACCCTGAACCCATAGCTTGAGTTGTCTATACTACTCATTTAACAACCAAATACCACCATGAGATATCTCTTCTATAATTACATGAGGAAAATGGTGTAGTATCACCAGCCTGAGATTTAAGAATCAGAAGAACTGGTGTAAAGAACTAGCTCTGCCTCTTGCTGTCTCTGGGAACATGGGAAGACATCCTTACTTGCACATGGACACCCCAGGCTCAAAGTATTCTGAGATGTTATAGCCAACTCAAAACCATGTCTCATAAGCCCCATCCAGTGTGTGAATTTTTAATACTCAGCCAAAGGGTGCAATTAGTTCAAAACAAAGGTATTTAATGAAATCATATGCTAAGAAAAATTGCAATACAATATTCCCTCCCTAAACCTAGGACTCACTCTCTTATATAATATACACATTTTCAGAGTGGATATGCAAAGGGGCATATGAGGGGCTCAAAGATAGGGAACACATGTAGCCAGGACCTATGTTTGGAGAAGCAAGTCATACTTCTAATTGCTTAAAGCCACTGATATTTTCTGGTCATATAATTGCCCCATTCTCCTAAGGCCCACTTCCCCAAGAAGTACTAAGCTCTATCACTCCCCACTGGGCATAACATATAGTCTCTTCTAGGGGCATGACATTGTCCTAGGTTTGTGGAGCTAATCCCAAGGGTTGGAAGGGGGACTAGGCTCTCATACTCATTCCTTACTGTTTAACAGCAAATGCTCCCTAAACGAATAATTACGTGGTGAGCATTACCTCTAAACCATTAAGAGATTAAACTAAAATCCCACATAAAACTCATGTATATTCCAGAGGTATTTAGTCACAGCAGGGCAAATTTCAGAAAAATAACAAGTATAGGGAGTATAGAAGCTGCTAAAGCACCCTCATGTGCTTCAAAATGAGGGGCAAATTCTTCCAGGACTGCAGAGTTCCTGCTCCTCCATCAGCCTTCTCCACACCTGCAGCAGGACCATTAAAGGTGGACTTGCTCTTATTTACATAGAGGAAAAGCCTTCTTGCATTCCTTATCAGTAAGGTCCCCACTCAGAGAGTTTTCTTAAAGATTTAAGGCTGCTAATTGGTTAAGGCATATATGCCTCAGCTAGTGGAAAATCTTTTTCAAAATTATGATTAATTTTTGAGGTATCTCAAAGCCCCTTGGTGGCCTTAGATATAGGTATCAACTGTCTGGGAGGAAGCTATAATGGAACAATTCTCATAATTAGCCTAAAGTTGATGTGTAAGCTGAGAGATAGGGGTTATATCAGGATAGTTAATCTTCTCATCTTGGGTACTAATCCTGAGAATGTCCTTGACAGAACATATCTGGGGAATTGGAGGAAGAGAGGGTGCAAAGTTACAAAGAAGATTTTTTAAAAACTTTAATTTTTGGCATACAAATTTATCAGGTTAAAAGTGACCATGCTTAAAAGCAAACTATTAGCATGCAAGCAAAAAGACTGCATTAAACCATATTTAATGCCATTTTTCTCCTTAGACAAGGAGTCTCCCAAAATATAAACTGTCCTTGAATTTTTAGTAGGCAACAAGTAACAGAAACAAGACTGGCCTGTTAATCTCAGTTCCAGTGGTAGTAATTTATTCAGCAGTAACATCATACTTGAGATGAGTCACAGCAATCACTTAAGACCAATGAAACAAGGTCACTCAGGACAAGCCTAGAACTCAGCTTGTATTGACTCTGCTGAAATAACGGTAACTCTAGGAAGGTAGCCTCTGCTACTCTCTGTCTCTGTCTACCTCTCAGTGGGCTTCAACTGGAAGCCTCAACTGAAATGGGTTGTTTTTTAGCTTAGAGTCCAAAGTCTAAGCCTGAGCTAGTTGTAAAAGGCAGGGCCTTCACATACCCAGTCACTGGGACTAAGGAAAATCAGCTTTCTATTGGGAAGGAAAGATCTGTCAGCTTCCAATGATCTTAGCCTTCTCCTTAGAACAAAATCATAATCATTAGAAAACTCCTAGGCATTATTTTATACACACACACACACACACACACAAGCACACAAGCATACATGCATAAGCTGAATTTAAATAAGATAGTTGAAGGAAAAGTTTTTAATTTTGTGTAACTTAAAACCCCAGACTTGGAATGGTCTGTTTTTATTGAAGCAGAGCTTTAAAAACTGGTCATTTTGACAGTTCTTTCCCTAGGAGGAATTTTAAATCCTGAAGAAAATTTAATTGTAAAAGTAATAATAATAATATTAACTTAAATTTACATAGTGCTTTTCTCACAACAACCCTGCGAGGCAATGGTCTGGAATTGTGTAGACAAAAAAAAAACAGTGGATTATTTCTTCATTTTTTTAAACCAATATGTTTTCCAAATTATCCTGAAAGGGCACATTATAAATTGGCAAATTGTATCACTTGGCATTTAACTCATTCAATAGCTGAGCCCATTTTAAACAGGTGCATATGCTGAGAACATCATAGACCCATGAAAATATTCCAGCCCATTGATGTGCACTAAATTGGCAATCTGAGGCTGCATGGTTTATACCATGTGTTTCATTAAAGTCAAATCAAGAGTGTAAAAAATGAAAATAATAGAATTATACCATTAGAGACATATGTGAATTTATGATCCAACATGCAGAAAATAAGAAGCGTTCATTTATAGGGGCTGGGGGAAGCAAAGCTGGTTAAAAACAAAGCTTCTAAAGTTGATACAGTGGATCCATTCACAATAAAGCCTGTCTACAGGAAGAAATTGAGCTATAAACTCATATCATGAGCCCACAATAAAAAAATCTATCTGTGAGGGTATACTCAGAGTAGAATTTCCTTGAGAGTCCTAAGAACATCTTGAAATTCAGAGGTTTAATCTGAATAACATAATGAGATCTGAAAAGCATCATTGGGGTATTGTGAAGATTGATATGAAATAATGAGGAGACTCCTCCCAGGTCCCCCATTATTCTATCATAATAACAGATGATTGTGGCCTACCTAGGAGCTCACAACAGCTGCATTGCTGCCCTTTAAAATGTACTATTTATGCCATTTTTATAATAACAATAATAATAATAATCATACAGCCAATCAATTATCTCTCACACATAAAGCTAGAGGGACTTTGCAGACTCATATTATAAGTGTTCTAGAGGCAACTAGGTAGCACAGTAGATAAAGTACCTGGCTCATAGTTGAGAGGGAATGAGTTCAAATTCAGACTCTGACGCTTACAAACTGTGTGATCTTGATCAATTCATTTAAAGGTTTGCTTCAGTTCCCTCCTCTGTGAAATGGGGATTATAATAGCACCTCCCTCCCGGGCTTGTTGTAAGAATCAAACAAGAAATTATTTATAAAGCATTTAGCATGGTGCCTGATATAAATACTGGCTGTTGTTATTAATTATGTGTGTCTTATTGTGGCCTATCAGGAACTCCTTTCCCATCAGTACAGGCACTTTTCCCTCAAGTACAGGTGATTGCCACAGAAGAATCACAGAGTGGAACAATAAGAAAGTCAATAAAGCAGTACAGGGAAAAATGGTTCATATCTTTCTTTTATTAACCTTTGTGTGAAAGGAGAGTGCCATGATTCTGAATATAAAACAACAGAAGTTTTTAAAAGCCCAGGGGCATCTTGGCCTCAGAAGCATGAAAGAACCGTCTCACAAGCAGCCAGGATTTGGAGTTATTCTCTCCACAGTTCTACAGAAGGGAAAACTACCCTGTGGAGGGAAAGAGTGGAGGAGAGGCTAATAAAAGAAAGAAGGGTGCAACTGGAAAGGTCCATGATGCCTGGAACAGAGGATAGATGCAGTGTGGAGATGGAGGAGAGAAGCTTTGCAGCAGCAGGGTGGGGGACAATAAAGGGGCAATGCAGAAAGTTGCTGCAGGGGGTCCAACCTTCATTAATCCTGAAGGCTAGCCCACCAAAATCCCTTAAGTGGCTCAGTGGATACAGCACTGGAACTGGAGTCAGGAAGGAGTGAATTCAAATCCAGCCCCAGAGACTTAGTAGTTTGTGACCCTGAGCAAATCACTGTGTCTGCCTCAGTTACTTCAGCTGTAAAATGGAGTACCTATCTCCCTGGATTATTGTAAGGATCAAATAAAATAATGTTTGTAAATTGCTTGGCACGATGCCTGGCATGTAGTAGGTGCTTAATATATGCTTGTTTCATTGAATCATAGAGATAGGTACCATAATAAACTTCCCCCAAAAAATTGCAGAAGCAAATAGAGTCACAGGAAAATTCTATCAAACATTTAATTGTTAATTAAAGAAAAATTAATTCTAATATTTAGATTATTTGCAATAAAGCCTTCCAGTCTCAGTCTCTGACACAAATATGGTCTTTAGTCCTAAACCAAGGGGATACAATGAAAAGAAAGAAAACTTTAAATCAACATCTGCAATAAACGTTGATAGAAAATATTTAAATAAAATATTGACATGTAGGTTAAAACTACATATTAGAAACATTGTACACTGTAATCAGGGTGGGTTTATACTAGGAGGGCAATTGTACAGTTGGATGTACAGTTCAATATAAAGAAAACTCTAAATAGAATAAGCTAGGTCGATAATATAAATAATAAAAACCATATGATTGTATCAGTAGATGCCAAAAATGCTTTTATAATGAAATCCAACAATTTTTTCTCTTTGAAACTCTAAAAGTCACAATAGTAAGTGGACTTTTCCTTAATATAGCCAACAGTATTTGTCTAACTCCAAGAACAAATAAATGTAATTGAGAAAAATTAGAGTCCTCTCCAATCAGATCAAAGGGAAAGCAAAGATGCTTTTATCACCATTACTATGGAACACAGTGCTGGAAATGCAAGCTATAAAAATCATACAAGAAAATAAATTGGGGGAATAATTATAGGCAAAGAGAAAACAAAATTATAACTCTATGACATTGAAAGTGTACTAAGAGAATTCTAGGGAGTTAATTTCAAAATTAATTGAAATAATAACTTTATCAAAGTTCCAAAATATGACATAAATTAACATAAATCATCATTATTCCTCTATGTAACCAACAAAATTCAACAAGAAGAACTAGAAAAACAAATCCCATTCAAAAAACTACAGAAGTTATACTTGGGAGTGCATTTTCTAAGATTGACCTAAGGGCTATAAAACATTCTTTGTAGTAATAAAGATAAACCTAATATGATATATATATATATATTGCTCATGAATAGATCAAGCCAAAAAAATGAAAATTACAATATTACCTAGATTTATTCATTTATTCATCACTATACCAATAAAACTCCCAAAGTATTTTTCCTAATATTTTATAGAGCTAGAAAAAAAGTTACAAAGTTCATATGAAAAAACAAAAGGTCAAGAATCTAAAGAGTAAAAATAGAGACAAAATATGGAAAGGAACATGATTTGGTACCAGATCTCAAACTACAACTATAACTACAAAGCAGTAATCATTAAAACTAGGACCATACCTCAAATTATACTACAAAGCAGTAATCCCTAAGATGATTAGGTGCTTTTTTTAATAGAAGCCTATCACTTGGACAAATTGATATACAACACTCAGAAGTGAAAAAGCAAAACAGTAGCATAGTATTTGATAAGCCCAAATACTCTAGTAATAAAAGAAAAACTGTTAGGCAAAAATTGATCAAAAAGTTGGACAGCAGTCTAGCAGAAATTAGGGTTAGACCAACACCTCAAACTATAAACCAAGATAAAGTCCAAATGGATATATACCCCGAATATAAAAGTTCACATTGTAAACAAATTAGAGGACCAAGAAAGAATAATTTCAAACCTATGAAAATGCAAAATTTCATAACCAAACAAGTGATGGAGATGATCACAAAGGATAAAATGGGAAATATTAACAATATAAAATTGAAAAGGTATAATACAAACAAACCTAATATAGTAAAAATTAGAAGGAAACAGAGTTAGGGGATCTTTGCAACCAGTTTCTCTGACGAAGTCTTATTTCCAAGATTTATAAGGAACTGATTCAAGTTTATAAGCCTAAGGGACATCCCCCAGAAGATAACTGGTCAAAGGACATGAACAGCAGTTTTCAAAGGAAGAAATCCAAACTATCAATAATCATATAAAAATGCTCTAAATGACCAATAATTATAGAAATGTAAATTAAAGCAATTTCAAGATGCTACTCATATCTCTCAGAGTATGACAGATGATAAGATGATAAAAGCAGAAAAATAAAAAATGTTGGAAGGTCTGCTGGAAAATAGGAATACGAGTGTACACTAAGTGGGGCTTTGAATTGGTCTAGCCACTCTGAAAAAGTAATATGTACCAAAACTGTGCAGACCATCTAACCCAGTTACAAACTGCTAGGCATTTACCCCCAAGCTAATCAAAGAAAGAAGAAAAGGCCCTGTACAAAAAATATATATATATATTTATAGCTCTTTTTATGGTAGCCAAAACCTGGAAACTGAGAAGTTGTCCTACTATTGGGAGGCTGACTAATACACTAGAATGTACTCTACAAATGTAATGGAATATTATTGTGCCATAAGAAATGATGAAAGGGAAATTTTCTGAAGAAACTGGGAAGACCTTTAAAAATTAATGGAGAGTAAAGTGAGCAGGACTATGAGAATAATCATTCAATGATAACACCATAGAGAAAAACAACTTTGAAAGACTTTAGAACTCTGATCAACGCCATGATAAGCCACACATTCAAAAGAATGGAAATGATACACATGCTGAAGGTGATGAATTTAAAATGCAGAAAGAGACATACATTTTCAGGCATGGCTAATGTAGGAATTAGCTTTGCCAGACTGTGTAGATATGTATGAAGGGTTTTTTTTTATTTGCTCTATGGAGGTGGGAGAAATAATTAATTTTTTAAAAATACTTTTCATTTGGATTTTTTAAAGAGAAAAAAATCATAGCATTAGACAGGCTCTTAGACTTCATCTAATCCAATCCCATCATTTTGAATATAAGGAAATGGAAACCCCAAAAATTTAGGTCAAAGAGTAATCATCAAAATAGTTTCTACTAGTAATATCTGACTATTAGGAGACAAACACCTTTATTTTTAATCATAAAATTAACTTTCTTATTTGAAGACAAGTGGCCCCTTGAGGCATAATAGAAAGGGACTTTGTTAGGTATGAAAGAAAACAAAAGACTGAAGAACCACAGCTGGCCAGGGATTTGGAAGCAGGCTGACACTGAATGACACAGATTACCTGAGGTTCAAGAATAAGAGGACATTGTGCAAGAGGTGTAAGTGTGTCTTCTTTTTTAATGCAACATTACTCAAAAGGATTCCTTTCCCTAGTTCTGAGTTCTACAACTAATATGGAACAGGGAGAGTGTGGTCATTGATAGGGAAAAGAATGGGAAGAAGTTTCAACATTGAAAATCAAGCCCTTTGAGAAATGGAAAAAAAAAACCAACAGTAATTGTTCAGCCTGAGAAGTGATTTAACCATAATATTTTATTCTTGAACAAGCAAAATACTCCCTGAGAGGCTGTCCTTTAATAGCATGTTAGCCCATAAATATTTGCAAATCTTACAAGAATCTTTGAATGAATGAATAAAATCTATTAAGCATTTTCTGTACTAAGTGCCAAACACTGTGCTGAGTACCAGGGATAAAAATACAAAAGCAAAACAGTCCCAGACTTCAAGGGTGAGGGGAAACAACCACAAAGGGGAGTGGGTTTCAAGAGAAGTATGAATTGGTCAGGCAGGTTACAGAAATGACAAGTGGAATAAAAGGCCCATCCATGATCACACCTTTTCCTGAAGCAAAGATGGTGTTCATTTGATTACCTCTCTGCGTAAGAGGTAGAAAGGAAAAGGAGGGGAGATGAGTAGCAGGTACATGGTCCAGGAAATTCAGAATTTAATGCTCCCAAATACAGTCACTAGTTTAGAAAATAAAACAGCAACAACAGAGGTGAAAATAACCAGGATGAAAATTAAAATGCAAGGACAGAGAATGAAAAGTTAAGTGGCCTAATTCTTCTCTGGTGTGGTCTCTAGTAATCTAGTTAAATGTAGAGAACAAGAACTCAAAAGATATGATAGCTTTGTTCTACAAACTTCCTAACATCAATATTAACCAAGGCCTTAGAATTAAGAGGCACGCGCACACCACATTTGTTCTCCATTGTCATAGAGAACATAGAGTACAGACCCCAAAGGGAAGAGAGATTCTCTGTAGCTGGTGAGATGTTCTTGTTTGCAGGTGATGTTCTGCTGGTTATATCAAGCCCCAAAACACTGTAGATGCTGCAAAATGAGATTTATAATCCCTCAAAAAAGTCTGGTGAACTATTGTGCAGCTCCAAACCATGTTGTTGTTTGTCCATCGTTTTCAAAGAGGACCAATGCGAGCAGTTAGACAATCCATAAAGCTGATGTATCAGTATATACCAGTACACTTTTGATAGATTCTGCAAATGTGCAATGAGCTGGGCCTATGGCTAAACTGGAGAAGGAAAAAGGGCTGGATTACCTTTGGGAAATCATACAGTACTTATATACAATACAGTATATACAGTACTTAGAATGACCCTAAGCTTTTCTCTAAAACAGAAATCTATGTTTCTAATAATAATCTGAAGGCAGTCTTTTAGTATAATGGATACAAGACTAATTTTAGCCAGGAAGATGTGCTCAAATTTTTACTCAGATATTTACTGGCTCTGTGATCCTGGACAACTCACTTAACTTTTCTCTGTCAATTCATCAATAAACATTTATTAAGTACCTGCTATATACCAAGCACTGTGTTAATCTCTGAGGATACAAATAAGAAAAAAAACAGGCCCTGCCCTCAAGAAGCTTACAAGCTAATGGAGGAAGACAATACACAAAAGGAAGCTGAAAAGCAAGGAGGACATCCCATGCAAGGATACACATGATATTAGTAGAGTCAAAACCCAGCATAAAAATGAGGATCATAATAGAGTTATTATGAGAATGAAATGAAATAATATATGTAAAGCACCTTAGCCCACTACATAAAGACATCTATTATTAATATTAATATTCTACCCAAAAACAATGTGTGCTTACAAGTCATATAATGCCACAGTTCCAAGAATAAAAGTTAAATGTCTTAGAAAGGACCACAGAAATGCAGGAATAAGCAGGATATTGCACCTTAACAGCAAAGAATCATATCAGAGAAAGAGATCAAATGATATCATTTTGGAGATGGTTAACCAGAAGAAAACATGAGTCAATCATATAATAAGAATTAGGACTGACCAATCCACAGGCCCCATACACATGAGCAGAAGGAGAGGAAGGCACTCGGGATGATGAGTGGTCCACACTAGTAGATTTCTGGGAGAGCATCACCAGAGTTGTAGAACAGGTGAGTCTGGATGAATTGTGATCTTCACTGTTGGAGGAAACAGCCATATCAATGTAATCCCCTATTGATTGGAATATCCAAGTCTCTTCTACATGTTTAGGACCTTATACTTTCCAAAGGATATTCACATAGAACTCCTCAAACAACTCAGATTTTTTTTAAAGATTTATATAGAAGTTGGAAGCAAGGGAAGATAACAGAGGAAAAATATAAAAACAGGGCATAATCCTATAAGAATCATGGCAGAAGCTTGGAATAAACTGAGGCTGGCAAGAAAAGCTAAGGACAAGAAAAGGGATTTTTTTTTTACTTCAATTGGAGGAAAGTGAAGTATCAAAGAAAGGACAGCATAGCAGCTGAGGGTAGATTGGATAACAGACAACAGAGAGAAGACAGAACTGGTAAGGTTTTATTTAGCTTGTTTTTTCTGCCAAAAAGAATGAACTTTGTACTGAAAAGAACAGAACAAAAATGACTAATAGGGAGTTGATACCTACTGTGAGTTAAAAAGATGGTAAGAAAGTATCTAACAACTTTGATAAATTTGTCACTGTCCCAGATGAACTATATTCTTTTGGGTACTGGAAAAATTAGTAGATATGATTGCTGATCCACTACCAGTGATATTTCAAAGATTACAGAGAAAAGGAAGGGTATGATATGATCAGAGAAGGACATGTATTGTCTGGAATTTTTAAAAAGAGGATAGATGATAAGGGAATCTACAAACTACGAGCTAATAAGCTTGACTTGAATTCTTGGGAAAATTCTAGAACAATTTTTAAAGGGCTGATTAGTTACTTAGATATGCTAGCAACCCTAGCTTCTCCTCCATTAGGCTTTTCCTGATTCATCCCCCTTAGCTCTTAGTGTTGCCCCCTCCCACCCTCTCCCCCAAGTTATGTTCTATTTTCTTACTTTTATGTGTATGTGTTGTTTCTCCAGATGGAATATAAGCTCCTTGTTGTCCCATCACTGAGAACAATCCCTGACACACAGTAGGTGCTTAATAATTGCTTGATAGATGGGCAGCTAGGTGGTGCAGTGAATAGAGCACAAGCCTTGGAGGCAGGAGGACCTGAGTTCAAATCCAGCCTCAGAGACTTAACAAGACTTGCTATCTGTGTGACCTTGAGCAAGTCACTTAACCCTAATTGCCCTGCCTTCTCCCCTCCAAAAAAAGACAAAAAGAAAATAGTTGTTTAATAGATCAGAGAAAGCATTTCTTTATGAAGGTTGGAGTATAACATTGTTTCCAAACCTTTACAAAGCATAGATGGCATTTTGTCTTCCTCCTTGTCCATTTTAGCATCTGACATCTCCCCAAATTATGCACAGAATCTCACGTGATGTTTTCTGCCTATTTCTCATCAACATCAACAGACACACACAAAAATAACCATCTTCAAGAGGGATTCCTTTTTTTGTGCACCAATTTCTCAGTGACTAGACAGCCATTGTTCCACTTTTGGTCCTTCTCAATAGCAACATAAATGGGTGAGTCTTAACAATTCAACAATGTTGAGTCTTAATCATACATACCCCAGCAAACTGACAATGACCAAGTGGCCATTCATGTCTCTCACATCTTTTTTCTCATATCTACAGCTTATCATTGGTGCTTCCTCCTCTCTGCTCCATCCTGTCAAAAAAAATCTGGGCCATGTTGGCACCAAAACCATACTAGAAATGTCCCAATAATGACAGTTGCTGGAGATGCATCACCCAGAGACTGTGGGTCTACATTTAAAGAGTCACTCCCTTTACATACACAAATTACCATGATGCAAAGCAAAATGAAATAAATGCATTTGTAGAACTACAAAAAAAAATCTAGTGGGTATTCAGAGGAGACAATGATTACTCTGAGTTGGTGAGTCCAGGAGGGAAGCATTTTGGAGGAGGTAGTACTTGAGTTGCACCTAGAAAATTAGAAAGAATGTTGATGAGAAAGAAGGGAATATACCAGGAGGGAAGAATATAAACAAAACTCAGACAGAGGAAGGTGAAGGGTAGGTTTGGCAAATAATGGGTCTTCCACTTTGGCTGATACAAGGAACATGACTGAAGTAGTAGGAGGTGAGGTTAGAAAAATACAATGGAACACATTTATGAAGGGTCTTAAAAGTTAGACTCGTAAGTTTGAACTCGTCTCTATGGCAGTGGGGAACCATTAAAGATTTGGGATAAGATAATGTTTTATAAAAGTGATTCCTGGAGTATCTGTAGGATAGACTTTCAGGTGTGGTAATGGGGAAAAGATATGATTTAGCTACACCCCCTGAGGGAATACATCATCTTCATCTTTATATCTCCTTCAACACCAGGTACCAGGCTCGACCCATTTTTCTCTCTTTGGGGAACTGGGAAGAGGGAAGTGGGAGTTCAGACTGGTTATTTCATCCATGTAGAATACCCATTGTGGAAACTCCCTCTATGTATCAAAGAGTTGCCTGGGGCATTGAAAGATCTCTGAAAGATTGTGGAGAACAGGAGAGATGCCCCAGGATAGAATCTGGCACATAATGATAGGGATTGGATCTATGGTTTTATTGGTATAAGGAATAACTAAGTAAGGAAATTCTCTCTACCAGTGCAAGTTGACACCTTCTCTTAGAAAGTTGTGTAGAGTAATAGCATCAAATTCAAATAGAAACAGGGCCCTACATAAGGATCCCTGTGGGCCACATAATAACTTCATTTTTAAATGTAATATTGCTTACGTTTTGTTGTATCTTATTTATTTTGGTAAATATTTCTCATTTATACTTTAATCTGGTTCAGGCCATGTTCAGGAGAGTTGTGAGTCACATACTTCCAGTAACCTCATGTTTGACACTTCTGGCCTAGAACACTGAGAGATTAGGTGATTTATCCATAATTGGTTCACAATTAGTTTGTCAAAACCAGAACTTAAATCCAAGTTGTCCTCAGTCCAAAGCCAGTGCTTTCTACTACGGGTCACTACATGTAACTGAGCACAGAGTAAGTAAATGGATAAATAAGATAGAGAGACTATTGCAATAGTCCAATTTAGATGTTTCTGGACTTATTGTTGGAATAACAGTCACACTATAGGTGGGAGAAGTAAAACAAGAGAAAATGAGACAGACAAATTCTAAGCTTCATCTCTCATTGTGTAATGAAAGTCATTGTTTGATTACCTGGGATGACAGGGCATGCTTGTTGTCTTAAAGTACTGGTATTTTTGTTTATTCTCTGTGTTTACAGTTTTGGGATTTACCTCAGCTAATCTTTGCATGGGACTGAAAAGAATTTTGACTCAGGGGAGGAAGGTAACCTTAATCTCAAATCCAGTCTGTATGTGATTCTCTATAAATTGTTAGAGATAAATGCCCTGCCCTGCAGGAGGGGTAGATCCAAGTTGGTGAAAGTAGAAGAGAGGAGAGCTCTTTAGGTCACTTCAGGCTTTAGGTCACTTTAGTTCCTGCAATCTATTTGGGTGTCTCTGTCTTCCAACTTCAAGAGGGATAATATACAAGGTCAATCTCTCTTCAGGTTGCTGAAGGAAAAGACTAGAAAAACATGAGAGGAGTTGGAAGTCTCTACCATGTCAGTATCCACAGCTTATTACAATAGAGACTCCAGAGAACTTCTCTTTAGATGAGATCTAGGATTCTTTCTCTGCTTTGAATTGAGTTACCTTCCTCTCCCAATGGGAGAACTCCATCGTTCTGTATCTCCTATGCATGCCTTCTCTGATTTTTGTTTTGCTACCAACTTGGCTAAATGGGTTTTCTCTGATAATTGCTATGTGTGATTGTTATGGAACTGATATTTGAAGGGAAAGAGATCAAGCCTTATATATAAAGCTTAAGGCCATCTTCTCTCCATAATGAAATAGTGATTAGAAGTTAGATTGAAACTAAAAATATTGTCTCCTAAACTAACAATATTTAAGGAAACAGATTAAATTCTGTTTGAAGAGAACAGAATGGCCTCTGGCCTCAAATGCCTTCTTCTTCTCCTAGAAGGAATTAAATCTCTTTAAGTGTGGGGGGAAGAAGAGGCTAGATATATCTATTCTGCCTCCTTTCCAGTCACATAATGACACTCTCATGTTATATATTGGGAGGGGGAAGACTTCCTACACCTTGTGAAAGAATTTCAAGCATCACTATAAGGTATAAGAAAATAATCTGGGAAAACAGGGTGACTTTCTCATACCAAAAGAGTGGCTACTTGCTCTGCCTAAAACAAATCCAATTGGGAATCATTAGCTGTTTTCACTCCAGACAACCCATCCTTCAATATCTGCCATTCTGTAATAGCTGTCACTTCTAAAAATCTACCTTGAAAGAGATTTGCCCTAACGATAAGGGATCTAGTTGCTTGTGAGCCCTGGGGTTATAAATTGTCTCTCTGCTGCCATAAGTCTATGTGTCTACTTGGTGAAGCCTAAAATCCAGGAGGAGTAATTCAATGTGACAGATGTCAGCAGTAGGAGAATGGATTACGCATCTCTAATGGAGCCTGAACTGAAAATAAGTGGAATGTGTTAGAGTTCTTGAGTACTGGAACTAGAATGCATTGAGAATCCCATCACAACAAGTGGAAAACCACATGTTCTTTCCCCATGTTCTTAGCATTGCACATGATAATGGTGGCATTTGACCAGAAGACCTCAGAGGTCACCTCTAACTCTAGGATTCTGTGATCCAGTGAAACCATTTCTTCTGAATGCAATTAATTGCTATTAGCAGAATTGGTCAAGAACAAAATGTGCCATAAGTGAAATGTGCCTTCCTACCTCCCCCATTTATTTAGCTCAGTGGTTCTCAACCTTCCTAATGCTGCGACTCTTTAATATTTGTATGTATCTGCATGTGGGCAGACCCGCCTGGAGACAGATAGAGGAACAGTGTCTTGGTTCCTAAGACCATCAGAAATTTGCGTTTTCTGATGGTCTTAGGAGACCCCTGTGACCTCTGTGAAAGGGCCATTTGACCCCCAAAAGGGCTGCGCCTCACATGTTGAGAACCACTGAAGCTAGTTTCCTTTGTCTGCCCTGTATGTACACATTGCCTTCATGCTACTGAAGGCCCTTAGAAAATTCATCCTATAAACACACATGCAACACAAGCTAACTGTGAGACCCTGAGCCAGTCCTGGGCCCTCCATACTCCAAGGCTACTTCTCAAAAACAGTAAGTTGCAGAATTGTTGCTAAACAGCATTGGAAAGAGACTTTTCGGGAGTAAAATCACAAATGCTCTGGCCCCCAAACAAGGCAAAATCATTCACACCAAGTTACTATTATTAGCTTACTCTGATTTTTGTTTTCTGTCCCAGAGATATATAGGTTTTAGAAAAGGTACTCAGAGAGAGCAAAGCTTACCCAGATTATGGGTAACTAGAAGTAAAATACCAAATCACTGAATCAACAGAGCAGTGGAACTTGAGAACAAGGAGATTCCTCCCCAGTTCCCCTGAAATCATGCATCATTAACCCTGTACTTTTAACAGTCAGTCAACAAGGCTTTAGTATGTGCCTACTAGGTTCCAGGCATTGTGCTCAGCCCTGGGGATACATAAGCTTATATAGACATAAGTGGGTCAGACAAGTAAAGGAGTGCCTTGAACCAAAACACACTTGTGTTCCTGAAAGTCGCCTATAAGACTTGCTCCTGCAAATCAAATCCTGTTTTCATATTGACTTGCCTCATCATTTCAAAGATTTAGTCTCTTTATTTCTGATGATTCTTTAATAGACCATATCCTCTAACAGTGGTGGGGAACCCACAATCTCGAGGCCACACATGGCCCTCTAGGTCCTCAAGTGTGGCCTTTTGACTAAATCAGTGGTTCCTATGGGTCACAACCCCTTTGTGGGTTGAACAGGGTCGCCTAAGACCATCGGAAAACATATTTCTGATGGTCTTAGGAACCAAGACACCACTCCTCTATCCGTCTCCAGGCGAGTCCACCCACATGCAGATATACCCACATACAAGTATTAAAGGGTCGCAGCATTAGGAAGGTTGAGAACCACTGGACTAAATCAAAATTTCTCCTGACAAAGGGCTGTATTTGAGGATCTAGAAAGCCATATGTGGCCTCGAGGCTGCAGGTTCCCTGTGGGTCTAGCACTTCAGTATTGAGTTCTCAGTCCTCAGACAACCAACATGGAAAAAAGATGAAGAAGGAACTTTACAAACATTTTAGTAAACTAAGACCCAGATCAATGGCATGAGTTGTCCAAGGTTACACAGTCAGTGTAGTAGCAAAGCCAGGACTCAAACCCTATTTATTTAAAAGCTCCCTAGTTAACTAAAAAAAAATTTCAGCAAATTCTGTAATAAGGTAAAAACTCCTTAGTAATTATAATTTTATTATTCTACCCTCTGATTTATCTTTGTGGTTAGTTTGCAAGTCCATTGAATTCTGAGGTTTATATTGTGAGCTTTAATAAGAACCATAATTGGATATCCATATATCTAGCTTCCTTAAAGCAGTGCCCATCTGCAATTGCAGAAATTCCAGCAGGTGTCTAATAATGAATAATAATAATAACTTACATTTACATAGAGCTTTACAGTATGAACAACGTCTCATTTGATTCTCACAGCAACATTATAAAGTAGGCAGTGATTTATTATCCCCTTTTACAGGTGAGAAAACAGAGGGTCAAAGGGTCTGAGTGACTTGTCTAAGGCTACAAAACTAAGAGGAAGGCAGAGCTGGATCTAGACAGAAAATCTTTTACACGGGAACACAGGACTTAGAGCTTGAAGGAATCTCAGAGATCTCCCATTTTATAGATAAGGAAACTGAGATTTTCCGACCCTGGATCCTGAGCCCTTCCTATAATGCCATGCTACCTCTCAAAGAGAGTGAAGGGGATTGGGAAAGCCTCAGTTCTCTAGCTGCCTACTGGATATATTGAACTGGATGTTCTGTGGACACCTTAAACTCAATGTGTCCAAAACTGAATTCATTATTTTCCCCCTAAAAAGAAATTTCCCCCTCTTCCTAACTTCAGTATTTATTATTATTGTTTAGTAGTAGTAGTAGTAGTAGTAGTAGTAGTAGTAGTAGTAGTAGTAGTAGTAGTAGTATGGGGACTGCCATCCTCTCAGTTACTCAGAATGCTCCTTGACTTCTCATTCTCAACACTGTCAAGTTTTATCTCTTCTACCTTCACAATATCAATTGTCTACACCTTCTTCTCTCTACTAACACTGTCACTCCATACCCCGGGGTGGGGTCCTCATTCCCTCATACGTGGACTATTGCAATGGCCACTTGTTAGCATCCCCACTCTAGTCCATCCTCCACTCAGTGGCCAAAGTCATCTTTGTTTTTTTCCAAAATCATCTTTAAGTGCAGATCTGATCATGTCACACAGCACCTCTCCATTCCATAAACTCCTGTGGCTCCCTCATCCCTAGAATCTAATACAAGATTTGGCTCTTTAAAGCTCCCCATAAACTGGCTCTTCCTTCTTTCCAGTCTGCTTTTACCTTATCCCCTCCCACAAACTCTGCAAGCAAGTAACAATAGGCTTCTCGCCATTCTTCCCACAAGACATTTCATCTCCAAACTTGGGGTACTTTTACTAGTTGTCCCTCACATCTAGAACCCTGTCCTTCCTCATCTCTTCCTCCTAGCTTTCTTCAAATATCAACTAAAATCCCATCTTCTATAAAAAATCTTCTTCAGTCTTCTTAATCTTACTACTTTCCTTCTGAGATTACACATACACACACACACACACGCGCACGCGCGTGCACGCACATATGCATATGTACATATGTGTTTATATATTTAAATATAAACATACATATATGTGCATGCATGCTTATATACATGTATGTGTACATGTGTGTACATACACATACATGCATGCATACACATGCAAATGTATGTGTGGGTAGATATCTATCTATATCTATCTGTGTGTGTGTGTGTGTGTGTGTGTATATATGCAATGCAAAATGCAAACAACTATATATAAACAAGATAGACCATAAGATCTTAAGAGCTAGGACTGGGTTTTTTTGCCTTTCTTTGTATCCTCATTACTTAGCGCAGGGTCTGACACATCATAGTAGCTTAATAAAGGCTTCCTGACTGACTGGAAAGTGAGGAAAGTATAATCGGTCACTTAATCAGGAGGAACACAATAATCTGTCATGTGCTTATCAGTCAATAATCAATAATTGTTTATTAAGTATCTACTACATGTCAGCACTGTTCTAGAAACTCAGGAGATAAAAAGTCATTGAAAGAATCCATACCTTCATGGAGTATTGAGGAGACATGAGACGTTATTTATGTGTATATGCATATACATGTACACACATACTTATCTATATAAACACATATGTACATAAGTGTGTATGCAGAACAAATATAAATAATAAATAAGATAAATAAAAATTTAGTTAACTGTAAGGTAATTTGGGAAGAAGAACACTAACCATTGGGGGACTAGGAAAGGATTCATTTGGAGCAAAGGCACAGTGGAGTATACCTATGTAGAGATGGGAGATGGAGTCTAAGTGTGAGGAACAGAAGGAAGCCAGTTTGTCTAGATTTCATTGAAAGCATGGTTGGGGACGGGTGAAGGAAAAAGGGAACTAGAATTCAATGAGGTTAGAAGGACAGGTTGAGGGAGCAGAGTCAAGATGGCAGTGTAGAAGCAGGAAAACTCCATGACTCCCCCCATAACCACCTCAAGTTCCTATAAAATATGACTCCAAACAAATGTCAGAATTCCAGAACCCACAAAGTGACAGAGAAACAAATCTCCCACTGAAGACAGCCCGGCACGCAGACAGGAAGGGTCTGCAACACACTGGGAGTTGAGCCCAGCCCCACATGAGCAACAGTTTTAGTGCCAGGGTGGCCAGGACCAACCCAGGCTGGCGCATTCAGGAGAGTAGATCACCAGCAGCCGTGACAGTTTCCAGAATTATAAACCCAAAAAAACCAAAGACAAAGTAAAAGGTCAATGGAACTCAGCTGAATTTGGCGGGGACAGAGGAGCCAGTCCTTTGCCCCCAGACCCAGAAATGGCCAGAAGCAGTGGCCATGCAGCCATCTCCATGTGGCTACTTCAGAGCTCCCAGCCTGCAGATTGCAAAGGGGCCAAAGCAACCATTCGGAGGCTAAGTGCTCTTGCCTTAACCTGTCTGGATCTGGATCATGGTCTTGGGTGGTGGTCCTGAGGTGTGTGACCAGTAAGCCAAAGCTGGTGGGCACTGTAGAGATGGCAGCCTCCTAATAGCTGCAGCAACTGTGAAAACCCCAGCAATTTGGGACAAAGCTTTCCCCTCTGGAAGCAGAGTTCTACTGTGGCAAAGAGCTCAAAAGTCAAGTAATTCACTGGCAATATGAGCAAACAAAGGAAGCAAAGCAAGCACAGCCATCCAACTTTAGATTCCTTTTTGGGGGACAAAAATGGTCAAAGCATGGAACAGGAGGACAACACAATCAGAAATCCCACACCAAAAGCTTCCAAGAAAAATATGAACTGATTACAGGCTGTAGAGGAGCTTAAGAAGGATTTTTAAAACCAAATGAGAGAAGTAGAGGAAAAATTGGGAAGAGAAAAGAGAATAATGCAAGAAAATCATGAAAAGAGAGTCAACAATCTGACTGAAGAAAATAACACCTTAAAAATAGACTAACTCAAATGGGAAAAGAGGCCCAAAAAGCCAATGAGGAGAAGAATGCCTTAAAAAGCCAAATTTGCCAGATGGAAAAATAATCTCAAAAACTCACTGAAGAGAAAAATTCCTTCAGAATTAGAGTGGAGCAAATGGAAGCAAATGACTTTATGAGAAATCAAGATTACTATTAAAGAGATCCAAACAAGTGAAAAAAAATAGACGGCAATGTGAAATATCTCCTTGAAAAAAACCACTGACCTGGAAAATAGATCCAAGAGAGAAAATTTAAAAATTATTGGGGTACCTGAAAGCCATGATCAAAAAAAAGCCTAGAAAGCATCCTTCAAGAAATTCTCAAGGAAAATTGCCCTGATATTTTAGAACCAGAGGGCAAAATAGAATTTGAAAGAATTCATCCATTACCTCTTTAAAAAGATCCCAAAAAGAAAACTCTTAGGAATGTTATAGCCAGGTTCTAGAGTTCCCAGATCAAGGAGAAAATATTACAAGCTGCCAAGAAGAAACAATTTGAATACTGTGGAAACACAATCAGGATAACCCAGGATCTAGTAGCTTCTATATTAAGGGATCAAAGGCCCTGGAATATGATATTCCAGAGATCAAAGGAGCTAAGATGAAAACCAAGAATCACCTACACAGCAAAATTGAGTATAATGTTTCAGGAGAACATATGGTCATTCAATGAGGTGGAGGACTTTCAAGCATTCTTGATGAAATAACCAGAGCTGAATAGGAAGTATGACATTCAAATACAAGAAGCATGAGAAGGTAAACAGGGAAAAGAATTCATAAGGAACTTATCAAAGTTGAACTATTTACATGCCTACATGGAAAAATGATAATTGTAACTTTTGAAAATTTTCTCAGTATGAGGATAGTTGAAGGGAATATAAATGTATACATATGTGTATACATACACATATGTCTATATAGGCGGGTATATATGCATATGAACAAATATGTGAGTGTGTGTGTACATATGTGTACATAGACAAAGGCACAAGATCAATTGAATAGGAAGGGATGATATTTAAAAGGTGAAATTGAGAGTGACAGAGGAATATAATGAGAGGAGACAGGGAGAGACAAAATGGGGTAAATTATCTCATATAGAAGAGGTAAGGCATAACTGTTACAATGAAGGAGAAGAACAAGAAGGCAAAAAGTAATGGGTAAACCTTACTCTCATTGAATTTGGCTTAGGAAGGGAATGACATACACTTTAAATTGGGTATCTTACCCTACAAGGGGGGAAGGGGATGAGAGGGGGGAGAATGGAGGGGAAGGCAGGTAGGAGGGAGGATTGTTAGAAACATACACTTTTGTAAAGGAACATGGAAAAAGTAGAGAATAGAACAAGTGGGAGGCAGGATAGGATGGAGGGAAATATAGTCAGTCTTTCATGATATGTCCATTGTGGAGATGTTTTGCTTAACTACACATATATGGCCTATATTGAAGTGCTTGTCTTTCCAGTGGGGGTGGGTGACAAGGGAGGAAGAGAAAGAATCTAGAATTTAAAGTTTTTAAATCAAATGTTTAAACATAAATATACATATATATACATATGCACAGACATTATCATTATTAATATTATTATTATTATTATTATTATTATTTACATGCAACTGGGAAGTAAGATATATAGGCACTGGGGTAGGGAGATCCATCTTGCCCTACCAGAAAGTCAGCAGGTGATGGGAGAAGATATAGGAGAGAGCAGATTGGGGGAAGCAGTACGCAGTGGGATTGATGTTTTAGGGTGGTGGGTAGGGGTAAGATGGGGAGAAAATTTGTAATGCAAAATCTTGTGGAAATGAATGATATAAATTAAAAATAACAAAAGTTAATTTTTAAAAAAA
>CM053595.1:247297189-247366269 GCA_028646575.1 Pseudocheirus occidentalis | reverse complement strand
CCCCAGATGCAAGGTTTGGGTGGTAGCTAAACTGTAGGTACCTGCAGGTTTCACATACACGTGGGAAACTGGGTTTGAGTATGAAATTCCTAACAAAAACTAAAAAGGCTTTATAAAATTTCAGAGAGCCTAACTTTGAAAAAGCCTTTTTTTTTATCCTTCCTTATGGGTTCTAGGAGACAAGCTGGGTAGGTGTGATTAAGAGAGAGCAGAGAGGTGTTTTTCATCCTCTCCTTTTTCTCTATTCCCATCTTCTCTTCCACTGGAAATGCAAAAATATGTGCTGGGAAAGGTAGAGTGATCTCAATGCCAAGTCAACAAAGGGCACTTCCTGCAAGGACCAAAAATCTCTTTGCCTATTTCCTCTGAGTCTGCTTGTTTGTTTTTTTGTTTTCAATTCGTTTCTTCCCCCTCCAAATTCAAGGTCTTAGTGTTATACCAAATACTCTTGAAACTGATTTGGGCCTTATGGAGCATAACGAATAAAGAAAAGATCCCTTATCTTCTAAAATTGCTCTTGGAACAGTGATTTCTATTTTTCAAAAGCTGATAACTTAGTTTCTCATTTAATTTTGCCAACTTCAGATGAACCCACAAGCACATTAGTTTTTAACCAGGGTCCTTACACGTCCTCCTCTGGTATTCCCTCCCCATAAGACTGATTTCATTCAGGAATCTAAATTCACGAACATTCTAAGACATCCAAAGAGAGGTGTTACTGAAAGATCCTTATTCTAAGTTTTGATTTTCTGGAAATGAACTTGAGTCCATAGCAGCCTCCCTACATCTCATTGTCAGGAAAATAGAAGGAGCAATTACTTATGTGGCCACAAGCCTCGGAAGGGGCTGACAATTTATGGTCATGTTAAATATAATCAGCAGACTGGCAGAATTTAAAATATGCTCCTGTAGTGGGTACCAGTGAGGATGAGAAAGGAATACTGGCAGAGGGGACGAGAAGAGAAACAAAACAAGAAATTGAGCAAGGATTATATATCAGGTCCATTTGGAATAGGTTTATTCATCTAAGCCAGTCAGACATTACCAAGTAGGACAGGTTACAAATAGGTAAGATTGAATCCTATCATAACTTTTGATATAGGGCATATTTGAAATCAGGTGATTTTGTCCTAATAAGCAGTCCACTCATCTTAACAATAGGTAACAGTGTCATAACAATGATCATAATGATAGTAGCAATTAGGATTCTGGGCATAATTAGTAATCCTGAAAAGAAAAGCATTATGAAAATCCCATCTAACTGTAATCTTTCTTTTTAAGAGAACAAGAAACTCTTTCTAAAAAGAGATTTTGAGTCTAGTCTGATAGGGATTATAAATTAGGAGTGAGTAAACAGAATTCTAACTCCTGGGGCCAGCAATATGACATTAAGGAAACTAACAGATAACTAACACTCTTTCATTTTACAGAGGAAAAAATGATGCACAAAAAAAATGTGATAGCAGAGTAAGGTCTCCTTAAATTTTGTCCAATGCATACTACTGAAAGTTGAATAATGGAAAAGAGGTAACTTGATTCCAAGGGGAATCACTTGTTCCTATCCAGAAGCATCATGGGGTCCTAAAAAGAGTGCGGGATCTAGACCTAGATCTGAATCTGGGTCGTTATTTACTATCTCTGTGACCTTGACCAAGTCTCTTAAACTTCTCAAGAGAAGCTATTAGCAAGAATGACCAAAAATTGGCAATGGTGATTCCAATACCCTGAGTAAGGAGTGAAAGGCAAAATTTTGCAGTGATATTTGCAGTGATATATATAATGTAATATATAATATAATATAATATATATATAATATAATATATATATAATGTGATGCATGTGTTTCTGTCATGCCCAAATGACTGATTGCTGTCCATACTCAAAGTACAGACTGGTCTCCCTCCTCAATAGAAGGCAAAGGGGCTCTAGAAATATGCCACTCCACTCTCCAGGTTATCAATAGAACAAAGTGTTCCTTTTAAAAAATTATAAAAGAAGAACTTTGATGTGAAAACAGAAGAAAAAGGATCTGGAAATACAGAGGAAATATTGACCTGTGTCATGAAGCTGGGGGGTAGAAGAAGGCCACACAGAGAATAAATGGGGAAAGAAGGACCACTGAGTATTGGGAATTAAGCAACAGAAATTAGACTCTTCCTGAAGAGGAGAGAGCTGCTTGTCTTCCAAGGAATGATGATGTATTTTCATAAGTGCTGTGAGGGGATGGATAGCATACAGTAAGGATCAGAGGAATGAGGTTTGATTACTCCTTGCTGAGAGGTTTTGAGGCAGTTATTTGCTGACTTGAGTAATCACAATGAAGGGGTCTGTTATATTCCTGAGAGATATATATAGATATATAGATATCACACATATATATATCGGTTTATAACAGAGAAGCTCCAAAGACTTGTCAAGTGAAATGACTCCTAACTCCTTCTGGTGTTTTTCTATGAGCATAAATGATCCTTGTCCAAGACATCTAGGAAACATTACTCAACACCACAGCATCTTGGCCAAGAATCTGAAGACCTTAGGGACATAAGCGGTTCATTTTTTCTTCCCTGCTTTCAGTCAAAGGGAAGAATTTCAAAAGATAAAGGCACTTTAGGGAAATTGACAAGAGATGTTATCTGAGAGCAAGATTTGGATTTCTGAACCAGGGCTGAAAATAGAGAGCTCTTAGCCAGGGATCTGGCTAACTAACTAACTAACTAACAAGGGCTAGTAAAAGATGTTTGCATTAAGTCTTACAAATCTAACAGTAGTTTGGGCATGGCACTTGTACCCCCCATTCTTCCTCTCTGAGCTCACTTAGTCACCCGCAACCTACACTCACATTGGCAGGTCTGGGGGCTTTCTCCAGAGTGAGATAGAAGCGACCGCTAAACATGAAACTTTTACTAACCTGTAAAGCAAATGCAAGAAAAGTCATAACATTTATGTAAGAGAAGGCAAAAGTAGTAAGAATCAAAGCATCACAGACTACCCATAAATCTGTGTGGGTTCTCCCACCAATATAGCTTCCTTGGTGGCCGGTTTGGGGGAATTATCGTAAATTTACATAAAACCAGCAGTGAGGCAATGAGTAAAGAAATCCATGTTCCAAGGGCACCTCACAACCCTAGACTGCAGACCTCTTTAAGGAGGCAGATCTTGATTTCTTTACTGAACAGTCTCTAACATCTCGGAAAACCAGTTCTCTGTTAGCTATTCCCCTTCCAGTCTTCTCATCTCTCTGGCTGGTATTTTGGGAGAGATCAGGAAAGACTTCATGTAGAATGTGGTGCTTGAATTGCCTCTTGAAGGAAGAGAGAGATTCTATAAGATGGAGCCATGGGATGGCCTGCTAGGTAAGGCTGTTTCCCTGATACTCTTGGGCTGCTGAAGCAATGTCAAACTTTTTTATCACACAATCACCCTTGGCAGGGCACTGAGAAAATATTGGGTTCTTTTAGCAAAAATCAGCTGGCAGAGACAGCAAACCTCGTGTTTCTTCTCTAGCCACAGAAAGCAGTAAAGGACAATATAGGCAAAATGAAGGGTTTCCCGTCTCAAGTGTAGATGGTACTAAAGGGCGACAAACCTAATCTGCTATTCACAGTGAGTGCTAAGCTTTTTTCCTCCCAATAGCTTCCAGAAACAAAAGCCCTCTCCTCCAACCAAATAATCCCTCGCATCATCTGCAAAGCTTGCCTGTCAACTATATACAATTCCTGGCAGCTCCTGAATTCTGTCTTCTGTAAGCAGCCTTCTGTGTCTGCTGTCTTCATCTTCTTCTGACACCTTCTGCACTCAAGTTCTCAACTCCATCAACTTTGTATATCTAATCTTAATTATGGGCATCCCTCAGGCTCTGTCTCAGGCCCTCTGCTCTCTCTATACTCTCTCACTTGGTGATATCAGCAACTCCTATGGGTTCAATTTGACCCATATGTAGATGATTCCCAAATCCTTTTATCCAGTCCTCCTTTTGAAGTAGATATCATGTAGGCATATAAAACTCAACATGTCAAAAACATCTCCCCCACCAAGTCCTCCCCTCTTCTGAACCTGTCTGTTAAGGTCCAAAGCACCCCCATCCTTTTAGTCAACCAGGTTCCAAGCCTCCAGGTCATCCTAGATGCCTCACTTACCACCTGCACACAATTAGTTGCCAAGTCTTGTAAATTCTTTCTCTACATCTCTCCAAAACTGACCCCTTCTCCCCACTGATAAAGTTACCACCCTAGTTCAAGTCCTCATTACCTCTCAGTCAGATTATTGTGTCCTATGATCTCCTTGCCTCAAGTCTCTCCTCACACCTCCCCCCTCACTGCTGACAAAGTGCTTTTCCTTCATTATAGATCTATGTCTCTCTTCTACTCAGTATCCACCAATGTCTCCCTATTACTTCTAGGATAAAATATGAAGTCTCCGTTTAGCTTTCAAAGTCACCTACCATTGGGTTCCAAACTCTTTCCAGTCTCATAATAAGAGAGAGAGAAAGAGAGAAAGAGAGAGAGAGAGAGAGAGAGATGTGTATGTGTGTATGTATGTATGTACACACACATATATATGTATGTGTATACATATGTATGATGGATATATACATACTATGCATGTATATACATACGTACGATATATAATTATAGTAAATTAATTTCCCCTACATACATTTCTCCATCCATCCAAACTGGCTTTCTCTCCCCCATGCCTGGAATGTACTTACTGCCCAGATTCTCCTTATAAATTCCCTTTCTTCCTTCACAGTGAAGTTTAAGCTCTACCTTCAACATGAAGCCTTTCTTGATCTCTTCCAAAATACTGTCCTCACTCTCAAAACACCTTGTAATTAACTATTTTGTGTTTATTTGCATTTATTCTGTATATGCTTGTATTTGTTTTCTCCCCCATGAAGATGTTAGAACCTTGCAAGGTGGAATACTTGTATTCATTGTATTTCAGTCTTTAGTGCCCAACACAGCAACTTGGCATATAGCAGGTGGTTAATAAATACTTGTTGACTGATCAACATCTATACATATATGTACAGAGTATCACTCAATCAACAAACTATTTAGTACTTACCGTCTGTCAGACATTATGCTAAGTGCTTGGAGTACAAAGAAAAATAAAAAACAGTCCTGCCCTCTAAAGGAGAAGACAGCATCTATAAATTGGAATGTGCAGAATAAACAGAGGAAAGTAGTCTTCGAGGAACTGGTACTAATAGTTGGGGAGACCAGAAAGGCCTTCTGGAGGAAATGGTACTTGAACTGAGTCTTAAAGAAAGCCAGGGAGATTGAGTCAGAGGTTGGGAGGGAAAGCATTCCAGAAAAGGGGGATATCCAATGCAAAGGCACATAGGTGAAGGTGGAATGTCCTGTGCAGCTGAATCATAGTGTTCAGAGGAGATCAGAAAGTAAGAATATAGGAAAGGAAGGAAAAAGTCAGGTTGGGGAGAGCTTTAAATGCCAACCTAAGGAATTTATATTGGATCCTGGAGGTAAAAAGGATCCAAGGAAGTTTAATGAGCAGAGGATTGACATAAGATCCACCCTTTAGGAACAAAAAAAAAGTTAACTAGAAATCCTAACACAGGGATGTAATTCTTACTTTATATGTATCAATTGTGATTTAGTAGGATGAGACCAATAACGGTAATATAATACAGCTTTGGAAAGAAGTAGCTTATTCAATAGGAACAAAATAAGTAAAGATGGGACCTAAGTAAAGGTGGAAGGTGAAAGAGAAATTATATTTTATATTTTTTAAATGTGCTCAGGTGAGGAAACTCAGGAGAAAAGAACTTGTTGCTAAGCACTTAGGTTCAAAAAAATCAACAAAGGAAAAAAATAGAAGAACCGTTATCAACAGAGTAAGCCATAGACAACCTAGAGGGAAAGACAATCAACTTGGAAAATACATCATAAAACTAGAATAGAAGCAAGATAAATGGATAGAAAGATAGATGGAGAAAGAGAGACAGAGACAGAGAGGAGACAGAGATAATTTATTAAGTGCCTACTATGAGTAAGGCACTGGACCAAGCTCTGAAGATACCAATATAAGGAAACAAATCAGGTGTTGCTTTCAGGGAGTTTACATTCTAATGGGGGAAGAGCACACATAAAGAGGTGCTTGCCAGGGAAGGTGTGGAAGTGGTGGGGGATCTGGTTCTAGGGATAATAAAGCAAAAGGTCATCTATCAGAGCTGTGAAACCAAGAATTGGAATCCCAGGCTGGGAAGAGAGGTAGTCAGGAGGAGGGCAAAAGGGTGCCATTAGAGAAATAAAGTTCAAGACCAGAGGGCAGGAAGTAGAATAAGGAAATGGCTAGTGATATAATAGAGATGGAAGATCTCACTTCTCTGGACATGTGCTAAAATACTCCCTCACTGTACAAGGAAGAACAACTGAAAATTCCCTGACTTCCTTTATTAATAATGCAGTCCTTCAAAAGCTAGAGGAAGCAAGGAGAAAATTTTCTATTCTGTACCTCATTCTCATCAACTAGGAGGAGTGACTTACTATAACAGAAACAATTGAATTTTAGTTTGGAGTGACCATTATATCTTAAAATCTGTTCTAGGAAAGAGAAAGGTTGAGAATAGTGTAAAAATGCCATAAATTTGGAAAAGGTCAATTTCAAAAGATTCAGATAGGTAGGATTCATTGTCCCCAAATTCTATAGGAGATATCATCCCAGAAAGAATGGGAAGCTCTCCAGAATTAAATTTTAAAGGAATGAAAAAAAATATTTCAATGAGGAGGAATAAGGGTGGGAGCTAGCTAAAGAGACCAAGGTAGATACACAGATATTTATTTATGAACCTAGAGTTTAAAAAAACACATATAGAATATGGAGAATGAATACAAAAATATATTGCTACAGACCCTGTCCTATAAGAATAGTTTCAAGATTTCTAAAGCTCAGAATTAGCCAAAGCTGCCCAAAGAAAACAAAAAGGGGAACAGGATGTTTTAGAGAGAAGAGGATGGTCAAACAAAGAATTGCTCAAGGTGGATGAGACAACCATTAACAACTGACAGAGAGAAGGCAGAGCTGCTTACCTCTCATTTATGTCTGTTTTTTAGTAAAGGGAATAATGACTTTTGCATGAAATAGCTAATAAGGGGTTGAAAACAAAAATAAGCAGTAACATAGTAGGAGAGATCATAAGATAGTAAGATCTATATCCCTGGTGAGTTCCGGTCATCCTGCCAGATATTGTATTTCAGGATGTTGAAAGAATTGTGGGATGTGATTACTAAACTGTATCAGAGATTGTTAAAAGATCATATAGAATGAGAGAGTTACCTCAAGGTTGAAAAGGGGCAAATGTTCTACCTTTCAAGAAAATGGAAGATAATGATGTTTGAAAACTAGCATCTAATGAAATTGATTTCAGTTCCCAACAACATTCTAGAAAATATTATTAAAGAGATGTTGGGAGCCAAAATATTTGATTCTTGGGTAGTCAGTTCCTATGCAGATGTCCTTGATGATAGCGGCTTTGGCTTCCCCCTTGAAGCCTGCTCTGGAGAGCATCCTTTGTTATGTGAATGCATGATAGTTAACTGACATATGACAGTTAACTGACTTTTCCTAAGACTTTTTGGTACATAGGTAACAAAGCCTTATCCAATTCTGAGCTACTTCCAGGATATGACAGACTAAGATAATGATAAGAGTACTTGAACCTTTGTCTCATTTGCTCTATAAAAACCCTGTCCTAAGAAATAATAAATGGAGTTTATAGTTCTTCCTTGAACTACCCACATGGTCTGGTCCTTTCTTATTCACATCTCTGATTATGCTTAGTGCTAGACACTGAGCAGCCCACAGCAAAGAGATGGTTAGCAAATATCAAGAAAAGAAATTAAAGATCATTACTCATTTAATCAGACATGTCAGGACATTCTGCCATCTACCCTCTACTGCCCCCCCTCCTTATTCACCAGGAGTACCACTCTTCTTGGAACCAAATAGCTGGATAAGTCAATGCATTCTATTTAGAACTCTTTCCTGGAGCTATTCTTGATTGGCCAGTGGGTGAGTATAGACTTACCTAACCAAGCATATCTGGATGACCTCAGAACATGCTTCACATTGATCCACTCCAGAGATCTTGAGACATCTTGCCATCTACCCTGGAAGTACCCACATATAACCTTTTTCTCCGGAAACTGTAATCAAATCAATACTGCTTCTACTCATTCCCTTCACGTATTCATTCACACACTAAATGTGTGTACAGTATAGCTTTGTGAAGAACATATGTTGACAGACTAGCTTCACCTCCTTTTTTTGAGTTATTAGTCTTGTAGTACATTGGGATGGTCAGAGATGGAATTACATAGATAGGGTTTGCCTAAGTTTTAATAAAATGTTTAATAAAGTTTCATATGCTTCTATAGGAAATTGAACAAGGGAATTTCCTCATCAATTTGATGAATTTACGGGACATTGAGTCTTTGACTAGGACTTTTGGAAGCACTTTAGTGCAAGGGTGTGGATGTGCCCATTGGTACCTTGATGGGAGGACTAAAGACAACTAAATCTCAGTAACTAAAGCTGTCCTTGGGATGAATTGGTTGACTCTTGGAAGGACAGACTGAATTTTTCAGTGTTCTAATCCAAAGAGTAGTTATTTAAAGATCCCATGTCAACTTGGGAAAAGGTCTCTAGTAGAGCTCCCCAGGTACCTGTGCTTGACTTTATACCATTATCATTTTTATCAGTGATTCAGATTAAGGCATAGGAGTCATACCTGTCAGATTTGAAGATGACCCAAGTCATTCTTTGTGGTGACATATAAAGAAAGTCAACTGATCACTTTGGGACCTTTTCACTTTTTTCACTTTTCCAATCAGGCTTTCTCCTAAGAGATTCTGAGAGAACAGCCAGTGTGGGGAGAAAGGGAGAATACTACTTTCTCTCCCTCTCCTAACTTCCCTTCATCATGACTTTGAAGCAGAAGCACATGTACTCACTGGCCCACGTGGTCTGAAAAGGAATCTCCTAAACATTGATGTTCTTCAGCACTGGGCACCTGGTTAGAGAAGGGAGGTTTTACTGGGCAACAGGATCCTAGAATTGAGCCAAAGAAGGGGCATAATCCTGATGGTTGCAGGTTGACTCTGGGGTAACCCTCAAATTGAGAGTCCTGGTCTGGCCTTTAAGTGAGAAAAAGGGAATATCCTAAATGAAATTGAGTCTTGAAAGAAGAAGATCAAGGATGTGACCATGGTGCTAGCAGAAGCAGAAAGGAGGGACTTCTGCCTGATGTTCTTTAGACTCCACTATGAAAATGTGGAGTTAGTCAGACTATGACTCTGGTATGAAAATGGTATTATATATTATATAGCAGCTCCAAGTAAGCCTTTGGAAAATCTTCAAGTAATTAAAAAAAAGTTTGTTAGAATGCTGGTATGTTACCTGTCTTGAACACCTAAATTCAATTTCTTACTCTGAGAATACAAAACACAGGATGGCACTAAACACGGAGGACTTCAGAACTTTGTGGGAAAGTAAGCCTCAGAAGAGGAAGAGCAAAAACTGTGTTGATTGTTTATAGGTTCTTTTCATTTATTGCATTGTGGGCAGGGTGAAATAAAAGGTGTACCTAAAAATCTATTTGTTACTTTGAACGCCTATATGGAACGTACAGGACAGTCTTACACAAGAACTATATTCTGAGATTATCCAGAGCAGACACTGGGCATTACAAATGAAAGAAAGAATAAAATTTCGGGGTGGCCTCTAAGATTAAACATGTTCTGCATAAACCCAGAGTCAGGAGGCCATAGATCATGGTTAAACTGATCTTTAACCAATTAATCCACTAGCATAAGCACTTAACATGTGTCTGGAATCTTGCTCAGCAAAAAGGCTGTCTCTGCCCTCAAAGAACTTACTTAATGAGAAAGACAAAATGTAAATAAAGACATACCTTCAAGATATGCACAAAGAAGGTAGAAAGTAGCCTTATAGGGTTATTAGTAGAAGCTAGGGGAACCAAGAAATGATAACTGCAGAAAGTAGTGTTTGAGCTGATTCTTAAGAACAAGATGAAGAAATGTAGGTTGGTTAAATATTCCACAAGGGCTATTTAGAATTTTTCAGTGTTCTAATCCAAAGAGTAGTTATTTAAAGGTTCCATGTCAGCTTGGGAAAAGGTCTCTAGTCGAGCTCCCCAGGTACCTGTGCTTGACTTATACCATTATCATTTTTATCAGTGACTCAGATTAAGGCATAGGAGTCATATTTGTCAGATTTGCAGATGACACAAAACTAATTCTTCGAATGATACTAAGAATTCAAAAAGGTCTTGGCAGCGTAGAACCTCAGGTCAAATGCAATAAGATGAAATTTTATAGAGATTAATGTCAAATATTGCACTTGGGTTCGAAAAAGTCAATTTCACAAATACAAAATGAGAGGAAGAAGGTCATTGGCTACACATTAATTCCTCTGAAAAGGATCTTGGGACTTTAGCAGATTAAAGCTTAATGAGTTCAAAGTGATATCATGGGCAAAAAAAAAAGGTGAGGCAATTTTATGCAGCATTAACAGAATCATAAAACTATCTAAAAAGATTAATCACAATGTAAACCAGCATAAACCCAAGCATAGATCCCTGATGCACTGCACTGTAGACCTCCTTTGAAACTGACATTAAAACATTTGGGTCTGCCCATTATGGAAATTCCAAATCCATCTTATTGTATTTTTATCTATTGTACTTTTTATCAACTACTTTGCTAAAAATCTTGGTAAACATCTGCAGAATTCCTCTAATCTACCAATTAAGTAACATAATCAACAATCAATGAAGAAAAAAAAAACTATTCCAAAACCCCGGGCACAGAATGGCAAGGGAGGAGAGCATACTCACATCAACAAAACCACAGCCAGTTCATATATAAGCATTTATGTGCTCTCACACTTAAGGACTGCATGACCCAGGATACATAGTACAAATGAACTAAGGCAAAATCTCTGCATTGGAATAAGAGACCCACTATGGTATCATGTCCAAAGTATTGAGTTAGGAATTGTGAGTTCTGTGGTTCTCATTTCCTGGAATCCATAACCTTGGGCTTCAAATCTCTTGAGTCTTGATTTCTGCATCTATAACATGAGGATACCTATCCTGACTACAATTTGTCATGATAATCATGTAATTTGGAAACTATAACATGTCAAAGAAATAGAAGACATTGTCATTACCTCCCTCTTATAACAAGGTACCTGACTCTCCTTTGCCCCTAACATATGCTTTCTTGTATGGTCTAGTAGACTGTGCCTTGCAGTGGTATTTCATAAAACATACTAAAACACTTCTTCAGTCCTTAAGTCTCCAAGTCTGCCTCTTTTTCCCAGCCTTCTAGGATTTCCAGGGGTTGTGGATCCCTCCACTCACAAACCTGCAAAGAAATCATTTTCTCTGAGAAAAAGAAGGGGAAGGGAAGAGGAGTTACATTCAAGATAAGTGGGAGTGCTATCTTTTAGTCACTGGGAGATCTTGCCCGGTTCAAGGTCCCAGGTGCGTTTTTAAAGTACTTTCAAATTCACGGCCGTCTTTAATCTTCACAAAAATCCTCAGGGTTGGAGGGTGTTACTAGCCTTGTTCATAGATGAGGAAACTGGGGTTGAGAGAAGGATAGTGGAATTTTACGCTGTTTCTCAAGACCCCAAAACTAGTCAATGTCAAGGGAGGAACAAGAAAAGAGGACTCCAGACTTCGTCCAGTTCTCATTCCATGACCCTGGGCTGCTTCCCATAACTGGGACCATTGTGGGCTAGCCAGGAACCTGCTCTGAGAAGAGGTGGAGCGAAGTGGGGCGGGACTGACAGGAATGAGGCTGGGGCTTCTAGCAAGGTCCCAGTCCGAGGCAGAAACTGGTGATCCCTTTGATTGGACGGTGGAGGGAGGCCCGACTAAGAACAGACACGCGGGGACAAGAGAAGTCAGGAGCACAGAAGGCGAGAAAGAAGTCGCCTCCCCCTCCCGGACTCAGGAAAGTAGTGGAGGAGGGTCCAAGACTGTAGGCGCTGTTCATGCAACCATGGGTGTAAGACCCTAAGCCCGACAATGGGGCGACCGCTGAGAGTAGCGGGGTTGCCAGGGCTGCTACCGGTGCCCCTGCTGCTGCTGCTGTGGCCTCTGCCTACGAAAACGGGCTGTCCCGACTTTTGCAGCTGCAGCCCCGACGGCGTCCTGCACTGTCCGGATGTGGGCCCAGGCTTCACCAGGCTGTGAGTAAAGTCAGCGGGCAGCCCTAGGGAGGGGAGGGAAAGGAAAGGGGGAAAGGGTTCATGAAAACGTGCCTCGCAGAGGAGCTGCCAGCACCGCCTTGGCCCTCCTGTCCCCATCAGCTTTCCAGAAGTAAAGAACGAGTTCAGAGGACCAGGTTTTGCCACTTGCTCCCTGGGTGACTCTGGGCAAGACAGTCACTTAGCCTTCTTGGGCCTCAGTTTGCTCTTGTGTAAAATGAAAACTGGATGAAAACTAGATGATTTAGCTCTAATCCCTGATTTACTCTGTACCACAGCTTTCTGGTCTTAGGGGGCCACCAAGCCCAATGGTAGGTCCCTTCCCAATCTAAGTAATGCCAAACCCTCCCAATTCATCCCACCCCCTTTGCTTGCTCGACCTCTATTTCACAGTCTCCTCCAACCTTGTGTTATGTTCTCTTGCTTACTTTGTTGTTTGGGATCTTGAGTTTATATATGAATAAAAAGTTTATAGTTTATGGTTATAGAGGTCTGAAAAATTAGTGATTAATTAGCACATCTCTGTGCTAGGGGGACAAAGGGCGGGTTGTGAGCACCAACTCTGCTGCACAGAACACCAGCTTCAAAATGTTCTCCTAGTAACTAACTAGGTCCAAGGAGGATCTAGTTAGCAAGAAAACGTGAGAAGGGGTGGGGAATGGATAAGACTGGAGAGAATATTATTGATTGAAATAACAGAGAAGACTGGCCACATTGACCATCCACTTTCTCCAAAACCAGATGTTGGCATAATCTATTTGTCCTCAACTTCCTCCTGCTTCAATTCAAGCTCACCTTGATGCACCCTTTCCTCATGGGGCCCCTTTTCTCAATGTCTTTGTGGTTTCTTTTCCACTCCCTAGTCAAGCCTACTCTGAAGATTATTTTTATGGCATTCATTCATGCTTTCAGAATGAATTTAAATCATTAGAAAGTAACTATTCCCAGAGATATTTTATAGCTTAGTCTACCAAGGGTAGGGAGCCTATGGCCTCAAGGCCATGTGTGGCCCTCTAAGTACTCAAGTGTGGCCTTCTGACTGAATCCAAACTTTCCAGAACAAATCCCCTTAATAAAAGGACTGGTTCTATAAAATTTAGATTCAGTCAAAAGGCCACACTCAAGGACTTAGAAAGCCACATGTGGCCGCAAGGCTGCAGGTTCCCTACTCCCCGGAAATTATCAGCACAGAGAAAAGATTTTGACCCTATTGAGGGAATTTGGGGACATGTGTAGTGACATTTTAGAGGAGTGGAGGCAAACTGTATTAAATGCAACACTATATCTTTGCTCCATCCCCTTCCCCAAAAAAGTGGGGGAAGATGTGTGCATTTTAAGTTTAATTTTTAAATAAATTTCATCCTCCTCAAATAGGATAAAGGAGAAATACAATACCCAGTGAATGCCCTTTGGAAGACCTCCTCTTATCTCTTCCAGTTCATATATCATAGATAGAATCTAAAGCTTGAAAGGGCCTTAGAAGTTACCTTGGTCAAGACAAACCTTAGAAAAGACATGCCATCTTCAACATAGCTAATAAATGGCTATCCACCTTTGCTTAAAGAGTCCACCCCCTCCAGAGGCAGCCCACCAGACTCTGAGTTAACTCTGTCTCAAAGACTTTTCCTCCCAATCTTAAGCCTTTATCTGCCTGTTTGCAATTTTCAACCTTGGCAAGTAATTATGCCCTCTAGGGCCAAATAGAACAAGTCTGATCCTTTTTCCAGCTGAGAACCCTTCAGATCTTTGAACACTGCTAACATTTCTTCCCCCTAAGACCTCTCCAGGCTAAACGTCTCTTGTTCTTTCAACTGATTCTCATTTGGCATTAACTCAAGGTCCTTCAGCCTCCTACTCTGGACAATTTCCCACTTATCAATCAATTTGATTGACGCAAGCAATTGTAAAGTGACTACTGTGTGTGTAGCAGGAACTGTGTCAAGAACTGACAATATAAAGACAAAAAATAAAGTGAGTCAGTAACCTAGAGGAATCTACAATCAGTGGGGAAGGAGGAGAAAGAGAGAGAGACACACACACAGAAATAGGGACAGAGGCAGAGAGAAGAGAGGGACAGAGGCAGAGAGAAGAGAGAGACAGAGAGAGAATACGCATGTATATAGGGACAGTGCCTAGACCTCTGATTTCATCAGTATAGGAAACTCCTGAACAGAAAACTTCCTTGACCAGTAGACTTTCTCTGATGGGTTGTCTTAGAAAGCATTGCCTAGACCACTAAGAAGCTAAATGATTTGCCCAGGGTCACATAGCCACTCTATGTCAGAGATGAGACTTGGAACAAGGTCCTACTGACTGTCAGACCAGTTTTCTACCCACTCTACTACACTGACATTTATACACATACAAATGTATTCAAGGTATTTGATGGTGGACAGAGGGTGGCATTTGAGCTGAGTTTTATCAGTTTCCTTTGAAATCCTGCTTACAAGCTACAGGAGTGAGCAGCTTCCCCAAATCCTTTCAACCTCCTTTTTCCATACCTGTAAAATAAAGCTTGGTCTTTTATGAATCAAGCCCTTTATAAATTTTAAAATGATATAGACATAGATACTTAAGATAAATCTATCAATATAGATAGGCATCTATATCGATTGACTCATCTATCTACAGGCAGGTTTCATCTGCATGGGAATTGGAGAGGCTCTAGAGTTGCCACTGGGAAAGCAAAGTCCAGTGGGCACAAGAAGCAGGAATGCCCCATTCTAGGCAGGGATGGAAGGCCACACGAAGTCTGCAGAAGATTTGGGTAGAGGTGGGGGGTAGAGAGACACCAGCCAGCCTTTTCTCTCTTTGACCTGTGCCTGACTTTGCCCTTGGGAAGGATTCCTGGATGGTGACTGTTCCCATTCAGACTGTCCAACCTCTGTTTCATCCCACTCTCTTTGTACTCCCAGGAGGTCATTCTTTCCCATTCTGTTACCAGTTCAGGAGTTCTGCTTTTTAATGTCCTGTGGACTGAATTTTCTCTGTAATGTGCTTGTGGCCACTGAATTTCTCTCAGTGACAAAATGTACTGCAAAGTTTACAACATGAATATATGAACCACTTTTATTGTTATTCAAGTTCACAAAACAAGCACTATGCCCCAGGTCTCTTGATTCCCAAACCAGGCATCTGTTCATTATACCCATTACATTATCTGGGCAGAATAATTATTGGGCTGAAGGATATTGGGAGAGAGGGGGAAGTTCCTTAGAAGGTATATGTGGTAGAGAAAATATAGTCAAATAACAGCATCTCAAATTTTAAGTGTCTTAATTACTTCAGGCCTTAGTAGAATCAAAGGGCCCCAAAAGTTAACAACAATGGGGTGCTAAAACTCTATTCAGATCAGAATTGTATATCATCACTAAGATAAGTTTACTGCTTACAAATATTTTAAATGGTAGCTTTTAAGTCTTTGCTTCCCTTTTCATATTTTATTTAAGTTCTAGGTATTTGAAATACAAGAATAGAGTTTAGAGATTACTCCAGTGTGATAACAAGAAATAGCTTCCCACATTCTAGTTCATTTTAATTAGGGGGAACAGGTTAACTTGTAGCTCATAAGAGGCTTGATTTAAAATTTTTCCTTCTTTTCTCATTAGTTCCAGGCAACTAGAGGAAAAGAAAAAAAACTCTCACCTTGCCCATAGTTATATAAAGATCTTTGTCTCTATGACAACAGAAAGGTTGATCTACTTGATATGGAAACAGCTTCTAAAATCTGTTAGTAGGAAAATGCTAATAATAATTATGGCACTTTATTCTCTGCATGTTGTGCCTATTGAAAGATTAAACTCTTGACTTTATTGGAAGACAACATGATGAATTTTTAGGTGGGTAAAAGGTTCTCTGTATGCACTGCTCCATAGTAATGGAATGATGTCAGCCTTTTACTGTCAGACACTGTTCCTGAATTCTTTTCTCTTTTTTTACCTTCAATTTATTTCATTAACTGAGCACCTTCTCTGGACCTAGTCCTGTGCTGGGCACTATAGATAAAACTAAAGTGGAGCTTATTTTAAATGCTATGAATAAAACAGGAAACTTGCATTTTGGTTTGGGAGATTCATGAAGCAGTTAAAGAACAGTTACATAGAAAGTGTGGCGTATTAAGCCAGTCTGAGTCAGGAAGACCTTGCTGCCATTTTGGCCTCTGATATATGTTGCCTGTGTGACTAAGCAAATCACTTGAACTTCAGGGTCCCCAGGAGACTCATTAGGACTAAAAAATGCACAACAGTTGCTAATCTGGTAGCTAGCTGGCACAGAACACTGGGCTTGGAGTCAGGAAGTTCTGAATTCAAATTCAGTCTAAGATGCTTGGTACCTGTGTGACCTTGGGCTAGTCATGTAACCTCTGTTTAGTTTAGTTTCCTCAACTATCAAATAGAGACAATAATGGCACCTACCTCCCAGAGTTGTGAGGATCAGATGAGATATTTGTAAAGCCCTTAGAACAGCGGCAAGCACGTAGTAGGTGCTACTATTGTCATTCATCTGAATCGGTGGAGGGAGTGTCCTCTCCAGGAGTCTCCCGCACCAAGGAAAGCACAAGTGCAGACAAAAAAATAATAATAAAATGGTACAGAACAAAGGTGGAGGGTGCTAACACTAAGTAACATATGGATTTGGAAAAAGGAAAGGTCTGCTTAGGCTGCAGAGGTGGGAAAGCTGTGGCCTTGAGGCCATGTGTAGCCTTCTAGGTCTTCAGATGCGGCCTTTTGACTGAGTCCAAGTTTTACAGAACAAATCCTTTTATTAAGGGGATTCATTCTGTGAAGTTTGGATTCGGTCAGAGGGTGGCACTTGAGGACCTAGAGAGTCACATGTGGCCTCGAGGCAGCAGGTTCCCCACCCCTGGAGGAGAATCAGGGAAGGCTTCAGAATAGGAAGTTTACCTGAAGAGATGGGCAGGTTCCTGATAGTCTGAGAAGATGGAAGGTAGAACAGCGGGAGTCGGGGAGGTGGGAAGAAGAATGTTACCTTCAGACAGACTGTCACTGCTGCTGAGGATTTCTGTCACACAGGCACCTTGTATACACAGAGTAGGTGCTCAATCTTTATTGGATGGAAAGAGGGAGGGGGGAGACAAGTAGATTACTCGAAGGTTTTTCTAGCCCCCAAAAGTTATTCCCAAAAGCTCATGATCAAAAAGCCTTAAGTATTTACCCCAGAGGAGAATGCCATAGCTATAGTCTCTACCTTACAGAGGTTTTTGATAAAAGACAGAAGTGCAGGTGCCAGCGAACTGTGGGAAGAGGTTGGCATGTTAAGACATAGAAAAGTCCAGATCCCAGGGTGGCTAGGTGACTCAGTGAATGGATCACCGGCCCTAGTGTTGGGAGGACCCAAGTTCAAATCCAGCCTCAGACACTTGACACTTACTAGCCATGTGACCTTGGGCAAGTGACCTAACCCCAATTGCCCTGCCTTCCCCTCTCCAAAAGAAAAGAAAAGCTCAGATTCCCCCCTCGAAAAAAAAATCCTAGTAAAGCTCTAGAGGTGGGCACTTAGGTGGTACAGTGGATAGGGCACCAGATCTGGAGTCAGAAAGGCTCATCTTCCTGACTTCAAATCTGACCTTAGATACTTACTAGCTGCGTGACCTTGAGCAAGTCACTTAACCCTGTTTGCCCCAGTTTCCTCATCTGCAAAATGAACTGGAGAAGGAAATGGCAAAACCACTCCAGCGTCTCTGCCAAGAAAACCTGAAATGGGCTAATATCAGACACGACTGAACAAGAGAGCTCTAAAAATGCACCAAAAGAAACAGCGATAAAGAAAACCAAAGAGAAATAGCTAAAAGTTTTTCCAGCCAATCAGTCCATCAGTGAATATTTGTTAAGTGCCTAAGATGTGCCAGGACACCTGGGTTCAAGTCCTGCCTCTAGTCTAGCGCATATTAGCGCTAGTGACCATGGAGAAGTCACATTAATTCTCAGGTCCCCCAGGTAACTTCCTAAGAAGATAAAGGGAAATTGACATCTGCATCTATGAAATAGGTTTCTGTGCTGAGAGTTCAAACACACAGATATAAACACAGGATGAAAAATATTAACATGTAATATGCCCTCTTCTTTATCCCCCACATCACATCATTCCTATCCAGTCTCTTGAATCTGTTCCCTCCTTTCAACCCCCTCTAGTCTAGGACCTCAGTATATTCAGCATGTCGCAAAAACCTCCTCCCTAACCACTCTTCCTACTTTCTGAGTCTTACACCTCCACTCAGATCCTGTTTTTTACTGCCATATTAATCTTTCCATAATACAGCTCTGATCATTTTATCCCCTTTATCAAAAACTTTGAATGGCTCCCCATTACCTTCTGGATAAAGTCCAAACTCCTGAACTTGACATTCAAAGCTCTCAAGGGTTTGCACCAATCAATTTTCCCATCTATGTCTTACCACCTCTGCTTGACGTTTCTTAGTTACATACACTCCAGGCAAGCTGGCAATGGGGCTGTCTAATTAAGGGTCTTGGGGTGAGGAAGAGAGGAGGAGGAAAGAAACCAAAGTGTGTTACTTTTTGTCTATAACAGATAGCCTTTCTTTACCTGGATCTGTCTTTACCTTACTTGAACCAGCCGGGCCCAGCATTTTGGAGAAAAGCAAATCCAAGAAAATAAAAACACAAGAAGTCAAACTGTTCACACAAATAGACCTCATTGTGAGACTCCTTGTGGGCCTATTTCACAAGGCACCTGATAAGCTTTAGAGGAAGGAAAAGCAGAGTGGGTCTGAATCCAATAAGATAAAACTTAGTAGAGATAAATAAAGTCTTTCACAGGCTGAAAAACAACTTCACAAGTATAAGATGGGGGAAGAATGGCAAAAAAAACACTTGTGAAACAGATCAGAAGGTTGTAGTGGATCACAAGCTGAATAAGAGTCAATGCGTGAGTGGTAAATTTAGACTGCATTAGGAAAAGCATGAGAAAAACCATGGCGGATGGCTAGAAAGCTGGGCTAGGAGTCAGGAAATCCTAGGTTAAAGCCTTCCTCTACTAGCCTTGTGGCCACAGGGCAACTCCCTTTATCTTAGTGGCCCCCGACTATTCCAACATTCCATGTTACAGAGGAGTTCCCAGCTACAGAGGATGGGCACTCTCTGTAATGGTGGAAAGAGTTGCTACAGTGAGAATTCCCCGTCTGAATGAAATCACAGATCCAGGTAAATAAAATCACCCATTCCTCTTCCTGTCCCAATGCTCCAAACCCCCATCCACCCCATTCCCCCCCAAAAAGAAAAAGAGGAGTAGTGCCCTGACAAAGAGACACAATAGATCTGCTCTATATGCTCTGTTCTAATCAGACTAACATGTGAAGTATTGTGTTCAGTGAGGGTCATATCACATTTTTGGAAGGACAGGGATTAAAGTAACATTCAAAGCAAGATCACAAGGGTAATAAGATCATAGTCTCTACTGGTCCCAGAAGGGCAGACCAAGAGCAAGAAGTAGTCATTACAAAAGACAGATTTAAGCTTTAATGGAAGGAAGGGGAAAAAAAACACTTCTTACAAATTACAGTTGTCCAAAAGGGGGCTGCCTCAGGAGGTAGTAGAAACCTTTCCCTGCATCTTAGACACACACACACACACACACACACACACACACACACACACGTCCAGAATGCTCTAGAAGGGGTGCTCAAGTATAGGCTGTACTTGATGGGCTATTCTCTAAGATTCTGAGATTCTATACTGTGGCCCATTAACAGGACACTTTAAAGCCCCAGGCAAACTCCCTAAAAATCTCACAGAAAATGCAATAACCATAAAGCTGCACAATTGCTTTTCAGCTTTAGACATTTTGTCAACCCAGAGGGATGGCAATAATGCTGTACAAAGAATCAGAAGAACAAGGTTGTAGGGCCAACCTCTGACCCTTTAGTGGTTGTGTGACCTTGAAGCAAGTTACTAAATCATACTGAGCCTCAGATCCCCACGTAAAGTGAGGCTTCATCTGTAAAATAAGAAAGTTGTACTAGATAGCATCTCTAAGGTCCTTCTTGGGTCTAACATTCTAATAATACTTTGGCCACTTTTCTTTCCTGATTATTTTTCCTGAATCCCGAATCAGAAAAGTCAGAGATGTTGTTTTAAATCCCTGTTTCTATGCCCGCATTATCTCTTTAGACTCCATCCCTTCCTCAAAAAGAGGCAAATGGTAACCTTCAAAAAACTAATCTACCAGCATAGCCACACAAGGATTTTTGTTCAATTGTTGTCCCACACATATCACAAAATTAGGATTTCTTCCACAAAGATCCAACAACAAACCAGCACAGCCACCTTAACAGCTGTGGAGTGGTTGACTTTTAGACCTGTAGTGGGGCATAGTGTTATTGTTTTGAGTGGGCCTTGGCCATCCATGACTCATATTTAATAAAGACTTTTAAAATAATACCTGACGTTTTTATGGCAGTTAAAAATTTATCAAGTCCTTTTCTCACAACAGGCCTGTGAGTTGGGTACAGCTATTATTATGTACATTCAGTGGAGAAGAAAACAGTTTCATTGACTTGCCCATCACAGAGCCAGCATCAACCAGGTCTCTTGACCCCCTCCATCCAGTTATGCCATGCTGCCTTGCAGAGTAATTTGTGCCAAGCGCCATCTGAATGGGACAAATAATAATATTAACTGTTGACATTTGTATGGTACTAAGGGTCTACAAAATGCTTTACATATTAAATGCCATAGGTATTCAGAGAAAAGAAAGGTTGCCAGCTGGATAGGAGCAAAAGAACTAGGTTTTCAAGGATGAAGTTGCAAAGTGACATCTTGATAGCACACAATTACCTGATAAGACTAGTGTTAGTCTTGGTCCTAAAAACCAGTTTTCCAGGACTATAAGGTCCCTGAGAGTGAGAACCATATCTTTTTCTTCTTTATAGTGTCACCACTGCCCTTCTCACTGTCTTGTACACTATAGGTCCCATAGGGGTGAGGAACCTGTGGCCTTGAGGCCCCTTCCAGGTCCTTGAGTGCAACCTTTTGACCGAGTCCAAGTGTTACATAAATAAATAATAATAATAGTAAAATAATAAAATCCTTTTATTAAGAGAATTTGTTCTGTGAAGTTTAGATTTATTCAAAGGGTCATACTTTAGGACGTAGAGGGCCACATGTGGCCTCAAGGCCACAAGTTCTCCACCCCTGATAGAAGCTCAGCAAATATTTCTGGATGAATTAAAACATAAAGTAAAAGTAGAATGACACTCCCTGAAAATTCAGAAACAGACCAGCTTCTGACCCCCTTATCCAATTTTCTTCACCAGCCAGTGATATATTAGATAACACTGACCCAGAAAACAGAGAGAGATTCTGCTAATGATTCAATAAAAAAAAGGTAATCATCTTCAGGTACCAGATGCATGATGGTAATTTCTCTCCAAACTCATCTTCAAACTCATTAATAACTTGTGATGCACTGAGTTGGAGCTAACTTTCACAAAATACAACTCTCCAAAAGTTTTAAGTGTCTGGAAACAGAGGCTTGTATTGTAATGAAAGAGTATCCTGAAGCGTATCTGCAGTGTCACTGACATGACAACATAATGATATTCTCTGCTCCTGAAAAATACTTTTGAGAAATCATTACAGTTGATGTAGATGTTCCCCAGGGAGAATTCAACATATAGTTCTATTTACCAGAGTTATTCTTGTCATGTCATATTATTGCTGGAAGAGCTCTGGTTTGCAGGAGAGAAGAGTTGGAATGGTTGTTTTGTTTCTTTAAAAATTAGACTTTAAATGGCTCTTTTTGAATGTGCTTGGATGTATTTACCATTTTCTCTCAGGCTTTTTTTTAATTTAGTTGTTGCATAAATGACTTGGAAAAGCTATTATGCAAGGGATCTTGATAAAATGTCTTTGTTCACATTATAGTGGGGGAATTATCTATATTTTCTTAGGTACTCTAGAAAGACTGTCATGGTTGACAGTCAATCCAATCAACCAAATACAAAAGCCAACAAAAGGGTTCTGATTGGCTCAGTTCTTTTTAAACAGGGAGCGTAACATGAGTCCCTGCTGCCTGATTGGCTCCCCAGAGGTGAATCGTATGTGATTAGCCCTGTTTCACAATCCAGGAAACTGGACCTTTCTGAGGTTCAGTGAGTTGATCAAGGTTACAGAGGCAGACCTGAGACTCAAACCACTGTTCTTTCCCACTGCACCAAGGTGACTTCCCAGCTACTTTCAGAAAAGAACAAAGGTAGAAAGTTTTCTTTTCTTGACTTTCTATTTCTTCCTGTTTCACAGGGATTGGTGAGAAATTGTTACTTAGCTACCCAGGAAAGGCTCAGGAAGGAAGAGGAGAAAGAAGGTCTTCTTCCAAATCCTGACAGCTTTACTAATGACTAAGAGTATGTGCCTGTCACTGAGAATAGAGTTAATGGTTAATTATATGGCCACAAAAGCTGTTAGTAGTTCTGTGCCTTGTGCATGGAAGCAGGGAACATGCCCAGTGGGGAAATCCATCCCCAAGCAGTGGGGTTTGTACTCCAGAAGTAACCCTGCTAAGGTTGCCCTTTCTTGGTGGTGGGCAAGGAAAAGAGAGGAAGTCTATGGATATAGGTAGGCTAGACAGCCTCAGGAAAAGCTGCCACATCTCTAATTCAATTCACTACAATTCAACAAGTTTTCATTTGACTACCTTCTCTATGTGCCAGCCCCACTGACTGCAGGCTGAGGAGAGAAAGAAAGGTGCAAAAGAATTAGGCATTAATTCAGTTCAATTTATTGAGCATTCATTAAGCACCTACCATGTACTGAGAATTGTATTTAGAGTTAAAGATAGTCCCTGACCTCAAAGAAATAATATTCTATTGGTAGGAAACATGATATGCTCACATAAAAAATACAAATTATATACAAAGTATATACCCTCCCAGAGGCAGGGTATGGATTTAATAAAAAGGGCAGATGGTGTTTTGTTGGTTTTTTTTAATATAGTTTTCTGAAAATCTGAGAATACTAATCCCAACTCACACACTGATATGGCATGTCACTGAGCATGGCTGTCTCACCTTCAAGGTTTTAAGGGAACCCCCTGAGAGAAAGGCTGTGTCTCTTCTCTGATGCCATTGGCTCGAGATGCCATTCCAGGGTATTCTTGTCAATGTTAAATGCCAGTGATTAGTACTCCACTTTCATTTTAACCAAGAAACTTCAATTGTGTTTTACAAAGGGATATTCACTGCAAATATATAGCAAGAACAGAAGTCTCCTCTCAACTCTTTGGGGCATATTTACCCTTATTCCACCTCCATCAGTGGGTATAGTGGGTTCAAACTTAAAGTGGTTGCTACATGACATTAGCCCCACCAGTTCATGGTCAATGGATGAATCTCTCTCAGCTTCCTTTAATCTATGCTAGACTGATCAAGTCACTCAGGACATTTTTCCTCATTGTCTCAGCTAGCCACAAAATCTGGCACAGACTCTGGCTCCCGACCTCAGATGGCTCACTGTTCTGATCTCTGAAAATTCTCTAGATAATAACCATCTCCAATACTCTTTTCATCTCAAATCAGGAAAGAACAAATACAAGAGGCAAAGAACAGAGGCCCAAATATGGGTCATATGTTGACTCTCAGAGCACCCAAAGCCTCTCCTCATTTAGAGCTCTCTCTCTGTCTCTCTCTCTCTCTGTCTCTCTCTCTCTGTGTCTCTCTGTGTCTCTCTCTGTCTCTGTCTCTCTCTGTGTCTCTCTGTGTCTCTGTGTCTCTCTGTGTCTCTCTGTCTCTGTCTCTGTCTCTCTCTCTGTCTCTCTCTCTCTCTCTCTCTGTCTCTCTCTCCCTCTCTCTCTCTCTCTCCTTAGTGCCTTTGCAATGCGTCTCACTTTAGGCTCAGCAGCCAATCAAAAGTCTAACTTCACCACATAGTGAGATGACTAAAACCAGTTAGAGCATGTCTGCATGTGCTACAAGTTAGAGAATAGGACCCTTCTTTTACATGCCATGATGACTTTCTGAAAGCAGGTTCCCCGTTGGGCTAGCTAGGAAGGTTACTCATACTGCCCATGCTCTGCAGGTAGAGCTCTCATTGGTCAGTCCCCTAATACATTAACAAAAGGCCAACGGTTCAAGAAAGCATAATAGAGGGTTGGAAAGAATAAGAGGCCAATATCAAAAGAAAAGGTCTGCTATGGAGGGACCATAGTGGTCATCAGAGAAAGGAGCTTCAGTGTAAGCAGCCCATAACTCAGAATCACAGGGATTTTGAATAGGGTCATAGAGCAGTAGAAGGTCATGCCCTTCACTGTGGCAAAGGTAATGTTGATTAGAGTATTGATTCCTGAGAAAGGGGTGTAAAAAGCAGGGAGTTGGCTAGGAGGCAGCCAGGTGGCACAGTAGATAGAGCACTAGACTCAAGTAAAGGGGATCTGAGTTCAAATTCGACATAAGACACTTACCAACTACGTGACCCTGGTCAAGCTATTTAACTTCTGTCTGCTTCAGTTGCCTTATATGTAAAATGGGGATAATGTTAGCTCCTATTTCCTCAGAGTTATGAAGATAAAACAAGATGATATTTGTAAAGCCTTTGAAAATTCTAAAGTGCCATATAAATTATCATTTCCAATATTATAACTTATTAAGTTATCAATCAACCAGTGAATGCCTAGAACAGGTAACATAGTGCTATGGTTGGGGGAAATAAAGTAATCATTGTAGGTGCTTAACAAATGCTTGTTGATTAATTGATTGATAGATCCATGCCTCATGAATTTTACAATTTCGTTAGGGAGATGCAATATAAATATGTGAAATGTTACATAATTACACAAGTGATAAATAACAGGTCAATACAGAAATGGAAGAAATGTCTCCAGACAGCACATGATTAATCACCCAATGAATATACTTGAAGAATGAATTTATTGACACCCAGTTCCCTAACTTATCTTTATAACTTCCCACTCTCAATATTTATGAAATACTACAAGATTTGCAAAGTACTTTCCCTCACAATAACATACAAAGTATGTGGGACATATGTTATTACCCTCATTTCACAGATGAAGAAACAAGCTCAGAAAGGTCTAAGTAACTTGTCTAAAATTAAATCCACAGGCTCTGATGCAAAGAATAAGTCAAGACCATGGACATTTATAATGTTAAATGTTAAGAGAAGATATCATTATGGGGCCAAGTAAGCTCCTTGGAGGAGTACAAGCTGAGTCTTGAGAAATAAAACACAATCTCCATGCTCTGGAATTGTGTAGTGCTTGTGAAGGGACAAGATGTACACATGTGAAACAACTGGAAAATGATCCATAACAACATGCAATAGGTTGATGAATTAGATCAGTGGTTCACAACCTTCCTAATGCTGTGACCCTTTAATACTCGTATATGGACATATCTGAATGTGGGAGGACCTGCCTGGAGACGGATAGAGGAATGGTGTCTCAGTTCCTAAGACCATCGGAAATATGTTTTCCAATGGTCTTAGGAGACCCCATTCAACCCCCAAAGGGATGGTGACCCACAAGTTGAGAACAACTTAATTAGATGGTGCAGAAAGACTCAGTCTTGGTGAAGTCATGATGAAGTCATCACATTCTCTCTGAGATTTTCACTGTCCCTCTCACATTTTACCAGGAATTTAAATTAAGCAAAGAGCCTAGAGTTTGCAGACTCTGCTCTTTTCCCATTAGTCCCACTCACATCATCAACAAATTTCTATTAGGCACTTACTATGCACTAGGCATGATGCCAACAGTTAGGGCTACAAATAAAAGGCAAAAAGTCTCCTTGCTTCCAAGAGTTCAAAACTGAATAGAGGAGACAACAGGCAAACAACTCTGTACATTAGGCGACATATACAGGAAACATTGGAGGTCACTTCAGTGGAAGCAATGGCTTGACAGGGACCAGGAAAGACCTCTTGCAGAATGTGGATTTTGAACTGAACTGTGAAAGAAGTCAGGAAAGCCAGGAGGCAGAAATGAGGAGGGAGAGCATCTCAGGTCTGGGGGGCAGCCAATGAAAAGCTTGCAGAAAACAATGGGGAGTCAGGAGATGAAGTGTTGTATTCAAGAAACAGCAAATTCTTTCATCTTGGGATGTAGTGCCTGGAGATTTGAACTTTCCAACAGAAGTTAAGTTCTCTTTCAAAGCCTCACTATCTTGGGTCTCACCTCTCTATTAGCCATTTTTGTTCTGTCCTCTCCAGTGCAAAAAGACTATATTGTTAGTGGGGGGAAAAATCCAGAATCAGAATGAGAGCTGAGCTGTTCAGGCTTCTCATGATCAAAAGTAATAGCTGTCCCATTAACCCTGAATAAAAAGCAGTCTTATTAGCATTTTGGTTCTCTTCTTTTCTCTAATACAGAAAAAAAAAATCTTTTTGTATTGTCCTTAGCATTCTTTCCCAGCTTCAGTTCATTCCAAGCTTAAGTGATCCTGACACTATTCTTAGAGGACCATGTGACTGTTATGCATTCATTCCATTCCCTGCTCTTCAATATACCTTCCACATGTCTTTAAAATCTAAATTTCCTGTGCGTATGTATCAGGTTCTCTAAACAATCTTATTTTTTCTGATCATTGGAATTGTTTTTCTGTGTCTTTAAGATCTTATTTTTGTGAAAGCTATTTTTAACATTTAAAAAAAATTTTAGTTCAAAATTCTGTCATGCTCTCCTACCCCTCCCCTACCCATTAAGAAGGCAAGCATATTGTATATAATAATAATTATACATGTGAAGTCATACAAAACATATTTCCATATTAGTTGTTTCAAAAAATAAAAATAAAAACCAAAGAAACATAAAGAACGTTTTTTTTAAGTAAGTACATTTCCATCTGTACTCTGAGTTTATTAGATCTGGAGGTAAACAACATTTTTCATCATGGGTCCTTTGGAATTGATCTAGATCATTGTCTTGATCAGAGTAGCTAAGTCTTGCATAATTGGTCATCATGACAACATTGCTACTCTTGTGTACCCTGGTCTCCGGTTCTGCTCACTTCACTTTGGGTCACTTCATATAAATCTTCCCAGGTCTTTCTGAAGTCATCCTGCTTAGCATTTCTTACAGCACAATAGTAACCCATCACAATCATACGTCACAACTTGTCCGGCCATTCCCCAATTGATGGGTATCCCCTCAATTTCCATTTCTTTACCACCACAGAAAGAGCTTCTATAAATATTTTTGCACATGTAAGTCCTTTTTCCTTTTCTCTTTTCTGTATCTTTGGGATTCAGATCTAGTGGTTGTACTGCTGCATTGTTATATGGTTTTATAGCTCTTTGGGTGTAGTTCCAAATTGCTCTCCAGAATGGTTGGATCAATTCACAACTCCTCAAACAGTGTATTAGTGTCACCTATTTTGACACTTCCCCTTCAGAATTTGTCATTTTTTTTCTTTTCTGTCATGTTAGCTATTATATTAGGTATGAGGTGATATCTCAGAGTTGTCTTAATTTGCATTTTTCTTTTTTAATTTGCATTTTTCTAATCAATACTGATTTTGAGCATTTTTTCATCTGACTATTGTCAACTTCAATTTCTATGTGAAGGGAGGATTCAGTGGGGGAAAGATTTGAGGAAAGGCAATAAATTAAGAGGCTATTGTGATTGGCCAGCTGATGAGAAACTGAACTAGAGTGTTGCCTCTGTGAGTAGAAAGATGTTGTGAAGGTAGAAATGACAGTATTTGACAGCGGTTTGGATAAATGAGAAGAATATGAGTGAAGAGGTGAAGATGAAAAAGATAAGCCTAGGTGATTGGGAAGAAGATTGTGCTCTCAATAGTAACACAGAAATCTGGAAGAGGGGAGAGGAGAAAATGAATTTTATTTTCAACATGTTGAGTTTGAGATGCCTGTGAGGCATTTAACTTGAAATGTCCAATGGGAATGCCAGATTGGAGCTCAGAAGAGAGAGGTGGGAATTTATAGATCTGTGAGTAATCTGCATAGAGATGATAATTGAACTCATAACAGCTGATAATATCACCAAGTGAGAGAACATAGAGATAAGAAAGAAGAGGGCCTAGCACAGAGTCTTGAACCCAAAGTTAATGGGAAAGGGGATAATATGGATTTAGATCCAGACTGAGGAAAAAGACATCTGGTAGGTAGGAGGAGAACCAAGAAAAGGCAGTATAAGAAAACACCAAATGGAAGGAGCTTCAAGGAGAAGAAAATGATTGATAGTGTGAAATGCTGCAGAGAGGTGAAGAATGACGAAACCTTAGGAAAGACCATTAGATTGGGCAGTTAAGAGATTATTGGTAACCCTGGAGAGAACCGTATCAAATACTCCAAGTATCAAAATTTTAATCTTATTTTTGCCAGTTCCTTTGAATTAAAACCACAATCTTAAAGCCTTTATAGGCAGTTTCTTGAAGTTCTTCCTGAGAAAGAGGAACAGAGACTCTCCAAGAGGGTTACCCACTTTGCTTGCTCTCTGAGGAAAAAGAATAAGGATCTATAGATGTTTGTTATCAGGTGAAAGATCATTTAGTTATAGGAAGGAGGAGGAGGAGGAAAAGGAGAGGAGGAGGAGGAGAAGAAGAAGAAAAAGAAGAAGAAGAAGAAGAAGAAGAAGAAGAAGAAGAAGAAGAAGAAGAAGAAGAAGAAGAAGAAGGAGAAATAAGTAGTGTCAGTTGTTGACTCAGTACTGAAGCAGCTGTTGATCACTTAGACATCAACCGTAAAGAGGTCTGCCTTTTCCCATTTTGGGGTGTTTTGTGGACCCTTTGTCAATCTGGAAAAGCTTATGCACTCCTCAGAGTAATGTTTTTAAACAACTTCAGGAACGCCTAGAAGCCTGTGGATCTCAGAGTGAGAGTCTCTGCCCTAAAATACACATCTAGGACGAATAGAGTTTCTCTCAAAACTTCTCAAACTTAACAACTACTACTCAATTCTGGTGACTAACTTGGTACAGATGATAGTACCAGAAGGACACTATTGATCAGGGATCTGAGGATTATGAAGTCTTGGACAAGAAACTGAAGTCCAGAGAGGCCCAAGTATTATTTTCACCCCTATTCTGAGGAAAGGAAAGGACTTCAGTAAAGAAAAACAGATTTGGGAATTAAACAGGTGGTTGGGAAGTTCACAGGCTCACAGGATCACAGAAGTGATAGAGACCACAGGGACCTTTTAGTTTAAATCCTTAGTTTTACAGAAGATAAAATGGAGACCTTGAGAGGTCAAGTGACTTATCTAAAGTCATCCATTAATAAGTGGCAGCACTGGGATTTAAACCCACGTCCTCTCATTCTAAATCAAGATGTTAACTGAGATCTTGACTCTGATATCTGAAATAGCATTCAAAAAAGCAGGAATGATGGGACCTTAGACAAGGGTTGAGTTTGCCCAATAATAACTGATAAAAATATACTTGCCTCGAGTCATACAGATCTCATCAAGAACACTTTAAAGTGAAAAGGAAGGAGTTGGGAAACGAAAGGTATTTACAATATATCCACCAAGAGAGATACTATGGAAGGTTATAACTAAATTGTAGGAAAAATAACTGCAAAAAAATTATAACAAAGTCTGAGATGGGACTTGGCAACAAAGCCCACAACTTCATATAGATATCTATTTACCTATTCACCAATAATAATACATAGCCATTTTGTCATTCAGTCATTTCAGCCATGTCTTATTCTTCATGACCCCATTTGGGATTTTCTTGGCAAAGATACTAGAGTGGTTTACCATTTCCTTCTCTAGTTCATTTTACAGATGAGGAAAGTGAGGCAAACAGGATTAAGTGACTTGTCCAGGGTCACACAACTAGTAAGTATCTGAGGCCAAATTTGAATTCAGGTCTTCCTGACTCCATACCATAGGTTATCAGTTTGCATGACTTAGGAGATCAAATATAAATTCATCTGTCATTTAAAGTACTTCACAATCAGGTCCTTTCCCATATTTTTATATATTACTCCCCTCCACACAATCTACCCAAATTGGCCTACTTGGAAATTATCATAGCCAGTGTTCCGTCTTCTGTCTCCAGGCCTTTACCCTGTATGCCCCCTGTATACTGAGAACACTCTCCCTTTTCACCTCTGCCTCTCAGAATCCCCAGCTTCCTTTAAGATTCAGCTCAAACACCATCTTTAACAGAAGGTTTTCCCTGGTCCCTCCAGTGAGTTAGAGGCTTCTCATCTCAGGTTACCTTTTACCTAGCCTATACATATCTTGTATATACCTATCAGACGTTCTCTTTTTCCCCCCATCACATCATCTCCTTGAGGACTGGCACTTTCATTTTTTGCTTTTTCTCCGTATCCTTGGTGCTTAGTACAGTGTCTGGTACATTGTGAATGCATTATAAATACTGACTAATTGATTAGCACTAGTGCCTTAACTCCTCTACTATAGGTTGCTAAAGGCCAGCAAATGAAGACATTTACCTTGATAGCAGTTGGCGTCTGCTTAATGGGTCTCGTCTATTTGAAGGCATGGAGTAGGAAGTCATTTACTGGCTAAGTTCTGAGATATGAGCAGTTTTGAAAAAAGAGCCCAGAAATTCTTGAGTAGGTGTTAAATATAGAAGAAGGTCTTATACAATAAACATGAACACCTCATTCTTGTGAATTAAAATAAGGGAAGATTTCCTCCCTGCCGTATCACCATGTTCATTAAACAAGAATGCTTTGTGCATACCTGATCCCTTCTCTGTTTCTTCTTTTTTTCTCATTTTAGGAATACTTTTTAAAATTCTGGGTTTGTAACTATAGCAATAAACTAATTGACTGTGAAAGATGGATGAATCTTTTTAGCTTCTCTAAATCAATAATATAGATGGCTTTTTAAAACAATTACAGTATGGTGAATAAAAATACTTCACTGCCACTGTGCATTGGACAGGTCTTACTTGTGGGGAGGGGGTGAGTGAACACTTGAGATTTCTTCAGGGAGCATCTTGTGTAGGCTCAGGTCATACTGGATGGATTCTGAGTTCCCTTCCACACTGAGTCTTGGTGATTATTTCTAGAATAGAATCCTAGACCACAACTGGAGCTTAGAAGATTGCTGTTGGGATTTAACCATCTCTCTCTGCCACTAACAATGATTTTGTAACTGCCAAGTCCAGTAGTCTTTTCTCACTCCCTGATCCTTCTTGACTTCCCTGCAGTATCCGATACTGTTGGCTACCTCATCCTCCTGGACCCTGTGTCCCATCTGGGTTTTCATAACACTGCTGTCTCTTGGTTCTCTTCCTACCTGTTTGTTCTTTATCAGTCTCCTTTCCTGCATTAGCATCCATACCATAATCCCTAAGACTCCATCATGGAGCTTCTCTCTGTACCTTCTCTCTATTAGTGATCTTATCTGCTCCCCTGGCTGCAATGATCATCTGTATGCAAATGACCACTCAGATTTACATATCAGATCATGTCCTAGTCTCTCTCCTGAGCAGGTAGATGGTGCAGTGCATAGAGTGCAGGACCTGGAGTCAGAAAGACTTCTTCCTGAGTTCAAATTTAGTCTTAGATACTTACTAACTGTGTTAACCCTGTTTGCCTCAGTTTCCTCATCTGTAAAATGAGCTGGAGACGGAAATATCAAACTACTCCAGTCTCTTTGCTAAGAAAATTCAAAATGGGGTCACAAAGAGTTGAAAAAATGACTGAACAACAAAAGGCTCTCTTCTGAGTCCTATATCATCAATTACCCAAATGAATATTTCAAACTGGCTATTCCAGAGACACCTCAAATTCAGCATATCCAAAACAGAATTCATCTTTCCCCCCAAACCCACTCTTCCTCTGAATTTCCCTATTTCTACCAAGAGCATCACCATCCTTCCGATCACTCAGCATTACCTAGGACTCCCCCATTCCCCACATTCTACACATCCTCTAGTTGCCAAAATTTCTCATTTTCACATCTTCAGGATTTCTCACATCAGTCCCCTTTCTTTATTCAAATGGCACCACCCTATATGAGCCTGTTTTCCCCTTCCTTGTCTGAACTAATGCACTGGCCTCTTAATTGGTCTCTCTGACTTAAATATCTCTCATCTCTATTCCATTGTCTACACAGCTGCCAAAGTGATTTTCCTAAAGTATAGATCTGACCATATCCCTCTACCTATTCAGTAAACCCAGCTGTTTGCCATTATGTCTAGGATCAAATTAAAAGTCTCCTGTTTAGTATTTAAAACCTTTCAAAATTTGGTCTCAACTTACCTTTCTAGTCTTGGACATCATGCCCCTTCCACCAATTTAAGGACCAGCTAAATAGCTTTCTTGCTTTTCCTCCTGTAGGGCACTCCAAATCCCATCTCCAGATTTTTCACACTGACTGTTCTCTATGCTTGCAATGTCCTCCTTCCTCACCACTGATTCTTAGAATCTCTACTTCTAGTCAAGTTTAAGCTAAAGAAACACATTCTATGTGGAGGCTTTATCAATCCCCACCCAAGTCATAGCGTTTTCTCCCAAAATTACATCACATTCACTTTGTGTATACTTGTATATGAACATGTGTACCCCAGTTAAATGTAAATTTCTTGATGTCAGGGACTGCTTTGTTTTTTGCCTTTATGTCCCCAACACCTTGCAGAGAGTCCATGCTCTTAAAATTGCATGTTGATTGATTGATTGACCTTCAGTAAGTCACCTGAAATCTATAGGCACCTATTTCCTCATCCGTAATAGAAATAATGGCTGACATTCACAGTGGTAGATACTGTGTCAGGTACTGCAATAAGTGCTTTACAATATATTATATCATCTGATGTTCAAAACAACTTCTAGAGGTAGGTAATTTTATTGTCCCCATTTCATAGATGAGGAAGTTGAAGCAGAGAGGGGAAATGACTTGCCCAGCATCACCTAGCTAGTAAACATCTGAGTACAAATTTGAACTCAGGCCTCCCTGACTACAGGACCAGCAACTTTCCCACTCAGCTGTGCCCATAAAATAAGAGAACTGACATATGATCTCCTGGTACCTTCCAGAACCCAAGAGCTACATTTCTGTTCTTTTGGGGTTTTTGCCCTGTTTAATTGCAGCACTTTTGTTTTTCCTTCCACAATGATGATCTGGGCATGACAATTCCCAACTCTTAAGATGCCTTACAATTTTGGTATTCTTCCATTATATGAGAACATTAAGACAATATTAAATCATAGTAAATTAGCTAGATGCACAAATTTACAGGTGTGTAAAGGCAAAGTTCTTTGCACCTCAATATTGAGTAATTGGGCCCCATGACAAAGGGGGCAAACAGTGGGTTCAGAAGGAAAAAAACTGGTTCTTAAGGCTTAGATTCATTGTGATTCCTGCTAGAATGGTGGCAAGATATACCATCCATTTAATAAACTCTTGTTGGTCTTAGGAGGAAAATTCTGGAAGTCAGCTCCTTTAAGTTCTAAAAATCTGACCTTTAGAAAACCTATACAGATCTGATGCTTTAATAGAATTAAACTCTACAGCTGATGAGTGCCAACCAGCCAGATACCATATTGTCCTATTATCAGATCAGTTCTCTATAGAGGTAAGCTCTTAGCCTTGTCTGTCACATAAAGTGGCCAGTGTCAGGGTTAAGATTAAAGATATATATAAGATATGCTAAAATGTACACTGTCCAAATGACATTTGACTTGAAAATGAGTGCAAATCAGTCACAGTTCAATAATTCTAAAAGTGCTGATATTTGTCCAATATCAAATGCAGACTGCCCCATGGACAAGTTCCTTTTCAAAGAAAGGCTACTCCATCATTTGACTAACATGAGTAAATAAGTTAGTAAATATTTATTAAGCACCTACTGTGTCACAGGAAGTGCTAAGCACTAAGAACTAAGTGCTAAGCACCTTTCCTCAAGGAGATTATAATCTAATAGCAGGAGACAACACAAAAAAAAGAAGCTGAAAAGTAGAAGGGATAGGGATGGGACACAGGAGGAGAAGGAAGGTGCCCAGAATGGGCCAGAATGGAGAAGTCCAAAGAAGTCCCAAAGCAGTATAGCTGGTGGAAATGGGGAGAAGACTGTGCTAGGTCCCCTCCTTAAATGGAGGCCTTGGGGCCCATGGTTTTGCCCTCAAGTCAGAGGGTTCAATCGGAGGGGCAGAGGGTAATGATGAGATGAGAATACTAAAGCTGATTCAGTCTTGCAGGATAATGAGAATTCCCAATGATGAGTGTATACCCCATTGACATACACATGAAGGGTAGATTTGCCAGGACAAAATTGTACTTTGTAAATATTCAGCAAATCTATACATCTGCTTACAATCCATTTAGAAAAATTTGCAATGGACAATGGGTGGACCAGATTTATCATATTCCGGCTTATTCACCCACATCTGCCAAGTCCAGACAAAGGATGGCCCTGGGGAAAGGCATTACCCTCCCTCATAGATGGGCATAGTGTGGGTGGCACCATCGCAAATTTCCATAACAATACCAGTGGTATGACCAGAGACATACAGAGACAACACAACCCAAAAAGAAACATACATGGATGGGATATTGATCTATGACACCTTCTCCCTGTTAACCTTGGGGTTTAAGAAGATTTCTGAACAAGGTCTTTGTCAGGGGCTACAGCAGCTCATTGTTGAAGGTATGATGTTAGATTTTCTCCATGACATCCCAGTTATTAACAATGCCATGTTCAATGGGATACTTCAGTCAGAACACATCTCTTGTTCTGAGATTCATCACCAACAAAACTGTTCTTCACCCTGGTGTCTTGGGCATCCAATAATGGAGAGGGTATCTCTGCCCAAGAAGCATCATCCCTAACAGAGCCAGCTTTGCACATGCAGATCCATTAATGAAAAGAGGAGCAATTTCTTCTGCCATTTTTGTATAATCTGAAGTCTATCATCATTCTCATCAGAGAAATTAGAACTGGGAGAGAAAGGAGTAGAGCAAAAAACAAAAGAAAAATGTCCATCAAATGCTGCTAGTTTCCACTGGGTCACTTAGTTCTATCTGCCCCCATCATTCCTGTCTGCCCAGTCCTTCTTCTTTCCTCTCATTCTGGATTTGTGGACCACAGGCTGTTTCATCATTAGGGTAGAACACAAAAACACCAAATATGTGAGTCAGGAAATATGGACTTGAACTTCAGCTTTGTCCCTCGCTGCTTGTGAGATCTTGGGCTAATAAAAGCTTCCCTCTCTGTACCTCCATTTCCTTGGCTGTAAAATCAAAGGATTGAACTAAATTAGGCACTTCTAAAAACTAGCCGTGTGACCTTGGGCAAGTCACTTAACCCCAACTGCCCTCCAAAAAGCAAAAATAAATAAATAAATAAATGAATAGATAGATAAATAGATAAATAAATTAGGCACTTCTGTTTGTCTTCTCAGTTCTGATGTCATTTGCAGGGAACCTACCTGAAAGGTAGATTTCTCAAGCAAGGGAGATTCCATATATGGAAAGTTCCAGAGTGGGAAAGGGAGCATGAGAGACAACCCATACAATTCCAGAGAAGTTTTCTGGACTACTAGAGAGAGGATTGTTGGAAAACTTCAGTGAAAGCAACTGGAGGTGTTTACTCTGGAGCAAAAGGGACTTGGAGGGGATACATTAACTCTCTAAGAGTTGAAGGATTGTCATATGTAAGAGGAAACGTACTTGTTCTTCTTACTCCCAGTGGCATTGCTAAGGCAATGGATGGGTGGACTTTTCCCATAGATATATTTGGCTTGATGGAGATAAAAACTCCTAGTGATTAAAGCTGTCTATAGGTAGAAAGGGCTGTCTTTATTCATGGTGGGCTTCCCTTCACCATAAGAAGCATCATGATATTGTAAAGACAGGGCCAACCTACACGATAGGAAAAATTGAGTTCAAATTCTACCTGACACATATTAGCTCAGTATAAATGGACAGATCACTTGATTCTCAATGCCCCAGGAAACCTGCTGAATACAGAACTGGCAAATTCCCCTACCACCACCACCGATGGAATTATAAATTCAGAATCCCACTGAAACAACTGTCATTTGAGTAATACTTTATGGCTTGCCAAGTGCTTTCTTTGCAAGAGTCTGGGGGAAAAATGTGTTACCCAGGGATAAAAGCACTGAATTTGGAGGCGGAAGCCACGTGTTCAAATGTAGGTACTGCTACCTACTACCTACGGATACCAAATCACCTGAGGCAAGAGACTTCACCTTTCTGGCCACTAGGTAGTGCAGCAGATAAGCTCTGAGTTCAGATGTGACCTCAGACATTTAGTATTTGTATAACCCTAGATTTGTCACTTAACTTCGGCCTGCCTCAGTTTCCTCAGCTATAGAATACCACCTACCTACCTACCAGTATTGTTTTGAGGATCAAATGAAGTAATATTTGTAAAGTACTTAGGATAATGTGTGGAGTAGAGTAGATGTTTAATAAATGCTTGTTTCAGGACCTGAGTTCAAATCCTACCTTGCTAGCCATGTGACCTTAGGCAAGTCACTTAACTCCAATTGCCCTGCCTTCCCCCCTCCAAAAAGAAAATATATGTGTGTGTGTGTGTGTGTGCTTATTTCCTTTTTTTCTTCTGTGGTTCTCAGTTTCCTCATATGAAAAACAAGGAGGCTGGAATAGATGACCTATAAGGTCCTTTCTAGGTTCTGAGTCTATGATCCTATCTCTAAGGTTCCTTCCAGCTATAAATTCTAGGAAACCTATTTTCTTGACAGTCTATTTGTGGTGTATGTCTTTGAATCATAGGGAGCAAACACAAGAGAGAAGGCATGCTATATTGCCAAAAGAACTGGAGAGTTGGGGTTTAAATTTCAGATTTTAATATGACGTGTATGATAGGAACAAGTTTCTTCACCTCTACAGGCCTCAGTTCCCTCACCTATGAAAAAGGAGGCATTGAACTCATTGAGAAGAATACTAAGAATTCTTCTAGCTCCAAACCCAAAATTATAATTTGCACTCTTTAATGGCCACTTTCCTAAAAAGGTTAGTGTAAGATAGATTTTGGAAGTTGAGCCATATTTTCAAGTGAAGAGCTTGCTATTTAAAGGAAGCCTGTAATAAATCTTTGTTTTACAAAAGATTACTTTCTAAATACAGATGAACACTCCTTAATTTATTGGGTTGGTCTGTAAGTATTTTTCATAGCTCAGTTTTTGTTGGAGAGGGGCAAGGAAGCCTTAGCCACTCTGAAGATATATAGCTGTGAGACTGACACAAAACAGTATTTTTTTAAAAGTCAGTGATAGACTATTTCTCAACAAATCAGTGTGTCTGTATGTCAGCCCCCTCCAGGGCAGGAAGTAAGTGTGTGTGTGTGTGTGTGTGTGTGTTAGAGAGACAGAGACACAGAGAGTGACAGAGACAGACAGAGAGAGAGAGACAGAGAGAGAGACAAATGAGAGAGAGAGAAGAAAATGCAAATATGCCCCACATTTGGGAAAATTCTAATTTCCCAACTCTCATTCACATTGGCAGATTGGGTCTACAGGAGGTAGAAAACTATTTTTCTCCTCAGGGTTCGTTGTAAGAATTAGTTACACTAAGGGATTGGGGTTTCTAGCACTGTGTTGTTACCCACAAACTCCCATTCATTGATTTCTCATTAATTATTAAGTTAGTATCTTGAAAAGTTTTAGGAAATAATATTTAAGGAGATGATATTCTAAAAAATAGCATAAAAGGCAATCCTCCAAAAGTTTGGAGCACATTCTCCTACAAATATATACTCAGAATTCATCAGGAACATGGGCACAAATTTAAAGTATAAAGGTGGTGAGGCACACATGTGATACAAAAGCACTGCTGGTGGAGTTGTGAACTGATCCAACCATTCTGGAAAGCCATTTGGAACTGTTTCCAAAGAGCTATAAAACTGTGTTTACCCTGAACCTGGAAAAACTACTACTACTCTATATCCCACATAGATTTTTTTAAAAGAAAAGGAAAGCACTTGTATGTGCAAAAATATTTATAGCACTTTTGTGGTGGCAAAGAATTGGAAATTGAGGGGATCCTGTCAATTGGGGAATTGCTAAACAAGTTGTGGTATATGATTGTGATGTAATACAATTGTGCTATAAGAAATGATGTACAAGATGTTTTCAGAAAAGCCTGGAAAGACTTGCAAGAACTGATGCAAAGAACACTGTAGGAGAACAGTGTATGCAGTAACAGCAACATTGTATGATGATCACTATGAATGACTTAGCTCTATTCAGCAGTACAATGATCCAAGACAATTCCAAAAAAATTATAATGAAAAATATTCTCCACCTCAAGAGAAAAAGCTGATGTAATCTGAATGCAGAGTGACATATACTTTCTTTTTACTTTATTCTTCTTGTTTGTTTGGGGTTTTTTGGCCTGTGTTTTCTTTCATAACATGACTAATATGAAAATATGTTTTGTATGACTGCATATGGATAACCTATATCAAATTGCTTGCCTTCTCAATAAAGAGAAAGGAGTATAAATTTGGAATTCAAATTTTTAAAAATTGTTTTTATATGTAATTGGAAAAAATAGAATATTTTTAAAAGGAAATCACTCATAATTTCTGGTTACTGCAAGTCATTCTCTGCCGTTGTGGATTCTTCATGAATTTCCCCTCAGGTAGATATAGAATTCTGCTGGGCTTGGAGTGTTGGTAAACTTGTAAAGTCTTAAAGTTGTCTGTCCTCAATGTACCTAGTTCATCTTCACTCTTAATTGGGTGTCTCTTAGCACCCAGTATAAAAGCTTCCATTAACCACTGTCCTCCAAGGACACTGCTCAACAAAATTCACAAAATTACCTTCAGATAGAAAAAGAAGGACATAGAGACCCTTTCTTCCTCTTCCCCAAAATAATTCCTTCTCAGGGGCTGCTTCATCACTCGACTGGAATGCCAGGTGCCAAACTAGATTACTGGGTTATATAAGAGCACAGTGGAGGCATTTCCTATATGATACTGTCCATTTTCATCCAATGATTTTCTTCCAAGTTGATTAAGGACTTGTTTGCATTTAGTTTATACTTTGGATTGGTTCATTCAAGGAGTTTTGACCTCCTGTTTTTACGTTAATTGAGATTAACCCCACTACCACCACCACCATTACACACACATCACCACCACCACTACCATCACCATGACTACCGCCGCCACCACCATCACTAGGAAGAAAGGAAAAGAGAAAGAGAGAGAAGAATAAGGAAATATGGGAATCACAGAACATTAGAGCTGGAAAAATTAGAGAAATATTAGTAATCATTGAGTTCAACCCAGTCATTTTACAGATGAGGAAACTGAGAACCAGAGAAGAATGATTTGTGCAAGATCATAAGGCTAGTATAAGGCAGAAATGAAGCTCAGACCCACACCTACTGACTCTACAACAGTATTCTCTCTCCTACATCACTGGTTCCTAAATCACAACCAATTAAGCAATAGAAATAGGTTAAGCAATAGAAATTTTGAATCAATGGGAGGAAACTGTACTAAGTGGCAAGGTAAATGACTTTTAAATTCTCTAAATGATCAAAATAACCTTATTTCATCTGAACTAATCAGGTTTGTCTAAAGATTGTACTTTTTTCATCTGTATTTTCCAACCTTGAGATTTTACTCATAAACACTTGGAGGTTTTTTGAGGGACCTCTCATCCCCAAAGATATGTAACCTAAGAGAAGATCAGGTTTATCTTTCCTCAGTCTTCCTTTGAAAATAGGTGTTTAAAGGGCAGCTAGGTGGCACAGTGGATAGAGTATTGACCCTAGAGTGAGGAGGGCCTCTGTCCAAATCTGGCCTCAGACACTTACCAAATAAGTCACTTAACTCTGATTGTATCCAACTTACACCCCCCCCAAAAAAAGAAAAATAGGTGTTAAAAACTTTAAAAGGGGGCAATATGAATCTGTAACTAACCAACTTTTCACACCCATCTCAATTCTTTTGTGCCAGAGAATGAGAACTTTCTGCTCTGTACCATCATTATACTATCTAGGCACCAGACCTGGTTATTTCCTCTGGGTACCAAGAGGCAGAAAACTGGGAATATCTCCATTTCCTACCACAAAACAACCCCTCAAAATTGTTTCTCTTTGATTTTATAGAACCTCCCTCATTATCTTTCTACCCTTGGGCAGTTACCCCGTTTTCCTTGCTTTTGTCTTATTTTCTTTATGTTCTCTCAAGATTTCAGTCAGTCAACAAGTATTTATTAAGCACCTAGGAGTCCAAGCACTGTGCTAAGATACAAAGAGAGGCAGAAGATAGTCCCTGCCTTCAGGGAGCTCACACTCTAATGATTTCTATTCTGTTTTGAATCTTAAACAGAAGAGCTTTGACCCAGCTGCTTACTTAATTCACAGAAATTTCAGGAATACAACATAAGCCCAGGATTCATTTTACAAAAATTCAGTTTGTATGAAGCTTCCTAAGAAATACATGCTGAGTCACGCTGGTGCAGGTGTATCATTGTAGCCCTGCTCAAGGATTCTGATGCTCATCTCCTTTTCCATCACAATTACCTGCCCAGTGTCATATGCTGTTAGCTCAGAAGCTCTTCCCCTCAGTCTCTGCATCTTTACCTCCATTCCTGCTGCTTTTTCTGCCCCTTGGCATCAGTATTACCTGAGGCCAATTTTCTTTTGGCACCAGGAAAGTTCTGCACCATAGTTCCTAGTGATCTAGCATTTCTCCCACTTTTTCCGACCTTTGTCCTTTCTCCCAGAGCCCTCTATTTCTATCTATCAACACCTTCTAGCAACCTCCCTTTTCAAACCTGAGTTCTGCAACCCTCCTGGGAATCACACCCTATACCCACTGCCATCCTTCTCCCAGGCTGCCTGCAGAGAGGCTGGGACAGCTTTGCTCCCGTTTGAATGAATAAACAGCTCTGAAGAGTTTGGCTGAAGCTTTTATGTTAACTCTCTCCAAAATATGTTCTGTTCTGCATTATCCCTTAGTAATAAAGATTCTGGGATCAGAACTTGGCTGTCAATTTTATTGATGTTGCAGGGGGTACAGTAGAATACAGCTTTCTCTTCTGGAAATTTATTGGCTTGGCAGTACAGAGAGCAATAAAACTGTGTTTTTAATCAGGAAGCCAAGCGGACATGATTCAGAAGAAATATAGGAAGCAAACATGCCATAACAAGGGGACTTTTTCTTCTCCATCATCACTGTTCTTACTATAATCCATGTTAAATATTTCCAAGTGTTGAGAGACATATTTAATGGGGCCATTTTCAGAAATGGAATTAGAGTACAAAGCCTTGTATATGCATCTTGTTGGGGGGTCCTATTACCTGCAAGGCAATTCAGTGGAACTACCCATCTGTTACATGTTCACAGGTTTTGTGTTTAGACAGAAACATCTGATGAGCTGGCCTTTAATTCATAGATAACTGCAGGTAATGTGATATAGAGAGAAGCACACTGGACTGGAGAGTCAGCAGATCCAAATTTTTAGTCATGATTCTTCCATGAGCCAGATACTATAGATGTATAACCTTGAAAAAGTTACTTAGCCTCTCAGATTCATATTCATGGAATAGGAAAGCATTTATCAAGTGTATGTTATGTGACCAGCAAATATTCCCGCTGGGGACCCAAAAAATAAAATCAAGATTCTCTCTGTCCTCAAGGAGCTCACATTCTAATTTAGGGATGGGGGAACCAATATATAAAGGAGAGTTCAAGCATGGGTGACAGAAAATCTTAACATTCTGTGCTCTCAAGAAACTCACATCTAACAGGGCAGACAGCACATTGGAGAGTTTGTGTTTATGTTCACTTCAAGGAAATGGCAGGTAGTACCTAAGCAAGAGAAGTAGAGAAGAAAATAACAAGACTAAAGGGATCTTTGGAAGAGCTGATAGTCTACCAAGAGGATGGTGGGTTCAACAGTTAGAAGGGAGTGGGGCTCAGGGAGACCTCCAGGGACCTGTGGGGCAGCATCCCACCCAAAGCTGGCATCCTGCTTTTGGTCAGTCTATGGTCCACCTCAGTGACAGCAGATGTTGCTGGTCTATTTTCCTATAAATGAAGGAATTGGACCAAATGATATCTAAGGAGCTTTTCTACTCTAAATTTCTGTGCTTCCTCCAGTATGGTGGGAATAGAAAGTCCTGAATGTTACTCTTAACCGAGAGTCAAGAGCATAAAATATAGCCTTTGCCTCATTGCAATAATCTTTTTCTTTATGAGAATCCTGATTTAAAGAATGGGGAAGGTCTGTCTTTATTAAAATATAAAGTGATCTTTTTACCATCCCTGCGAGATAGGTGCTTCAGGTATTCATGTTTGCAAATAAAGCAACAGTATTGGAGAGGTTAAATTACTTGCCCAGGGTCACAAAGCTAGTGTCAGATGCAGGTTACAAACCTAGTCTCTGCCCTCTGCAAAGTGGCATCCTTGGTCCCCTAGCATGCTGCCTCTTGCCTCTTCTGCATTTCTAGCTCCGCTCCAGAGTACCCATTACAGGGTTCTGTATAGACTAGTCAATCCATAAATATTTATCCAATGAACAATTGGATAGATGAAATATATGCATCTGTAGGTTTGTCTCTCATGAAAGTGTTCCAGGGTCAAAATGACCTGAAGGAAGCAGCCCTAGTTGATGATGTCGGTTCCTGGAGAGATATAGGAACTCTCAAAGGTAGAAGAAATTTTATCAAAAACCCCACCTTTCTCTAACCTTCCCTCTAAGAAATCAAACACCACCACCTCCTCCCAACCTCCCTACCCTCCCTGAAGTAACCCAATGTCAGCACAGATTTAGGCTCTTCGAAAGAGACCAAGTTGGGCCTGTGACCCTTGCCTTTAATAGAGAGTAACATCCAAACAGCAACCAAGAGTCTAAACGCTGCACTACTCATGGGACTTTGCAATGGGGAACTTGAGAACAAAGAGACCTGGGGGGGAGGCGGGGGCAATGGGAAGAGGAAGGAAAGCACACAAAGGCACACGATTATGTAAAAATCTAAAAGCCCCCAATCTTGAAATTCCTGCTTTTTTTTTCCTTTTCCAGATCACTTACCTATCTCCCTGTCAAAGTCATCCCTTCACATGCTTTCAGAGGATTTAGTGATGTCTTAATAATGTAAGTTGGTTCCCTTATGCAAAATGACACTCAAACTGCAATGATTGTTTCTTTTCTTTTAAAGCAGTAAGAGAAAGCATGGCTGAAAGGGGATAATTTCTGTGGGGGGAAAATGTGTTTGGGAAAGTAAACCCTGTTATTTCTGTCTATATCCATACAGCTAGCATCTAGGGACCTCTGAAGGAAAGGTATGATTTTCAGGAGTCATTAAAATCCAGATAATTAACCTCGCTTCAGAGAACTGAATGCATTTTGATAAGTGATGATAAACTTCCCAAGCGGAAAAGGAGATAGATTCCAATCATAAAAACTCTTCTTCTGCAATAGAACAGCTATTCCCCCATGACACATTTTTAGATAACACCCACATCAGAGAAAACGTGTCTGGTATTTTATTGTGCATCTGAGGATAATTTTTATATCTAAAATATAATAAGTTTATGACAAAAACACAATATTTATAGCTATATTGATGAAAGAAATTTATCAAAAGTGTAATACAGCCTGATAATGCCATGTTATCTTGTGTCCTCTCGGATCTGACCTTTCTTCCTTTGTCCCCTTTGTCTCATCACTCCAGGCCGGAGCCTCCATCCACATATATAGGCCTTCTAGGACCAAAGTCTCCTTCCAAAGCAATGGCACAGCAGATGGTTTAGAATGTTGAAAAGAGTCAAACTCCATATATTGTTCTTTTTAGGGGACCAGAAGGAAACATTGCAAGAAAGAGAAAGGTACAAACTGACTAGGCTAATTCAAAAGAAAAAAGATGCCTCAGTTTCTGGGTCTAGGCTGACACCTTGTTGTACTTTAGTATTCATAATAATAATAAACTCATTATGGTGAGTGATTCAAATGGCCACTGTAGACAGAGCCTTCTTCTGCCTCCCCTCTTAATAATAGTTGCAGCAGCCCAGAATTGATCTCCAAAAGGCAGTATGTTGGATTGGTAGAGGGGAAGTGGAGGAGGTATATCCAAAGAAGAAGATAAGCCCACATCAGTAGCCTCAGTGGGAATTTCTTTTATTTTTATTTTTATTTTTATTTTTTTGCTTTTTGGAGGGCAATTGGGGTTAAGCAACTTGCCCAAAGTCACATGGCTAGGAAATGTGTCAAGTGCCTGAGGGCGGATTTGAATTCAGGTCCTCCTGATTCCAGAGCCGGTTCTCTATTCACTGCGCCACCTAGCTGTCTAATTTCCTTTGAAGTTTAGTTTTAAAATATGGAGTTACAGTACAGATATATATATGGTTCTTGAAGTTTTACAGTACACTTTCCTCATAACAACCTCTCTGTTTTGTGGATAACACAGGCATAATTACTCCCGTTTGACAGGTGAAGAAACAGCTTAGAGATTAAGTGATCTGCCCAAGACCACACTTAAAAAGTGTCTAAGGCGGATTCAAACCCAGGGCTTCCAACTCGAAGCATTAAAGTCTTCCTACTATTCCAATGCCACTTATTTTTTTAATTTCTCCAGAATAAATGTCAACTATTAGAAAACAGTGCAAATTGCAAGGAGTCTGTTACTGAAGGTTTATATAGAGGCAGGCAGAATGATGTTTGCCCCCAAAGCTGCCAGTGACACTTTGTCACCTTTTTATTCAATTAATCAAAAAGCATTTATTAAGTGTTTTCTGTGTGCCAGGCACTGAGCTAGGGGCTAGGGAGACAACAACAAAACCCTTAATTAGAAGAGCAGCCATCAGTTCAATAAATGAACCATTGAGCTGAGAACAGGTTCAATGCAGATTCTGTTGCTCATAATGGACTTTATCTGGTTTTTGTCAAAGCACAAGCCTTTAACTGAGCCTTAGGAATACAGTGGTATACAAAAGTACAATTGTATCAATTTGCTATTTTCCCTCTGGCTACAGATATGATCCTGCATTTGGTCTTTTAGTCATAAGACATATCTAGACACATGCTTTGAGGCACTTTGCCAGCTGCATTGATCTCAGTATCCAAGGAACAACCATCATCTAAATGCATATCAGAGCTCCATTTTAGGAGACTTGGTCCCAAGTTGTGTCATGATTAATTTGGACAGAATTTTAACGCTCGCTCATTTATAGCAGAGCAAGAAACACAATCACCTATAAAGCCAGGCTGTCGACAGCTGCAATGGAAGCTGAAAAATGTGCATTTCAACTGTACCTGTACTGCAGGCACTCACTCAGCCTGGCTCCTAAAGGGAGACATTAGCACTTTATGATGCCACGCATTTTCTGTTCTTTTTTAAAGAAAACACACCCCATTTTGGCTTCTTTTAGCCCAATGGTTACATGTCACACACAGCTCATTCTCGTGTAGACATGATCATCTGTTTCATGTTGTATTCTTTGTTTCTCCCCCCAGTGAAATCTCTCAGAGTGACTCGCTCGAAAGGATGGAAGCTAATGCCTTTGACAGCCTCCTCAATTTGTCTGAAATGTAAGCGTCGGCTAACAGATCGTTTATTGCTGTACACTGGTACCCTTGCTAGCTAGAGCGCCCACTCCATATTTGTATTCAGGCACCTGCTGCAAGGATCCAAGAAGAAAAAAAGACTACCACAATTACTGGATTTGGGCAGGCACTAATTTCTCTCACTGCAGTGGCCTAGAGGTTGCTATGGTGACAACTGCTTCTCCCTAGGTGCTGTATAAACTCTGAAACATCACAACACCAAGTTGGAAATTAAAATTGGCATGTCGGGGTCCAGCCTGCAGCTTCCATCTCTCTGATGGGAGAGAAGGGTTCCACAGGATCACAGATAACAGATTTAGAGCTAGAAGGGGTCTCAGGAACAACACCTTCACTTTATACATGAAGAAACAGAGGCATATTTAGGTGTAAAATGACTTGCCCAGGGTCCCAAAGCTAGTGTCTGCAGCAAGATTGGAACCTGGGTCTTCCTAACTCCAAGCCTAAAGCCACATGTAGCAGACATGCTGCCCTTCCTTGTAGGTGTGGAGGGCAAGAGACAGTGTGGAAATTGGCACTATCGCTCACTTTCAGGTTTTCTCCCATCTTATTGTAAACATTGAACAAAATCTCTGTACTCCAAAATCAGAGATTCATATTGAAAGTTGGAGCAAAAGGACCTTAGAGATAATTTCACTGATCTCTCACGTTTAACGCTTTTGAAAACTACGGCCCAGAGAACCTAGATCACAGAGCTGGTTAGGGAAAAGTCAGGCTAAGAATCAAGTCCTCTGACTACAAGCACTGTGATCGTTCTACCAAGCCGGAGTTTCTAAGTTCACCCCTTAAATAAATAGCATCTTGTCCCCACCATTTGGGGATACTGGTAAAGTCCTTTCCAGTTCTAAACCTACAATCTTTCTCTGCTAATACTTGAAAAGCATTCATTTTCAAAAAATAATCAGATCAGTCATCCAACCAGTGTTTATTAAATGCCTATATGTTTCCAGTATTGTTGTAAAAGCACTATGAGAGTGAGTCAGTCAGCGGACATACAACAGGTGCTTAATAAATGTTTAGTTGACTGACTGTGAGGAACAGGGAAGAAGGGTAAGTTATAATCACAAAATCATAGAATTTCAAGAGTTAGAAGGAAACTCGGTGGCCAACTATTCCAACCCATACCAGAAAGTGAATTCCTTCCACAACGTAAAACGTGCTGAGCAAGATGTCATCTAGCACCTGGCTGTCATAACAAACACAGTACTAGGCTTAGAGTCAGAAAGATCTGAGTTTGAATTATGCCATCTAATATGTCCTTGTTATGATGCTGGATACATAACCGTTTTTCATCCTCATCTGTAAAGTGGGGATAATGACAGCACCCACATCCCAGGGTGGATGTGAAGAGAAAATGAGACAATGTGTGTAAAGTGCTCTGCAAACCCTAAAGCACTGTACAAAGTTGACTGTTATTAATTATCCATCCTTTCCTTGAAGACTTATGGGAACTCACCATCACCCATCTGCTTTTGGATAGCTCTAATTGTTGGGAAGTTTTCCCTGACATCTTTCCTAAATTAGTCCCTTGGAATCAACCACCCATTGTTCCTACTTCTGTCAGAACAAGTCTTTCTATCCGCTTTTCTGCATCATAGACCTTCAAATACTTGAAGTCACTATCATTTTCCTCTCTTACTCCTCTACCTCAAGTCACCTCTTTTCTGGGCTAAATATCCCTAGGCTTTCCAACAGGCAGCCACTGAAGCTTCCTAGGAGCTTACTCTTTATGTATTTAGGGAGTTTAGACCTTAGCAGATAAGACAAGGCTACATAGATGCTGAACTGTACAGTATGTACTAATAAAGTAAAGTTTTGGGGGCAGCTAGGTGGCGCAGTGAATAGAGCACCGGCCCTGGAGTCAGGAGTACCTGAGTTCAAATCCGGCCTCAGACACTTAACACAAAAAACTAGCCATGTGACCTTGGGCAAGTCACTTAACCCCAACTGCCCTCCAAAAAGCAAAAAAAAAAAAAAAAGTAAAGTTTTGTATTATGTGGGGTCATCTGACTGAACAGAAATATTCTACTTACACAGACACCAATCTAACTCAACCCTTTTTACAACTCAACTAGACTATTCTTCCAACTGGTCTTCCTAATTTATCTCTCTACTAGCCAAACCATCCCCCCAAACAAAGGCCAAAGTGATTTTCCTAAAGCTCATGTCTAGCCATATCATTCTCCAACTCAAAAGACTCAAAGTGTTTTCTACTGGCTCTAGAATAAAATATTACTTCATCTTTATTGCATCCTCTTAATATGCCAATTTTTCTGTCAATTAATCAAAACATTTAATAAATCAAACTTTTAATAAGCACCCACTCTGTTCCAATCACTGTGCTAAGTATACAAATATGAAAAAAGACAGTTCCTGCCTTCAAGGAGTTTACGATCTAATGGGGGAAGACAAACATAAAAGAAAGCTAAAAAGCTAAAAAAGAGTAAGGAAAGAGGAAAAGAAGGTCTGGGGAAGGGACGATGGTAGAGAAGTCATTTCAAGAAGATCCAAAGTAGTACAGCCAGGTGAGAAACATGTCTCATAATGTACATCTTTGTCAGTACAGATGTATATGTATACACATATATAATTTATAAATGAGTAAACAGATGCACATTAGGGATGTATGTGCCAATTTTGTTAATCACTAGTGTGTGAACAGAAAAGCTTGAATGCTTTCACTCTAGAAGACAGTCTAAGCCCAGGTCTTCAAGAAATAATAATAGAAGGATCATCAACAATGAGATCACTTGGGTCCTGCAGGTCAAGGTCAGATTAATTTGGTTGGTGGGGAAATGTAATGAATATTAGAAAGCCTTCTGTCAATGGTCACAACATATTACGCCATAGAGGCTCCATACCAGAGAGCAACCTTATAAATGCAATACTTGTGGGAGGACCTTTGGTAAAGGTTCTACCCTTATTCAGCATCAGAGGATTCACACTAATGAGAAGCCTTAGAAATGTAATGATCATATGTGAAAGAAGGCTGAGAGAAACAGAAAAGCCTCATCTGGGGTCTGTCATCACTTGTCACAGGGCAGAGCCACTTTGGGAACACTGGCCCAGCATCGGAATAATAATCCTAACATCCTCCACATGTAAATTCCTTTATACTTTCTGAGGCACTTTTTTACACAGACATTATAAGGAAAATCACCAGTGTTTTTATACTGCTTTAAGATTTACAGAGTGCTTTCTATATGTTAGGTCTCTACAAATCCGATCTCATTGGATGCTCACAATGCCGTGTTTTGTTCAGTGGTTTCAGTCACATCCGACTCTTCATGACCCCATTTGGGGTTTTGTTGGCAAAGATACCAGTGGGGTTTGCCATTTCCTTCCCCAGCTCATCTTACAGATGAGGAAACAGAGGCAAACTGGGTTAAGTGGCTTGCCTCGGTTCACATTGCTAGTAAGGGCCTGAGGCCAGATTTTAACTCATAAAGATGGACCTTCTTTACTCCAGGCCCAACCCCCAGCTGACCCAGTGAGACAGCTGCTATTATTACCCTCATTTACAATGGGGTTTGCCATTTCCTTCTCCAGATAATTTTACAGATGAGGAAACTGAGGCAAACAAAGGTTAAGTGGTTTGCCCATGGTCTTAGAGATATTAAGTTTCTCAGGCTGAATGTAGACTCCCTGACTCCAGGCCCAGCGCTCTGTCTGCTGCACCACCTATCTGCCTCTGTAAGACACATACCCCAGTGTTAGAAGGTGAATTCAAAATCAGACTCCAAGTCCATTATGTCACAGCTGCCTTTGACTCTCAGGACAACTCTCTGAGACAGCAATGATGGCAGGTATCATCTACAGAAAGTATGGGTAACTTTACCCAGAGTCACAAAGCTAGTTAATTGCCAAGTCACAGTTAACTGCCCCGGCTTATAGAATATCGCCCAGACATTCTCAGACCTTTTGATCTCAGGACCCCTTTACATTCTTAAAAATTACTGAGGAATCCTCTGTTATCACCATCAAGAGCTCTTGTTTATGTGGGATATAACTATGGATATTTACTGGACTAGAAATTAAAATGGTTTAGTATTATTATGAAAGTAGTTTTAACTTTATAGACCCCTGAAAGACTCCAGACTGGGGACTCCCAGAGGTCCCTGACCTTCGAGAACTACTGCTGTAGCAGATACAGTGTTCCACATAAATTGTTTAAAGTTTAAGTTGTACTACCACATTGGAAGCATAATGCCTTGAAAGAGAAAATGGCTAACATGTGGGTCTCTCTGGTGCTCACTGAATTTCCCATAACCCTCAGTATGCACGCCCTATATGACATAAACAACACTTGCTCAGTTATAGAGCCCTGGAATTGCCCCCAGTCTTAACTAATCCCTGTTGTCCTTTGGACTGGAACTGTTTCCCACAAAATAAATATCCTGCTGAAATTTTGGGCAACAGTTCCCTCCACAGTAGAGCAAAACATAGGAGATTCCACCTGCCTTGTAAAGAAAATGGGATGAGAGTCTACTGGAAATATGCTAACTGATATCTTTTGCCATCCCCATAACCTCAGTACTTCCTCTCAAATGTGTGAAAAAAATGCTAGATTGGCCCCTGCCCTTTCCAGTCAGCTGCCTTGAATATTCTAGAGTCTCAGGTATTCACAAGTCCACGTATCTATTAGATAACTACACATTTTCCCTCTCTCTTCACAGATTGATCCAGAATACCAAAAATCTGATATATATTGAGCCTGGAGCATTTACAAACCTTCCACGGTTAAAATATCTGTAAGGAATTCTCATTTTCTCAAAAATAGGACTTTTTGCTTTTCAATAAAGATTAAATCAATTTAAAAAGTTGAATGGAAGCTATTTCATAATTATAATAATGCACTTAGCATTGCTTGTAAATTTGGCCTCATTCATAGGCTCATAGTCATAAGGGGCTGGCACTGAAAAAAGATCTGAGAGATTATCAAGTCCCATTCCCATATTAAAAGTAAAGAAAATGAGGCCAAAGAATTTAAATGATTTGCCAAAAAGTCACGCAGCTAGTAAGTGGTGGAGCCAAAGTAACCAGAAGCTAGGCCATCTGATTCCCAATTTAGTCCTTTTTCTACTACCCTATAACATTAGACAGGTGTACTGTGAATTGTTCATAAGCCTGGTCCTGAAAAGCTGGGTGTTGTTTCAAGCCCATCTTTAATTCACAGGGAGAGCCATCTATGTAAAAAGAAGAAGAATAGGCCTCAGATGCTTAACACTTACTAGCCATGTGGCCTTGGGAAAGTCACTTAACACCAATTGCCCTGCCTTTCCCCATTCAAAAAGAGGAGAAGGAGGAGGAGGAGGAGGAAGAGGAGGAGAAGGAGGAAGAGGAGAGCACTTATAGAGGACCACACAGTAATGTGCCAGGAACTGCGCTAAAGCCTTTTACAAATATGATTTCATTTGAGCCTCACAACTATATGGGTTAAATGATATTATCAGTCCCCATTTTACAGTTGAAGAAAAGGAGTAAAAAAGTGCTATGCTAAATCCTTTAGTTACAAAGGATAAGCCTTTTGCTATATTGATAATTGTTCCCTATTTTTTTTATAAGTTTAGTTTTTAATACTAGTTTTTCTTTATTTCAGTTCAGTAAGTATTTACTGAGTGTCTGCTATATACCAGTCACTGTACTAAATACTGGGGTACAAAGGCAAAAATTTAATAATCCTTGCCCTCATGGAGCTTACTCTCTACCCAAGAGATACAGGAGGTACACAAGTAGGTTAATACAAATTGTATGTTTACAAAATATAAAACAAAATAACTGGGGATTTAGGGGGATAGTAAGAGCGCTACAAGATGGGGAAATCAGGAAAGGTCTAGCATGGAAGAGGCACTGGAGCTGTGCTTTGAAAGAAAATAGAGATTCTACAAAGGAATATGAATGCCTATAGCTCTTAGCACACAGTAGGCACTCAATAAATGCTTGTTGATTTATTAGGGGATACATTCTAAATGTGGAGGACCACTAGAGCAAAGGTATGGGGGCAGAAGAAGAAATAAAACGTAGAAACCACCTCTCCACTTAGACCCCTTTAGAACATTGTGTTCTTTGTTCAGTCCTTTCAGTCATGTCCAACACTTCATGACTCCGTTTGGGGTTTTCTTGGCAAAGATACTGGACTGGTTTGCCATTTTCTTCTCCAGTTCATTTTACAGATGAGGAAACGGAGACAAACAGGGATAAGTGACTCTCCCAGGGTCACACAGCTAGTAAGTGTCTGATGCAAGATTTGAATTCACAAAGATGATTCTGCCTGGCTCCAGGCTTGGCACTCCAGCCCCTGCACCACCTACCTTCACTTAAAGTATACAAGAGTGTTCTCAATCATAGGCAAGATTTCATTTATTCAGCAAACATTTATTAAGCACCTGCTCTATACTTTGCACTATGCTGGGTCCTGAGGTACAAATTCAAAAACACAAAACCATCCCTGCCCAAAATGAGCTTATATTCTATTGGGGGAAAGACCAGCTATACAGAAAAGTAAATACAAGATATACCCAAGTACTGTACATAAGGAAGAGAGTAGTGATTAACTAGGGCAGGGTTATGTTCAATTTGTAACAATGAAAGTACATCCTGCAGATCAGATATTTACATTAAGATTCATAACAGTAGCAAAATTACAGTTATGAAGTAGCAACAAAAATCATTTTATGGTTGAGGGTCACCAAAACACGAGGAACTGTATTAAAGGGTCGTGGCATTAGGAAGGTTAAGAACCACTGAACTAAGGGTGTCAGAGAAGGTCTCATTCACGAGGCTGAATAAGCTTGGCTTTGAAGGGAACTGGGATTACAATATTTGGATATGAGGAGGAAAGGAATTCCAGACATAGAAGACTGAAAATGAAGGAGGACAGTATATAAAGATAAATGGGGAAATTCTGGCTAAACATAAATGCAAATTACGTAGAAGACCTATAAAATTATACCTGACCATAAGCTCAATGTGAGCTAAAACCAGCCACAGTACTCATCCTTCTGGGTGAGTTAGAGAGGGAAAAAAGTCATCTCTCAGCTATACACTGCACCAAACAAAGCCTTATTTGAATATTACACAGAGTCATCACAATGATTGTTATTTACAATAATAGTTCATATTTATATGGCATGTGACAGTTTATATTCTGCTTTCCTCTGAGGCAGCCAGGGAAAATATTATTAAACACCTGTTTTATAGGTGAAGAAACTAAAGCTCAGACTGCCCAAAATCAGATGGCTAGAAAGTGGAAAATCTGGGATTAGATTCCATTTCTGCAGTGTCTGTCTGAACTTTAACTTCCCTCAACACTCTGGTGCTTTTAAGCTCAGAGAATCTGCATAACCAAAAATAGTATTGAAGTCAAATTCCATAATCTGGTTTCCCCTTTTACTTCATGTCAAATTGAGTCTTTTGTGGGTTTTCTTTGCATTTTCTCACATTAGTGCCTTAATTCCCCACTGACTTCACCTTTCTCTTACAGGAGCATCTGTAACACAGGCATACAAAAGCTCCCAGATGTTACAAGGATCTTCTCAGTCGAATTTAATTTTATTTTGTAAGTACTAGGCTAATTGCTATGCATAACAGTTTCACATTTGTCATCAAAATTTGGAAAGTAAATATTTCTCATTTCTTTCCTCAAGGGAAATTTGTGATAACTTACACATAACCACCATCCCAGGAAATGCTTTTCAAGGGATGAATAACGAATCTGCTACACTGTAAGTAAACTCCAAGACCCTGTGGCTCTTGGGTAACCATAAGTAGTTTTTTCACCCCCAGCTCAATGGTTTTCACGTGTTGGAAGGTTCACACTCACTATTAATATTGTCCTGTACATGAGGTTAAGAGCAAGTAATGAGGATAATGATGTGTTCATTCAAATTGTGTGTGTGGCAAATGATGCCAAGGCAATGGGTTGGTTTGCTGTGAATTTTAGTCAAAGGAATGATTAGGAGAACAGATCTGGCTGACTCTTTTTTTCTGTTGCATTGGGGAGATGTTTAGGCACTGAATAGACAGAGCTTCAACCTTTTGTGTTCACATTTAACTGGGATGGAGATGAGGAAACCAAGGCAGGTAGAAGTTAAGTGATTTACCCAAGATCACTCAGATCTAAGGCAGGAATTAAACTCAGATCTTCCTGACTCCAAATCCACCATTTTATGAACTACACCACCTTGATAATGTATTATTATTATAACTCGTCTGCAAAATCATAGATGGGTTACTATCTGTATCAGTGAAAGGAATTACAGCGCGTAGAGTTTCCCCATACTGAAAAAAATATTGCCTGCCATTCTCTTATTCTGTGAATACTATTTTTACCTCAATTCTATCAGTCTTAAATTCCGCTTCTTTCATGAGTCTCTCAAATGGTTCCCCTTCCTATGTGACCACTTTTCTCAGTCTCCTTTGCAGGATTATCATCATTCATATGCCTACTACCTCTGTCCTAGGCCTTCTTCTCCTCTCCCTCTACTTCCTTAGTGATCTCATGCACTCCCAAGGGTTCAATAATGATCTCTTTACAAATAGATCTGTGAATCTATAATATCCTTTTCTTATCAATACCCTGAACTCCAATCTTGTATCACAAACTTCCTGTTGGCCCTCTCTGCCCGAATTTTCTATAGGTATCTTGAACTCAGTATGTCTAAAACAGAACTCATTTTCCCTCAAACCTATTGTTCTTCCAAATTTCATTATTTCTCTTGAGTTCAGTACCATTCTCAGTGGCCTAACTTTGTAGTCATAGTTGAAATTTCCTTTTCCCAAATCCCCCAGATCCAATTAGTTGACAAATCTTACTGATTCAACAACTTCCACATACAAGATTTATAGTCCCTTTTCTCCTTTCATACAGGCACTATTACTCTAGCCTAAAGTATCACTTTTAACTAGAGAAATGCAAATTAAAACAACTCTGAGGTGCTGCCTCACAACGTCAGATTGGCTAATATGACAAAAAAGGAAAATGATAAACGTTGGAGAGGATGTGGGAAAATGCACTGTTGGTGGAATTGTTAAGGCCCTTTCACTCTCATCTGGACTTTTGCAATAGCCTCCTGATGATCTCCCTGCTTTCAGTCTCTCCACTTCTCCAGACAATTTTCTACAGATTTGACAAAATGGTATTCCTAAAACATACATCTGACCATCATATTTTTATTCCCACTTCCCAATCAAATGTCTACAACAGCTCCTTGGTGTCTTGAAGATAAAATTCAAAATCCTCAGTCTGGCATTTAAGGCCCTCCACAACCAGACTTCCCACTCCATGTACAATCTTATTTCTCATTACTTCCCATCACATACTCTCTACTCAGAGATCCAAAATTTTCTAATGTGTAGGTATCCACTGTGGTGCAGCGGATAGAGTGCCAGACCTGGAGTAAGGAAGAGCTGCATCCAAATCTGGCCTCAGACACTTACTGCCTGTGTGATCCTGGGCAAGTCACTTAACTCTGCCTCAGTTTCCTCCTCTGTAAAACAAGGTAAAGAAGGAAATGGCAAAACACTAGAAGTATCTTTGCAAAAAAAAACCCCAGAAGGGCTGACAAAGAGTCAGATATGATGAAAACAATTCAACAAAAACAAAATATGTTTTGTACATCTATATGTATACATAGGTATACTATATTTATTCATGTGCACATGAATATACATACAGAAGGAAAGCTTCTTGATGGCAAGCATTGTTTTGTTTTGCTTTGTTTTATATCCCTAGCATCTAGCACAGTGCCTTTCACATAGGAGGTATAGGATCAATGACAGATAGAAAAATGGATGACAGGGCATTTATTAAGTACTTATCATATGCCAGGTCCTATGCTAAAAGCTGAGAGTGCAATTACAAGCAAGCAAGACAGTACCTGTCTTCAAAGAGCCTTCATTCTAATGGGAAAAACAACACAGAAAGAGGAGCTGGAAAGAGGAGGGGGAAGAAGGAGGGAAGGACATGTGCATTGGCATGGTGTTGAGATGGCTGGAAGAAAAGGCCAAGATGAGGCAAAAGCTATCAGACCTGGGGGACCCAAAGGCAAAGTCCAAGGTTGCAGTGTGGGGATGATGCTCTGGATCAGGAGCTGCATGGTAAGAAGATGGCCAAGAAGTGACATGGAGGCCTGATTCTGGACCATGTAAGATGAATGCTTACCTATCAGTAGGAATACATCATGTCTTCTTCCTGAGACCTCTTAAAGTAGGAGAGATTGACTCAGATGCGTGCAACTGAAATGATTTAAAACAATCCTAATTAGACTAGAATAAAACATCCTATCGGTAGGAAAGATAGGTAGCTTCCCACCTAAGGATGATGTGATTCTAACACACTTGGGCAGAGCTAGTAGCAAGAACAGACAAGTTGGATTACTTCGTAGGGGCAATGGATAGAAAGGATATAAGTCCCTTTCTTCACTCTTTTTAAAAATTCAATCATTCATTCATATTTTTTTATTTTTTATTTTTTCCCAATTATATGTCAAGACAATTTTTAGCATTCATTTTTACAAGATTTTAGGTTCCAAATCCAAATTTTTCTCCTTCTTTCCCTCCCTTTCCCTCTTCCTAAAATGGTAGGCAATTTGATATAGGTTATCCATGTCTATCATATAAAACATATTTCCATATTAATCACAGTTGTGAAAGAAGAAACAGACTAAAAGAAAAAAAAACATGAAAAAGAACGAAGTAAGTAAAAAAGTATGTTTTGATCTGCATTCAGAGTCCATCAGTTCTTTATCTGGATATAGATAACATTTTCCCTCATGAGTCCTTTGTACTTGTCTGGGATCATTGTGTTGCTGAGAGGAGCTAAGCCATTCATAGCTGATCATCACACAATGTTGCTGATAACTGTATGCAATGTTTTCCTCATACAAGTCTTTCCAGAAATCTGCTTGTTCATCATTTCTTGTGGAACAATAGTATTCCATTACATTCATATACCACAGTTTGTTCAGCCATTCCCCAATTAATGGATATCCCCTCAGTTGACAATATTTTGCCACCACAAAAAGGGCCGCTACACATATTTTTGCATTTGTAGGTACATTTTCCTTTTTTTATGATCTCTGGGATCCAGACCTAGTAATAGTATTGCTGGGTCAAAGGATATGCACATTTTTATAGCCCTTTGGGCATAGTTCCAAATTGCTCTCCAAAATGGTTAGATCAGTTCACAACTCCACCAACAATTCATTAGCATCCATTGCAATTTTCCCACATCCTCTCCAACATTTATCATTTTTGTCATATTAGCCAATCTGACAGGTGTGAGGTGGTACCTCAGAGTTGTTTTAATTTGCATTTCTCTAATCAAAAGTGATTTAGATTAGAGAGATGCAAATGAAAACGGTTCTTAGGTACCACATCTCATCTGTCAGATTTGTTAACATGACAAAGCAGGAAAATAATAAATGCTGAAGAAGTGGGAAAATGGGAACACTAATGCATTGTTGGTAGAGTTGAGAACTGATTCAATTACTCTGGAGAGCAATTTTTAATTATGCCAAAGGGCATAATTAAAAGTAATACCACTTCTAGGGCTGTATCCCAAAGAAATCATACAAATGGGAAAAGGACTCATATGTACAAAAATATTTATAGCAGCTCTTTTTGTGGTGGCAAAGAAATCAAGAGGATACCCACCAATTGGGGAATGGCTAAACAAGTTATAGTATTTGAATGTAATGAAATACTACTGTGCTATAAGAAATAAGGAGTAGATGGACTTCATAATGACTTGGAAAGACTTATATGAACTGATGCTGAGTGAAGTGAGCACAACCAGGAGAACAATGTACACAATTATAGACACATTGTACCTGTGATGAATGACTGTGGTAGACTGGACTCCTCTCAGCAATGTAAGATTCTAAGACAACTCCAAAAGACTCATGATGGAAAAGGCTATCTACATTCAAAGAAAAAATTAGGGAATGTGAATACAAATTGAAGCAAACTATTTGATCTCTCTCTTTTTTTGTTTTGTTTTGTTTCTTCTTTCTTGTGGTTCATTATATTGATTACAATTCTTCTTTACAACTTGACTATTGTGAAAATATGTTTCATATGCAGGTATATATAGAATCTATATTGGATTTGGATGCCATCTTGTGTAGGGAGATGGTAGGAGGGGAGGGGGAGCAAATTTAGAACCCAAAAAATTGTGGAACTCTATGTTGTAAACTAAAAATAAATAAATTTAAAAGAAAAAAGTGATTTAGAGCATTTCTTCAAATGGCTATAGATAGCTTTGATTTCTTTAGCTGAAAATTACCTGTTCATATCCTTTGACCATTTATAAATTGGGAAAACAAGGGTCACTTTCAAATATTAATTTTCAGGAGTGAGCATATTTTTAATGCTAGAATTAATTATATTCACCATGGAACATATTTTTGTTTTGTTTTGTTTTTATAATAAGTCAAGTTGCATGCATTACAACAAAAGGTCAAAGTGTCTGGTGAATAGTTAAGACAGGGAACTTGTAGGGGTAGGAATTTTTAAGCGTAGTCTAGAATGCATGATGCCTTTTACCAGCTCTGCTGTGAAGATCCATGCAATGAAATACTTATTGAGTGTCTATTCCATGTATATTGTATTGAGTAAACACTGAAGACAAGAGAAGTCTAATATATAGAATCCTTCCAAAGAGTTCACAACCAAAATAAGGAATCAGTACTTACAAAGCATCTTGAGAAATAAAGCTTCTTTACCTCCTTTTCTACCCAGTAGAGAAGGAAGGGCACAGTAGAGAGGGTACAGCCCCTAAGGTTGGAGAAGCTAGATTCAAATTCTGCTTCTGGAAACCTACTCCTTCTATTACCACAATCAAGCCACTTAACCTTCCTGGGCCTCACTTTCTTCAACACTTTACTTCTACTTAAAGTAGAAGTAGGATGGGGGAGGAGTCAAAATGTTTTATAAGGTTCCCTTTGGTTCTATATCTATGATCCCATAAGAATCAGGATTGCACCATATTCATCATAATATATATCTTAAGGCCCAGCAAATCCTCCTATGTTAGGAGGAACTCGATAAATGTTTTTAAGTGAGTGAATGAATACATGAAATAAGTGGAAAGTAATACAAGATAGTATATAATCAAGTGTGTGACTATATGGTGAAAACAACAAGGGTCACAAGGCTTCAATGAAAGGAGATATAAGAATAACCAGGGACCATTTCATGGAGGAGAGGAGGCTTACCATCATGGAATCCTAGCAGCTCAGGACTGGGAGAAACCTTAGAGATCACGTAGTCCTTCTCCTCATTTTATAGATAAGCAAACTGAAACTCAGGGAGGCTGAATGGCAGTAATGATCATGGCATGTGAAGGGGATATTTGAGGAGAATGGAAAGAGAGAAATAATGAGAAACAGCAGTTGGACAGGCAGATTGGAACCAGATTACATGGGGCGTTAAATACCAGGACAAGGACTTTAAATGAATGACTATAGCTAAAGGCTAACAGAGGGAGGGGCTTCCATTACATTGGTCCTTCGTTCTTTAATATTTCAGCGTTTCCAATGGATCTGTGATCTCCCTGACATGGGAACACCCTCCATGGTACACATTGAAACCATTCACAACTTCCTTCCTAAGAGACTCTTATCTGTCTATATCCCACAGAAGACATTAATGGATAGAGTAGTTTGTCATAGTAATTGCAAAAGATATTTTACATTTTTCATCTTTTGGACCCCTTCTAGTTTGATTCTTTGCTACTCTTGAGATGATCTGACTTACTTGGGTTTTTACCACACTTCTTACAAACTTAATTTTACCTACAATTTTTCTTGGTATTACTTGAGACATAATCTTCCTACACATAATCTTCCAGTATCCTCTTCCATAAGACTTTATAAATGAGTTTATATTCTAAATTAGTGCTGTCTTTCAATGCCAGATATTTCTGCTTGGCACAGAAATCAACTCTTTGCTGGCTGAGACAGGTTTGGGTACCTTTTGATCTCCTCAGTATGGTGATGGGTCATCAGTTAAAATTTTTTAGAGAATGATGATAATTTGATTTCATATTTTCAAAAAAGTGTATTTTTCCATCACCTCCAATTTTGTGGCATCAAGAACTTATTCAAATAGGCCAAATATAGTTCTTTCATTTGTATCCCATATTTCCTTTTAATTTTTAATCATTCTTCTAATTTTGCATTGGTTTTTATCCTTGTGCTAATAAGTTGGTATCTGATTGTATACTCATTACTCATTCAGAAATTATTCCTACATTGGTAACTAGTAATTTCCTGTCCATTAAGATATAATCAATTTTATTTTTGTGTTGTTATGCCTGTCAAGTCTAGAGACATTCCAACTCTTTTCTTGAAGAAAGCAATTGTAATAAATAGGTGTACGAGGCTTCTCTATAAGCCTTTGATGTTTGTGTTACTTATTTTTGAGTCGTATTTTCCAATGTGTTTTTCACAATTCTCCACCATTACCATTTTTGCATTGAAGTCATTAAGTTTTAAAATATGTGGATTTAATTTGGAAGGCCTAGAATGTTTCTACCGCCTCATGATCTTCATTAAATCTTGGCATATAAGCTACAATTATCTTCTTGGTGGTCTTTTTATAAATATCCATCATAAGCACTCCAGCTAAGATGGTGAAGTGTCTTGTGAAATGATGTCTCGTTGTCTTTGGACATATGATATAACTCCTCCAGCTCCTTAATTTGCCTCTCCAAGAAAGACCTATGAGTCATCTTTCCATTCAGTTCCATCTTTCCATTATGACTTCTGGTTTCATTTATAGCAAGAATATCAAGATTAATTTGAATAAACTCCTTCAGCAGTATGTCTACTCATTGGCCTCCGGACAAGGATCTCATATTTAGGGGACTAACAGTTAGGTTAGTGCTCATAAACCATTTTAAAATTACATATTTCTAAGCTACCTCTTTCTCTTTTTCCAACATTCTGCCATCATCACTGCAGAAACAGAAAGTAGCTGCACAGAGCTAAAGGCTAAATTCATTTTTCTTTGCTTCCTGGATGGTCATAGCCAAAGAATCTGTCACCAAAATGTCTAGCTTACTAATGGTTAATCTTTCATACTTAGATAAGTTGGTCCTCAGAAAGTAGATGCAATGCATGTAGCTCAGTGGAAATGGTTCAGTGGAAAGCACACTGGATCCTCATGACCTTGGGCAAGTCATGTAACTTCTATGCACCACAATTTTTTCATCTTTAAAACAAGGGGCTTCAACTATATTGCCTCTAAGGGACTTTCTAATTCTAAATCTATGATCTTAGTTTTCACTAGGACAACATTCAAAGATTTTCCTGCTCAAACCTCAAAAATGCCTCCCATCCACCTTTTATCAGGTCCTCTACCTTTGACTGGGGATATCCTAGGGCAGAGGTATCAAACACATGCAGGCCACACATGACAGACAACACTTCTGAGTGTGACCCAAACCAGGTCAAAATGTAATTTGGAAATATGTTACAAAAGAAATTTTAAAAAATACAATAAAACATAGATAATGTGTGAAGAGTGCCAGGCTGGACATCAAGAAGACTAGGTCCATCTTCCTGAGTTTAAATCTGGTCTCAGGCACTGTGTGACCCTAGGCAAGTCACTTAATTTGCTTTCCTTTCTTTCTTCATCTGTAAAATGCATTGAAGAAGAAAATGGTAAACCACCAGTATATTTGCCAGAAAAACCCCAAAAGCGGTCACAGTCAGACATGACTGAAATAACTAAACGACAACCACAAAAATATTAATGTGCACTTTTCTAAATCAATATGAGGCCCCTGGGGATCCTCATGTACAGTTTAATACAGAATTTAATACCACTGTCACAGAGAAAGTAGTCTCAGGAAGCAGAGTCAAGGGCTCAGCTGTCACTAATTTTGTAATACACTGTCATCATGCACAAGACCTCAGGCAGTTTGTAGCACACCCTAGTATACAAGTTGTCCCTAGAGACACACGGATTACTAGACATAAGAGGTTTCAACTATCTCCCTTGCTTTCTCTCTCACTTAACTACCAACACAACTAACTCGATACTCAGAGCATATGGGTCAGTTTGAGGACATTAGACCAGAAGTTCCTCATCTGATTTGTTTTTAATTAACTTCTATAAACAGCTTCCAAACAAGAAAAGATTAATGCTCTCTTTATTGGAAAGAACTGCTACCATCCTGTTCCCCTAGGAAAACTGCCCAGCCCCACTGATTGGGATGAAGAACCTGTAGCCTCACAGCCACATGTGATCCCCTAGGTCCTCAAGTGCAGTCCTTTGACTCAATCCAAACTTCACAGAATAAATCCTCTCAATAAAAGTATTGGTTCTGTAAAGCTTGGGCTCAGTCAAAAGGCTGCACCCAAGAACCTAGAGGGTCACATGTGGCCTTGAGTCTGCAGGTTCCCCCGCCATGTTAATCCATCTGATTTTGAAGAAAAACTGAAAAATGAAAGGAATATAAAGTATATAGTCATCCCTTCCACATCATGCCTTTACCCATCACAGTTTCAATATCATTCGAGGGTCAGCATAAGAAATCAAATGTGAATTTTGGGGGAAAGTTTTGTGGAAGCCATAGATGACACTGAGCCATGACCAAATGCTTAACCCAAACACCATTGTAAAAGAAAAAGAAAAATCAGACTTCTTTGCTACAAAGGGAAGGTCAAAAATTTTTACACAGATTTTCCAGATCTCCCATACACCACACCCCTAACTCACCAGATGTGGAAGGGATAATTGTATGCACGGGAATATAGTGCAACTTAACATAATGCAACCTAACGGGATTCATATTTGATGCAGAGATGGAAGAAGAGAGGAAGGAAAGGAATGGAAAGGAGAAAGAGCAAGGAAAGGAGGACAGTGGTAGATTATCACAGGTTTAATTCAATCAGGAAACATCTGTTAAGCTCTCATTATGTATCAGGTATTATGCTGGGGCAACTGAAGTGAAATGGTCCCTGCCCTCAGGGAGCTTACAGTGTAGCCTGGAGAAACAACATGTACAGCTATAGGCCTAGGACCCAACACAATTTAGAGGGGAAGGCACTGGCACAAGTTTAAGAACCAAAGGGAATGGAATCAACTCATCAGAAGAGCCAATCCTACAGATCTAAGGAGTAATGGGAAATTCTTTTTACTATAAAATTCCATACCTCCACAAAATACTGCGCAATATTCTTATTGTAGTACCATTAACTTATTATTGTTATTATTTTAAGGCTATCAGTGTGCCCCCCTGGGGTGTAATTGCCCTGCTTCAGAAATTAAGGAGGATTCTGCCATATCCATCATGGCCCACAGTGGCATTGTGGCTCCCATTTCCCTCATATATTAGCAAATCAGTTGGAATGGGAGAGATTAGTCATTTACCTAGCTAGTCCTCAAATTAATCTAAGCTGAATGGGCCTTTCTGTGAGTGAAGGATCATGCAGTGTAGCCCAGTGAAGTAATGGTATTATACTTAAGGAGAAAAGCATTGGTTTCTCAGCTTTAAAGTTCAACTCCATAATTAGAAAATAATGAGAGCAAACCTTCTCTTTTCATTATTAGTGGCATTTGAAATTTCGCACTCTGTGTGGCCCCTCTTCCCCCGCCTCTCACCCAAATCCATACCAACTCCAAGCTCATTGGCTGAAAACAAAGCATTTTACTAGATGGCTGAGTAGCGCAGTAGGATGAATGCCAGAGCTGTGCAAGTCAGTGCTAGTTCTCCTAGGCAGTGATGTTTGCTTTTCATGCAGACATCTCAAGAGGATGCCTTTAAATGATCTCTTAGACTAACCAGGAGTCACCACGCTGCATCACAGCTGTAGCCATCTGTCCTGCTCCGGAGCTCACTAGACTGGGAGTCAAGAGACAGAGACATGAGTCCAGGTTCTGCCGCTGATTAGCTGTGCACTGTTGGGACTCTGACACTCAGTTTCTTCTTCTGTCAACTGAGGGGGATGGACTAGGTAATCTTCAAAGTCGTGTATGCCTCTAACAGTCTATGGCGCCACAGTTCATTCTGTACCCCAGCATTCTCTCTTGTAAGAAGAGGAGATCACAATGATCACCTAAGGCTTCTCAGAGGGTGGCTCCCCCAAAGCTGTCCTCTTCCCCCTCCCTTTCCATAGTACTGGACACTGACTGCCCTGCTTTCTCACCCCCTTTCCCATTCTTCCACACACACTCCTCTAGACCCAGCTCCACCCATCCTGGAGACCCTCATGGCTGCAGATGGGGAATTGGCCCACAACAATGGGGGAGAGGATTAGCTTTGAAATTGTATGGGATGAGTGAAAACTTCTCAATTGGAGGCTGTTAACTTTCCCTTACTCCCTCCTCCTCCATTGCTGCTGTCAATCACTTTTATCTTCCTTTGTTTTCCCCTGCCTTGGTGGGACCCTCCCCTGCTTTTTTCTTGCTGTCCCATTTGGGGAAGAATTTGGTGAGGTATGCCTCTCCGCCAATGAGAGAGAAGACAGTCGGGAAAGGGCCTTGACTAAGTTAAGTTATGAATTCTTACACTGTCTTTTGTAACATGCCTCTTCTCCATGATGAGTCATGGGGAAGACCACCCTCTTCTCCCAGGGAAGAGAATAAACTCCTGTTCTTATTCTAAGAGATCTCTGTGTTTATTTTTTCACTAAATTAAGGATGAAGGGTATTTTTAATCCCAAACAAAATCAAGGAGCTCTTCCCCTATAGCCCCCTTTCCTGACCTCACCAACCCAATTTAACTCAGTATGAGATTAGAGAGGAAGGCGGCAGGGACAAGTAGAAAATTCCCTGTCCCAGTAGCAAGTCCAGTCCTACCTAAACCTCCCCAATCTGTATTTTCCTAGACCATCCCTCTCAATTGTCCCATTTGGCGTACACTCCAATAATTTCCTCTTTCATCCAGGGGTGGGGAGCCTGCGACCTTGAGGCCATATGTGGCCCTCTAGGTCCTCAAGTGAGTCCCTTTGACTCAATCCAAACTTCACAGAACAAATCCCCTTAACAAAAGGATCGGTTCTGTAAACCTGGACTCAGTCAAAAGGCCGCAGGTTCCCCACCCTTGTGACCTAGATCTTTTTCTCTTGCATCCATTTCCTCCATCTCTTAGTGTTCACTGAAACCTAGCCCTGTCCTGAAGTTACTGAATCTCATGGTACATTATTGGAGGCTGGGTGTTCCTTTTCCCGCAAAACGAACTAGGAATGATAATAACCATAATAATGCCTAGCATTCATATAATGCCTACTAAATATCAGGCACTGTGCTAAACTTTACAGATTTATTATCTCAACGAATCCTTATTACAATCTTGTAAGATATGTGCCATTATCCCCATTTTACAGATGAGGAAACAAGCAAATAGAGGTAAAGCAACTTTCCCAAGGTCACATAGCTAGTAAATATCTGAAGTCAGTTCTGAGCTCAGGTCTTACTGATCTGAGGTCCGACACTTTGTGGTCAACATACTCTTTATCCTCTGCTGCCACTTTCGGACACATGCACTCTCCTGAGTCACTGACACTTAGCAACTGTCTCTTCTCCTTTTAGGTTCACTTCATCCTCTCCAGAATCTTGTTGCTGCTAACTATAGACTTTCACGTTCCTCTTCCCAAACGAGTTCAGTACGTGGCTCTGTTTTCCTCTACCCCTCAATCTCTTACCAGATTAGATTGTAATAATAAAATATAATAATATTTCAAATATAATAAATAGATAAATAATAAATATGATACAATCATAAAGGGATTTAGAACATCTTAAATGAGAACTCCAGAATTCTGAGTAAAACCCATTATTTCACAGTACTATAAGGATGAAATGAGGCTAGATGAAGGGTTAGGAAGCCTGGATTTTAGTCCTGAATCATAGAATCTTAGAGTAGGAGTAGACTCAGAGACCATCTAGTCCAACCTGGCTCTGAATAAGAATCCTCTCTGCTGCAGATAAATGATCATCCATCCTTGGTTGGAAACCTCTCCCTTCCAAAGCAGCCCAAGCTAAAATGGATGGCTCAGATTTTGAGACAGTTTTCCCTTGCTCCAAGCCAAACCTTGAAGCTCTCTGACTCATTTGTTAGCTAACAGTATAACTTTGAGCATGCCACAACCAGAATTCGCCCTTGATCTTCTCAGAGTCATGAGGACCATATGTAATGGCGTTCCTACAAGGATTTAAATGCACAGTATTTACTACTCAAATATATGGCCTCATTATCGATGCCCCTATTCAGAGTGACTCATCTCCTGAATCTCCTTTTTGATAGCCAAGGACATTCCAGGGCTGAATTCAGTGCGGTCCAAGGTGAAGAAGAAAGCATTTATCCATGGTCAAGAGCAAGGAGGGTGGGAAGAAGAATCCTCTGCCATTAGGAGTTTCAAGTAAGCATTATGCTGGAAAGCGTAGGATATATTAGTTTCACTTGAGGCAGTTTAACAGAATCCAGTTTTTCATCTCAATATCTCCCTGAAAGTAAATGATTATGAGTCACAGAATGAGCTTTTGGATTGGTCAGAAGCCCCATTTCCCCCTACCTTCAGTACATATAGATATGCTTCTCTGGAAGCAACCCTGATATAAGAAAATCTGGATTTGCAAAGTTTAAATCAATTCAGCAAACAAGTATCAAGGACCTACTATACACAAAGCACTATACTAGCCATTGGATTAGTTGAACAATAATCATTCACTTTGCAAAAGTTACTAAAGATTTCCTTGAATTAAGTACCCCTAGGGTTTTAAAATACTATAATAATAACAATAAATAATTAGATATTTCTATAGGATTTCAATGTTTAAAAAGCAGTTTACATGCATTCTCTCTTGTGATCCTCCCAACAACATTTAAATAAGTGCTACAGGTGTTATTTCACCCATTTTACAGATAAAGAAATCAAGACTGAGAAAGTGTAGGTAATTGCCAAGGATCACATGGTTAAGAAATCCCAGTGGCAGGCTTCAAACTCAGGCCTTCCTAACTTGAAGAACTGCACTCCATATAGCAGGGCTGGGGAATCTGCAGCCTCAAGGCCACATGTGGCCTTCTAGGTACTTAGGTTCAGCCTTTTGACTGAGTCCAGATTTTACAGAACAAATTCTTTTATTAAGGGGATTTGTTCTGTGAAGTTTGGATTCACTCAAAGGGCTGCACTTGAGCACCTAGAAGGCCACATGTGGCCTTGAGGAGGTTCCCCATCCCTGCTATATAGCATCCCAGGCTTATGAAAACATGATCTGCCTGCAAGTTTTCATGCCCACAGTTAATGTGAAAAGCAAGCACCATTTACGTAGATAAATATAATAAATAAACTGACTTTGTAGGGGCTTTCTAAAAGCCATTAGGGGAAGGAAGGAAGAAAGGAAGGAAGGATTAAACAAAATAGAGGTCCTGGATGTGATTCTGTTATGTAAAGGGAGAGGGGAAAGGAATACATTCTGGAAGAAACGAAGGAGCAAGGCTGGGAGAAATTATCACAAGACAGCAGGAAATAATCAGCTTATCTATTTAAGAAGCTGAGTCTCCTAACAGAGAACTGATGTGTTGGGAAACTTAAGCAGTACTTTACATAGACAAGAAAAGAGCTGATGCCAGATCCCTCTTTGTTTATGAATGTGCTATTTGTGTGCAAGTATGAAAACACATTTACAAAGACATAATCTAGGACTTTAATATCAAGAACAGTGTGTCATGTTACTCCAGCTATCAGGTCACTTTTGGAGCAATTTATAAACATGAATGAAAGAAGTTTAGAGTTATAAAGAAGGTTGGAGGCCATCTACTCCAAAGCATACCCAAAAAGGAATCCCCACTACAATACAGTTGATGAACACTCACCCAGTCTGTCAATGAAGCCATCCAGTTGTGGGAGCCCACTACCTACCTCCTGAGGCAGCCAGTTCCACTTTGGGCCGGTACAACTCTCATTAGCAAAGATTTCCTGGCATCGAGCCAAAACTTAAATCGTTGCAACTTTGATCCATTGTTTATTCTTCTGTCCTCTGGAACTGAACAGACGGATTTAAACCCTCTTCCACACAAGATTCCTTCAAATGCTTGAACAAAACTATCATGTCACCCTGTGAATCTTCTCCAAGCTAAACATCCTTTGTTCCTTAAACTAATCTTCACAGGACATGGACTTGAGGCCCTTCCCTCTTTGGAATGCTCTATGGCTTCTCAATATTCTTCCTCAGGTGAGGCACCCAAAACCAAACAAACTATGGATTTGATCTAACAGGGGCAAAGTCTAGCAGGACTGTCACTTCTCTGTCCCTGAAAGCAATGTCCCTCTTAATGCTGCCCAAGAGGGGGTTGCCTTTTTGGCCACTACATCAAGCTGCTGATTCACACTGAGAGCGAAGTTCACTTAAACTCCTAGATTGTTTTTTACAGACAAACTGTTGTTCATCTATGCCTCTCTCATCTTGTTTTCAGAATGTTGATTGTTTTTTAGTCCCTATAAGGAGTTTTATATTTATTCCTGCTGAATTATATCTTACTGGTTCATCTTGATGCTAAAGTTTTTGAATCCTAACTGTCTACAAGATACAAAATAAATCCACAAAACCAATAATAGCATAATAACAGCAAAATCCAAGAGGAAATCATGGAAAGGGGAATACCACTAAAAATAAGTATACAATGTATAAAATATTTTAGAGTCAATATATCAAAGCATACTTAACATGTGTACAGATTAGATTATAAAATGTTCTTAAAGAAATAAAGAACAATCAAAATAGAGAAATATTTGGTGTTCATGACTAGGACAATATACTACAAATGACAATACTACCAAGGTTATTTTACAATTTTAATACTATTGCAATCAAACTTCTAAAAGGATATTTTATAGAACTCGACAAAATAAGAAAATTCACTTAGAAGAGCAAAAGATCTAGACCATCACTGGAAATAATGAAAAAAGGTGAAAGGAGGAAGAGCACTTCTAGACCTCAAAGTAAATTATAAAGTAGCAATTATCAAAAACCCTTTGCTATTGGTTGAAAATTAGACAAGTAGTTCAGTGGAACAGACTAGACAAGGAAGAATAAGAAAGCATTGAACTCAATAACCCAATAGTTAGTAAACCTGAAAACATCAATGTCTTAGGGGGGAAAATCCTATTTGTTAAAAATTGTTAAGAACAAATGGAAAATCAATCCGGGGCGGCTAGGTGGCGGGGGCAGCTAGGTGGCACAGTGAATAGAGCACCAGCCCTGGAGTCAGGAGTACCTGAATTCAAATCCAGCCTCAGACACTTAACACAAAAAAGTAGCCGTGTGACCTTGGGCAAGTCACTTAACCCCAACTGCCCTCCAAAAAGCA
>CM053595.1:247265751-247284475 GCA_028646575.1 Pseudocheirus occidentalis | reverse complement strand
GAGGATCTCAGCAAAAGGTGCAGTCTCCAGGTGGTGACTGAGAGAAAATCTGAAGGCCCTCCTGGTTCTCTTCCATATATACAGTATAGCTCTTCCCTGTTCAGCCCCTTCCTGTTAAGGTGTTAACTACTCCCAAGGAGTTAACTTGAAGTAAGAAGCTAAGTGCCTTTACTAAGTGCCAATAGAAAGGGGCATAGAAGATCTTCTGATTTCATTAACATTACAATACGACCAGGTATAGTCCTCTTATGATATTTGGAATATTCTGTTATCATGAGCCTCATACACACACACACACACACACACACACACACACTCATGCACACACACAAACACACACACAATGATAGTTTCATTATTGTTCCTCAAATGGAGGGGTTCCATCATTATGGAATGGTATTGATAGAATACTGCCCAGGAAGAGAACACTCAGGAAGGTAAAAGTAAAAGCATAACTCTCTCAGTAAAATTGTAAGGTTGGAAAATTTGGTCTTTGGTGTCCTTGCCTCTCCTTATGCTATTTATTCTCATCTCTGTGTCCTGTACCACTTCCCTCCATTAAGTCTCCCAAATCCCACTAGTGTTTTCAGTCTAAGACTATCATTCCACCACCTCTGTGTATATCTACATGTTGTCTCTCCCATTAGAATTTAAGCTCCTTGAGGGCAAGGACCAACCTTTTGTCTTTCTTTATAATCCCAGCTCTCCATCTGACATAAACTCAATACTTAATAAATGTTTGCTGAATGACAGATTCTAGGTACTCAGTGCCTCTGGTTGCCCAGGGAACTCCATTTCCATGTCTCACTGGAGTCCATCCCCCCAAGGTAGCACCAGTCTTCAGATCTCCCTCTGCCAACTACCTCTTGTAAGTTGCAGGATTCTAAAATGACATAGGTTCCCAGGTGAGGTTCACAATATCAATTTAATTGATCTCTCCCAAAGTGTTAATGCCAAATAGCTTCATATGTATGCTACCACTGCCAGAGGTTTCCATATTTTGGCAAAACATAGCCCAAAGGAATGATCCTAAAGTGATGACATTTTTAGATATGAGTGACAGGTCAGTGGAGGAAATTTCTGAAACCTCATCACATGAGCAGCCTTCTCCTCTTCCTGTGTGTAAAGCCAACACTGGACCTATCTCCCTTCTGTCACTTTTCTCCGTATCTTTTTCATTGCAGCATTCATCCTGGAAGACTATAGTACCTGCTAAGAGATGGGGAGACCAAGAGCTCACCAGCTGAGCCCTGACTTCTCAGTGACAAAGAGTTTTTGCAGATGGTTGATTCTTGACCCTTGCATGTCCCCTCATACAAGGAGAATAAGTCTGGTATTAAATGTAACCAAGTTACAGGAAATTTAGGAAAATGCATACTGCCCTGCTCCTGGTGCTCCCTCCTATATGTTAATTCTTAGTTATGACTAATGAGAGCCAGTAAAAAAAACTGCAAGTGAGAAACACGTTATCTTTTTTAAAAAACATAAATGTACACGTAACTGGTTCCCTGAAGAGTTAACAAAGGCATCAGCCAAGGTTCTACCCATTTAAGACCCTGGAGTTACTCATGATGAGACTAGAACATTGAATGTAAAATTTCACTAGCAATTCATGAGGCTTATGAAAAGTGAGTATTTTTATAAGATTTGTCATTTTGGGAAAAACTACAATCATTGGTTTATTTTTTTAAGATTTCTGCTTCTGACAATGTAGCGCCAGAAAATATGGATTCCAATCCTGCCTTTGCCCTGTACTCCCTGTATGGGCAAGTCCCTTAACATCCTTAGGTCTCAGTTTTCTTCTCTGCAAAATTAAGGAATTGGCCAAATTGTCTCTGAAATTCTCTCAGCCATGTCCATTGCACTGTAAAGGATATCATGAGGGAATAGAAATTGAACAGTAACAGTAATAATCATTGACATTCATATAACATTTTAAGGCTTATGAAGTTTTACACACATTATGTCCAGAAGGTATGCTGCCCACAAGCAATTTGTTGTTTAGCTGGACACACAAGGAAAGAAAGGAAACAGAAATCAAAGCACCTACTATGTGTTGGGCACATGCTGAGAATTTTACGAATCTTATCTTATTTGATCCTCACAACAGCCTCTGCAGGTCAGTCCTATTATGATCCCCATTTCACAATTAAGGAAACTGAGGCACATAGATTAATTGACCCAGTGTCACACTGCTACTAAATTCCTGAGGCATGATTTGAATTCAAGCCTTCCTGGCCCTAGGCCCAGTGTTCTATCCATAAACATGTATAAACAAAACATAAGTGGAGGCAGGGGAGTATGTGATCAAGTTCACATAGGTGGTACAGACACTAAGTGTTTTGAGTCAGATGAGGGAGAGATCGTTCTGAATTAGGCTGCTGATGAAGGCCATTATTATAGGGGATGGGATTTCAATTGTGTTTTGAAGGATGGATAGGATTTTGGAAACCCTTTGACTTGGATACCAGAAATTTATCTTGATATTTTCACAAGTCTGGCAAATTTTGAGAACTAGGAACCTGCTTTTACAACCTGATTATTTTTCCCTATTTGGGAACTTTTCACATAGCTCTGCTGGGAGGGAAGCATTGTTTGCTAAAAGAGTTTAGGGCAGCGGTTGCTTTGGAGACTGTATCTTGCTTCCTAGGTAGAAGATAGCTAATGCCACACAATAGTTCTTAATAGAATAACAAACCTGTACTTCATGAAAACCTCTCCCACTGAGCTTTATCAATCAGGGAACAAGGCATCAGAGGCCCTGAATGCTTTCCCCTGGCGTAGCATACAAAAGATGATAGCATTGCCTGAACCTGCCATCTCAGAATACAAGTAATTTCACTTCTCCTAAATGCCAAGTGTTATGTTCAGACACAGGCACAGGCAGGTGTTAGGGGCTGAGACAAAAGCTTAAAAGACAAAATGATGGCTCCTTAACAACAATTAAAAATAAGATATCACTGCTTTAAGTTTATACCCGGTGAGATGGACAGAGACACTGTGGAGAACAAACAAAAAGGCAAACTCCTAAACTTAAAAAAAAAAATCAGAATGATGTCATTGTCCTAGGAAGGTGTGAAGTATAAGAAAATGAGATAAAACAAACACGTTATCTTCTTTCTCTACAGGGATATTTCTTCTACCAAGCTGGAGGCACTGCCTAGCTATGGACTAGAGTCCATTCAGGTGTTAATTGCCACATCATCCTATTCCCTAAAGAAATTACCACCCCGGGAAAAATTTGTCAGTCTTCTGGAAGCCACCTTAACTTACCCCAGCCACTGCTGTGCATTTATAAACCTGCCAACAAAGGAGTAAGTTGGGTTTTTTTAAGAAGAAAAGAAAACCAACCACAGTTGTTCCAGAAATTCACATTTTCAGACTAGCCAACGTCAACCCCCTAGAGTGTGTGTTAGGCAGCTGCATGTGAGTGGGGTCTCTATCAAAAGAGAGAAGAATAAGAGAAGGAAAAGAACTTTTTCCCTAGAGGAACACTATTGCCAAATAGTTAATTCACCCTACATCTGCAATGCCTCTGTCACCATTCTAGGCTAATTGAATTATAGCCTAATTTAGTCATTGCAAAATTGAGGACATAACTTGGCTCGTCAAACTCTAATCAGCCCCATGCCTCCTCAGAGTTCATCATTTCCTTGGGGAATGTGGGGGGACAGGGGGAGCAAGGCGAAAGAGGTTTAAATTAACACAGTGTCTTAATCTTCTAAGTAAAACAGACACAAAATACTGCAAAGGGGATTTCCTCAGTTATTCCTCTCCCAGGCATGCTGATGAGTGATTTCCGCTTTTGTTTTCTTTAAACCCCAGGACAGGAGCCCAGAGAAGCTCACCCATGATTAATTCTCTTAATAAGTAACAAAACTGATAAGAGTCACTGACTTACTTTGTTCCAATTTTGGACCCCTTACTGCCTGACTTCTCCAGTTTCCCTTAGGGAATGAAGCTTTCTGTGCCTGCTTCCCCATTCTCAAGCACCAAACCTAGGACTCAAAGCAGCCAAAAGAAAATGGCAAGTCGGGGTGGAGAAGAGCAGGAGAATGAGACACTTTCCACAGAAATCCTCCATTGCCATCAGCACTTTCTCTCCCTCTCTCTCTCTCTCCCTCTCTCCCTCTTTCTCTCTCTCTCTCTCTCTCTCTCTCTCTCTTTCTCCTCTTTCTCCCCTCCTCCCTCCCTCCCTTCATCTCTCCTTCCCTCCTTCCCTCTTTCCATAGCATAGCAAACACATTCATAGACTCTGGAATTAATTATATTGTTCTGTCACTGAGGCCCTATATGTGACACAATGAGAAAGAAATTCTCTACTATCTTGGGAGTGTTAATTACCTAGACATAAGACCTGCTCCTTCTTGACTTTGGAAAGTGCTCTGGGCCAAACTGGGAGAGAATTGGAAGCTATAGAGAAAATGAAATAGATTTAAGTGAATCCAAACCAGCAAATATTTCTTAAGCACCTACTAGGAGTATGGTGCAATGCTAGGCACTAGAAATACAAAGACAAAAATAAAACTGCCCTTGACCTAAGGGATTTATATTTTACAGAAGGATCCAGTATGTTTCTGAAAAGTACTAAAATTGGAAGTATAAGTATAAGAAAAGTGTAAGTCCCCTGAGGAAGTGACTCCTGAGCTGAGTCTTGAAAGAAGCTAAGACTTTCTCTGAGGCCAAGATGAGGAGGATGTGGATTCCTCAAATGTTGCACAGCACCAAGGTGGGAGATGAGATGCTGTATTTGGGGAACAACAAGTAAACTAGCCTGGCTGTAATACAAAAGTACCTAAAAAGGTGATGTGAAAATACTCTAGGAATGTGGGCTAGAGCCAGACTTTATAGGGCTTTAAATGCCAGGCTGAAGAGTTTGTACTTTGTCCTAAAAGGCCTAAGTAACCAGCAAAAGGTCCTGAGATGGGGACATGGCCAGATGAGTGCCTTAGGAAGATTATTTTGGTTTTTGTTAAGGTGGATGGATTGATGAGGGGAGGAATAATGATAGTCCAGGAAAAAAGTGATGAGGAACTGAACTAAGGTGGTAGCTATGAGTGGACAGAAGGGGGAAGATACAAGAGATGTTGCATGGGGAGAAAATCAGCCAGACTTGACAACTAATTGGATGGGTGGAGGAAATGAATGAAATTACTTCTGAGTCAAGGATGACACATACATCACCACCATGAGCAATTGGGAAGATGGTTGCTTTCTGAAAAACAAGGAAGTTAGAGAAGGGATAGATTTAGGATGGAAGATAATGAGTTCCATTTTGTATATAGTTTCAGGCGCCTATGGGACATTTAGGTAGAAGTGTCTAACATATAATTGGTAATATGGAACTGGAACTAGAGAAATTTGGAATGGTTATATAGCCTTAGGAGTCATCTCCATGGAGACAATTGGACCCATGGGATCATCATTGAGATTATATAAATAGGTCAGAAAAAAATTTTAGCTATGTTGAGTTAAAGGGGAGAATTAAAGAAGGGAGAGGACCATTGGAAAGGGCAACGACAACTTAACAAAAGGGAAAGCTGGCCAATTCTCATTTTGCTTCTATTTTCTCTGCCAAGAAAAATCTCTATAATAAAGAGGGCTCAACAAAAATGACCAGTGCACATTTTATAAAGAAGATAATCATGGAGAAACTGAGAGCCCCTACCTGCCCTTCATGAGTTCAAGTTACCTAACCCAGAAAAATTACATCCTATTTATTGAACAATCTAGAGAAGGGTAATTAATGAGCCAATGTCAATGTTCTTGAAAAGATATCAAAGAACGGGAAAGGCTAGTAGAATTGTAGAAGAGCAGATTTTGTCTTAATTAAAAAAAAGAAAAAGAATGGAGCCTGAAAACCATAAGCCACTGAGAATGACTTTCATTCCTGGCAAGAATCTAAAACATTGCATTAAAAAGAGGATTAATGACTGGATAGAAAAGGAATTGGTCATCATAAAGAACCAGCATGGCTCTTTATAAATAAAGTCTACTTACCTAGTTAGACATGTAAGAATCTATTGTGCTCTCCTGTGGAAAGTTGGAGAGATATGTGTGGATTGTATAACTATTTGAAATAGGAAGTGGTTGAAAATTTGGCTAGAGAGAGTAGAAAGAGGTCTCCAGTGGAATGTCTGGTGTTTTGGCCTTGGGCTATTTCACATTTGTATCAATGATCTGTTGATACACATTATATGAAAGGGGAAAGATTTTAAAGTATCTGAATTGGATAGAACAATGGGCTAGTTTCCTTGGTATAAATGAAAATCCTCATATTTGGTTCAAAAAAGCAGCTGCACAAGTTTGCATTGGCAATCACTTGGTTACATAGAACTGTTTGCTTGCCGTCTGCTCATCAGATCAGACTGGGAGCAGCTTGAGAGCAGAAACTATCTTTTGGCTTTCTTTGTATCCCTGGTATCTAGTGCAATGTGTGGTGCATGGTAGGTATTTAATAAATGTCTGTTGACTGACAATTATCAAATAAAGGAAGGATATTTAAATAGGAGGTTTTCTTTTAAAAAAATTATCTAGGAGCAAGAAAGAAAGGGTTAGATTAATTGACTGCAAGTTCAACAATGTATTGTGACAGCCAAGAAAATCAATGCAATTTTTTCAGAATTAAGAGGCATAATGCACAGGACTAGATAGGTGATAGTGCTACCATACTGTGAATTAGCAAAATCAGATCAGATTATGTCCAGTTTGGAGTGTCACGTTTTAGAAATTATATTAAGAAGTGTGATTGTTCCTGTTATTCAGTCATTTCAGTTGTGTCTGAATCTTTACAACCCCATTTGAGGTTTTCCTGGCAAAGATACTGGAGCTGTTTGCCATTTCCTTCTCCAGCTTATTTTACAGATGAGGAAACTGAGGCAAATAGAATAAAGCAATTGGACTAGCATCTCACAGCTAGTGAGTATCTGAAGTCAAATTTGAACTCAGGAAGATGAGTCTTTCTTACTCCAGGCCTGGCACTCTGTCTACCATGCCACCCCCATTAAAAAGAGTTCAGGAGGGCAATCAGAACAATGAGGAGTCTTGGGGCCATGAGGATTAGTTGAAGGAAATGAGAATGTTAAAACTGGAGGAGAGTATATAGCTATATTCAAACATATGAAGTGATATCATGTGAAAGAAGAATTGGATTTGTTGTTCTGGGTTCTAGAGAGAAAGTGGGGGACAAGGGAACAAACACTGATTTAGTGCCTACTATGTGTCTAACAAACATACTTATCCAAAAGTGGAATGGGCTGCATTCATGGGTAATGAACTCCTCCTCACAGAAAGTCTGCAAGGACAAGCTGGCTGTATATGAGCCAGGTTTATGGAAAAGTGGAATTTTTTTATGCTGGCAAAGCAAATAAATTTAAGACAGAACCTTTGCCCTTAAGGAGCTGGGAGAAAAGAAGACAGACATAATGTTTAACATAGGATCATATAAAATTAGGTAGGTACTTAAAAATGAGTTTTGATGATGATGATTCCCATAATCTTACATTTCCAAACCTACACTGCCATGGAAGGGATACAACAAAGCTGAGAACACAGAGACCTAAAATTCTGCTCAGGTGCTTCTGGTTCTATTTGGAGAAAAAAAACGCTACCTCTGGGAGAAACAGGCTATGTAACACAAGTCACAAGTCAACAAGCATTCCTTTAGGGGCAGCTAGGTGGTAAATGGAGCACCAGCCTGGGAGTCAGGAAGCCCTGATTTCAACTCCTGCCTCAGGCACTTATTATGTATGTGATCCTGCACCACCACTGGCCTTCTCTATGCCCTAGTTTCCTCATCTGTAAAATGGAGATGAGAACAGAACCTACTTCCCATGGTTGTTATGAAGATCAAATGAGGTAATATATGTGCAGCTCTTTGCAAAATGTAAAGCTCTACACAAATGCTGGCTATTATTATTAGTGCCAGACTGAGAAGGAAATGGCTGCAAACTGATTCTTTCGATTAGGATTCCAGACTGAAACACAGACTCTCTTCCTGAAGCCTCAGACTGTCAATGCTGCTGGGCACTGAAGGGCTAAAGTCGGATGCCAAAGGAACGTTTGTGCAACTTGGTGCCACAACCCTGACCTACAGCTGCAATGTACTAGATAACATGCAGTTGTATTGAGCAGATGGCCTGAAAGGCTCCTTGGTATCTTTTATTAAGGTTTTTGTGAAGATAAAGAGGGTGATGCTAAGTGATAGCATCTGAGAGCCAAGAACATTTCACATTTCTTCTTAACAGCAGGTTTGTCTCCAGAAAACACAAATACCTGCATAATACAGTGTCAGGACTGGAGGCCCCAAAAACATCTGATCCAACATTTGGGGAAGCAGCTGTGATATAGCAGAAAGACCATAAGTGGAGTCAGGAAGCCTGTGTTCAAATTCTGACTCTGACATTCACTAGTTCTATAACTTTGGTTGTCATGCCTTTCTCTCCAACTTGTCAGCCAAAAAGCATTCATTAAATGACTACTATATAGTCCCTTTCCTCAAAGGGCTTACTTTCTAATGGGAGTAATAACATGCAAGCAACTACATACAGATTAGCTATATACAAGATTAATTGAAGATATTCTTGTCAGACAGAAGAAGCTAGTGCTAAGGGAGACCAGTAAAAAAGCTTCTTGCAGAAGGTGGGATGTAGCTGAGATTTGAAGGAAGTCAAGAAAGTCAGGAGACAGAGGTGAGGAGGAAAAGCATTCCCAGACTTGGGAGGGGGGGAGGTAAAAGTAAAAAGATACGTGGAGAGGAATCAAATGTAAGAAAACTGGTAAGGTAGGAAGGGGCCTGGTTGTGAAGGGTCTGAAAAGCCAAACTGGAGGTAGTGGGATAGGTGAAATGGTCAGACCTGCACTTTGGCAAGATCACTGACAGCTAAGAAGAAGATGGATTGAAGCAGGGAGAGACCGTAGGGAGGAAAACCAGTCAAGCTATCACAGTAGTCCTGCCTCTACTAGAGTTACAGTAGTGTCAGAAGATAGGAGGAGGGTATAGGAAAGATGTGAGGGTAGAATCAATACTCCTTTGGCAACAGACTGGATGGAGGGGGTGAGAGTGAGAAGTCAAGGATAACACTAGGTTGATAGTCTAGGTGACTGGGAGGATGGCTGTGCCCTCCACAATAATAGAAAAATGGGGGGCAGGGCACAGTTTGGGGAGAAAGATGAATCTTGTTTTGGATGTTTGGAGTACCTCCTCCATAGCCTCTTCACCAAGCTCCTCATTGCCCACGATGATCAGGAACATCAATCTCCTGGCTGGTAACTGCTCTCCCAGAAGTCTATTTCACAAAAGCCCCTATCATACTACACATACTACTCTCTACTTTATGGCTACCTCTACCACACCCTTTTTAGCAATCCTGCTACTGCTCCACCACCACCCCCACTCCAGTTCTGGAACTAGATGGAAGGTGTCAATCTTTTCTCCTAGTCCCCGCTATGTTGCTCCTCCGTCCCTCCCCCTGTTTAAATATAAGCTCCTTGAGAAATTGTTTTTGCTTTTGCATTTGCACCCCCAATGCATAGTACAATACTTGGTTTAGTAAACACTAAATATTTGGGTTCCTAAATTTATTTCATTTATTTATTCTCTGGGTTCCAGGGTCCCCATGCATGAAACAATTGGATTAGATGATTTTTAAAGTCTCTTTCAATGCTAACATTTTGTGATTTCTCTATCTGTGAAGTGCAATCTTATAAGTAGACATGGAAAGGCACCCACCCATAGTTTTATAAAGGATACTTCATTCCTAACTCTTGACACTTAATCCACCTTCCCAATTTTGTACAAGAGGGTTTGTATAAAGAATTTCTCTAGTCAACATGGCTGAAAAAGATGTAATCTTGTACTTCTCTTAAGAGATATTGATATTCTCACATCTTCTTAATCTGTTTTCCCTTTGTACTTAGCTCTAGCTTGTTCTTTTATATTCTTGCTTTTTCCAGATACTCACTGGCTAATCCATTTAGGAACTTGGGAGCTGGAGGGGTGGGAAGAAAACATTTCAGTTGGTAAATATAAAAGCATGATAGATATCCAAACTAGAATTTAGGGTCCAAAATCCTCAATTTTTGTTCAGTTTTTGCAAAACAGACCTCAAGATATGATTCAAAGCCATGAACTTTTACTGGTTACCTACTTACCAAGGCCAAAGTAGAGAGGATAGTGGTGAACAGCAAGCTTTAATATACTACAAAGGAAGCTTTTAATGAACATTGAGAAAGCCATGCTTCATTGTGACAAATATAAGATTTTTTTCTCTCTAGAGCCCACACAAAATACTTAGCATTCAGGAGTGTTTTATCTAAGCTGAGAGCACTATAATGACAATTCAGAAGCCTTTAGTTTCCCACCAGGTAGCACTTCAGTTAGGACAATGGTGCAGAACATAGATGCTGGTGTAATAGGAAAGAATTTGGAGGAACAAAGCATAAATAGACATGATCAGATTTCATTTAAAGACCAAAAGCTTAACTCCTTCTTTCTTCTATTTTAGCCAGAATATTTCACTTTTCATTTCTGAAAACTTTTCCAAACAATGTGAAAGCACAGCAAGGAAACCAAATAATGAAACATTGTAAGTATTTGCATGCAAAGAAATACAATTCTGAATGTACTTCATTATTTTTGATACAAAGGTGTTTTTTTTTAATATCAGATCAGTCTTGGAAGGGAAAAGTGTTGCAAAGGATGTTTTAATAGTTATAAAACAAGAATTTCTTTTTTCAAGTGTCACCGGTGCTATAAGTGACATTTCTCTTGGGCTAGACAAGACACTCAAAAAATGGCACATTGCATCTAACTGATCACTGCTTCGTTATATATATTTCAAAAATTAATGGATTTATTCAAACCTATTTTGAAGTCACTAATAGCCAGACGACAGCTTAATTTGGGATGGTTTGGCTCAGGAGAGACCTTTCTCCATTTGGTGTATGTTATAGATAACTTATAAGTTGGTTTTGATGAATTCTAGACTGTTTCCAAAGTCATCATTACAAGTACCCTGGATTCATCCTTCTGAATAGGGATTTAGGCTGGCTAAATCACCAACCTCCTTAAAGTTGTCTCAATGCCTAATCCCGATGTCTTAATATTTTGAAGCAGAGGAAAACAACCAGAAGAAAAAAGAAATGTTTTTCTGTGTTGTTTCATGATGAGAGCAAAACAAAATTTTCCCATTCACCAAATGCCCCATCCCCCCAAGTCTCTGTTGGCAGTGAGAATATGGGTCAAAATGGGTGTCTAAGAAATTTAGGGAGAAGGAAGAGACTTAGGGGCATTTATACATGGAAGAAATATCTTCAAGATACATGGCAAGGCACCCATAGTTTAATAAAGTGTGCCTGTATTGACCTATATCCTCGAATCTCACCTGTACTATACTGTAACTATGTCTATCCTGCTGACATCTCAAGCTTTTATTTCTAATAGACTCGCCTTCAAATATAGATGTTACTGCCACAGAAAAATAATCATCACTCCATCCTTATATTTCCTTAGGTTCAGAATTACCATTACATGCAAAACCAAGTGCCCTCAAGATAATTACTGGTTGTTCTTCCATATCATTAATTTTCTTTCAGTTCACTCTTTTCTCTGCCTTTTTTAATCTCTTTTTTTATCCCTGTCTCACATCTTTAAAGGCAGAAAACTTATTAAAATTGAAATGCATGAGATGGAAACTGATACATCACACAGTTAATAAAGAGGCAAAGATTCTGATATCAAGTTATTTTCATCTCCATAACTACACTTAGAGATTACTATCCCTTTGGTGAGCATCTCCCTTCTCTCATGTGTTAACATCTGTTTTCCAAACAGCTCTCTATATTATTATTCACATCAAACATCTCTTTGAAAACTCAGTTCTTAAGACTTTTTCCCCCTATCATTTTCTTATTTCATATTGGGTTGGGGCAGGAGAAAGAAGAAAAGTATAAGTGACCCTGTAATCTAAAATACTTGCAAAGATCTTGACGGGATAAAATCAGCTTCTATAGGCCCTGCTATTTTAATAATTCCACCAAAAGGAATAATTACTGAGTTTACATGTTTCATAGTAGTATAATCTTGCCTAAATACTGAGTATTCTAGCAACTCCTTCAGAGTCAGAGCCATCTTTTTTTACCTAGTCCAAATGAGGAATTTCTTTCCATATAAATGTGTCCCTTAGACAATAGAACTATTTTCATAGTTTCCCTTTGCTTGACATATACTCTTCACCATGCCTTTTACTTATCCTTTACCATCATCTTCCCCCTTCCCTCAAACCCCTGGCTTCCCATATCTCCTAATCTACCACTGACCCTGCTTCTACATACTACATTGTTGTTGGTTCAAGACTGAAATCTTGAGGGAAGACAAGTCTACCAGGAGTTTTAGCAGATTTTCAATATAAGCCCTGCAATGAGGCTTGTACTCTACTATAGAATAACAGCTTGATAGTAGTTTGGCTGGCAAATAAATGAGATAAATAGCTAAGAAAATGCCAAGAAAGGATTCTTTTGAGTTTAGCAAGCATATATTGTGTCTCTAAATTTGTTTTCCAAAGAAAATCATCCTCTGTAAACAGCTTCATTAAGTCTTCGCATCAATGTGCACAATCTATAAAAAAAAGAAAGTCTAAATGGTGTTTTATTTCTTAAAGAACTCCTACATCAATTCAGAGTTCTGAGACAATTTAACAAATAAATATAAGACAAGGGTTTGTTGTGGTTTTGCTTCCTTTTGTTTCTTGGCTTAAAAAACAGTACTAAAGATAATTCTTGCATTTTTTTTTCACTCAGAACCAAAGAAAATTTCTTAAGTTTACAACCAATTGAGATATTCTTCTTACAGCTATTCTGCCATCTTTGCGGAGAGTGAACTAAGTATCTGGGATTATGACTATGGCTTCTGCTCACCTAAAATACTTCAATGTGCTCCTGAACCAGATGCCTTTAATCCTTGTGAAGATATCATGGGCTATGATTTCCTTAGAGTCCTCATTTGGCTCATAAATCTCCTGGCAATCATGGGAAACTTCACTGTCCTCTTTGTTCTGCTGACCAGCCATTATAAAATGACAGTGCCCCGCTTCCTCATGTGCAATCTCTCCTTTGCAGATTTGTGCATGGGTCTCTATCTGCTGCTTATTGCCTCAGTGGATTCTAAAACCAGAGGTCAATATCATAACCATGCCATAGATTGGCAGACAGGAAGTGGTTGCAGTGCCGCAGGCTTTTTCACTGTGTTTGCAAGTGAACTTTCTGTCTACACACTCACTGTAATCACTTTAGAAAGGTGGCACACTATTACATATGCCATGCAGTTAGATCGAAAGCTACAATTGAGACATGCCGTGCTGATTATGCTTGGAGGCTGGCTATTTTCTACGATATTTGCAATGTTGCCCCTTGTGGGTATTAGCAATTACATGAAGGTCAGCATTTGTCTCCCCATGGATATTGAGACCACTCTGTCCCAAGCATACATACTGATCATCTTGGTAATCAATGTGGTTGCCTTCATCATCATTTGTGCTTGTTATATTAAAATTTACTTTGCAGTCCAGAATCCAGAGCTTGCAGCAGCAAACAAAGATACAAAGATTGCCAAGAAGATGGCAATACTAATATTCACTGATTTCACCTGCATGGCACCTATCTCATTTTTTGCCATCTCAGCTGCATTCAAAGTACCCCTCATCACAGTGACCAACTCCAAAATTTTACTGGTATTATTTTATCCAGTTAACTCCTGTGCAAATCCATTTCTGTATGCAATTTTCACAAAGGCCTTCCGAAGGGACTTTTTTCTTTTACTGAGCAAGCTTGGCTACTGTAAAAACAGAGCAGAACTTTATAGAATGGAGAATTTTTCAGCTTATACCTCCAACTGCAAAAATAACTCCCATGGAGCAAATAAGGCCCCTCCAAACACACTGAAATTGTCCACTTTCAAATGCCAGTACAACACAGTCCTGGAAGAGACCTGTAGCAAAGGATGCTAGCTATAATGTTACTGTAGCACTATGGGATCACTGTTGTATTGATACTACTGAAATTAAAATATGTTTCTACCATTTTACTTGTTAGCTATCGGTGATGTTTACACAAAATATTTGTTTTGCACAATTTGTTCTTAAGGGTGGAAATGTGGAAGAGTGGATAAGAAGCTGGCCCTAAAGCCAGGAAGTCCTGGGTTCAAGCCCTGCCATTTTGACCGTGCTAGCTTGGGCAAATCTCTTAAGCTCTCAATGCAATGGACAGTCTTCTAAGACTGTAAGAAACAAAGAGGCTGCCAACCTGCATTGGTGAATGAATATTCTCACCTGAGAGATCACTACACCACTGAAATCACAGTTCCAGTCCCTTTCCTTGTCCTATTAGATTCAGAAGGCTGAACTAGACCTCTAGAACCTAATATCCATTCTCCTTCCAAAGGGTGTTATATTTCTAAGATGTTCATAACAATGTAAGCATCTAACATTTCTTATTTGCTCAGTGTAACTTTTAAGCACCCTGAAGATACTGAAATGTTACATTTGTTGTTTGGTAAATGAAATGTATTAGGGAAAACAGATCTTTAGAGCCACCATCTTTTTACTTTAAATAGAAGAAAACTGATGTGATATAATTGTACACTTTTTGGTGGCAAACCAATACAAATATGTTAACTCTCTGGTAGGCAGGGGCTTTGTTTGGTAGTATCTTTACTACATGCGACTACATATTTTCATTTGCAGCGAAAGCTTTTTATAGACTCTTTTGCCTGTTCATTAAATATATTATAGTCATGACAACTTAGCTGTTTCTCAACATTATTCTATGCCCCCCATCTTTGTTTAATGGCACAACAAAAACTGTCTCTTTATCTACATTGGATTCTTGTTTAAAATCTCTCTTCTTGACATGAGAAGACCATTCCCCAAAAATCTTTGCAGAGCTGGGGACCACAGGAATATATACCACAGTATATAACACCACCTAGAATGTCAGACTTGTTGATGTATTGATTACTTTTGTAATCCTCTTTTGTCTTCCTCTTTTTTTATTCTTTGTTATAGGGAGTAGCTGGGTGGAGGGACACAGTGGGAAATTCAATGATACAAAAACAGTAGATATCAATAAATTTATTTTTTAATGATAAATGTGACAAATTTTGAGAAATTTTGGAAGGCTTTAGGAACTGATAGAATGAAGTTAGTGAAACCAGAACAATTTTCATTGATGACCCCAGTAACCTAAAAGAAAATAACACTGAGCAACTTCAGAGCTCTGGATGATGAAGTGATCAGTGCTACTTTCAGAGGTCTGTGAGTGAAGCACAACAGTTGCCCCTCAGTTAAGAGGTGGGGGACACATAAAGGATTTGTTTTACTTAAGTACAGTCCTTTCTTCCAAGAGAAGCTTCTATTGTAGTGAGGAAGGAAGGAGCAGATAGCAATGTTTTTTAAAAACCACATCAATAAAGAGATTTTTTAAATCTCTTCTGTGAGTATTCTTTTTCCTATTTTCATATATTCTGCTCCTTTAACAGTCTATTGCCTTTATCCAAATACATTCCTCAATTTATCTACCTCCCTCATGAGCTGGCATTCATGAGTTTCTCCCTGAAATAATATGAAAATAAAATGCTAATTTCTCAGACCTCTATAACCATAAACTATAAGCTTTTTTATTCATATATAAATTCAAGACCCAAAACAACAAAGTAAGCAAGAAAATATAACACCTATTCTTCTCTAGGTATTTCACCAAAATAGGTCTCAATTCACTCTAAATTGAACATATATAGATTTAGGCAAAAGTCTATATGCCTACACTGAAAGTTATTTGGATGACATGTGACATATTAATTTTTATTATCTATATTATACTATAGCAAGTCTAAGAAATATACTATCATTTTCTCCAACACTGGTTTGAAAAGTCATCTATGACTCACCACTACCACCACCCCACCCCCACCACCCACATCCCTGTCTCTGTCTCTGTCTGTGTATCTATCTGTCTCTCTTCCCTCCCTCCCTCAAATCATCAAGTCTTATTATTCTTCTTTTGTACTACTTGGAATGCATGCTTTCCTTTCTTTCCTACTAATTCCACTCTTATCCTCCCCACTCCCCCACCCATCATTGTACTCCTAGACTTTTGCTCTCAAAAGCTTCCTAAGTAATCTCATTGCCTCCAGTTTCTACCCTCACCCTGTCCCTTACACTGGTACAAGAAATTCAGTAAAATTCCATTTTCAGTGTATCTCAGCAAACATTTATTGGGCATCTGCTTTATGCAAGGTTTTGAGCTCTTCTGAACTCAAAGAATTAGTGGTATACCAGTAGAAAGCTAATACATACACAAATACACTTTCATATCTTAATTTGTATATGTTATAAAGATAAGTACAAGTTCAAAAGAGGAAAGGACCACTTCTGGCTGAAGGTACAAGAAAGGCTTTATGGAGGAAGTTGCATTTAAGTTGAACCTTGAAGGATAAATAAGACTTTGACCCATGAGGATGCTGGGGACGGTATTCTGGGAATAGGTAATGCTATAATAATAATAAAATTAATGATGATGATGATATAACTAGCATTAATGTTTGCAAAGTGCTTTACATATGATAACCCTTTGAGATTGGTGCTATCATTATCCCAGCTCTACAGTTGAGGAAACGAAGGCTGAAGGAGGTTGACTTGCTCAGAGGCAGAAAGCTAATGTGTCTGCAGCAGTATTTGAACCCAGGTCTTCCTGTCTCATGGTCCAGGATTCTATGCACTGAACCATGAAGGTGCCACATAAAGAGAAGCCTAGTGGGGCAGCTAGGTGGCTCAATGAATAGAGCAACAGCCCTGGAGTCAGGAGAGCTTACTATGTGCCATGTACTATGCTAAGTTCTGGGAATACAAACACAAACAGAAAGGCAGTCAGTTCCTACTTTCAAGGAGTTTACATTCTAATAGGAAAAGATAACACAGAAGAAAAAAAATTTTAAGGTAGAGGTAGTAAAGAGAAAAACCCTCTGGCTGGGCATGGGACTAAAGTCCAGAGAGTAAGGAATGGAATCTGGAGAGGAATGGATATGGGGAAACTTGAGGTATGTTTAGGGAAGAGTATTCCAATGTACCTCGCATCTATTATAGGTGAAAGAGAATGCTCTGGAGTAAAAATGGATCAGGAGGTTTAAACCAGCACATGGAGTGTCTAGCATGCAAAGCTAAGGAGCTAGGACTTCACTTGCTAGGGTAAGGACTAACAAAATTAGACATAGGCATTATAAAGTGCAACATGGCAGGGCTGTGCAGCATGGATTTAGGGTGGTACTGTGGGAAGAGTACCAACTCCGTGATCAGAGAATAGCAGCTTAAATTCTGACTCTGTCACTTACCACCTGCGTGACCTTGGCCAAGGCAGTTCATCTCTCTTGGACTCAGTTACTCCTTTGTAAAATGAAAGAGTTGGACTAGATGGCCTCTGCGGTCCCACCTAGCTCTAGACCACTGATCCGAGGATCCTGTGATTGGAAGAGAAACTGCTTAGGACTGACTACAAAAAAGCAATCAGGCCCTGATATAGAGTGGAGATGGATATTGGAGATATTGTCAAGGTAGATAAGATTTTGAAAAAACTCAGCAACTAATTAGATTTGGAAGGAGTGTAGAGTCAAGGATGACTGAGGTTTCCTGCAAAGCAGAGGTGACTGGGAGAATGATGGTGTGGTTAACAGAAAACGGATAATTGGGAGGAAGAATGAGATTTTTGTGGGGGTCACAAGGAGATAATGTCTTTTGAGTTTGAGATCCCTATGGCAAATATCTAGATATACCATAGTTATGAAGTCTAGGCCCACAGTGACATCACATCACAGCAGGGAAAGGAAGGGATACAGATACATGAGAGTACAATTAAAGAACTCCATCCTATTTTGTGAGACAAAATGTTCTTCCCCTCCAGTGTCTACTGCTCTCTCCATAGTCTTTTTCCCTAACCTGCCATCTTTGGATTACTAGTACTCCTGCCTACTCACACAACATTCTCTGAAAATGACTTGGACTGTACCTTCTTTTTGACAAGGTGGGAAGAGGGGAAGCATGGATAAGACACTCAGGGCTAGAGATACAAACTTGGGAGTCATTCCTATAGGAATGAAAGCTGAGACTACTGAGTGAAAGAGGGCACAAGGGAAGAAAATGTAGAGGGGAGAAAGGGCCACAACATAAGCCTATGTCAAGGGGTAGGGAGGAAGAATAAGAGTCATTGAAAGGATGGGGGTAAAAAAAAGAGCCAGAATGGTGTCACAACAGCCACAGGAGGAATCCATATTCACCATAGAGGAGTACTCATTAGTGTCCTATGATGAAGAAAAGTCAAGGAAATCAGAATTCAGCCTTAGAAGGTAGTTCCACAGCCAACTAGTCCAACTCATAGCTGAAGAAATTCCCACCAAAACATAGCAAATAAATGTTCACCCAAATTCTATTCAGACACCTCCAAAGAGGAAGAATTCTCTGCTTCCAGAGATAATCCATTCCACTTTTGTACAGCTATAATTATTAGGAAGGGGTATGTGTGTGTGTGTGTGTGTGTGTGTGTGTGTGTGTAATGGTAATCAATTTGTTGGATATTTAGGGCTAAGTGGATAGGATACTTAGGGTTAAGTAGATCAGATACTTAGGGCTAAGTAGATCAGATACTTAAGGTTAAGTAGCACCTAGTAACTTAGGGCTAAGTA
>CM053595.1:247219072-247265251 GCA_028646575.1 Pseudocheirus occidentalis | reverse complement strand
TGTGCATTGCTGAGAAGAGTGCAGTTTTTCAAAATTGGTCGTCACACATATGATGTATCTGTGACTGTACAAATTTTTCCTGGTTCTGCTCTTCTCACTCAGCATCAATTCATATAAGCCTCTCCAGGTAATTATGAAGTCCATCTCCTTCCCATTTCTTATAGCACAATAATATTCCATCACATTCATATACCATAACTTATTCAGCCATTCCCCAATTGATGGGCATCCCCTAAATTTCCAGTTTTTTGCCACCACAAAGAGAGCTGCAATACATACTTTTGTACATATGGGACCCTTTCCCACTTCTATGATTTCTTTGGGATAAAACCCCAAAAGTGGTATTACTGGGTCAAAGGGTATACAATTATTTATAGCCCTTTGGGAATAGCTCCAGACTGCCCTCCAGAATGGTTGTATCAGTTCACAGCTCCACCAACAATGCATTAGAGTTCCAATTTTTCCACATCCTCTCCAGCACTTGTCATTTTCCTCTTTTGTCATCTTAGCCAATCTGACTGGTGAGATGTGGTACCTCAATGCTGTTTTGATTTGCATTTCACTAATCAATAGTGATACTCTTGATGCAATTGTGAATTGATCCAATCATAGTAAATCCAGCATCTATACCTCAAAAGTCATTAAATGCATCCTTTAACTCAGAAATATCACTATTAGACAAATGGCTCAAAGAGATCAAATAAAAGAGGGAAAGAATCCTTCTGTACAAAAATATTTATAAAAGCTTCTTTTGTTGTAGCAAAGAACTGGGGGGCGGAGAAGAGGTAGAAGTAGGTGTTCATCAACTGGAGAATGACTTGGACAAATTGTGCTATAGAATAATAGCTGGCATTTATATGATGGCTTGAGGTTTGCAAAGTGCTTAACAAATATCGTCTCATTTGATCCTGGCAACAACCCTGGGAGGTAGGCAATTATTATCCCAATTTTACAGATAAATAAGCCAAAGCAGACAGAGGCTAAGTGACTTTCCCAGGGTCACATAGCTGGGAAGTATCATGCTAGATTTGAATTCAGGTCTTCCTGACTACAGACCCATTGTTTTCTCCATTGTATCACACAGATGTCTCATTACTGTAATTGAATATTATTTTTCCATAAGAAATGATGAAAGGGATGGATTCAGAGAAACCTAGGAAGATTTGTATTAAGGGACATAGAGGAAAGTAAGCAGAACCAGGAAAATAATTTCTATGATTATACATTTTAAAGGAAAATAAATGTGAAAGACTTAAGTCATTATCATTATAACTTACATTAATATATTGACCAACTATTATTTCAGAACACTGATAATAATTCATGCTACCCAACTCTTGGCAGAGAAGGAATGAGCTAGGAATGGCTAGGTGGCGCAGTGAATAGAGCACTGGCCCTGGAGTCAGGAAAACCTGAGAAGTAATGAGCTAGAGACACAAAATGAGCCATACATTTTCAGATATGCCAAAATATGGCTTTGTTTTGATTGACTTACTTATTGCAAAGAATTTTTTTTATTTGAGGGTAGGAAGAAAAGAGTGATGGCAATATGGGAAAAATATTCCAATGAAACATTTTTTTAAAAAAACATGGAAATATGGATTGGAACAGAGATAAGGAGAGCAGTTTCAGAAATAGCATGTTAAACTTAACATACTATTTTTAAAATCTGGACCTAAAAGATTGATGGCAATCTTCTTTTTTTATTTTTTTAATATGAAAATATTTGTGTCTTGGTATTTGCCAAGTTCATAATAAAAGGACAAAAAATTGAATATTGTACAAAGAAGAGAAAATCAGTAAATCTTAAAGACACTAAAATTATCTTTTGGCCCATAAATCACCACTAGCTCCACCCATTCCAACCCCTCATTAAGGTTGACATTACTCTTCTTCCTACTTCTTCCTATGATGTTTAAAAAAATTGAGAGACATAGTTCCTGGGTACTTTAGTCATTTTATTAATAATGTTAACATTTTAATAAAAGGACAGTCATTTGACACTCCCCCTCTTAGACTAAAGACCCCTCATGGCTGTGTGCCCTTGGAAAAGTAGGTGTTCCTAAGGGTGGTAATCAACTCTGATCAGTTAACAATTAATGAGAAAATGATTATTGCAATGGGAGACTGGGCTGAAGTACAATGAGGTCCTTGAGGTACATGACTAGTATCACTCAAGTTGTGGTCAAAGAGACATATTAATATACATATCACCGGTATGACAAAAGGGAAGATCTACATTTTTCCAGACTTGTCTGAGCAAACACAATGAGCAGAAATGCAGCTGTTGGCCTAAACTTAGAATTTCTTTTACTGTTTTTGATCAGATCTCAGCCATCCTGGCTAGGTAAGTCTTAGAGATTTCCCAGACTGGTTGAGTTCTGGATGAGGAAATAGAAAAAGGGGGAAAACCCTGGTGATGATTCAATAATTAGTTATTAATACAAGAGAGAAACAATCATTTCTCACATTCCCTATCACTAAGTAAGGAATAATAAAAATTACTGACTGTTAGAGCTGAAAAGGGCCTTATAGATAAATTGAATGCTTCCATTTGAGATCCACAGAAATGAAGTGACTTGTCCAAGTACACATCTATAAATGATACCAATTTCCCTTCTATTAAGAAATAAGGGGGATTATATGAAGTGACAAAGTCCATTCAGTTCCTCTTGATCCCAGAGTCTAGTTTTTAATTAGGTCTGTCCCTTGTTCAGCTCAGGACTGTTTTAAGCCTTCTTCAGTCACTTTCACAGGTGGTCTTTTAGTCACAGCAGCTACATGAAAGGACCTTGAACTTAAACTATGAGCCCGATCTGCAAATAGTAACCTTTCTATAAGACACATGTTAACAGGGACTACTCCAGTTCACACCGCCTGAAGAAAGGCCAGGGTATGGTACATTGCACCCTTTTCCCTAGATACTCCTGGAGGTCTCTTGTTTCTGTCATTGACTCAATCCTTACCAACTGTGTTCCCTCAGTTTTAGGGGTCCCCAATAGCCCAGTTCCATTTAACAGTCAGATTCGTTTTTATGAAGAAATATTTACTTCAAAGGTATAGCAAACTCAAAAATACAATCATTTACCACCACCACTACCATTGATGGGGGAAGAGATAAAATTCTCACATTAACGCAGTTCCTACATAGCTTTAATTTTAAGAAAATCCAAAATCCAAATCCAAAGTCCCCCTGGGTTTGTGTCCCAAGATACAATATGCCAGCTAGCCTGGGATCCTGCATTCAAGGCCCCCAAGGCTTGTATTCCTGGGTTTGGAGACTCTACTCCTTATACCTGCATCTTACAGGGACAAATAAAATAAATCAAAACTCTACACTCATTTCACTGGGCCAAAGAGCCTAAAGGGATGTACCCTTCTCTGCCTTGTGTATTGCATGGTGCCCATACTGCAGGTGAACGAGATCATCACCTCTGAAAGCCTGTGGAAAGAGAGAACAAAACTGTTCCAGTCTGGCAGTTTTAAAGATTCAATAGTTCCAGCTGCATACTCACTAGAAAGAGGCTGCTCTCACCAACATGCAGGGAACCTCTGAATTTTTCCTCCCAAAAGCAGGTCCCAGGCATCTCCCACAGAGGAACCTGTGTCTCAGGTAATCTGGGCATACGCCAAAGCACCATAACACAACAGAAAAAATATTCCCTCATGTTTGACTTTGCATAAGACAATCTGGGCAGAAGGCCATATAGCCTCTTGCAGGGGAAAAGCAATTTTTTTACAACAGCTGCCTTAATTGATCATTCTCTGTTCCTTCCTTAGGCTTCTCTAAAGGGCCAGCTTTACCAGACATTCTGCTTATATGCTTCACAAACCACTTGGGAGTTTGGGACAACAGTTCAGGAGGTTAATGCTAAAAATTCTTTAATGGCTTCTTCAGCAGGAAACAATTGCCCAATTATGTTACAAATATATTTCTTCTGTAACAATAAGCATGTGCATATTTGAAGCATTGAATGTTTGTTATCATTGTAATTATTGTAAACTATTGTTGTTATTATTGAGTTGTTTCAGAGATGATCGACTCTTCATGACCCAATTTAGAGTTTTCTTGGCAAAGATACTGGGCAGGTTTGTCATTTCCTTCTCAAGATTCATGAAGAATCAAGGCTAACAGATTTAATGACTTGCCCAAGGTCACACAGATAGGCAGTGTCTGAGACCAAATTTGAACTCCCATTCTAATTCTAGGGCCATCACACTACACACTATTCCACCTAGCTACCACAAATTATTGTAAACATTTAATGAAAAAAAATCAAAGATTATAGTATGATTTGTATCACAAATTATATTGGGGATTTATGACACTTTTGGGTTAAAAGGCATTCGTGGAACAAAAAAAAAATTGAGAACCTCTAGCCTAAGTGATATGATTTCAGGAATTCTATAAAACCCTTACAAAAATTTACCCCTATCCAGTGGCTCCTGCCAGAAAATCCACCCCCTTGCCTTCATCTTTTGATTTCTGGCAAAGCGAATCACACTGAATTTTAGAGACAGAAGGAAGCTTAGAGGTTATCAAAGGGTTCTTAACCTGGGGTCCATTAACTGTTTTAAATAGATTGAAAACTATATTTCAGTATAATTGATTTCCTGTGTAAACTTAAACAAAATAAAAATTTTATGCATTTAAGAACATTACTCTAAAAAGGGATCATCAACTTCAACAGCCAGTCAAAAGGATATGTAACACAAATAAGGTAAAGAATCCCAAATTCATATTCTAGTACAAAGGTCTTCTTTTACAGATAAGAAAATTAATATTCTAACAGGTTGGGATTTGCTCAAACAAGTGTCAGGATTTAGGTAAGATCATAAATCAATATTAGAAGTATAGAGAGTATAGATATCATTGAATCTAATCCCGTTTTCCAGGGGAGGCACCAGAGAGGTTCCCAAGAGTCACCCGAGATCACTCAGACAGTAAAGAGCAGAGCAGGTGCTTGGAAATTCTGGTTGCAAATCAAGCGTTCCACATGTTCTATTGCTTACTGTTATGACTCAGGGGAGAAAGTTCAGGCTAAACTTAAATTGGACTTTTTCTTTAAAAAGAAATGAACATAAATCTTCTATATATTCATATCAGTTGTAGGAAGGAAAAAGGGGTATCTTGTTGCTACCATGGGCACAGATGGTTTGAAGTAGCATTACTTCTGTCTATACCAAAAGTCTCCTCAAATCCTCAAGGGCCTTGTTCCTTTCTCTATCAAAAAGAAGGAATGTTGAAAAAGTACATTGTGAACCTTTTGTGTTGACAACAGAGAGAGAATCCAAATACGCCTTTTGAAAACTTGAGATAGCTACTTCACTGACCCCGCTCTCTGCAAGCATTGTAATGATATTCCCAACCTCATCCATCTATCACATTCCTTCTCTTCGTTTCCCTATTCTATTACTGCTCAGAAGAGATTTTAGTATTCTTGTCAAGACAGATGCTTCAAATTAGGCCTGAAGTGTTCCTGTAAAGAATTTCAGCAGCTCTGAGCAACATTGTTCAAGTAATTGCAAAGAATAGATTACTTTATAAAAAAAAACAAAAAAGAAATGAAAGAGACAAAGACAGAGAGAAAAACAGGAAGTTTTTATCATTTCTCTTGTCTGGCTTTCTCCAAACCCTTCATCCTTTTCATTAAGGTTCAATAAATTCAATTCAAAGGCTCATAGGATCATAGATATGAAGTTGTAAGGGATCTCAGAGGATATCTAATCTAACACCCTTATTTACATTTTACATGTAGGTCAGAAATGACACCAACCCACTCCTGATGGCAGTGTAGCTGGTTGATATGACATTCAACATGGTACTCACATCCCACTCCCCTCCCTCACTCTCTTATGATGGCTCACTCACCCCAGTCCACTTTTACATCAGCAAGTATGGGGGAAGGGTGGGACTAGTTGGTGTTCCCAGAGAGGAGCTGACCATAGCCACCATATTGCTACAATTCACCCTCAGGGTCCTAGGGTTAAATCCTGGTGTGGGGGGAATCATTCCTTCTATTTGCTTCTGAAACTCCTGAGCCCCCATCAGTGTGCTTTCAACTTAAGCAAATCAGTCATTGATGATACTATTTATCCTTAATCATGAAACATTTGCTAACAGAAGACAAAGCAATAATAATCATGGCATTCACTCAACAGAAAGTAAAAGCAGGAATAATCAAAATATAATCAGCCATCCACAAATCTAGGTCACACTCTCCTATTAATAAATAGTGTCCATGAGGAAGAGTGAACACTTACAGAAGCCTAGCAGTGAGGCACATAAGTGAGGAAACTCATATCCCCAGAGTAATTTACTGTCCTGGCCTATGGCCCTGGACATCGGTGGTCTCTTTTAGAGGACGACCACACTACATATCACCTCTCCTCTTCTGAGGTCCTCCACCATCCTGTAGGATCAAGTCACTTGTTCTGCTATTCAGGCTACTTGAGCAGTGCTAAGGTAAAGCAGAAATATAATGAGAACAGAAGTAGTATTAAGCTATTCCTTTAAGTCTGAAAACTATAAAGCTCCTCAAATCTGCTCTTGGGACTCTGAGGAATTTCAACTTCTCAAGTCAGAAAGGCCGACAGAAGGCCATGCAGTCAACCCCCTGAGGGTGTTTCCCCCTTTCTCAGGCAGTAGATATTACTAATGGACAACAAACCCAGTTAGTTCTTCACACAGTAGGAGGGCCCTGCCTCTCTCCATCATCTTCTAGCAGCTAGAGGTTTTCTCTCCAACGAGAAGAACAGCTGCAGAGACTGTCTGGCTTCAGTCAGTGCTTAGCACAAGCCTCTACTCTGACATTCTCTTATTATTAACATTTCACTTTGCTCCTGTCAAGCAGCAGGACACAAGTCTCCATAGACAACTCTTGTGCCTTCTCATTCTTTTAATTTTCTCCTTCTCATCTCCTAACATCTTCTCTTCTCCTCTAGCTTCCTTCCAGTGTCTCAAATCAGAGTCTTCTTGTGCTTAGTGACTCATTTAATACAAACAAGCAACATACAGTTTGCCCACAGTGCCCAAGCACTTTTGTGATGTATAGTTTATTAACATAGCTTTTAAATGCAGCCATCTTCACCTTCAGACAGTACTGCTGCCTTTGAGCCTTCTGAGATTTTAGTACATTTCTCTGAAAGGTAGTTTTCTAGGGTTCTCAGAACTGCGTCATGATATTTTTCTCACACAAATGTCCTTTTTCTGCCCCTTTTAGTAAATTAAATGTACCTGTGTTAAAGGGGCCATATACAGGTGTGGAAACTGAGGCAAAGGGAGGTTGAGTTGCCCAAAGTCACATGACTAATAGGTCCCAGAAACAGGATCTAAATGCATGTACTCAGACTCCATTCATTAATCTTTCTTTTGCTGCTCACTGTAACATTTTATTCATTTATTTTAAACATAGTAGTACTTTATTATAGATGATAATTTACCTTATAAATCATTATATACCTGCCCTCAAAAATTCAGTTTCATAAAAGAACACATAGGCACACATTCATGCAGTGATTCTTTCTCAAGAATACTTTAACTACATCTGTTATATAAAATGAAACCTTATAACAAGTCGCCAAATATAAGATTTTATTCTTGGACTTTGTGCATATTGCTAAGCTTGCCACTTTTAGGGCAAAATGGAATTGCTCATCATAGTCCCAAATGTAGGGAGGCTATTAAGACATAACAGAAGTACATCCACATAGATTCCAGTAATCTAGTTTAGGCATTTGAGCACAGTTGAGAAGGAGGGACTTGTCACTTGGTCAACTTACTGACTTTCTGCAACTTTTCAATGAGCTTTCACTTTTGGTGAATTGTGAAAAGCAACAGAGTTTGGTTAAGATTTTCTCATGGCTATGGATCGTTCTTTTGCTCATGATCACATGAGTGATCACCTGTCTGAAAAGGTTATATATGGATATATTCTGTTGCTACACAGTTGTTTCTCAGTTGTATTCCACTCATAGCGGCCCCAGTTGAACTTTTCTAGGCAAAGATACTGGAGTGGTTTTCCATTTCCTTCCCTAGTTCATCTCACAAATGAGGAAACTCAGACAAGCAGAGTTAAGTGACTTGCCCAGGATCACACAGTTAGGAAGTGTCTGAGGCTGGATTTGAACTCAGGAAGATGAGTCTTCCTGTCTCCAGGCCCAGCTCTCCCCTATATGGAAAAAAATGCTGCTCTAAATTTGGTAATACTCACAAATGTGATCACAGGAATAAATTCTTCCCTTTTTACCATGAGTTATAAGATGTTTATAACTGCAACTTTGGGTGATATGGCAGACAGGTATATGAGTATATTGGATATCTATGCTAAGGCTCAAAAGTGTCACTGCAAGTATTTATTAAATGATACACAACAATGTAGAATATATACAAATACAAACTATACTATAAGCGCCTTCAGAGCAGGAACTGTTTTCACTTTTGTCTTTGTATCCCTAGTACAGTTCCTGGCACACAGGAGGTGTCTGCTAAATGCTTCTTGGTCAATGATTGATTGATAAGGCATGGTCCCTGCCTTTAGTGAAACAAGACCAACACAAATGAAACAGTTAAATATCAATACTATATGATATAAGATTAGGTTTCAAAATATATGGAGACCAACAGGTACTTCAAATGTTCAGAACAGAAAGAAATTAATAGGAGTCAGATTAGTCAAGTAAGATATCATAGAATTTGTGGAACAGGGCCTTGAAAGATGATTATACTGGAAGAGAAGAGGGAACAGTGGAAGCAATTATTAAGGTGGCACAGAGAAGAACTTCTAAAAATTGATGCTAAAATTTACAAAAGGGGAAGAATTAGGTTGGAGATATAGATGTGGGAACATGTGCATAGAAGTGGTCATTGCAGCAAAGGAAGCCAAGAGGGAGAGAGTGCTAGGGGACAGCTCCAATTAGCACGTGGGAGGCGAGAAAGAAATGTCAGACAGAATGGAAAAGACGAAAAACAAAACAATATCATTCATTCATCCATCCATTATATAAACATTAGTTGAGCATCTACTGTGCAGAGTATACTGTGCTTGGTCCAGAGGAAGTTATATTATTATATAATAAAGTTAGTTATATTTATTTAGAGATATGCTAATTCTTTATCATTTCTATTGGATTTTTAGATTTAATGTAGTTAGTAATTTTTTAGTTTAATGTTATTACTTATATGCTAGGGGACTGGAAATTAATGTACTATATACATATATAGTCATTTGTAATGGATTTAATGTCTTGTTGCATGGATTAATGTCTTTAGTAATGTTGAGTTTAATGTATGGGAGAATTGATGTACTTTACATGCTTGTAAGATAGTGGTATGTATGTTAATGTACTATTACATTTCTTGTCTTATATCATGGACATAATGTAATAAAAAAAAGACATAAAAAAAAGGTCTCTGCCCTCGTGGAACTACTGTAGTTAAAGTTACTGAAACAGATGTAGTTAAAGTTACTGAAATCTAGAACAGAGAGTAAGACACAAGTATACAGAACCTGAAGCCTTCAGGCAAGTTCTTCAAGCAAAGTTTGAATCACCCAATCAACAAATATGTATTAAGCACTTACTACATCCAGTTGTTAGATTTCAAGTAAAGGTATAAAAGATGATCTCTGTCGTCAGAGTTTATAATCAATTAATTTTCCTTGACAATATTCAACATATAACTGAGTGGTGGAGTGAATAGAGATGTATCTGAAATCAAGAAGACTTGACTTCAAATCCAACCTCAGACACTCATTCTGTGGCCCTGGACAAGTCACTTAACCTCTGTTTACCTCATTTCCTCACTTATAAAATAGAAATAATGATGGCACCTGTCTCTGAGGGTTGTTGTAAATATAGAAAAAAATAATATTTGTAAAGTGCTTTGCAAACCTTAAAGCACTATATTAATGTGTACTACTATTATTATAGTAAGAGGCAGCTGGGTGGCTCAAGCAGATAGAGCACTGGGCCTGGAGTCAGGAAGACCTGAGTTCAAATCTAGCCTCATACAGTTACTGTCTGCCCCTGGGAAAGTCGGCCTTAATCCATGGGAGAAGGAAAGAGCAAACCACTCCAGTATTTTTGCCAAGAAAACCATATGGACAGTAAGATCCATGGGATCACAAAGAGTCAGACATGAGATCATGCAGAGTTGGACACAACTGAACAACAATTATTATAGTAAAAGACTGGTGATGAAGGAAAACACTATCAGTGATTGTATAACATAGAAACATAGAATCTTAGGGAGGCAAAGAATTTCAGAGGTCCTCTAGCCTCCACCATTCCTGAAGCAAGTATATATATACCAATGTTTGTGTATATTTACATACAGATGCTATAATGAACATGTGTTAATATGTTAACACTTGATAATATCTAGCAGGAAAGAATCAACAAATCTATGAATCATACATTGGCTTAGAGTTCTGTGATGGTAGATAATAATTTTTTCCCTTAACTTTTTTGCTTTGATTATAGACTATATATTATATTGAAAAGTTTTGACTAAATTTGTATTCTTGCTTTGAAAAACCAGACTGGGTGAGATACAAGTACATGATTCTACATTCATTCCACAAATGGCCTTAGCAAAAGCCAAACATAATGGACAAGGTATCTAACCTGAACCTTGAACAATTCTCCAAGATCTGTCTACTAAATAATAAATAGGATGACATCCTGAGAGGGAGTTCCTGCACCAACAAAATTATAGTACCTTGGCACAAAAAAATTATTTTAAAAATTCTTCCCTACTTACTTAGCCAACATTTTTTTTCATAACCATATTGTCTGTTGAGAACAGTGTTTGCAGGATATAGCATAAAAAGAGACCACAGCTTCAACATATTTTGAAAAGTTTATCACAATTTGGTAAGGCCAGAAAATTGCACAAGCCGTTTGATGGAATCATAACATACAGAACTGAAAGGAACCTTAGTAATCATCAAACAGACTTTTCTTCTAGTCCCAGATAAAATTCTATCCTCTAGAAAATTTTCCTTTCTTTCAGGCTGAATTCAGACTAGTGTGTGATTCCTATATTGTAAGACCAATAAGGCCAAGGCAGTGATTCATTCCTCATTATAAGCTAGTTGACTTTACTCTGTTCTGTCCACAGGCTACAACTAACCCTAATTCAAATCAAATGCCATACCAATACTTTTGTTCTTAAGGTGTAAAGATAACTATGCTAGTGGCTCAATACACATCACTCCTGACTGCTAGAAAAACAATTCAAATGAAACATCCTTTTAATGGTGGATAAGCAGCACCATATTTTGCATGTAAAGAGCAATATATGGAGGCAGCCATGGCACAGTGGATAGAAAGCTAACCTCAAAACCAGAAAGACAGGGGCAGAGTCAAGATGCTAGTGTAGAAGAAGCAAAACTCCACAGTTCTCCCCATAACCACCTCAAATACCTATAAAATATAACTCTAAACAAATTTTAAAACTCTAGAACTCACAAAAGGACAGAGTAACAAGCTCCTGCTGAAGGCAGCCTGGCAGGCAGATGGAAAGGGGTTCATCACAGTGCACTGGGAACCCAGCCCCGACTGAAGAAAATAACATCTTAAAAAATAGATTAACTCAAATGGGAAAAGAGGCCCAAAAAAACAATGAGGAAAAGAATGCCTTAAAAAGTCAAATTTGCCAGATGGAAAAAGAATCTCAAAAGCTTTCTGAAGGGAAAAATTCCTGCAGAATTAGAGTGGAGCAAATGTAAGCAAATGGCTTTATGAGAAATCAAGATTACTATTAAAGAGATCCAAACAAATGAAAAAATAGAAGACAATGTGAAATATCCCCTTGAAAAAAACCACTGACCTGGAAAATAGATCCAGGAGAGAAAATTTAAAAATTATTGGACTACCTGAAAGCCATGATCAGAGAAAGAACCTAGAAAGCATCCTTCAAGAAATTCTCAAGGAAAATTGCCCTGATATATTAGAATCAGAGGGCAAAATAGAACTTGAAAGAATTCACCCATCACCTTTTTTAAAAGATCCCAAAAAGAAAACTCCTAGGAATGTTAGAGCCAGGTTCTAGAGTTCCCAGATCAAGGAGAAAATATTACAAGCTGCCAAGAAGAAATAATTTGAATACTGTGGAAACACAATCAGGATAACCCAGGATCTAGCAGCTTCTACATTAAGGGATCAAAGGGCCTGGAATATGATACTCTGGAGATCAAGGGAGCTAGGATTAAAACCAAAAATCACCTACCCAGCAAAACTGAGTATAATGTGCCAGAGGGAAATATGGTTATTCAGTGAGGTGGAGGACTTCCAAGCATTCTTGGTGAAAAAACCAGAACTAAATAGAAAATTTGACATTCAAATACAAGAAGCATGAGAAGGTAAACATGGAAAAGAATTCATAAGGAACTTATCAAAGTGGAACTATTTACATGCCAACATGGAAAAACAATAACTATAACTTATGAAACTTTTCTCAGCATGAAGATAGTTGAAGGGAATATAAATACGTATGTGTGTGTGTATATATATATGTGTGTGTCTGTGTGTCTGTGTCTGTGTGTGTATACGTATACATATGTCTATATAGGAGGGTATATAAGCATATGAATACATATGTGAGTGTATATATATATGTGTACATAGACAGAGGGTGCAAGATCAATTGAATAGAATGGAATAATATTTTAAAAGTGGAAATTGAGATCTGGGAGAGGAATAGTATGAGAGGAGACAGGGAGAGACAGAATGGAGTTAATCCTCTCATATAGAAGAGGCAAGGGATAATTGTTACAAAGGAGGGGAAGAACAGGAAGGCAAAAGGGAATGGGTCAACCTTACTCTTATTGAAGTTGGCTTAGGGAAGGAATGACAAACTCTAAATTGGGTATCTTGCCATACAGGAGAATGGGGGGAAGGGATGAGATGGGGAGGGTGTAGGGGAGGGCAGGTTGAGGGGGAGGGTTGTTAGTAGCACACACTTTTGTAAAGGGACAGGGACAAAGTAGAGAATAGAACAAGTGGGGGATGGAATAGGAAGGAGGGAAATATACAGGTACTGGGCTAGGGAGATCCATCTTCCCTACCAGAAAGTCAGAGGGGTGATGGGGGAGGATATAGGAGAGAGCTGATTGGGGGAGGGGATATACAGTAGGATCACTGCTTTGGGGTGTTGGGTAGGGGAAAGAAGGGGAGAAAATAGAAAAAAATAATAAGAAAAATCACCAAACTTTTATTTTCTCTTCTTTAAAATGGATATAATAATAGCACCTATTTCACAGGGTTGTTATGAGGATCAATTGAGGTAATATATGCAAAGCTATTATTATTATTATTATTATTATAAGAAATAAAGAATGTGAAGCGTTCAAAGAAAAATAAATAGTAAAAAACACAAAAGCTTAAAAAAAACAGAAAGACAAAACTTCAAGTCCCATCTCTGACACATACTCAAGGAGAAGCATAGGGAAGTCACTTAACATCTCAGTGGCCCAGGCAACTCTCTAAGATTATTTCCATTAGTGGAGGGAATTTCCTTAAAAAGAGTTCATAGATGTGTTTATTCCTCCTCTCCGCCTTCCTCTGCCAAAAGCGACCTGGACATACCCGTAGGTGGGACAGAAGTAATATTTCCTAAGGCACTGTTAAACTTCCTCCAGAACCTTATCCCATGAAGGCTAGTCTACTGTTTCCTTAAAACATATCCAAATTGGCCAGTATTAATTGGCCAGGGGACTAAAGCTCAAGCCATGGTATAATTTCTTGGTGGTCTTAGCACAAAAGCTAGCACATACCTTCCCTCAGGTTTGTTCCTAGAGCAACACCATAGCCAACAAAGAAATAGAGAAGCTACATCCAACTGAATCAGTGATGAATGCTAGCTTTCCCCAACTGTGTATGGCCAAGGAAACTCTTTTTTGTTAAGTATTAGATCAGCGAGGAGTGTCTCATCTCATTACAATTCTAAATGTGAAGCAATTAAACAATGTGACTCAGGCTAAGCCTAAAGCACTGACTGAAGGACTACAATTGTCCCCAACACATGCACATACACACACACACACACACACACACACACACACACACCATGGAGTTATTTTCCCGATTCTCATTAGAAGCATATTAAATCTCATAGTAAATTCCGTGTTGACCAAAGAAAGAAACCTTTCAAGTGCCAACTCCCTTCACAGTCATTTCACCATAACTACCAAATTAAGACTCACCTTTCCTAATGTTTCTTTTCTGGAACCCTTTGTAGAGATACTCTAAGACCAGCATTGGACTTGGAACAGGGATCCAACTGAAGATTTTGGTGTCAGGATTCTACTTCTTTGGAATCTCAACATTTCTAATAAAGGACCATTTTTTGGAAGTTGCCTTTTTAAAGCTATCTCTTTTTAATATTTTATTCTTTAGAGATGTGGTTGTACAATGTTCCTCAAGATAAAGAGTAAAAAAGGAGGCTAACCCTCAAACATAAGAAACAACATGTGTCTCCAGATCTATCTAAAAGCCTCTGAAAACACATTCATCTGGTTGATAAACCTTAAAAGACTTTAGGGAAAGTTTCTTGTCTAATTCTTACCTTTATCCCCAAACTCCCAACATCAAAGGCATTCATTTGTTTGTCTGTTGATTTCTCTATCCATTTTCTTATTTATTTGCCCACACTTTTTTTTACTTGACCTGTGACTGTTCCAATTAAGGATGAGCACCTCTCCTGCAAAGTACAAAGTTGCCTGGAACAATGAGAAGTGACTTACCCCAGGTCACATGACTAAATTACATTACAGGTGGAACTTAAATACAGTCTTACCTGACTCCAAAGCTAGATATCTATCCACTAGTATGGCACAATGAATAGAAAGCCAAAAAGGCCTCCTTTAAAGACCTGCCTCTGCTACGTACTAACTATGTGACCCCAGTAAACTCACGTAAATTCTAAGTGCTCTAGGCAGCTACAGCCCCTCTCTGGGACTCATTGAAGTAAGGGTGTCAACCTGAATTTGTAGAGGAAGTTTTCTCATCTGGGAGATCTCTATGTCAATTAAATCACAAATGTATTCTTTTTTCCAAACCCCTCCACCCATTTAGACAGAGACAAATAGGATAGATAGATAGGTAGATAGATGGACAGACAGACAGACAGGCAGACAGACAGACAGACAGACAGATAGATAGACGGATAGATAGATAGATAGATATAGATAGATAGATAGATAGATAGATAGATAGATAGATAGATGATAGATAGATAGATAGACAGACAGATAGACAGACACCTGTTCTAAGTACCTCCTAGACTTTCAAACAGAACTGTCAAGTTTTCTCTTCCCTTTCCTTTAACCTTTTTACTATATAGCTTGGGAGTTTATATGAAGGATGGTTCCCTGTAATAGCTACAACACCAATAATAACTAGAACATAGAGATGCTTTAACGTTGGCAAAGTAATTTACATATATCCACATCCCTGTAAAATTGGTATGATAGGCACTGGTATCTCCCATTTACAGATGGAGAAATTGAGATGTGGGGGGGGAGGGTGAAGGGGCTAAATGACTTGTTGATGGTCCCATCGCTTTTAAGAGTCTGAGACAGAATCTGAACCCAAGTTTTCCTGGCTCTAAGTCCAATACTTTTCACTATTGGACACTCCCTCTCTATCTGGATAAAATCATCAATCACCCTCCTAAAGACAACATCCTAGAGCATATGTGAAGAGAAAATCCACAACCTGAATGTGAGAAATCATATTCTAGCCTTGCTGCAACCTTTTAAGCAATTTTATTAAACTCAGGAGACTAGAATGAATCTTGGAGATGAGCAGAAACAAAAACAGGCACACGTTCAGTTCTCTTGCCTGGCAGTTTTCCTGTGACTGCCACTTGACAACGCCCACTCTCATCCTTTTGGATTTATTGAAAGTGACACAGAGTTGCTCCAAAGTTCTGTAGTTCTTTGTTTCCACTTACAAGTAATTACTTCCCAAGCTATGGAAATTGCAGTAAGATATTAAACAATTCTTAAGAATACAGTTGTATCACTCTTGAGAGAGGTGTGTGTGTTGGGGTAAGGGTGGAGTGCAGAGGGCGTGTAGACTTTCTCTTAGATGAGTCTTTGAGAAATCTGTGCTAATCAGCCTGAGGTGAGAAATAGATATTCTACATTCTATAACAGTTAGTGCTATTTCTGGTATCTTCTCTTTAAATCTCTAAGGGAGCAAGGAGATTTCTTTTCTGCCTACTTATATTTGATGGGGGAAAAAAGTTGTTTGGTTTTTCTAAATAAATGAATACAGGAACACTATTTAGTTGGGAATAAAACAATTTAATTTAAATGAAGTGCACAAGATTTTTACCTAATTCTACCACCACCACAACTGGATACCTTAACATCAACCTTCAGAAACTGGACAAATTCTCAAAAACATAGTTTCAGGGAAAACGGAGGATATAAGAATGAATCATAGATCTGGAGTTAGAATGGGACTCCAAAGGAATCTAGTCCCTCATCTTACAGAGAGAGAAATTGAGATACATGGAGATTCAATGATTTACCAATGTTCATACAGGTGTAGCTCAAACCCTCTGACTCCAGGGCCAATGTTTTGTTTTCCATTTTACCATGCTGTGAATAGATGGGTGTATGGGTGGATGGGTGAATGGATGGATGGATGGATGGATGGATGGATGGATAGAGGACTGACAGACTGGATGATCATCGATAACAATTATGCAACATGGAGGGGGAAAGGAAAAAGATAATACTGGAGAAAGGAACATGGAAAAAGCATATTGACTAGTATTAGGGAATAAATAAGATGGAAGAGAAGAATTCAAGAGTCATGGAATAATGGAATTAGAGAGTTGGAAAGAACTTTAGCAGCCATCTTTTCCAGCATGCTATGCATGGAAGTAATCACCGTATCATGGTTGGTTGGTTGATTGGTTCTTGTCCTTTACTGTTGAAAAGGACCAAAATGATATCACTATGTTGGGGTCAAAGCACAGCATATCCAATTGTGGCTGATCAGACCAATATGGACTCAGAAGGCTCTGCCACAAGTTGGGTACAAATAGTTCATATGAACATTAGGGGTGGGGATGTCTAAATGTATGCAGCTCACATTTCTTTGTATCTACCGAAATGTGTTTTTCATATGTCAACTTTCTTTTTATTTATTTCTTTTTATTTTATTTTTAATTTATGGAATAAAAAGCATTTCTATAACATAGTATAATAAAAAAGATGATTGCACATGAAATTGCATATCTATTATGTACAACTTGCTATTCCTTTTAAATATATAATAAAGTTAGCATGTAATTTTTTTCATTTTTTCTTCCCTTTCCCTCTTGCCTTAGAGATAGTTACCATTAGACACAAATATGTATATATGTATAAAATCATTCTATATATACTTCTACAGTCTTTCTCTGGATGCAGATGGTATTTTCCTTCATAAGTTCTTTGTAGTTAATTTGGGTATTTATAATATTCAAGATGACTTATTTACTCAAAGTTGTTCTTAAATATTGCTATTCTCTTGGTTCTGCTCATTTCACTCTTCATTATTTCATGCAAGTCTATTCATGTTTTGTTCTAAGATCTTCAGCCTCATAATTTCTTATAGCACAATAGTATTCCAAAACAATCATATGCCAGAACTTGTTCAGCAGTTCCCCAGTTGACGGGCCTCCTTGCAATTTCCAGTTCTTTGCTACTATAAAGAGCCGCTATAAATATTTTCAAACATATATGTTCTTTTCCTTTTTCCCTATTAATCTTTGGAAATAGACCTACTAGTAGTATTGCTGGGTCAAAGAATATAAGTGATTTAATAACTCTTGGGGCACAATTTCAGAATGCTCTCCAAAATGGTTGGATCACTTCACAATTCTACCAACAATGAATCAGTGTCCCAATTTTTCCATATCCCCTCCAACATTTGTTGCTTAACCTTCAGTCATTGCTACTGCAATTCTGCTTTACTCATGAATAAAGGACCATACACCCATACACCCACACAAACACACAACACCATCACCACTACCACCACCAAAAACAACAACCACCATCTTTTTAAGTGATCCCTTCTAGAAATTTCAGAGGAATTCAAGTTTACTGGTCTAGCATGTTCAAAGTGTTCCCATTTTTTAAAATTAGGATATTTTCCTTTCCCCAATCCTGTGGCATATCTTCCGTTTTCTTTCACTGTAAGGTTGTCAGACAAGAAAAAGACAGACCAAAAGGAAGGCCAGGTTCTATTCTACTAATGCCTTTTCAATGAACCCCAGTTCCAACTAAGGATCCTCAGCCAATCCAAGATTCCTCTTTACCAAGTAGTCAGAGAAATGGAAATGGTTACAAAATGTCTATTCCTTCTCCAAAATCCACATGGGAAATGGATCCCCTCATATTAACTGTGCAGGTTCATTAATAACTGGACTTAGGGCTCAATCACTTGTAAAATTTTTAAATCCCTTTTTGTTCTCCTTAGCATCCAAACCAGCCTCATTTCAACGTGAGTTTTAGCATTCCTGATACCATAAGTAAAGGACCATATCATCATCTTAAATTCATCTCCTGTTACTTAGCTTTGCTTACATCTTCCACACATTTCTTTTTAAAACCTAAGTTTTTGGCAAGTTCCTTGTGTATCCACAATGTCTCTCCAGACAAATCTATTTTTCCGGAATTTATTTATTGGAATTGTTTTCCTATGTGTCTTCATAATTTGATTTTTTAACATCTCTATCCCTCCTGATCTGACTACCCCCCCCCAAAGCATTTTACTGAATCAGATCCTGCCCATCTTCCCTCTTAACTCTTTAAAATCTATTTTCACAAAATCTAGGGCACATGTCAGACTATGCCCAGATTTCCTCTCCTTCTCTGTCACAAAGTGCAGAACGAAATGGTTCCTTCAGCCAAAAAAAGTTCCATTATTTCCATTCCAGCAATCAGTTACTCTGTTAGTGAGAATCTTATCCAGAACAGAATTTCTCTTTGTTGGTTCCTCTACCTTCTGGAAGATGTAATTATCTGTCATTCAGATAAGTCAAGAGATTGCTTACTATTCTGCATTTGGGGGAAGAGACAGACAGACACAGACAGAGAGACACAGAGACAAAGAGACAGAGAAAGAGAAACAGGCTTCTCACCAATTACTACTCCTACTTACCACTAATACTGCTTTTCCTTTTGTCCTTTGCCCCTGAGTGATCTCCCAAATGAAAGTTTCTGTGACTGTACTATATTAGTCTTGGAAGTACAAGCAGCTTCTTCATCCTCAGAGCATCCAGCTCTCTCTTTAGGAAGAGCCTCCAAGTTGCTTTTAAGCTCTGGTTGTTCAGGCATTATATTCTTCCTTTTTCTCCTCTAACGCCTCTTCCTTCAAGTCACACAGTGGCTGTCCCTCAAGGGTCTGTCCCTGACCCTTTTCTCTTTTCTCTCTGTACTATCCCACTTGTAGTAATTTCATCATTACTCATGACTTTAATTATCATTTCTAGACTGATGATTCTAAGGTCTATTTATCCAGCCCTCAGCTCTCTCTTGACCTCCAGTTTCACATCACCAACTTCCTATTGAACATCTCAAACTGAATATCCAGCAGAGATCCACAACTCACCGTATTTCCCATCACAAAAGTCTCTCCATCTCCAAACTGCCTTATCACTATTGAGGACACTGTCATCCTGCCAGGTACCCATGCTCTCAACCTTGTGCCATCCTCAGTTTCTCCCTCACACTTAACCCATATATCCAATACGTCACCAACAGATTAGATGTCATGCTGCCTTCCCAACATCTCACATCCCCTCACACAGTTGCCATTCTGGTATAATCCCTCATCACCTTATACTTGAACTATTATAACACCCTGCTGCTTGATCTCCCTGCTTTGAGCCTCTTCCCACTACAATCTATCCTCCATTCAAATGTCTGAACATAGGAAAACAGAAAGAGAGAGACAAACAGAGGCAGAGGCAGACAGAGACAGAGACAGAAAGACAGAAAAAGATAGAGAGACAGATACACAGAGACAAAGAGGGGAGTGAGAGAGAGGGAGAGAAAGAGAGAGAGAGAGAGCATGCAGTAATCTACAGTGTTACGTTATCTTAAAGATTAAGTATGAAATCTTCTCTTTGGTTTTTAAGCCCTTTACAATCTGGACCCTTCCTCCTACTTTTCCAGTTTTCTTATGGGAAGATGTATTCTGTGTACATCTATGATCCAGTGTCACTGGATGTATTAGCAATGCAGCATTCACAATGCCTACAGTAACTATAAGTATGCTGATATGGTTATTAATCACAAAATGTAACAGGCTCTCTACATGAGAAATATAGTCAGAGCATTTATTCAAGTACCAGAAGACTGAGTCCCAAAACCAGAAAGTCAAAGCCAACACAGTAGTTACGAAGTTGACACATGTACTTAAAGTAGTAAATACCCACATTCTCAAGCCTTCAAAACAGGTGACCTCAGGCAAAGATCCTCCTCTCCTCACTCACCACAACTGCTCAGCGTCCAGGCAGCTTGCTCCCAGCAGCTCCGGCCACTCTGCAGTTCTCATCCCTGGAAGTCCTCAGCAAGAGTCCTTAGCAGAGATTCTGGATGGCTCAAAGAAAAAGGAGTTTGCGCAGCTGCAGCTACCACCATGGCTGCTGCCATTGCTTCCAGTCACCAGCACGGAAGGTAGCTTGGTTGCAGCATTCTCTTGCTCCACCCCTTCCTGCTACGTCAGCAATTTCAAGGGGCATGGAAGATCTTCAAATCTCAGTATCATTTCACTGGCCTCTTGGCTGTTCCTCACCCAAGACTTTTACCGCAATTCAGTTCAATAAACATTTATAAAGAAGAGCTACTGCATGCTAGGTACCATGCCAAGCGCCAAGGATACAAATTTTTAAAAAAGCAAGTCTCTTCCCTCAAGGAGCTTACAGTCAAATGGGAGGAAAACAACACACAAAAGGAAGCTAATAGTGGGGAAGGGGCACAAAATGTTCCCTGGAGACCAGACCATGAAGAGTTACAAAGGGTAACTTTGAGGTACTGGTGAATTAGCAGGAAATTTCAGGTCCCAGCCCTTCTACAACTTTGGGAGGAGTTGAGTATCCAAACTGAGCCTCCAGGCATTTTCCCTGGCTCGCCCTCAGGCCTGGAATTCTCTCCCTCCTCACCTCTGCCCCCTGGCTTCCCTGGCTTCCTTCAAGTCTCAGATAAAATCCTGCCTTCTGCAAGGGCTTTTCCTGGTCTCTTGCCACCCCACCCCCAACTACCAGTGCCCTCTCTCTGAGATTATCTCTGTTTTATGTGTATCTCATATGTGTTTTATTGTTAACATGCTAACTCCTCCATTAGAATGTGAGCCCTCTGAGGGCAGGAACTGGTTTTTTGTCTTTCTTTGTATCCCCAATGCTTAGTACAGTGCCTGGCACATAAAAAGTGCCTAATAAATGCTAGTTGACTGACTCTACCAAACTGATAAGGGTCAAGTCTCTCTTCTTCACCTCAGAACCTTTATTTCCTCCTTTTGAATCCTTACTTTTCTTTCCTTTAGGAACTTTTCATCCTCCCTAACAACCTGGTATTCTTCTAGTCCCTAGAAAAATTAACCTACAATTGGAAAAGTTGATAGTTCCTGGACTGGGGCAGAAATACCAACATGGTCCCCTCAATGCAAGACACAGCACAGGTGATATTGAATCTTCTTTCTTGAAGATGCTTGTGCTTGGATCCTAAACTCCTGGTCAAATTTTTTTGCATCAAATTATTAATTTTTCAAGTTAAAGCTTTTCCCAATCAATTTGCTGCCATCCCATCAGTCCATTTGATTTATTTTCTTAACCCTCTTCTTATTTATCTGATCCTTGTTTTGTTAACTACCCATTCCTCCTTAACTTGGAATCTACCTTCTAAGGTTCCACTCCCCCCTAAACTTCCTTAACCCTTTTATATACTTCTCAACTGTCCTTGGTCTTGCTTCTTTTACTATCCAAAAGGAAATCATGAAACAATCAGTATCTGAGTCTCCAGATTGTTCTCCAAATCTTTCTCAATTTCTCCCAAATTTTGCCAAATTTCTCTTCCCAAATTCAAATTCTGACCTATTTCATTAGTTCCAGGCCTTCCAAGTGACTTACTTGGTTTCCTTCTTTTTCTTCCGCCAAAGTCCTCTCGGACTTGAAAAGAAGAGAAAAGAGAAGACTGTAAGGGATTTTTTAAAAAGAAATGAGCGTGTCCCTAGATAAGTCACTTAACTTCTCAGTAGCTATAGGCAACTCCCTAAGAATCTATATTGAACAGCTGCGCACCTGCATTGAGAAAGTTTCTTTGCCAGTAAGTTTCCTATACCAATAGTTACAAACTCAAGAAGAAATGGTGGCCACTAAAGCATATATAAGGATCCCTTTGGGGATTCATACTGACTTAGAAAACCACATATCAACATTATTTGTGTTCTATTATATTTTTATGTATTTTGTTAAATATTTCTCAATTACATTTTAATCCGATTTCTGCTACACTCAAGATTCTGTGAGCTTAATATCTCTGCCCTACAGCAATGAGATCATAGGTCTGAACCAAAAGGGTAAAGAAATTAAATTACTAGAAAATAATGGCAGATAATGAAAATAATAACTTTGAAGGCAAAATGAGCAAATTAGGTAGAGGGTGATATTAAGCAACAAAGCAGTGAAACCTTGTGCTGATATTAGGGAGGTGAGCACAGTCCCCTTCCTTTCTCCTCTGTTCCTTTAAATAACTGCGACCAAGCCCTCTAGGATGAGCCATATAATGTGTTGTGAAAGAGCTTCATTGCATCTTAATGATTTAGGATTTTTCTTCCACTTCTTGTCTGTAGTTATGGATCTTTTATCTGTTCTATCTGCAGACTCTAATGAATTCCTGTTAAGACTTTATAGCCGTTGTCCTTTCCATTTAAATCTTTCCTCAAGAACCGATTTGCTCAAGTTCACCATCCAGCGGGTTGTGCGGTAAATTGTTTGTGTCATTACAACCATCTCTAAATGCTGACTCTGGAAAAGGGGAAGTCACAATGCTGGGGATCCTGGCGGAAAGGAGTAAGGGATATTTGTAAGGGATATTTCCCTCACTGTATCATTTTGCTGTCTCGGTGGAAAATGTACAGTGTGTGGCAAGAGGAGCTCTGTTTTGGTGGGATGTGTGCTAGACCAAAATTTAGGAGGCCTGAATCCTAGTCCTGGCCCAACTAATGGCAAATATTACAAAATTAGCTGTGAGATGGAGTCTTCCTTCAGAGTCTCCAATCTCTCCTTTCCCCACTCATTATTTTCCCTTTGTTAGGACTCCCTTGATGCCTCATTCCTACTTAATATCATCCTCATCTCTCTTTCTTCCTCTACATTTCCCCAACAAAGTGAGATGAGGAGATAGCAAATTAATTTATACTGAGAAATTAATGACAGTAAGACTTTATACACTGCCCTTTTCAGAGAGATTTGCCTTTTTAACAGAAGATAAATCAAGTCAAAAGCAAACTGATTGGGGGCCAGTATGTTCATTTGGAAGCTCCCCAAAGTTTTATGCAAACAGGTGGTTGCCTTACTCTTACTTAACCAATAATACATACAGTGTTAGACTTGGAATCAAGAAGACCTGAGTTTGAAAATCGCATCAGACATTTACTATGTAACCTTAGACAAGCCCCTAAACTTCCATCAGCCTCTGTTTCCCAACCTGCAAAATGGGGGTCTCAATAGGACCCCACTTACAAGGGTGCTGTGAAGAGCAAATGAAATAACAAGGGCTTTGCAAACCTTACAGCTCTAGATAAATACTGGCTACACCACTTATACATGAGACTAGCTTGGGTTCACTCAATGGAAAGCTATGGCTTAAGTCTCTGGCAACTGGGCCCTTAGAATTCCCGTGCAAAGAAAGAAGTATCTTCTCAGACTCTCAAGCCAGAACGGGAGATACCAAAAGAAAATATTATTTCTATAATGCAGCATTTGCAAATATTGCTGTTGTGTCTTGCAGAGAACTATTTTTGCTACAACCCAACTGAAAGTGTTGATCTGGCATCGTTCTCTGAAGGCTCTCCAGCCTCCTGATAAAGTGATTAAGAATATTCTGTGGTGGGAATCTCTGAACATGGCAAACTTAAAGGGTTGTGATTTCATTAGGCTTGTTTTAGCCATAACAGAGATAGGCCCTATGCAATGCTTGGAAAATTTAGGAAGAGACTAGAGGAGTTGAAGGACTGGGTTACAGCAGGGAGGTTCTAGGAAATACACTGATGATTAATGTAAGTGGCTGTCTATCTGCCCCAAACTCAAAGCACTTCCACAAAAGAAAGTCTTCTTAATAACTCTTTAAGAAAGGTTGTAACCAGTATAATTTCTATCCAGTTAACAAACACAGAATGGAAATCCTGAATGAGGTAATAAAAGCAAGGTCCTGCATGACCTAAGCCCACCCTAGCTGTCCAGGCCTATCTCTAGGGAACACTCTTGCCTGAAATCAGGCTGAGGAACCTCCTCAAAGTCTCCCAAGCATTGAATGCCCATTTCCTCTTCCCTGCCTTTGATTAAACTGATTCCTCTTCCTAGACTGCCATCTTTTCTCCCCCTCCAAATCCATCCAATACATTAGGGTCTACCCAGTTCAAGTCCCAAGTCATCCATGAAATTCTAACCTTTCAGATCTTTCAGATCATGCCATCACTCTCTAACAATCCCAACTTTCTTGAGTCCTTGATTAAATTTTGTTTTATCTGATTATAAACTGGCCTGTGATTTTCTGCTGACTGTTTCTTGTGTTAGTCTAGTGGCAAGCTTGAGGGCAAGAATATCAAGATGGCAGTAGGTATCTAGGAAAGAAAACCAATGTAGACATCTAGAGGTCTTTTTTCTAGTCTGATCACTGCCACCAACAAGCTATGAGCTCAGAGAAGTCCTCACCTTCTCTAGGCTTCATTTTTCTCAAATGTAAAATGAGGAAGTTGGCCTGGATGATTTCAGAGCTCCCTCCCAGCTCTGACATTCTATAATTCCATGTATTTTCCTCTTGTATCTTTCATGGCATCTAGAAAAGGGCCAGGTCTATTGCAGAAAAGCAATGTAGTAAAGTCCATAGAACACTGGCCTCAGAGTCAGGAGATGTTGACTAAAGTCTCAGCTCCAATATGTACTGGTTTGTATGACTTTAGGCAAGTCACTTAACCTCTCTGTGCTTCAGTTTGCTGCTCTCCAAAATGTGAACATTTATGCTCCCTACCTACCATGTGTGGTGAAGAAAGCACCTCAGAAACCTTAAAGAGCTCTATAAATGTCAGTGATTTTTATAGAGGTTCCCAACAAGAACTTTGTGAATTTATTATAGCAATTTATTCCATATCATGTTTGCTGTATGGATGCACTTATAGGAGAGGTAGAAATAATGGAAGTTGTTCATTTTCTCTCAGTATCCTTTTTGGTCTTAATAAATAATTAATAATTTAACAAATAGTGCATTAAATTAATGAAGCTATTTTTTCCATGCCTTTGGTATTTCCTCCCCTTCTAGTATCTTGTGAAATAGATCCTTCAACACCTCCACAGCTGTATAGCCTTCAGCATACATCTCTTCTATGTATACTTGTTCCAATTTTGCTTCTTTTCTTGTCTCTCATCAAAGATCCTGTGAACATTAGAATCCCAAGGTTCTTGCTCTCAAGGAGCTTACCATCAATGTAGGGAGACAAGACCAGGGCACTGTGATCAAAAAGAGGAAAGGTAGCAGGTTTGCACAAAAAGAAGAACCACACGGAAGACAATTGTGAGTGTATTGAAGGATCATTCTCCAGGTACCTAAAAAAGGAGAAGATACGAAATGTGACGGGAGGGGGGGGGAACAGAAGGGGGGAATATCACACAAATGACAATGGAGATTGAGGGAGGAGGGAATCTGAGAGTTCCTCAATAACGAAAAAAAGGCAACCAAGACATATTTGTCTACCTTCTTATCTATGAACAATATTTTGAATACATGAATTAAGAGCATGCTTGATGAGGGTGATGTTTATTGATTATGAAAAAAAACATGCTTCAGTTGAACAAAATGCCCCCATAAAGTCTCATCTTCATCCATCAAAATCATTCAAGATACCTCGAAAGATATAACAACAGAGATATTTTTGTTGCTTAGTCATGTCTAACACTTGGTGACCCCGAGGACCATACCAGGCCAGGCAGGCCTTTCTATGCAAACAGCATTAAGTGACTTGTGCAACATCATACAAGTAGTAAATATCTGAGGCTGGATTTGAACTCATGAAGAGTATTCTTGATTCCAAGCCCAGCATGCTATCCACTGTACTTCCTAGCTGTCCCAGCAACAGAGATGTTGTTGGTGCTTGATTACCCCTTGTCACAAAACACCAGGCAGGGAACAAAACAAAGAAAAATCACCTTACCAAAGATTTTTTTCTGTGACCTTGAGAAGATCCATTGCAAAGTCCAAAGCAAAGAAAGATTCTCTGTGAATGTTGAGGCACTCAAGGATCTTCTCATTTGCGAATGAAACTGATTGTTTCATCCAGCCTTGGAACACTGCTAACTTCTGGAAGAGATCTATACACACTCAGAAGAGAATGGCTTGATAATCCACACAGGAAACACTAAACAGATGAAGAATATCAGGCAAATTGTGATATGCATATGAATGGATGACCTTTAGAGTTGGTTGAACAGTATGTATATCTAAGATAGATTAAAAGCTTGAACTCAGATTGATACAAGAGAAGAGCAGGTTGGATTGCCTTCAGAAAATAATGAAGCATATTTTGTGACTCCTTTTATCTCATAACAAAGGCCTATCTTTTTAATACCAATATTCTACTAGTTGTTATGTGACTGCAAGACAAAGATAACAACAGACTCCAAAGAACTGAAAATGAATATCCCACAAATGGCAATGGAGAGACACATGGTGGGTTGTGAGCAGTCTGCAACATAAAACCAATCAGGAACTTTAAGGAAGAAAAAAGTGAAAGATATCATCAGACAAATCTATGATAGGACAAGAAAACTAACTGGACAAATGAGGGGCTGCTGATAAAATACGGGGAGCCCAAATGATTCACTGGCATCCTTACAATGTCAAAAGTCAAAAAAGATCGTTAGCCCATTGGATGAGCACCCTATTAGGATAACATGAATAAGAATTGCCCCGGATGGGCAAGTATAGTTTAATTGAGATAAAAATGGTTGAAGGGAACATCCAAATAAATAAGATTATACAGTCATTTGAATTCTAGAGTTGGAAGCAACCAGGGATGGAACCAAGGTATCTTGTTTCCCAAGGCAGAGCTCTCCTCTCTCATCTGACTTTTAAGTCCTTTAGCATAGAGTCATAGAATCTCAGAGCTGGAAAGGGCATCTCCAACTATTTAGCCCAATCTTGCACGATGGTTCATCCAGTCTTTGCTTGAGAACCTTTAATAAAGACAACTCACTAATTCCCAAGACACCTAATTACACTTTTGAATAGGTTTTTTATCCTATTTGCCTCTTCAAAATTTCCATCCATTGTTCCATCAGCCCCCTGGGATCAATCAGAATAAATTGAATCCCTCCAAGGATATCACTGGATAGAGTGCTGGGTCTGGAGTCAGAAAGATTCATCTTCCTGAGTTCAAATCTGACCTAAGACACTTATTAGCCATGTGACTCTGGGCAAGTCACTTAATTCTGTCTGCCTCAGTTTCCTTATCTGTAAAATGAACTAAAGAAGTATAATGGTAATGGGATTTGAAGATCTTCCATGCCTCCTTGAACTTGCTGATGTAGCAGGAAGGGGTGGGGCAGGAAGGAGCTGGAGCCAGGGAGAATCAGGTTGGAGCCAGCGTGGTTACTGGAAGAGTAAGTAACACCAGCAGACAGAGCATAACACCAGAATTTCTACTAAGGACTCCTGCTGAGGACTGCCAGGGATGGGAACTGCAAGAAAGGAAATGGGGGGGGGGTGTGGAGGCAGAGCTGCTGGGAGCAAGTTTCAGGGAGGCTGAGCAGTTACCATGAGTGAGAAAAGGAGGATCTTTGCTTGAGGTAGCCTGTTTTGTTTTGAAGGCTTGCAAATGTGGGTGTTTACTGCATTGACTATGTGTGCCAACTCCATGGCTACAGTGATGGCTTTGACTTTCTGGTTTGGGGACTCAAAAACTCTTTTAAAAAAATACTCTTTCTGGTATTTTAATAAATGTTCTAGCTATGTCCCCCATGTAGAGAACTTGTTATATTTTGTGATTATTAATCATATCAGCATACTTATATGTCACCATAAGCACTGTAAATACTGCATTGTTGTTACAAGAAGGAAATGGCAAAACACTCCAGTATCTTTGTCAAGAAAACCCCAAATGGGGTCATGAAGAGTTGGACAAAACTGAAACAAGTAAGCAACAAATCCCTTAAAAGAAGGTTATCATATTCCCACATTTGTTCAACCCATTCACAAATGACATGAACTCAAAGCCCTTCACCATTCTAGTTGGCTCCCTCTCTAACCTATTAACATCCATCCTAAGATGTGCATTCCAGAACTATACGCAATACTCCTAGAAATGTAATAGCTAAAACAGAATTTAGCAGGTCTGCCCCTTCCTTATTTTTGAAAGCAATTACTCTCTTAGTAAAGCCCAAGATCATATGAGTTTCTTTGGATGCCAAACCCATACTATTGACTTACATGTATCTTGTATTGCAATAAAATTCCTAGTTTTTTTCACATATGAATTGATTTTTAGCCATGCCTCTTTCATCTTCTATTTATAAAATTGATTTTTTAAACCTAAATAAAACATTTGACATTTATCTGCACTAAATGACATCTTACTTGATTCTATCCAATGTTTGAGTCCACTAAGATCTTTATGGACCCTCACTATCACTCTCAGTTTTAAGTCATCAACAGTTTTTATAAGGATGCTATCTACTTTGTTCCTTTAGGCAAGTTAATTAATAAAAGTGTGAAGCAGTACCGGACCCAGCACAGTTCTCCAAGGTACTCCACCAGCAGAGGTTCTTGATCCTTTTTGTGTCATGAGACCCCTTTGATGGTGGTCTGATGGAGTCTATAAATGCCTTCTCAGAATACTGTTTATAAATACCTGAAATGAAATACATAGGATTACAAAGAAAACATAAACAAAATAGAAAAAAGTTCACATACCCCTGATTAAGAACCCCTACCCTAGAGATATATTTTAATGTTGACTTCAAACCATTAATGATTACTCTTTTAGTTCAGACTTTCCACTAGTTCTGGATTTATCTAATGGTGCTAGCACCTGCCCACATCCCTCCATATTTTCTATAAAAATAGCATCAGACATTTAATCAAATATTTTCATAAAATTTAGGCTTTAGAAAATAGCATTTCCTAATCTGCCAACTTCGTTTGGGGTTTTTATTGTTGGGAGTGGTGGGTCCATACCTATGATTTCGTCACTGTGAGAGACTCCCAGTATGGAAACTCTCCTTTGGTATAGGATATACTAATGCAGATCAGAAATTCCTCTATAACTTCAGAGTTCCTAGGATCCTAAAAGAGTGAGTGATTAGGCCAGAGTCACACAGCTTAAAAGTGACAGAAGCGGTGCTTAAATCCAGACATTCTTGACTCAGAGGCCCACTCACTATCCACCAAGGCTCCCCAGGTTAAAAGTATTATCAAATAAGGATTAAATAGTCTGACTTGAACTGTTTTGAATTAGTCATACTGGCTCTTTGGCATCACCACTCCCATTTCTAAATGTTCACTAACTGTTCTACAATTTTCCCTGGAATCAAAGACAAGCTCACTGGCTCCATTCTGTTCCCTTTTTGAAAACCAGGACTTTAGTCCTTTCAATCCAGCAGAATCTCCTCCACTAGCCATGAACTTTCCAAATTCACTGATGATGGCTCAGTACTTACATATGTCAATTCATTCAATATCTAAGGATGTGATTAACTTGAGGGCAGCAAGAACTGCCTTCTTGATTATCGGGTATTAATTCTCTATTGGTCACTTTGGTTCTCTCTTCTCTGATCTGAAGATCCTTTTCCATGGCAAAGAAAGAAATGAAGTAAATATTGAGCAGTCCTTCCTTCTTGGCCATGCTACCACCACTTTCCCTATCAAAATATCAATTCTGTAGCCCTTCTTTTTGCTTTCCCCGTGCACTTACCCCGCACTAGAATAGCTTTTGTTTAAAATCACTTTTGTCGTCCTCATCTTTCCTCACCAGCATCAGCTCATTCTATATTGCAACACTTCTGACAGTCTACTTACCGGCTCATGTACCATGTTTTCAGCTCCATCTTCTGCAATCTGTCCTTGCTTTCCTATTGGCATATCTTTTCAAAATCTAAAAAGCTTTGTTACTTACCTCAGCATCCCCATTAATCTTATTAGACATAACTGTGATTGATTTGTGATGTTTCTCGTTTTCACTATTTATTCCTTTCTCTATGCAAGTATTCTGAAATTTGCAATAATAACAACAGTATTTTTGTTTCTACTACCAAGAATCTTTACCATTTTGTCTACCATGCTTTTCTACTCTGGTTCCTCATTTCCTCATGTAAGCATACCGTTTTAATATATAGTGCTACTCTATGCATGTCACTCCCTTTTACCTATTAGGTTTCTTTTAGCTAAAAAAATTTTTACCAGAGACATATTCAAGTCATACTTCGCATCCCACCTATTCTGTGATACCTATAAGGTCCAATATACCTCCTTGTATTGGGACCTCAAGTTAATCTTTCTTGTTAGTCATCTTTTGTGCATTGATGTAGAGAAATCTGAGGCCAGAATTGTTACTACTAGCTCCCTTCTTGGGTTCCATCTCCTGTGAACATCTAAGTATGTCAACTATTATTCTTTATATGTTGTAGCTATGCCTTATGACATATGTACATGTGTATGCATTATGTGTATATATAGTATTATGTGTATATATTGGTATATACATATATATTGTATTATGTGTATATATTGGTATATACATATGTATAAGTGTATATTTACGCAGTTTTCCCCTCCCATTTTCTTTTCTGTTTAAAGCACTCTTGAACAGATTTTTAAGATCCCAGGTAAATGAATTCTTGCCAGCCAATATTAGGTGAATTCTACTCCTGGATAGAGGGTTGTCATTCCCATATATTAAGTCATTGACCCAAAATTCAATCTTGGAATACCATTCGTCAGTGGTGTATCAAAAATGATATATACCAGAAGGGACTCCTTCAAAGTCAAAATTAATGGTAATCATAACAGCCATTATGCTACCCTATACCACTAGATGCCTAGGTATATATGGGATGTATCCAATTTGTTCATCTTCTGGCATCCTGAGGTTATTCCAAAGTCTCTAAATACAGAGAAGAACAGACTTAAGGACTCTTGAGATGTTATTCCTATTTTTCCAGACCTAGTAGGCTATCCCAGGTGCAAGGCTACAGAGCAGAGCCCTGAACTGGATAGATTTTATATATGCCATAATCTGATACTCCCAGAGATATTCTTGTCTGTATTTTTGCTAGATTTGTCTATGCAGACATGTTAAGTATTATTAAATTAATTTATAATTTATTTATTATTATATTATATATTATTTAGAATTAATGTAATTAAATTATCTATGATACCTTTCAGCATAATGTCATTTCCTTCAGTAAAAGTCAGATAATACAACAGCAAAATTTGACTTGATTAAAGAAACCCTCCCCAAAGAGTATTGAATATTGTGATAATACCAACATACTCAGTTCAAATGTTATTTCCTCCATGAAGTCTTCCCTTTACCAAGATGAAAATGATCTCTCTCTCTCTTCATTTTTTCTCATAGCACTTTGTTTATACCGTTTTTTGTCCTTACTCATACTATTTTCATGATACCCACTTATTTATGTGCCCTATTTCTCTTGCCCCACACAATCCAATTATCATTTCCTTGAGGAAAGGGACGTTGTTGTTGTTGTTGTTTTATCTTTGTAGCTGAACCTTGGAGGAGATTAAGTGAAGACTCAAAGTCAAATGGGATCCCCCATTGAGAGTGAGGTCTTCCAAATATTACTTTCTGCAAATGCCATTCTGCTTAATGCATCAGCGCCGGAAACTTTGGAGAGCCTCCTAAAATAGATATATAATTACTCAAGAATGTTTGCTTGAAAATCCTCATAGGAAAAACTAAGTGGATGAAGAATGGTTCAGACTATGAGATACATTTAGATGGACAGACTCATATATAATTGGATGAAAAACTGTAGAACTTGTCTCTCAATGTGTGTATATATGTACATATATGTGTATGTGTATTCTTTATGTATGTAAAGTTATACATATTATGTATATACATGTTTAGACATAAATTGTCCTCATATATTTTATAAACTTATGTGCATAGGTATATGTTATATAAAATTATATTTTGTATTTGAATTTAAATTACATAATGATATAAATATAATAAATTATCATGTACAAATACACATAAAAATATACTAAGCAAACATTGCAAATAGGCAATGAACTAGACTCAAATTTGAAGCAGAAAACAAGTTAGATTACCTTTGGGAAATTGAAAGTTCCTTTGGCAAGTGCAACAGATAACTGAGATGTAGCCTCTAATGTCCAGTGTCAATAACTGACCAGCATCTTCTAGTGCCCAATGATTGAAGACCTCTACTTTTCAGTGATGATAACTGACCAGAGTTCTCTAGTGTCCAGTGTCAATAACTGACTGACAGCCTCTAATATCCAATGTCTATAATGGACAGATGGCCTCTAGTATCTATAAGAAACAGATGGATGCTAGTGTCTATAACAAACCAGTGTTCACTGGTGTTTAATGTCTACAACAGACAGATGGCCTCTAGTTTCCAGCATCTATAATGGACAGATGTCCTCTGTCTAGCATCCATTATAGGTAGATGGGCTCTAGCGTCTAGCATCTATAATGGATAGTCAATCTCTACTGTCTGGTGTTTATAACTGAAAGAGAGCCTCTTCTAGTTCCCTTACAATATATAGGAATTTCAAGGAAGGTTCCCCAGGACAATGAGTCTTCCTCCTTTGGCAAATAGAGGAAGACATTGACAAGGGTCACAAAGGATGGGCAGGCTTCAATGGTCTTCATATCATTGTAGGGCATGAATACCTATACCAATGAGAATACAAGCCTTTTGGAAAATTAAAGTAAATTTCACATCTAGCATAAGACCTTGCATACAATAGGTACCTAATAAATGTTTATTTAATGAATGAATGGATACTCATCAATCAATAGTTTCCTTTCCTTTGATATAATTCTTCATTCTTCTATTCTTAGACTTACTCTTGAAGTTATTCTACCTCTCTGCCAGCTGCTTTGGCCACTTCAAGATGACTCTGCCCTGACGTCTGCTTCTAGAATTGGCAAATCTATAGAGGGCTCATCATTTCTTGAGGGGGGCCTACCCATGCTATTCCCTACTCACTCTCCAGACTGCTCCACCCGGGGACATGCTGGGAAATGTTGAACCGATTAATAGGAAGATTTTTAAAATCCCATTCCCATAACACATTTTTAAGTTTAAACTACATTGTTAACATTTTCTTCATCACTTCAGGATTTTTTGTTTGGAAGATAAATTTTTTTTCATTTTAAAATTTGTCTTAATCAGTCAAAATCTACTTTCTCACACACATACCCCATATTCTCTCCTCCCAACTAAGAAAGAAAAACAAAATCCATTACATACATGTATAGTCAATCAAAACAACTTTTCACATTGGCAAAGTTCAAAAAGAATATTTATCTGCTCCTTCATTCTCAGTCTTTCATCTCTTTATCAGGAGCTGAGAAACATGTTTCATCCTTAGTCCTCTGGCTGATCACTATTCTATTGTTAAAAATGCAGCACAATATGATGTAAGTATAATAAATTATCATACACAGATACACATAAAAACATCTTAAGCAAACATTGCAAATAGGCAATAAGCTGGACTCAAATTTGAAGCAGAAAACAAGCTAATTACCTTTGGGAAATTGCAAGTTCCTTTGGCAAGAGCATTTTATGTGCCATAACTTGTTCATCCAGTCCCCAATTTATGGGCACCCCTTCAGACTGCTATTCATGGCTGCCTCAAGAAGAGTTATAAATGTTTTTCTACAAGCTTAGAGCTTATTTTACTTAAAATTAATCCTTTCCTTGACCTATCCTTCTAGTTCCTCCTCTCACCTTCTCCCTCTTCCCTCCTACTTTCGCCTTCAGTGAAATTTATTCTATGCCCAACTATGTGTGTGCATTGTTCCTCCTTTTGATTAATTCAGGTGAGAGTGAGGTTCAAGTGTCAGTCGCTCCTTCCCACCCCTCTCTTCCTTGTTTGTATAGGTGACTGCTTGGGTACCCTGATTATATGTGATAATTTTCTTTAACCTTCATTTTCCTTTCCCCTCAATGTATTCTTCCTCCCCACTCTTTCCATTCTTTTCTTAATATCATCAAGACATAATAGAACCATTCTCAAGCCTTGTATAATTGGACTCCCTCTATGAACCCTGATGATGATAGGGTTCATAGGGGATAGATGAATCATCTCTCCATAACTGAATGTAACAGTGTATCCTTGTTTAGTCTTTTATTGTTGTTCATTCAAGTTTATCTTTTTTAGTTTCTCTTCACTCCTGAGTTTGAATTTCAGTTTCTCCACAACTCTAGTGTTTTCCTCAGGAATGCTTGAAAGTCCTCTATTTCATCAAAGATTCATATTTTCTTCCTCTGTGTCAATGGTTCTCAACCTTCCTAATGCCACGACCCTTTAATATTCATATGTGGGCATATCTGCATGTGGGCGGACCTGCCTGGAGACAGATAGAGGAGCAGGGTCTCGGTTCCTAAGACCATCAGAAATATACATTTTCTGATGGTCTTAGGTGACCACTGTGAAAGGGACATTCGACCTCCCCCCCAAGGGGTCGCGACCCACAGGTTGAGAACCACTGTTCTATATCATTATATTCAGTATTGCTTGGTGAGATATTCTTGGCTATAAGCCCATATAGCTTTTGTTTTCAGGAATCGATTTCAAGTTCTCAAATCCTTTATAGTGGTGAATGCTAAAACATGTGTAATTCTGACTGTGGCCTCTCAGTTTCTGAGTTCTCTCCTTTTAGCTTTTTTTTTCTTTGACCTGGAAGCTCTGAATTTTGGTTATAATTTTCCTGTGAGTTTCTAATTAAGGATTTCTTTCAGGAGGTGAATGGATGATTCATTTACTTTGCCCTCTGATTCTAAGAAATCTGGATAGTTTTCTTTTAAAATTTCTTCAGATAGAATGTCTAAGTTCATTTTTATTTTTTGGTTATGACATTCAGATAGTCCATTGATTCTTAAATTTTTTCGACTCAATCTGTTCTTCAGATTAGTTGCTTTTGCAGTATCTTGCCTGTTATTCTGTCTTTTCAGGCTTTTGACTTTGGCTTATGTATCTTTCTGTCTTATGAAGTCATTGGCTACTATTTGGTACCTTCTAATCTTCAGGGAGTTTTTGCTTAGATAATATGTTGTATGTCATGTGCCAAGCTATTAATTCCCTAATTCTTTCATTTCCATTTTTCTCAAGTTTTCTCATTCAGTTTATTTTTTTAAGTTTAACTCTTTTTTAAACTCTTTCCTCATCTCTTCTAGGAATTCTAGTTGAGCTTGTGCCCAAGCTCTGTTTTTTGCCAAGGCAATGTTTATACATGTTTTAGAATCATTCTCTTGTTCTACATTTATGTCTTGAGCATCCTTGACACTATAATAGTTCATTATCATGAGGTTCTTTTTTTGTTTGCCCATTCTTCCATCCTACTTTTTTACTTCAGTCTTCATGTTAGGGCTGGGTACTACCACACTTCTAGAGGGAACTTCTAGGCTGGCGCTGTTTCTGATATCTTGGTATAACGAGTGTTGCATTATTCCAGTATCTCAGGGACAACCTAAGGACCTACAGGTTTTCAGTGTTTCTAAAAATGTCTGATCTAGGTCAAAATCTGATTGCTGATGCCTGATCTGAGCTCTTCAAGTTTCTTTCTGGATTTGAGTCTATGCTACAGTACACTGCTGCTGGACCCCATGCCCATCAGCCAACTAGAAAGCTCTGTTGGTTCAGAGGGACTGAATTGTAGGGTCTTCTTTGGTCTGGGATTCTGGCTTTGATTATTCCTCTGTTCGCTGGACTAGATGCTGGTTATAAACCCCTGCTCTGGACCTAGTATATGAGCCATATCTTTGTTGCTACTGCTGCTAGCTCCTGAATGTTTTCCTTTCTAGGTACATCACGCAAAGCTTCCCTAATCAGGAATAGAATGCCATTCTCCTGTGCATGTCCCCATTTCAGTCCTCCCTGGATCTACGACCCAGAACTGGGTAATGGGTTACCACACTGCCAGTTTGTATCTATCCCTACTACAGTACCCTGATATGGATCTATCACTGTGCCCAAGTATGGGTTTGGAACTTCCTCTTCCCATGGTACTACGAGCTATAGTGTTCCATGAGTTCCTTATCTGCATACCTTCCTCTCAGTCTCCTTTTGTCATTGTTTCAGGATATTTTAAATTAAGTCTCATGTAAGTTAAAATTCAGTCATAGAAATGATGTTTTTAAAAGAATGTTGCACTTTCAGAAGAATCCAGTTAAAAAAACCTGCATTCATCTGAATGATAGAGTGGCTCTTCACTTTACAAAAAGATTTAACAAAGAATTCCTTTAAATATACTGCAATAGAATATTAAAAATCAAATTCAAGTTCAAAAAATTCCATTTACAAACAGCAGTTTTTAGAAAGATAGCTCCTTCTCCTCAAGGAATTTATTCTCTAGGTGGAAAGACCACGCTAATACATGCAAAAATCAGAAGGCTTAAGTTAGTATAATCAAAAACTAGACCAAATACAATCAAGTCTCAAAGTGTTTAGGGCATTTAGGGGAAAAAAGCAATATGGCTCTATGGAAATAACATAGGATTCAAAGTTAGAGGACTTGAATTTAATATCACCATCATGATTCTGTCATTGTGTGACCTTGCACAAATCATTTCACTTCTCTTGATACCAGATTCTTCATCTATAAAAGGAGGCAGTGGTGAAATGAATTCTCTCCAAGGTCTCTTCCAATTCAAGTCTTGCAGTTCTAGTGTTGTGGGCATTTGGGCATATTTCCTTGACTTTACTTATGTAGCCCCACTTAAAATGAGGTGTACTTGTTTTGGTAGTACAAACTACATAGTGTAACTCATGGTCCAGCAGGAGAAAGAAACAGTATCCACAAAAACTGAGTAGTTCAGTGACCTACCAGTCTCTAAGATCCTGAGTTTCAGTGGGACAGAGCCTAGCAAGTGTTTATTCTCATTTCAAAACAGGAAAGTTGATAAAGTGATGAAATGGTTGTCTATGCTTTAAGCTATTCCCTTCTTTTTCCAGTCTTTTTAGGTGGAGTACAAATACCCATTACCACCAGGGAAAAAGCAAAATGTGGAGAACAGGAAAATATCTTTTCGAGAAGACACAAAGTTTCTAAATGAAGCACCCGACTTTGAAATCCTCAAGCCCTCTGTTCTTATCAAGAGAGTTGAAGCTGTAGCCAAAATATCCATCTGTTCTTGTTGAAACTTTGCCAACAAGGTAATTGTTTTTATCTTATTTTAGCAACATGGATGATTTCCTTAAGTATGTGGGACTTCAACTCTCCTTAATTTCAGCTCCATGTTTTCATGTGGACGCATTACCTTTTAATCAGTAGCTCCAACCAAGCTTGATTACCTTGAATAGCAAGTACAATCAACAACTTGCTTATGTAAAATTTACAATCCTTTTTTCCATCCTAAGTTGGAAGTATGGGAGGGGGGAAAACCTAAGTGGAATTCCCTCCTTAGCTAATTAGTTGAATAAAAAAATAATTACAGGAATCGAAGGCATGAAGTAGGTGCTAAGCCTGCAGTGACCCAGTAGTATTATCAACTCTATGCACCATATGAGAACTGACTGAAGGATCTGAGTGTTCTCTTGGAGCAGATGGCTCTCCCAGAGTAGAACCTGAAGAAGAGAAGACTTGGAAGAGAAGTGATAATTGTTTTTAAGTATTTGAAAGGCTGAAAAGTGGAAGAGGGTTTAGATCTATTATTCTTGGTCCCAGAGGGCAGAATGAAAAACAATATATGGAAATAGAAAGACAGATTTAGGCCAGCGGTATAGAAAATGTGTTAGTGATTAGAGCTGTCCAAAATGGAATGGGCTGCTTTGGGAGGTAGTGAATGTCGACTGGGGGACATTGCAGAGGGGATTCTCAGTCAGTACTCTAGCCTCATTTGAACTAGATGGGCACTGACATCCCTTCCAAAGCTGACATTTCATACTTCTCCATTTTGGGTTTCAGTTTCTAGCAGTGTGACTTAAGTCAAGCCACTTAAACACTGAAGCTGTTTCCTTAGCTGTAAAATTATAATAATAAAAACTTTCTTCTCCATTTCACAGATTGTGTCTCTACTTGAAGCAATCTGTAAACCAGCAAATCTATATGAATGTCCATTATTATTCCTTCCTATTATTATTAAGGGGCAACTGGTAACACCGTGGATAGAATACTAGGCCTGGACTCAAGAATACCTGGGTTCAAATTCGTCCTTGTATAGTCACTAGCTTTGTGACTCTGAGCAAGTCACTTAACCTCTGTTTGCCTCAGTTTCCTCAAATGTAAAATAGAATCAGAGATAATATTTGTAAATAGTGCATAGGACCTGGCACATGGCAAGCACTCTATAAATACTTATTTCTTTCTTTCCTTCCTTCCTGTGTTCTCATTCCCGCTCTAGGCTAGATAAGTCATTACCTATTTAGTGAATATTTTACACCTTCCCATACCTCTGCCTTTTGAAAGACAAACATCTGCAGACGTTTGATTATTTTTCAGCAAGACACGAGTAGTGATAAGACAAAGAACCTCTGCTGCCACCAAAAAATGTTCTAAACCCAAAGGTACAACCCTTCGTTGTCTTATATAGAAATAGATCCTCAAGGCTTAAAAGCTAAAGGATGTTGAGAGCATGAAGAAAAATTAACTGAAAGATGAAGAGGTGAAGTGAGCCCCATACAGCCTGGTTTATCTGATGCTCCTCAACCCTCTGATTATCTGCCATCTAGTTGTCAAAATCGGTAATTTTATGGGTGTAAGGGACTTCCAGAATGGAAACTCCCATCACCAACAGATCAACAACCTACATATGGTCACACAGTCAGCATGTGCATGATGCAGAAATTGAATCTTGGTCTTCCTGATTCTAAAGCAGGCCTTCTAGCCACTCCAACATGCCACTTCACTTACAAATTATTATTTTATGCCTATTAGTACAATAAGTACAGGAGAGTTTCACAGATGTATGTTTCGTCTTCCCAGCTAGACTCTGTGTTCCTTTCTATCAGAAACAGTGCTTTATTCCTCTCTACATCTGCCACAGAACGGTGTCTTACACATCTTAGGCACTTCCTAAATATTTGTTAATTTGATATGCTACTCAATGTGCGGATCTGCTCCCCCAGCTAAGCCCTGTGATGGCAAGAAGCATGTCTGCAGTTATCAGGCCTTATGTTTCTTTTATGTTTGATTGAAAAACAAAAACTACTGTAGGAAGGGAAGTTCTATTTTCTGAATTTCAAGTTCCAATTTCTAATCCTGACGTTACCACTGACTTTATACCATGAATTTCAACAAGGAACTCAGCTTCCCCATCTAGACAATACTCTACTTCATAGCCTGCTTATAGCAGAAGTCTGGTTATTTGGAAAGTCAGGGGTGGAGAAGTAAGAGGAGAAAAGTAAGCGTATTTCTAGTCTAGACTAGTTCTTAACCCAGAACTTATTTTTTAAAATATTTAGATTGTTTTATTTCAATATAATTGTTTTCCTTTGTAACGCTATGAATTTTATTTTTTGCATTTAGAAATATTCTGAGAGAGGATCCATAAATTATATGAAACTGCCAAAGGAGCTCATGATATAAAAAAGATTGATATTCCTCTAAATCTAACAAGATCTGAAAAAATGGGGTGGCTAGGTGGCGCAATGAATAGAGCATCGGCCCTGGAGTCCGGAAGATCTGAGTTCAAATCCGCCCTCAGACACTTAACACTTATTAGCCATGTGACCCTGGGCAAGTCACTTAATCCAATTGTCTCTGCCCTCCCCGCTCCAAAAAAAAAGCCAAAAAAAAAAAGATCTGAAAAATTTAAAATAAAATTCTAACCAGCTTCTTTCCAGGGTACTTGTGAGTTTATCATGAGATGAGAAACCCTTTTTTTTTCCTTTCCATATCTATTATAAGCCAAATCTTCACCCGGCAATTATTTTCAAATTGCCTTGAGCTACAGATAGCTTAATTTTATATTTTATCATCATCGTGATTATTATTATTTGCTATTGTTTTCATTCAGTCATGTCTGACTTTTTCTAACCCCATGGACTATGCTCATGGAGTTTTCTTGGCAAGAATACTGAAGTATTTTGCCATTTCCTTCTCCAGTGCATCAAGTGACTTGCCCAGGTTCACACAGCTATTAAGTGTATGAGGCCACATCTAAACTCAGGTCTTTCTAACTCCAGGCCCAGCACTCTATCCACTGAGCCATCTAGCTATTCCCTTTCTATTACTTATTTATTATCATCATCATCATCATCATCATCATTTTATTCTCTGGGCTTAGTACAACGCCTTAGCCCATAGTAATGGTTTAATAAGTAATTGTTGTTTACCGACTGACTCATATTTTTCAATGAAGTTTAGATAGAAATGGTCTGAGGACAAGTTTCTATCCTTTTTCTATTATTCTTCTGTAGTTAATGTTCTTTGTTCTATTGTACAGAGAGAAAATTTTTTCATAATTGAATAAAATTATTATGAATGATATATAGCACTTTACATGCATTATCTATTTTGATTATATCTATAAGCTACATATTATTGTAATATTTCAAAGAATAGTGATTTTCATCCTCAGATATTCCCTTTATCTTCTGTCCTCACTTCTTCAAGGATTGCTAGGCAATCTCTAGTAGCTGTTGGGCCTGAAAAAAATCATCTTTCTGCTGATAACCCTTTCTGAATGTAGAGAGGTTGGTTCTCAAACAACAGACGTACAGTCAATCACTAGACCAGTTTAGTAGGATTTGCCAGGGATTGTGCATTCTACAGGCATAGCAGGACTATGGTCACTCCACAACAAGGTGGCAGTCAGAGCAGGACTACAGTAGATGTATACAAGCATTGTGATTTGTACTTTATATATGAAAAAGCTAAGAAACAGAGAAATTCAGTGACTTGCCCAGAAACACATGACTAATAAGTAACAGCTCTGTGATTCAAAGTCGGGTTATGGGATAGGAATTAGAAAGAAAACTAAAGATCATGTGGTCCAACACTTTACTTTATAGATGAGGAAGGTGGAGTCCAGAAACAGTGCTGTAAATGGGACAGAACAATGTGGCTTTGTCCCAGGGTGCTAAAATACAGTAGGTCATATTTTCCCTAGCCCATGATTCCTAGACTTTATAATCTTTCATCAGCCCTGCGCCACCCCTTTTTATTCCTCCTCTACATTTGCAGAACATTCCATTTCCCTCTCCTGAGTGCTAGTCCTAAAGTTTACCGCACTCAACTGTAAGGTCACCTATCTCACCCTGAATCCCAAGGCCCATTGCCTACCATATCTGACATAGGGTTGAGACAACCTAAGATCTAGGGAGACTACCCTCCACCAAGCCTTCCTCAATCACCATGGCTTCCCATCTTATGCTTTACCCTTTAACATATTTCCTAGTGATTAAGGAGTCAGGGGCTATTGGGCACATTACTAGGGAACAAGCTACATTCCTTATGTATGGGCTGCCCTTTCCCTAATAAAAGCCAGAGGGTAAAGGTTATGTGATAAAGATGTGAGGACTAGATATTTTCTTTGATCTTCATGATCTAACAAACCTCCCCAAAATATAAATCATGCACCAAAGATAAAGCAACATCATTTATCTCCATGCTCTAACATACCCAGACCCAAAGGAAGGTTTAAAAAAAACACAAACTTATGCCTACCCTGAACTCATACAGCATCCTCCCCCTCCCTACTGCCCACCATGCTTTCAGCAGTGAGGCTGCACTAGCTGACCCAAGGACCCAATCTATGGGATTGCTATAAACCCCAATGCCACAACCCCAGTTTCTCCTTCCTCTTTCCAGTGCCTTGGCGAATTTTGCTGTATCCTCAATAGCCAACACTGAGGCAATACTCTGTGCTGCAAAATATTTCTTCTTTACAAAAATGGAGGGACAGAAAGAATAGTGTAGGACATGTATCTGAGCCTGAAATAGAGCTCAACCCCATAACCCAAACTCCACTCCTCCAAAATTCTTTGAGACCCAAACTCTAAACAATAGAAATCCTCCCCAACTGAGTGGCACCAGGGAGACAGCACTATGAAATGCCAGACCAGAGAACTGAGAAATCAAGCAAATACGGCAGGATAAAATGTGTAAGGTGGGAGGGAAAATGGAAGGGGAAGAGAAGAGATTATGTAACACTCCACCAAGCTTGAAAGTAAGAGCCCAGCATTTACTTGGGGCAGAGACCTGGGATGATGAACTATGAATTGCCCAGTTATACAGGGAAACCACCATCAGAGGGGAGGGAGATAGAAAATGAGCAATAGGCAAAAAATGAGTTTAAAAAAACACTGAAATTATCAATGATCTTAGTAAGAAGAAAACTCAAAGACCTTGAACATATGCAGATAAACCAGCCTGGAAAACATTGATAACAGAAGGAAGGGCAGTTTCCAGATCTAAAACAAATACAAACATCTATGAATAGATATTGCAAAACAAAGGAAAACAATCCAACAAGAGGAACTCAGTGAAATTTAAGGAGAATGGAACCATAACATGCTCTTCCTTAGTGATTTAAAAGATTAATGAGAATTGTGAGAGCAGTATTTAGTACTTTAACAGCAAAAAATAAAGAGCAGAATAGAAAATTTTGAATCTATAATGGCTAGTCTCACTAAAGAAACAAAAGGGAGAAAAATTTATTGGGAATACAAATACACAGAAGCAAAGGGCAATCTAGAAGAGAAGCAAAAATAAAAAACACTGAAAGAAAACATACATACAAACAAAAATACTAATCTAAAAGACAGGGTACATGGAGACAGCATAGGGATTATAGGTTTCCCAGAAAAATATGACAGGTCACAAAACTTGAATATTATAATGCAAAAAATAATAAAAGTAAATTGCTCAGAACTTCTGAACATAATAAATAAAATATCAATTGAAAGAATTCATCTATTGTCTCTAGAAAAAAAAACCAGAGCTACAAAGTCAGGACACATAGTGGTTAAATTTGACAATTAGATTTAGAAACAAGTTTTGCAAGCAACCAGGAGAAAGAACTTCAAATACAAAGGGAAGGAAATAATTAACATTTATGTAGTGTTTACTATGTGCCTGGCACTGTGCTAAATGCTTTACAATTATCATCTCATTTGATCTTCACAATAGCCCTGGGAGGTAGATGATATTATCTCATTTGGTGAAGAATTTTGAGGAAAATTGATGAGGAAACTGAGGCAAATAAAGATTAAGTGACTTGTTCAAGGTCACAGAGCTAGTAAGTATCTAAGGCCAGATTCTTCCTACTCCAGGACTGGTGCTCTATCCACTGGACCACCTAGAATAACACAATTATTCTCCATCTACTAGAAAATGCACAAGGAAACGGGGAAATGTGATCATAAGAGTAATGGAGCTCAGGATGCAACCCAGGGTGACCTATCCTGCAAATTTGAGCTTAGACATAAATGAAAAAAGAATGTGGATATTCAATAACAAAAAGATGTTTGAAACATTCTTAGAAAGAAAACCAGACTTGAATAGATTAGTTGCTTCTCAAATACCCCAGATGACAGAAATTCAGGAAGGGTAAATACATGCAGCAGGATAGTAACAGTGACAGCTGAGAAACCAGTAAGAGACTTCTTTCTAAATGTAAACAAAAAGACAGAGGGAAAGACAGAAGTCAAGTAGAGGAAACAGTGGAGAAGCCATCCTGGGACAATGTGGACAGAACTTGAAACACCCTCTCTACAGGTGAATGTGTTTTTGTGGGACTGTACTACAAAATGGGAGGAGGCATAAAAGAAGGGAGCAGGAGAATAAAGGGAAGTGTTCACATATCCAGATCAAATTGAGGATTAGCAATGAGGGGAAGGGGATTCCTGCCACATCTTAAGAAGAAAAGAGGAGAAACTGTAAGTGATGAGTAAAAGTGAGTGGGAATGGTTTGAAGAGGTCTGGAAAGGAAGGAAACCTTGATTAGGGGCTATGTGGAGGTTACATTGATGAGTCCTACTGTAAAATAATACAAATATTTTGTGAAAGGAGATGGGAGCCCTGTGCTGGAAAGAAGGTAACCATGGGTAAGGTACAAATAAATGGTGAGCTATATAATCAGGAATGTAGGGGAAGGAGATCAATTCTACCACTGGGCAATATCCTCTGTCACCTGCAAGAATTGGAATTCTTCTGGAAGCGAGACACAATGGAAAAGGAAAATCCTCACGGTGAGCTCTATAAGGCAGAGGCAGAAACTACTTAGAGGGGAGAATCCAGAACAGATGCCTTAGAAGTTTTTATTCCATGAGGAACACATAGGAGAAAGATCAGATAATTACAGGAGTCATGAACCAGAGAGTAAAGGTCTCGAGTAGACAGAAAGAGGGAATGGATAATTAAGAGAGTGACAGAAATCCTCTCCTGAAGGGGGTACCAAAAAAGGGAATTTTACAAAATAATGAACATGACTAACTGAAGGAGAAGAGAAGAAAAGGAAATCTACTCGACTGATGGGGAAGGGAAAGGAGGAAGAATTAAATGACCAGATAAAAACAGTAAAGTAAAAGGAACTAATAAGCAAAACCAAAAGGGAAAGGGGTAGCAAACAGAAGAGGAGATCAGAGGTGAGGGGAAGAGAGCCAGCTAAAGTAACTGAAATAACATGGGACTGTATTTGCATAAGAAGGGGAAAACAAAGCTTGGAAAAAATCAAATATTAGAGACAAGTGGAGGAATAGATAAATCTAACTCTCATAACTTGAAATGTGAATGAATTAAATAATTCAATAAAATGAAAAGGGTGACAGATTGTATAAGAAAACAAAATGCTGCAATCTGTTTCTTATAGAAATACATTTAAAAACAAAAAACCATAAACAAAATAAAACCAAGGAGATAAAAAAAAACTTACTGTGCACCAAGTAAACTCAAAAAGCAAGAATTTCAATTATACTAACAAAATCAACCAAACTGTCAAAACAAAATAAACACACAGAAAATAAAAAGGTATAAACAGGGAAACTACATTGTGCTGAAAGAAGCCATAGACAACCAACTAACTAATAATAAACTTATATGCTCCTAATACCATAACATCCAAATTCAAAGGAAATATTAAGTGAGCTACAAGAAGACATAAACAGTAACATAATAGTGACAGAAGACTTCAATCTCCCTCTCTCAGTTTTGAGTAAGTCTAACAGAAATATAAATAAAAGAGAAAATGTAAAACTGAATAAATTGCTGGGGAAGTTTTAGATAAAAAAACCTATGGCATCTTCTAAGAGAGATTACACATATACATACATACATACATGCATATGTACATATATATAAATACATCCATATATATATATGTACATCCATATATATATATATATTTCTCAGCATGACATAAAACTTTTTACAAAAGCTGATCATATATTAATACTCAGAGATATTATAAACAAATATAAAAAGGCAAAATAGAAAATACATCCTTTAAAGAACATAACCCAATAAAAGTATTCATTGGTTCAGGAAACATCACAAAAAAGAAATAGACCCAATGAAATCCTAAATAAATGAGTGGGTAAAAGAATAAATAGAATCATAGAAATCATAGAAACAATTAATAGTTATGTGAAAGACTATTAATTTGAGAAATGCAAATCAAAACAACTTTGAGGTACCACATCTCACCAGTCAGATTGGCTAAGATGACAAAACAGGAAAATGACAAGTGCTGGAAAGGATGTGGAAAAATTGGAACACTAATGCATTGTTGGT
>CM053595.1:247193271-247212062 GCA_028646575.1 Pseudocheirus occidentalis | reverse complement strand
GCTATCTACTGCACCATATGGCTATAATTGGGTAAAAGTCCATCTTAGACACAGCTTTATTATATGTAGCAACAAATTGTCTTTCTGATGACCCAGATAAAAGCGTTGAATACATTTTTCCATGTTGTGTGTTTCTCCTTAACATTTTAAAAGAGGACCCTCTAGAAAGCAATGCATAACTAAAAGAAATGACTCCAATGGTAAAGTCCCTTCTCTTCCTCCCAAATACCTTTGTAAGGTGCAATGTACCTTTCCTCTCTAGATGTACATCTTGTCTCTTTGCACTGGACTGTAAGCTCCTTAAGGGCAGAGTTTTTTTCGTTTTTGTCTTTGTATCCACAGTGCCTGGCACATAATAAATGCCTATTGGTTGATTGATTTCTGCTTGCCCATTCCCCTACCTTGAAGGCATTCTGTATCCTCCTACTTTGCACAGGCTCCCCAAAATCCTCTACTTCATTCCTTACCCACCCTTGCCCTCTACCTTTCTAGTGCTTCAGCCTCTAAAGTGTCCCTTCATCCTTCACTTTCTTCCATCTTTCCCCTGAAAATACTCCAAGTTTCTGAACCAATCTCAACTTTTAGGGGTCAACAGTCAACTCATATAAAAGTATGAATGAGTCAGCCCTGAGACCTCTTGAAGATATTAGTATTTTAATAGAAGAATTTGTTTCATGGGGTTAGAAATTTAGAACTAGAAAGGTCATTAGAAACCAACTAGTCCAATTCTGCTTTTACAGATGAATGGATAGGGTTGGACAGAAGAGGAAAGAGAAACATTAAATGACAAAGATAGAAAGGTTATCAATAGCCTTTCAGTATTCTCATCAAATAGTATCTGTCAAGTATTTTGTAGGACAGAATTTGTTAGTTCAGAATTGAAGAACATCACCTAGACTTACTTCCTTGTCCCTTCTAACCATTCCATTTTGTATAAGGATCCAGTGGAAATACTAAAGCTCATTTATCTGAGCTCTGTCAGATCCAAATAAACAGACTGTAATTTAGTTCTATTCCATCTCTTTTCCATCTCTTTTCCACCTTCTCTACCTCAAAGTGTAAAATAGTGGACATCAACCACATTTTTTACCTTGTATGTTCTGGATGCCTTCCCTGAACTGAATTCAAGTGCCTGAGTTTCTTTTAATGATTGCTTGAATTGTGTGAACATATTTTAATGCCTGATTTTTGTATAAGACTTTATATTTTTCAATGTATTTTTATTCCCATTATCCCAATTGATCTTTCCTCTGATAGGCTTATGAAGCTGTAATTAAAGGGAGTGTCTTTTGGGAATTTTCAGGGTGAATGGATATTAGGTTGAATTATGTGGTTTTCTGAGTGATAGAAAAAATTTAGTTATACCCTTTAGATGTACATGATATATTTTTTTCATCCATCTTTTCTTTGGGAGGAGAGAGAGAGTTCATGTTTAATTACCTAGTCAGTGATTTAAATAAGAATGCTGGTAGAATCTCTGAGCCATATTTTTCTCACCTGTAAAATAATCTGGGATAAAGAATCAGACCCATCCACACTCCCATGGTCTATGAGAGATATATGAACTAAAGTGGAATTATATGCAGAGTACCAAGGGGACGCTACTTTTGCATGTGGAGTCACCAAAAAAAACCTGTTGGGTTCTAGGTAGTCTTTGAGGCTATATACATGTGATCAAAGCATAGTTTACAAGCCCTTGTTGGTGTGATTACTTATATTGGTCAGACAAAGAACACATTTAGCTCAGACAAAAGCTTTTTTCAAATCTTCCTTGTTCAAATCTTTATCCTCATGCCCTAGATCAAAAGTCCTCAAATATCTTGGTTTTGCACCCCTTTTCACTCTTAAAAATGATTGAACACCCTATTTCAAGGGTTTATCTATTGATATTCACCATTCTAGAAATGAAAACATTTTTAATATTATTAATGGTTTTGACCTTGCATACCAATCCCGCCACTCATCCGTCCCTCAAAATGTTCTGGGAACTCTGTGAGGGCACCTGGACCATGCATGGAGAAGCACTGCTCTAGGTCAAACAAGATAATCTCTTAGCACAAGCTCTTAGTATTTACTCTTTCTTCATCATCTATAGGCTGATTTTCAACCTCAAACTATGAGACACTAACTCTGATGTTATCTTCCAATGTGTTAAATTAGGATCTGGGAACACACACTACACCCCCACCCCCATCCTTCTTCTGCCCCTGCCAAGGACAAGCAGTTGATTTTCTTTTCCATTGGCTCCATAACAGCTTTACTTCCCGACATAGACTGGAATGTCCAGCACATAGTATATAGACCTGCCTCTCCTAACAGTGGAAATCACTGGTTCCACAAAAACATCGTCATATAGGAAACCATAACCAGCTCTCCCATTTGCATTTTGGGTGTTTTTCCTGGTAGCATCAATGGGGTTTTGTGACTTTTGCTGGTGTGGCTTTGGTTCCACCAGAATAATGACTTCATTTCAAAATGAAGTGATGGGAGGATACTGCAGAGGGTACTTATGTATTTCCACTGGATCCTTATACAAAATGGAATGGTTAGAAGGGACAGGAAGTAAGTCTAGGTGATGTTCTTTAATTCTGAACTAACAAATTCTGTCCTACAAAATACTTGACAGATACTATTTGATGAGAATACTGAATAACCTTCTCCCCTTCCCCATTTTTGAGTCATTCTAGTCTGTATGAAGTAAGTAGTGTGTGTGTGTGTGCGACATTTTTTCTTTTTTTTGATCCATCACTGAAATTTCTCTGACCCCTGAAGCTGAAACTAAAGATTAGATGCTCTGCGAAAACTTCACATGGATTCCTTTGTCCTAAAAAAGCATTCATTTCTTTTTCTCTCTGCACCAGAATATGATAAATCATGTGGTTGCTGAGAAGGTTTCTCAGCACCTAATTTAATAAAGTGTTTTTTTCTCTTTTTTCTTTCTTCTAAACCCACAGACAATATTTTTAATCTTTCTGCTTTTTTTGAGTTATAATAGCCATGTTATGAAAGTTATAAATGTTAAGAATTTTATCCTTCTGCTGAGATGCCAGCCTTAGTGTGGATTAAGCTGGTTTGGTATTTACATAGGAGTATTAAAAATAAAAGATTTGAATATGAACTTTAATTTTTAGTAGGTGGAAAGAATAGTGGTGGGGAGAGCTAGAAAATTCACTGGATATTGATCCAAAAAGTCAATGGTTGAGGCATTTGGGTTGAAAGTCAAGAGGCCTGAGTTCCAATCTTGACACTGTCATAAATTGTGGTTAATTAAGGCAATCACTTGTGCTCTCAAGGTCTAGTGTCCTTTGGTGTAAAATAAGGGAATTGGATTAGCTGAGCTTTGAGGACCCTTTCAACCTTAAAGTCCTATAATTATATGATGTTGTTATGGCAAAGTGTGTGTTGGATAAACATTTGGGAGATTGCTCACTCTACTAGGAAATCACGTTTGCTGAAGCATCAACCTATTTATTAGGAATTATACTGATAACAGATAGAAAGCTGCTTCAGCATAAAGAAGTTTTCAAGTTTTGTCCTTGACTTCTATTAGCTAGATGACCCTGGGCTAATCACATATACTTAGCAACTCTTATCTTAGCAATATCAATTATAGAGCAGGGGATAATCAGCATTGGTAGAGGAAATTCCGTCATTGGGAGGTTCTATATAACAAAGAAATCACAGGTCCCTTCCCTGTCCCTCAAAAGAAAAGAAGAGGAAAGAAAAGAAAAGAAAAGAAAGCTATACTAAGGACTTATTAGTAACACCCTATTCACCACAGAAAATCTGTAGAGTTTCAAGGCTGAAGTTTTTGTTTTGTTTTCCCTGTGAATTTATGTTATCTGAAAATTTAAACCTCATGGCCATATGGTGGGATGTCCAAACAGTCAAGGGAAAACTTAATAGAGATGCACTTTCCCCTCCATGGGGGATTTCTGGTCAGTTATGGTATCTTCATTGGTGCCAGAGATGAATGGGTTAGGTGGGGCCAGTCGACTTTAGAGGGTAGGTGTTTTATCACATGTTCACAAATTTGTCTCTTTAAGGCTATTTAACGTCACTTAAACTAGTGTTGGGATACAGTTCAAGTCAAGGGAACAAGCTACTGCCAAATGGAGAACAGACCGCTAACTTCCCATGCTTTCCAAAGTCATGAAAGTCAAATTCTGTGTCCCTGTTAAAAATGCCTCTTCTTAAAAAAAATTAAATCACGGACATAGAAACACAAGATAAAGTAGGTTCCTGGAAAACTGGTTATCTAAAACCACATGGAAGAGTGTTTGCTTCTGATATCCCATAAGACCTTTCCACTAGTAATTTACCTTTTGCTAAGAAAGAAAAGCTAAGTGAGTTCACTTTAACAAGGTAGTGCAACAATGTCCATTGAATTTAACCTGAGATTTGTTGCCCTTTAATTTTCCCCTTAGGAGTACCTTCTAATTGCTTTGTTAGTTTTACTTAAAGAAGTCAGAGGTAACCTGACATCTCCATTTCTTCAGGACTTTTTCCTCATATTGCTGACCTGTTGTTGGTAGCTGGTTTTGAGTGATTGATCCCCAGTGGATTCTGCCCTTGGGAGGGTTCATTACACCATTTCTAAATGGACTCAGTTAAACATATAACCCTTAAAATTAAAAACCATTGAAGGTTCCTTTCAATTCTGACTTGAATAACTAGCATTCATGGAATTATTGCTAAGTGGTTAGCACGGCTAAGTACTGTGAGTTATATGAAGTATATAAGACTCAGTCCCTACCCTCAAGGAGCTTATAGAATAGATGAACAGACAAGCCATGAAGGCAATTGAGAAAAATTAAAAGCAAAATTGCTTGAATACAGACTTTAATCAAGTGGGAGTTCAGAGAAAGCAGAGATCAAAATAGGCTGGAGGGTACAGGGAAGGCTTCATGGAATAGATGACCTTGGAACATCACAGAAGGCTTTACAGAATTGAGATAGGTAGAGGAAAAGAGGAAAGGCAGCAGAATGAAAAAAAGTGACAGAGGTAGGAATAAGAATGGTAAAAATAAGGGTATTTTTAAGACACTTGTTTTGGTTAGAGAAGGGTTTCTTAATCTTGTTTTGTGTCATGGACCCCTTTGTTGTATCCTATCCCTTTGCAGAACATGATTTAAAAAATGCATACAGTAAAATTCATAGGATTATAAAAAGAAACCAAAGATTAGTGAAAACAAAATGTGATCTTCCCCATCTCCCGCCTATACCAAGCTCATTGACCCACAGAAATCTCTCCATGGATCCCTTGCTTTATGAACCTCAGGTTACGATTGTTGTTGTTCAGTTATTTCAATTGGGTCTGACTCTATATGATCCCATTTGGCATTTTCTTGGCAAAGATATTGGAGTGGTTTGCCATTTCCTTCTCCAGCTCATTTTACAGATGAGGAAACTGAATCAAACAGTTAAGTGACTTGACTAGGGTGATATAGCTAGCAAGTGTCTGAAGTCAGATTTGAACTCAGGAAGATGAACCTTTCTGATGCCAGACCCTGAACTCTATCCACTGTGCCACCTACTTATCCGTGGAGATGAACTTGGGACCCTGAATTAATTCTGAAAGAATGGTAAATAGCTCCCTTGCCTCCTGATTCTCACCTAGATACTATAGATAGCTTCCATGGACATTTCCTTGCTATGAATTTACTCCTTGCTGAGCTTTGAATTGTTTTCCTCCTCCCAAAAAAATTATGTAAAGAGTTTGAGCAGTTTAACAAGGATGCTTAGTTATCCCTTTATTTGGAAGTAAATTAGATGGTTATAAAGTTAAATAAAACCCAGAAAGTTCCTACTGTGATTTTTTTTTATCTTTTGTCAAAATAAATAGCCTTGAAGTGAACATAAAAATGTAAATGGCATTGAATCTAATGAAACAACATGGAGCCTAATGAAGTGGAAGTACGGGAAAGCAGGCCTGTTTTTATCGCATTGGAATTTTTATGTCCTTGCCTGTCTCCTAATCACTCTGTGCTAACGTCATCTGGAGAAATGCTTTAGGAAAGATTGCTAAGAGAAAACAAGAATGACTGAACACTAAATTCCCAATGAAATAGGCACCAAGAAATCTGCTGGAATCAGATGACTAGAACATAGAGCACTTGCCTAGGGATTATAGAATTTTCTTAAAGTCTTATTGGTAGCTGGTGGTGGATGGTTGGTGTGATTGATACATTGAATGCTGGGCTTGGAATAAGGCAGATCTGGCTTTCAGTCTTATTTCTGACACAATAGCTGTGTGACTATGGTGCAGTTCACATAACCTCTCTGAGCATCCCTTTCTTTATGTATAAAATAAGGTGAAAAAGCACCCAGCATACTTAGTTCACAGGGTGCTTTTGAAAAGAAAATGAGAATGTATGTAAAATTCTTTGCAAACTTTAAAGCGCCATATAAATGTCATTATTATTATTTTTAATTATTTGGCACCATTGATAAAAGGGAAATAAAGTATTCTTTTGACCTCTTAGAAACTGACCCAAATCAACCTTATTACTTCTCCCTAGCACCCAAGTCTACCCTTCTTCCCTTATTTCTATGAAAGGCATTAATAGTCAAGCTCAGCCTTAAGGGTCTATTTGACTTTTCTCTCAATTTAGTGGAAAAAGCACTGAACTAAATTGGTTTTGAGCCTAAGCTTTGCAACTTACTACCCATATACCTGAGTAAATTATACCTCCTCACTGGGCCTCAGTTTCTCCGTTTGTAAAATGATGGGCATCAGTAATACAATGTATAATTTCCCTTTGGGCTCTACTCTTCTGCTATTTTGTATATTCCCCTCTTATCCTTTCCTGCTCCCTGACATCTGATGATCACGAAATCGCCCAGCCTGTTGATTCTTCATTATGTCTTGTTCAGTCATCGTTTTATTCCTGTTCCCATTGCTCCTGTACTAGACCATCATCTCTTCTTCCTTGATTGTCTCATCTTTCCCTCCTTCAATTGATCCTGCACATATTTTCTGATACCTAGTAAAGCACTCTTTTCAATATATTTTGGTGTCACTGCTGGATTAATCTTCCTTAAACACTGCTTTCACAACTGTACTGAAAATTCTCCAATGGCTCCCTATTGCTCACAGAATGAAAGGCAAGAACCTAAACTCATTCTTCAAATTCCTTGCTCATTCAACTCATCAGCTCATGGCCTCTTGAGAACTGATGAGATCCCTTTGTAGAATCAGAGTGGTAGCCATGAGCATTTCTCTCTAAAGGGGAAATAACAACTTTGCAAGTTTTTGTTTATCTTTTTTTCTTGGAGTATGTTCTGGCAATTGGATCAAACAGCTGGAGCCAATTAAAGCAATATAAGCAGAATCCTTACTTAGTAAGACAGGCTGCTTTAATTGGTGACATCTTCTGCTTTGTGCTTCAGGGGAGCAGTAAGGTTACTTCCTAATAAGGTTCCTTGGATGGACTTGTGTTTAAAAATGCCAAGAACTCATTGTATTTTGCTTTTATAACCCTTTTCATCAGGGCAGAGAGAGACCTTTTGAGGTGCTCTATAGTTTTTTTCCTCCAGGGTTGATGGTGGCAATAAGGAGTGTCCAGGAAAGATGACAGGAAGTGAGGCTGACACTACAATCACCCTGGATTGGCAGCATGAAGAAAAGAGAAGCTTGATGATTCCTTGTCCTCATTAGCAAGGTGAGAAAAAGTTGGAAATGATAGAAAATAGAGTGTCAGAAACTGAATCACAGAATTGCAGAATTAGAAGCCATCTAGTCCAACCCACACTACATACGAATCCCTTCTACACCACACCTGAAAAGTCACCATCCAATATCTGTTTTCAAGATCTCCAGGGAAAGGGAATCGACTACCTCCTGAAGTATCCCTTACATGGAACCTCAGTTTGTATCTTTTCAACTTTCATTGTTCCTGACTGTGGTCTAAGGCGTCAAGCAGAATAGGTTTGATACCTATTCTGTATGACAGCCTTCAAATACTTGATGACAGCTAATCATGTCTTCTGTTCCCCAAATGAAACATCCCCAGTTTTTCAACTGATCCTTATTAATCATAATCTTGCTAACTTTCTCCATCCAGGTCATTCTCCAATTTAGCAATGTCATTCCTAAAACATGGTGCTGAGAAAACTCCCTACAATACTTCAGATGTAGTCTGACCATGGAAGAATACAGCGGGACTATTACCTCCCTAGTCTTGTATACTGTATTTTCTCCAATGTGACATAAGAGATTGTTTTTTAAAAAAATTTCTACTATAGGAATTAACATTTATTCCTATTATAGTTCATCAGATCAGTTTTGGCACCATGTTCTAGCCTGTCAAGGTCTTTTTAGAGCTAGACCATGCCCTAAACTTCATTCCACCTACACATTTTATAAGCATCCCTTTCCCCCTTGATAACAATGTTAAACAGTCCAGGACCTAACATAGATCCCAGGGCCACTGTACTTGAAATGTTGTTCTAAGCTGACATTGACCATTAATGACTACTCTTTAGGTCTAGACATTCAACAGATACCAAATTCACATAACCATACTGTCCTATTTTCTTCTATCTGAGAACAGCATGAGAGAATTTGTCAAATGCTTTGTTAAAATCTAGGTAAACCATTCCTACAGATTTTCTCCAATATACCGATTAAGGAATCCTGTCAATAAAATTATATTGGCATGACATGTTCTTAGTGAAATTATGTTGCCTCCTTAGTGATCCCTGCTTCTTCTTCTGGTTCTTCACCTACTATCACTGTAATAATTAATTCCAGATCTTTCCCCAGGATTTGAAGACAAGTTTATTGGGTTATAGTTTGCACATTTTACCCTCACTCTGTCTCTCTCTGTGAATTGGCTTATTTGTACTTCTCCTGATCTGTGGTGTTTTTCCAGTTCTCCATAATCTTTAAGTGATTACTGCCAATGGCTAAGGAATATCATCTGACATTTCTTTCACTGAGATGTAGTTTGGGTCTAGTGTCTCAAATTCATCAGGAATATCTAGGGGAACTCTTATGGTTCTCTTATTCATCTTGGGTTTCTTCTCCCTATTAGTCATTTTTATTTTGTCCTTTACATTCTAAAAGGCATTAGCATTGGTGGAGAAAACAGGAAATTATGAATTAGGTAGTTCTGCCTTCTCGCCATTATCATTTATCATCATCAGCCTCCATCTCAGAGAGTAGCTCTTTTCCTTCTCTGGGTCTCTGATTTTCCCATAGCTCAAAATCCATCCTCGCTCACATTTCTTCTCACAACTTGGGGCTTGGAGAGGTGATTGCCATCCCTTTGATCCCATTGCTATCAATGCTGGAGCCAGGTTTCAGATCCAGCCTTCTCATTCCAAATTCAGTGCTCCTTTGCTACTCTATAGTCTTCTTTGCTGATTGGATCTAGATTCTAGCCATTCCTTTTTAGGTTTCAAACTTTTACTTGCTCTGATTATTTAAGCCTTCTTTGGAAAAGTAACCACAATGGTGTATATTTATATAGCACCTGAAGGTTCCAAAGCACTTTAAATACATTAACAAATTTGTTTTTCACTACAAACTTATTAGGTAGTTGAAAGTCCAAGTATTATTACTCCTATTGTACAGATGAAGACATTGAGGTCAAAGAGGTCTACGCCCAAATTTACACAGCTAGTGACAGACTGTGATTGGGGTCCAAATTTTTCTGGCTATAAGTCAAGTATGCCAGATAGCTCTTCATCTATTTGTGTCTATGCTAATTTTTTCAATTAACACACGTTTATTTTCTCTCTCTTCTTCTCTTTTTCCCATTGAGAAAGGAATACAGAAAAGCAAAACCCTTGTAAAAAGAGATATAGGCAAGGAAGAGACATTCCCACATTGGCCATGTGCTATGTCTCCTTTTGCATCTCAAGTCTATGACTTCAGTCAAGAGTTGGGTAGAATTCTTCCTCGTTGTTCTTTTGGAGTAATGGCTGACTGTGTGAAATCACTAAAAGAATGCTGGAAGTAGGTCTTTAATCCAACACATGATGTGACCCATGGCTTAAAGTTAATCTGGGTTCTGGTTCTAACTTAGTTGGTCATTTAATGCTTAATTGTGGGAAAATAAATTCCTTCTGGTTTATAAAATGGGGAGAGAAATTTCTCCCATACACAAGTAAGGGTAAAATGAGGTAATGCATATATATATATATATATGTATATATATATATATATACATATATGTAATATACAGTGCTGTAGAACTCTAAATACTATGTCTAGGAATCTGGGTAATTATATGCTGATAAATTTCCATGAGGAAACACATTTATTTGTCTTGCTTTGATTCTTAAAGCTTGTCCTGATTTATGATTTTACCTTCATTCTTGATATTTTTGAAATGGCTTTTAGGCATAACTTTTATACATGTAGAGTCATTGTCTGGGTCTTAGAGGAGGAATAGCCAGGCTGTTCCTCAAGCTCACCAGGGTTCCTTCTCTCTGCTAAAAATTAGACTTCCATCTCAACTGTTCCTTTAACTGCACACTTGAATTGCAATAGTAGCCAAAGTATATAGTAAAATTCAAGACCCAGGCTCCACTGGTCTCTGGCATCTCCATTTTGCATTGCATCATTGTTAGACAAGGATAAGGGTTCTTAACATTTTTTGTCTGTGATACCCAGAGCTGTGTGGGCCTTCCTAAGCACCCCCAGGGAAGCAGTGAGCAGAAGAAGCTTTGGGCTCACTCCCTGATCCTACCTGGGAGGTCCTGTGAATACCAAAAGTGTTTTCCTTACAAGGGGTTTGGAGTTCCTTCTATGACCCCATGTTCCTAGTTCTGGAGCTAACAAATGAGAGCAAGTGGCAAGACCGGCCTAGTCATACATAATCAGAAGGAAGTCAAAGGTCAGGGAGTCTATGTCATCTATGGTCAGAAATGAATCAAAGGATCCTCAGGCCTGAGAGATAGCCAAATTGAGGTAGAGTAACTAGGTTTCAAAGACCCAGGGTGATAAGGAGGTCAGGATCATAGGATCAAATATTGAGAACTAGAGCAAACATTAGAAGCCATGTTACCTAAATCTCTCATTTTATCAGTGGGGAAACTGAGACCCAGGGAGAATAAATGATCTTCCCAAGTTCCTACAGGTCACAGATCTGGAATTTGAACCTGGGGACTTTCATTCCAAATCCCGTATTCTTTCCATTAGAATGATGGTCTAGTGGAAAGAATTCTGGATTTAGAGCTATTGGAACTGGGTTGGGCTCAAGCTCTGTCACTTACAACTGTGTGACCTTGGACAAATGTCTTTCTCTGGGTCCCAGTTTCCTCATCTGTGAAGCAAGAAGAATGGACTAGATGATGCTATCATTTCATGGTGCTTGAATGATCAAGCAACCAATTGTCAAGTACTTACTGGGGGGATTCTATTTGAAATGCACTTGTACTTAGGGGACAAGTGCTCTTTGGCGACACAGCTAGGGAAGATGATATTTCTGACCTTAGTTTAAAGGCAAGTTGGGAGAGAGGAGGGATAGGCAGGGAGCAATGAGAGAACATGGGTGGTGGCATTTAATTAAGTGCTAAATCAGGGAAAAAAGAGAAGAGAGAAGATAAAAAGAAAGTGAAAAAGGGAGGAAAGAGAGGAAAAAATGTTTTGGCTTTTGAGAGCCCATGTAAGACAATCACACTGCAGGAAAAGTGAGAATTCATGGTAGAGTGAAAATGACAACCAGAAGGAGAACCAGCAATTGATTTCCTCTTCTTTCAAACTCAGTGTCTGATTCTTAGCTCCCCACTTTCCCCTTTCCTTGTTCTCCCTCACCATACACTAATTCTTCCTAATATCCTATCAGGGACATGTAGAATCAAAATAAACTAGGAGACATTCACTGCAGGAAATTCAAGGAATAAGAACCACAAATACTTTTGGATATTATCAAGTTCTGGGAACTTGGCATTGCAAACATTGCTAATATTACTGAGTTCTGGGAAATTGCCAGATAGTCTCAGCACAGAATAGTTTGCTGGAGGGAGCAAAGCAAGAAAGAAAGGAAAGAAAGGAAAAATCTAGGAAAAATTGCAGTCACCAGTTACCCAGAAATTGCTTACTCTGTTATCAATTTTTCTTCACTACTTGCCCAGGCATTTTCTTGTCTCCTCTAACAGGGCCTTGGGAGCCTGATGAGACAGTGAACTTACTTCCAAAGGAGAAAGATAGGAATCTGTTTTGAGCCAATTATGTTGATCTATGTAAGGTTATGCTAATTGGCACCTGGTCATCTCTGGAGAAAACTAATATCAAACGTCCTGGAGAGATTGAGTAGAAAATTCAGAAAGGCTCCTCCTGAATCTGACACTAACTTGTTTTATGATGTTGAACTAGTTGTTTATCTTCCCAAGTCTCAGTTTCCCTATCAATCAGTAGTTGTGCAATGAGCTATAACATGGCAGCAAGAACATTGCAATGATAACATCCATCTTGACCTGCATCTTCTTCTTCTTGTCTCTTCTCTCTAGGTTTTCATGACACTGTTGTCTCCTGGTTCTCTGAATGCTCCTCCATGTTTTGCTTTGCTGGATCTTTGTTCACATATTGACCGATCATTCCCTATTACTGTTAATGTTATCCTCCCAGGCACCCAGGCTTGCAATCTTGATGTTATCCTTGACTCCTCCCTCTTGCCCCCATGTCCAATCAGGGGTCAAGTCCTGTCATTTCTACTTTAACATTCCTTGTATATACCCCCTTCTCTCTTCTGACATTGCAACTAGCAGAGGCCTAGATATCACTTCACACCTAGACTGCTGCAATAGCTTATAGATTGGTCTCTCTATCTTAAGTCAATACCCACTCCAGTCCATCCTTCACGCTGCTGTCAGACTGATCTTTCTAAAGGATAAGTCTGACCATATTACTCCCCATTCAATCAACTCCAGTGATTCTCTATTGCTTCCAGGATCAAACTATAAAACCCTGGGTTTGGCTTTCAAAATCCTTTATAATATGGCTCCTATTACCTTTCCAATATTCTTTTTTGTTTTGTTTTGTTTTGTTTTTCTTTGGAGGGGGGAAGGCAGGGCAATTAGGGTTAAATGACTTGCCCAGAGTCACACGGCTAGTAAGTGTGTCAAGTGTCTGAGGCTGGATTTGAATTCAAGTCCTCCTGACTCCAGGGCTAGTGCTTTATTCACTGGGCTCCTAGCTGCCCCCCTTTTCAATATTCTTACACCTTATTCTAGGGGGCATCTCCAGTTGACCTGATCTATATCTTGCCACTGGACCCAGATGGCTCCAGAAGAGAAAGTAAAGCTGGTGACCTTGCACAGCCCTCCGCCACTTAAATCCAATTTACAAGTAATGACATCATCTTCCTGATGTCATGATTCTCTTCAGGAACAAAGGACAAAAAACTTGTAAGTAGTCTAAGCTGCCCCACTGGGGACCCAATTGGTCAGTTCCAGTTGGGCAACTCAGCTCCTTCCTTCCTTCCTTCCTTCCTTCCTTCCTTCCTTCCTTCCTTCCTTCCTTCCTTCCTTCCTTCCTTCCTTCCTTCCTTCCCTCCTTCCTTCCCTCCTTTCTTTCTCCCTCTCTCCCTCCTTTTTCCCTCCCTCCCTCTCCTATTAGATTGTCTTTTTCCTCTTTTTGTATCCCTAGCGCTAGCCACAATGCCTGACATATAGTAGGTGCTTAATTACACACCTTATCTCACAATAATGTTTTGAGACATGTAGTACAAGCATTATAATCCCCATTTTATAAATGAGGAAGTGGAGCTTCACAGAATCAAATGGTTTACTTGAGGTCCCACAACTAGTGTCAGAATTTGAATCTTCAGAGTAAATGATTGATTTTTCTGCAATACTATGTTGCCTCTCAAATGATGCCCTGAATAGTTATGAATGCAAAAAAGATAGTTTATTGTCTTTCATAGTTGATGTTCAGCCAGTCAAATCAACAAAGCATCTGTGCTATGTGCAAGGCACTGTAAGCTGATCCTACTGACTGAAGGCCAGTAGGGTATACTCTCCTAGTTCTTTCTCCTTAAATAGGGATGAATTTATGCCAATCCATCCGTATCCTGTTATTCTTTGTTACATATATTTAGTGTGTTGTAAAGGGGTGGATATTAAACCCACGTTCAGGAGAACCCAGTTTGAATCTAGGCTCTGATACTTACAAATTCTGTGAGCTTGAGAAAATGATTTAGCTCCCCTGAGTCTCAGTTTCCTTACTTGTAAAATAATAATTATACCACCTATCCCAGAGTATTTTGTGAGGAAAATGTTTTGTAAGCTTAAGAACACTATGAGAAGAGTTGAGTTGGGTTTGTCTATACCTTGGTTATTTAAACCTGAGCAAATCAATTGACTTGTCAGTACCTCATGACTCTTTTAGTCTTTAAGAGGCTAAAAAAGTTTTTTGATGGCATTGATAGGAGAAGTTCCTTCACTGGAAACTGTATATTGATACAACCACAACTCCAATTCCCCTCCCTCCAAATCTGACTTTTATATAGTGCTTTTGAGGATTGTTATGGTCTTTACATGCCTTATCTAATTTGGAGCCCATGACAACCTTGTGAAGCAGCTACTATAGGTGTTATTCCCCATTTTACAGATGAAGAGACTGAGGCTTACAGATGTTGAGTCCTGCCCATCATCACACAACTGGTAAGAGCATAGAGCTGTAGGGTTGGTAAGAACCTTAGACATTATTTAATCCAACCACCTCACTTTACATTTGTAGAAACTGAGGCTGAGAGAGTGTAAGTAATTTGTCCAAGGTCACATACCTATGTCAGGGCTAAGATGTGAAGCCAAGTCCCTTACCTCCAAATCAATGGAAAAATCCATTACACCATTGCTGGCTACTCTTCTCAACCTAGATTTCTCCTGATTCCAAATCCTTTGTTGTTTTTTTTCCTAACCACATCATGCTGTCTCACAATATAGAGAGAAATACAACAAAATGTAGGTGAAAACTTAAATACGAATGATTAGGAAGGCTGCCTGCTATACTATCAATACTGGCTTCATATTGACAGTACAGTCTATGTTTGGAAATAACAGGAGCTGACTGGTCCATGCACAGGGTCACATTCAAGACTTTGGATTCATTAACACTGTGCTCGAACCAGCCACAGCCCTGACATGGCATCATTGGCTCTAAATGACCAAAGGAAAGTGCAGATTTGAGGCAATTATCTGGATAATTTCCTTCTGTTATGGGGAAAATGACTTATTTGGTCCAAATTTACTGGAATGATTGTCCACATTGATTGAATGCTCCAAATAATTGCTCCTCTCTTGCCTTCACTTAGTCTAGGCAGACACAGCTTTGCATTAAAAAAAGGAAAAAGGGAAAAAATTATCATTCAGCTGCAATTTCTCATTTGGCAGGCATCCAGCTATTTTCTTATGATATGACAAAATATGATCTCTCATTTAATGCTGCTCCTAATCCTGCCCCTGGGCAATACTGAACTGAACCAGACTCCAGCTCAGTTATTATCTTGGTGAAGAATTCACACCTACAGCTCTTCCTATGGATTGCTCTTACAGTCACAATGGACTTGGAGAATGATAGTTATCAGAAAACCTCTACTTGCTAAGCCAAAGTCAGGCGCTATGCTCTTTGCTAAACAGTGTGTGACTATGCTTAGTTTTTTGAACAAACTCCCAGGCTTTCTCAATTTATTCAATCAACAAATAATTATGCAATCGTCCCCATTAGAATGTGAACTCATTGCAAATAAGGACTGTTTCATTGTTTGTACTTGTATCCCCAACCCCATAATGCTTGGCACACAATAGACATTTAATAAAACCGTATTGGTTGATTGACGCAAAGGCCAATGACAGGCATAGACACTAAGTGTTACAGAAATTCACGAAGAGAGTTTCCAGCTGGCATAATTAGGGAAAACTTCATGGAGGAGATGGGAATGTAATACGGGCAGCATTTGATACATGGACAGGAGTTAGAAAAAGCAGAGATGAAATTAAGGAAGGCTTTCCATGCAGGGCTAACAGTGTGAAAAAAGGCAGGAAAAAAACTTGATGTGCCCTATAAATACTTCTTAAATTGAATTGAATTAAGGATCATGTGGAGTGCTGGAAAAGCCAGATAAGAGTCAGACCAGAGCTTGTCTGTCTTTCTAGATATTTTTTAAACCTTAAAAAGGGAGTTTACTTTGAAGATCTAGCAAGAATGGGAAGACAAACTTTTCCTTCCAACACTCTGAGGAGAACATTCTCCCTCATACCACTTCTGTCTCTGGGGGGAGTGGCTTCAGATAGAAGATGGTTTTAATGTAGCATTGGTCCCACCAAGTCCACTGCATTACTGCCAGGCAAGTCATGCTCTCAAGTGCTATTGGGCTGGGTCCTGCTCTTCTGGACATTGGTACTGGATTGGCTGCAAAATTTGCCATGAACTCTACTCTTAGTCTCCTAGCCTCCCAAACAGCTTGCTCTCCTTCCTTGTTCTTCAAAAATAAAAGGTTGTAGTCTCTAAATTAATGTAATTCACTTTTTAGTTTGTTGAACCTTCTCATCCAAGCTGTACCATCCCAGCAACCCATTGGTTCTGTTCTCTGAGTAGCATGCTGGGCTGTCTCCAAGAAGTGTGTGGCACCAGGAACTCTCTTCTTTTTAGTCCCAGTGTCCTCTTGAATTTGGGGTTACTCAGAAGGTAACTCCAAAAGTTAGTATTGCTCAAAGAATTTCCCTTCACTGGTTAAAGACCTAAATTCTGGGATCAAGTGGTCTAGGCTAGAAGTATTAAACTCAAAAAGGGCCACTAAATCATGCTTAATAAGCCCTGCTGGCTGCTTCTTAACTTAGAAAGCCTTGTATTAATGTTTTGTCTATGTTTTATTAGAGGCATCTAGGTGGCACAGAGGACACGGGACCTGGAGTCATGAAGGCATGAGTTTAAGTGTGGTTCAGACACTTACTAGCTGTGTGACCCTAGGCAAGTCACTTAACCCTGTTTGCCCCAGTTTTCTCATCTATAAAATGAGCTAGGAAAGGGAATGGACAATCACTCCAGTATCTTTGCCAAGAAAATCCCAAATGGGGTCATGAAGAAATAGAACATAACTGAAGAAGAACAACAAAATATTTCATTGCATTTTTGTTTATTTTGTTAAGTATTTCCCTATTATATTTTAATCTGGTTCTGGTGGCACTCAGGAGTGTTGTGAGAAACTTGTATATGCATTTGAGGGTTATATGTTTGGTGCTTTTGGTCTGGAGAATTCAGAAACTCTCCTCTCAAATGGGAGGTTAAGATTTAAGAAGAGGGTCTTCTCAGGCTGTTTATAAGCACAATATTGTGTAGCTGTTCTATAAGTGCATTATTGCTTTTGGGTATGGAGAAATCCTTCCCCTTCCTCCACTACCCAAGGAAGAAAAGCTAAGGCATCCTAGAGGCATTTTCCTAGAATAATGCTGAACTTTGTATTTGGTAGAGAAGTCACTGATGGAGAGATCTTACTATCTACAGCAAGGTAATATTTCCATGTTGTAGGATACATGTAAAGACTGTCACTTCACTTTGTAGCTATGCCCCTATTGTGGAACTAGTCATATTCCAGAATCTTCTCCATGAAAAGTACAGATTAGAAACCAGAATGCTGGGGCAAGGAGTTTGAGTGGCACACAAGTAGGCCAGTTTCAGTGAGGGTGGTGGCAGAGGCTTGTAGTCCCAGCTCCTAGGGAGGCTGGGCTGAAGGATTGCTTGAGTTTGGGAATTCTGAGCTGCAGTAAGCCTAAAGCTTCTTGGCAGTTCACATTGTCGGCACCTGGACCCCCAGGGTCAGATGGCCACCAGTTTGACTAAGGAAGAGTGAAGCAGTTCAGGTTGGAAAAGCAGAGCAGGTGCCAATTTATGTTTGGATCAAACCCATGAACAACTATTGCATTTCTAGCCTGGGAGAGATAGGGAGATCCAGGGCCCCATAAACAGATAAATAGTAATTAAAAAAATAAATAAGTAGATAAAAATCAACAAGCATATAGTTAAATAAATTAAGGAAAAATATGTAAATTTCTATGAGGAGCTGGGTATTCACAAACTACTAAACGAGTAGAAGCTTATTCCTGTCCCCTTTTTCCCAAGCTTTCCGAACAGCACAACTTTGAGGGCATATTTTCCCCAGGCCATCCCCTCTTGCAAGGAAGAAAAATCTGATAAACTCAGTTAGGTGAAGAATTTGTAGGGACTAAAGTTCTGGGGTTGAGGGGAGAGAAGGATTTATTTTTAAAGAGTAGGTTGATCAGGCACATTGATTAATCCTAAGGAATAATCCTCTTCAATATTCTCATCTACCAATGAAACTGTGATCTCATCCATGTCAGCATCCATTCTGATAATTCACATCTAAACCCATCATGCCTGCCCATCCTGTGCTACTGTCATCCATGACCTCTCATAAATTCATCATGGAAGAGTACTGTTAACTAACATGTGCTAGTGGCAGAGGGAGGGTGGGGCTCCAGCTTTTCATAACATTACATGGAAACTAGTGGAGCACATTGACTGATGATCATCAGTTATCCTTTAGTATCACTATGCAACTAGCCCATTACTTCTTCTTTCCTTCCTTCCCTCCTGTAATGGAATAAGCAGAGTGTTCACTAATACTGTGTAATCCGAATCTTAAAGGCTCTTCACAGTGGCATTCTCTCAGGAATCTACTGCTGATTGGCTTTACATTGTGGCGTAGTCGGCAGGATTACAAAGTATAGTGCCTCTGTCTGTTCCAGGATCCAGGATTCATGGCCATTTAAATTAAAATTGTAAAGCCAAGAATCCTGGAGGGGTGGAATGTAATGGTAAT
>CM053595.1:247175946-247192771 GCA_028646575.1 Pseudocheirus occidentalis | reverse complement strand
TGAATCCCTCTTAGGGAAAGTAGGTCATTCCTTTTGTTAATTGATTGATTGAATCTTAAAATGTGAAGCTGGTTTCTCCCTTAGGGAAACCAGCTGATGCTTCTCTTGTTCCTTGTTCCTTTCTGTAATAAGATATAATATTGAGACTTTCCTTGTTCTGAAGATTGTATATAATATTGTGAATTGTTGAAACTGTTAACATTGTACTGAATCTGATTTTGTAGTGGAATAAACAGAGTGTTCACTAATACTGTGTAATCCGTATCTTAAAGGCTCTTCGCAGTAGCATTCTCTCAGGAATCTACTGCTGACTGGCTTTACACCTCCCTCCCTCCCTCCCTCACTTCCTTCCTTCCTTCCTTCCTTCCTTCCTTCCTTCCTTCCTTCCTTCCTTCCTTCTTTCCTTCCTTCCTTCCTTCCTCCCTCCATTTCTTCCTTCCCTTCTTCCTTGTTGTCCATCTTCTTTCTTCTTCCTTCTCCCTTTTTTTCTTCTTTTTCTTTTTCTTCACCATCCTTTAGATGCTTCTCCTACATAATTCTTTCTTGCAAATATATCTTCATAATGATTCATCCTCTATTAAATCCCTAAAATTTGAGGAATCATGGCAGGTGGGTGGAGTACATGTTTTTGGACAGATGACACCTCACCAGCTCCACTCCAGTCACAGTATATGTGACAGCTATATTAGTTGGAGGCACATGGGGAGGTGTCTCTAGGCTCCACCTGCCTAACTGGAGGTGATGATTGGAAGTCAGGCCAAGCCATTCATCATTTGGACTTTTTACCAATCTCTTCACTTCTCTCTAATTAATCTTCTAAACCCACTGGGGTCACCAGCCTCACTAACCCAGTGGAGAAAAATGCTTGCACACTCTGCTAGGTGAATTCTAATTGTCCAGGAAAAACTCGATGAATCCTGAATCTCAGCTTAGAGTTGTGGGCTCCAACACAAGCAGGATAAGTATATTAAACTTAACTAAATGTGATGCTAATGTCTCAGGCTATGTCCTTTATGGAGAGACAAATATTCTGAGAGGAGGGAGTTGACACAGACACATACAGAGTAGAGCGGCAACAAGGGACCAAACAACAAAAACAGGCAGACGTACCATATGGTGCCTCTGACAAAAGTGAAAGACAGACACCACCTCACATTTATATTTAAAAATTTTATAAGTTTGACTATTTTGGTGAGTTTCTGTCTCCTCCTTCCTCTTGTTGTAGGTTTTTTTAAAGGCTGGAAAAAAGAGAAGGGAATGGATATAGAAGAGTGGGGAAGTTTGGAATTATATAAAGAAGATTTATAATGCAAAAAATGTGCTGGCCTTTGTACATGAAGATAATAATACTGAGCCCTGACAAACTCTGGATTATGTCTCTAGTGATGGGGCACACTGCAGAGTAGGTACTTAATAATATTTGTTCTCTTCTCCCAGTCTTGACCCAGGTATGGGGCCCAACGCTAAGCAATCAGTTGATAGGAGGTATACAAGATTTACTCAGCAGTATACAAGATCTTTCCTAACTCTTCTAGGACTTCTCAGACCAATGAAACTCCTAGCTCTCGGGGACCCTGGAATCACAGAGTGGGCCATACTTAGTAGGAAACAGAGAAGCTACACTCACTACATATGTTGTGTTATTTTACAGTTGTGTCCTCTGGATTTCAGTAAAGCAACTGCTTTCTTAATAGTTCGTTGTCCTGGGTCTGATAATTTTCTGAAACATGAAATTAGGATGTGAGAGTAGGGGAAGCTAAAGGATGAGGAGCCTTTATTTCTCTATTCCACTAACAATCTAGAAAGAATTTCCCTTTTCTCCCAAAATTCCATGCTCTCATACCCTTTCTATGAAGTTAACACTCTAACTTTGTATTATATTTATGTATTTTAATGTTGTAGGGAGATATTTTATCCCCCCACAAGATTAAAGGGACAATACTTTATTTTAATTTTTATGCCTCCCTCCCAGGCAGTACTTACATAGTACTCTATACTTACTAGGAGTTTAATAAATGTCTGTAGAGTTGAATTGAAGGGTTTAGTTTGTAGCCTGGTAACAGAGTGATTTTTAACCATCCTGTTTAAAAAAATCAACCTGTTTACAAATAAAATAGATTACAGATCTGGAAATTTGAGATGGCTATGGAAAGACTTAATCTCCAACATTGTTTTGTTACCTAATACCTTTCAAAACACTTTGCTATATCATCTGGTCTTCATTTTAGCCCTGCAAGGCAGTTGGCACAGATCCATGTTATTCTTCCCATTTCATGGATAAGGAAAGTGAGACCTTCAGAAATTAACTGCTGTGTTTGATAAAAGAAATTCGGAGCCATTATAGCCATGTCTGGGTTGCCCTGGGCCAAAGAGACTGGTAACTTCTGAAACACAGCTGTTAAATTAGGAATTAATTATTGCTCAAGCCAATAAATCAGTTGGTCAATTAATGAACATTTATTAAAGGCCTACTATGTTCCAGGCACTGTGTTAAGTGTTTAGGGAAACAAAAAAAGGTAAAAGACAATCCCTCCCTCAAGGAGTTTACAGTCCAGTTGGAGAAACAACATGCAAACAAACGTATACAAAGCAAGCTATACAGAGGATAGGAGGGTAATAACCAACAGAGAGAAGGCACTGGTAATAAGAGGGGGTGGGGAAGGCTTCTGTAGAGGGTGGGATATTAGTTGGGACTTAAAGGAAACCAGGACAATCAGTAGTGGGAGCAGAGGATAGAGGGCATTCCAGACATGGGTGAGAGAGCCAAGAGATCTTGTTTATGGAACAGTCAGGAGGTCAGTGTTAACAGTAAATGTTGGGGAGTAACATGTAAGAAGACCGGAAAGATAGAAGGGTTTTGAATGCCAAACAGAGCACTTTGAATTTGCTCCTGGAGGCAATTGGAAGTCACTGGACAGTGAGGGGAGGGGAGAGAGACACGATCAGACCTGCATTTTAGGAAAACTGAATGGAAGTTAGAATGGAGTGAAGAGAGACTTGGGGCAGGCAGACTCATCAGCAGGCTATTGCAATAATCCAGGTGTGAGATGACCTATCAGAGGAGAGAAGAGGGCATATCCCAGAGATGATTTGAAGTGAAATCAACAGGCCTTGGCAACAGCTTGGATATGGGGCAGAGATGTGAGAGATAGTGAGGAATTCAGGAAGATCCCTTGGTTGTGAGTCTTAAGATACTGGGAGGATGGTGTTGCCCTTTAGAGTAACAGGAAATGAAAGAAGGGAAGGGTTTAGGGAAGAAGTTAATGAATTTAATTTTGGGTGTATTAAGTATGTCTACTAGACATCCAGTTCCAGATGTCTGAAAGGCAGATAGGGATGCAAGACTGGAGGTCAGGAGAGGGACTGGGGTGGGGATGGTAGTTTTGAAAATAATTGGCATAGAGATAATAAGTAAATCCATGGAAGCCAATGAGATCATCAAGTGAAGTAACCTAGAGGGAGAAGGGAAGAGAAGCCAGGACAGAATCCTGAGGGACACCTATGGTTAGAAGGTATCTGGAGGAAGATCCAACAAAAGAGACAGAGAAGGAGTGTTTGGATGGCTAGGAGGAAAACCAGGAGAGAGTTGTGTCTTAAGTGAGAAAAGCATATCAAGGAGGAGAGAGCAATCTACAGTGTCAAAGGCTGCAGAGAGGTCAAGAAAAATGAGGATCAAGAAAAGGCCATTGGATTTGGCAAGTCCAAAGCACTGCCATGGTCATGGGGGCCATAGAAAAACCTGACTTTCTCTGGGAATGACTGTGTAGCTGCAGCTATCACTGAGAGCCCCTCCAAGAGTCTGATGCTCTGCTTGGCTGCTTCCTAGCTTTGATAGGGAGTCATTGGCAAAGCAGTGGCTCTGAGCAAGAAAGCATTGATGAGCTATTTTAAGATCCTACTTGCAATCAAACCTTTAAGTTTTGAACTTCCCTTAACTCTTGTGACTTCCTTCCCAGACACATGTAGCCTTGGTCATGCCTTAGACCTCATTATCTTTTGGAATTGTACCACTTTCAAGAGTTAAAATGTGAAATTCTACCCTTTTATCCTAAGCTCCTGTTCTTTTACATTTCATACAATCACATGGCAATCCCACTCTTCATCCATCAACTTTGGTCCTTTGACCCAGGACTATTTTACAGTTTTCTCCAAACTCCATAGTTCATCAGTTTACTGTTTTACTTTCTACTACCCTATTGTCCCTCCCCACACCATGACATTTAGCCATTCTTTGCCTTCCAATTTCTCATTGAATGCAATGAAATCAAGCTGATTCAATGCACTATGAATTTATGGTACATAACGAGCTGGTTCCTTGATACATTTTAGCTTTCTTTCTACTCTACACTTTAGTGTTGTGCAATTGTTTTTCAGCTGTGTATGACTTTCCATGACCCCTTTTTGGGTTTTCTTGGCAAAGATACTGGAACGGCTTGCCATTTCCTTCTCTAGCTCATTTTACAAGTGAGGAAACTGAGGCAAACAGGGTTAAGTGACTTGCCCAGGTCACTCAGCTAGTGTCTGAGGCTATATTTGAACCCAGGTCTTCCTGACTCCTCTATCCACTCTTTTCACTGCCCCACCTAGCTGCCCTGACTCTGCACTTATTGGCACTTAGTCTTATTTCTCTTAACAACTATTTAATATTATTGTCACCAATACATCCATCAACATTAGTAGCAGACACAATCCTAGGCACTGAGAATGACAAAAAGACAAAAATGAATCAGCTCACGTCCTCAAGGAACTCACATTCTATTGGTGGAGACCTGCTATAAATCTGTGTGCGCACATGTGTGAATACACCAAATTCACACAAGATCCATACAAGTTCATTTGGAAAGGAAGCATCATGTATACAGTAGCATGTAGGCTGAGTCTTGGAGGAAGACAAGGGTTCTCTGATGTGGAAATGAGCAAGGAGTGCATTCGAGATACAGGGGCAGCCTTGTGAAATAAAAGCTAACTTTACTATAACAGCTACCAAATTCCAGGCACCCTGCTAAGTGTTTTAAAAATATTATCTCATTTGAGACTCACAATAACCTTGGGAAATAGGTGCTACTTTTATCGTCATTTTACAGAAGAGGAAACTGACTGAGCCAGAGAGAAGTTAAGTGACTTGTCCAGGTTCACGCAGCTGGGAAATGTCTGAGGTATAATTCGAACTCAGGTCTTCTTTACTCTAGATCTAGCTGCCAAAATGAATTTCTTTTCCCTTAAGGTCACCAAGATGGATTTTTCCCCCCCCCAGGGTCACTTAAGTAGTAAAGGGGCAGAGATAGTGATTCAAACCCAGGTTCTTTGACTCAACATGTACTTTTTTTTTTCATTGCTATCTGCTTTATGGGTGTTAATGGAGTAGAATTAGCACTAGAATTCATACCTTCTGACTTTAAATCCACACATTTTGATATAGGCCCCGATACTCATACCCAAGCTGAAATCTTTAATAGAAAAGCCCATGTTTTTATTTTTCATTTTCCCCTCTGAAGCAAAGTGTAAACATGATACAGTGCATTGGGAAACTGAGGAGCAAATTCAAAGTCTCTGGTTACAGCCTTGCCTTGGAGGAGAATAGCCACAAATTAAGAAACCATTCTATGTAGATTAAAGACAGAAGAAATTGTCCCCAAAGTTTATACCATAAACAAGGCAAATCTCAAAAATTAAGTTGACACATATATAGAATTGGAGCAGTTTTTTCTTAATTAAACTGACAAACATCCCCAGTTCCATATAAATCAAAGAAAAATCACAATCCTGCAGCATTTAAGGTGGGGAATATTAAGAGTGGCTGGGAGGAAAGTGTAAACAATGTAATGAAATCATCCAAGCTTTGCTGACTTGTGGGCCTTGAGGTAGGAAAAGCACTGGGTATGTTTAGATCTGTGCTCTGTCCTAGGGGGAGGAAGGGTCCATCAGCAGATCTGAGCCCCTTCCTCAGGGGAATGGGGGAAGGTGTACACTGCATGAGCAATCAAGGCACAGTGCTGCCTGTAGGGCCTCAAGCCCCATGATTTTCCCAGTTATGTGATCCTGGCCAATTTAAGTTAACTTTCTCTGTGATTTAGTGGCCTTTTGGGCAAAACAATACAGTTTAATGAGATAATTTTCAGAGCTTCTTCCAACTCAATACCATTCTAGGGTACGAGGCAGCTAGATAGGGGTAGTAGAAAGGATGTTAGAGTCAGGAAGGTTTGAATTCTACCCCAGACACTTACTGGTTGTGTGACAGTAGGCAAGTCCCTTAACCTCTTTTAGACTTTGTCTCTTAATTCTGTAATAATAACTAGCATTTACATAGCACTTTAAGATTTATATAGTGTTTTGGGCTGTCTTTTGCCTCTTTTTGTAACCCCAGTACATGGCACATAGTAGGTATTTAGTGTTAATTGATTGATTGATCTCATCCTTAAAACAACTCTGGGAGGTAGGTACTGTTATTATTATCATCAATTTACAGATGAGGAGACTGAGGTAGGCAGAAGTTAAGTGATTTGTCCTTGGTTACACAGCTAGTAAATGTCTGAGGCTGATTTTGAATTCAAGTCTTCCTGATGGACTGATACTCTAACCAATGGGTTACCCATTGCTGCCTAAAATGAAATCTATTAAAAAGGGGGTAACAATAGTTCCTATCTCACAGGGCTGTTATGGGGATCAAGTAAGATTCTCTCTCTCTCTCTCTCTCTCACTCTCTCTCTTTATCTCACTCTCTCTCTCTCTCACTCTCTCTCTCTCTCTCTCTCTCTCTCTCTCTCTCTCTCTCTCCCCCTCTCTCTGAGCCTTAAAGCACTATATAAATGTTAGCCTTCAATACCATTTTTATTTTTATACAGATGAAATCAAGTTACAATAAATATTTCCTTTCAGTCCTCTGCTGCTTACTTGTCTATAGCTTGAATCACTTGGTCCTTGAAGAACAAAGGACTGGGGGCATCTTCTTAATTCACTGTGCCATAAGCACTGTTCTATTTATATAATATATAGTCAACATATTCCCTGAAGTTGTGAGTAAATTGGACTGTTGTCAATTTAATACTAATATTGTGTGTTGTGGATAGTTTGCCTCCATTTCTGATTGATCTTTACTGGGCAATATATCAGCACCAGCAGAGCTTCTCTATAAAGCATTTAAAGGAACTATTTGTATAAAGAATCCTGGCTCTTCTTTTCTTTTTTAATTTTTTTCTTCTTTTCTTCTTTCTATAGAACTTTTTCACTTAGTGATTCCATTAACTCCCATGGGTTCGACTCTCAAATCCTTTATGTCTCTCCAGGGACAGGTATTTATTGCCTTTACCTGTCTCCAAAGATCCAGTTCCATATCACCACTGCTTGCCAGCTATGTTCACTTGGATATCCAGTAAGACTCTTATGCCTAAAGCAGAACTCATTATCGTTACTTGTTCTCCCTTTCTCCCTTAAACTGATACCTCTTCTTAGTTTTTCTATTTCTGTTCAGGTTAGCACCAAATTTCCAATCACCCAGGTTTATGAACTTGGACAGATCCTTGAGTCAATACTCCCCTTTGGCCTCCCTCCCTATATCCTAATCAATGGCCAAGTCACTGATTTGGTTGGCACATCCCTTGCATCCATTTCCTTCTCCTTACTCTCTCCCGGTCACATTCTAGTTCAGACACTCCTCAAATTCCATTCAAAATAGTCTGCTAATACTACCAGTTTTCCCCCAGTTCTTTCTTTCTCTAATCCATCCTCCAGGATACAGCTACTAGATTGATATTGTTAATGCAGAGTATGACTGTATTTCCTCTGCTCAAGAAATGAGCAGAAAATGCTCAAGAAATATGACTATATTTCCTCATTTGTTGGCTCCACGATGCCTTGAAAGTAAAATAAAAACTCCTCTTCCTGGTGAATGAAGAAACGAAAAACCAAAATACTTATTAAGCACTTACTACGTGGTAGGCGCTGTCCTAATATCTTTTCTGTGTAGGAATGTACATATATACAAGAGAGTTCCTGCTCCTGAAGAAATTACATTCTAATAGGGGAAGGCAATACATATGAGAGAATGTTGGTCAGGGAAGCCACAGGGATGGTGACTAGAGTCCAAAGCCAATGACTGATTCATCTTTTCCATGAAAAGTAGTATTGTTTTGATTACTGTTCTCAGAGCTAGAATTAGAAAGTGGAGGTAGATGGAGAGGGAAGTACATGAAGATGGCTGGGAAGTACAATGTTGAGTCTAGGTCCAGGCTAAAAGTGGCTAATTCTCACCGATCAGAAGCCGGAGTGCCAGAGTGGGAACTTGACTTGTAGGTTGGGGTAGAGGCCACAACATGAGAGCCTGGTGGCTTGAAGATAATCCCTTCCCAATCAGGCTCCAGCCTATCCTTTGCCCTAATTTCACCTTCATTCCCATCACACAATCTTATTTGTCAGCCAAACTGGTCTCCTTGCTCTTCTCCATATGCCATATGCCACATGCCATTTCATTCCTCGGTCTCTATACCTGGAATGCACTCCCTCTTTAGCTCAGTCTTTTGGAATCTCTAACTTCCAGGTTCAGCTCAATTACCACCTCTTAAATGAAACTTCCTTGATCTCTGAAGTTACTATTGCTGCCCTGCCCCCAATTTCTTTGTATTACATGTAAACTTCTTTATAAACTTTAAACAGCATATAAATGTCAATTATTATTGTTACTGTTACTATGATTTTTACTTTGATAAACATTGTATCTCTCTAGTAGACTATAAGCTCCCTGAGGGAAGAGACTTTCATTTTGTCTTTAAATTCTCATAGGCACATAGTAGGCTTTTAATAATGCTTGTTGAATTTCATTAAATTCTTTTGTGATGTGAATAATCACCCTAATGTGCTATCTTGCATGTGAAGTCAACCTAACTATGCACCAGGCACTGGGAATACAAATAAAAGCAAAAAGAAAAGTACTCACTGCCCTCAAGGAGCTTCCGTTCTAATGGGGGAAAACAATATATTTTCACATGAATCTGAAAAGTGTTATGGGAGAGGATGGTAAAATTTGGAGAGTTAGGCATGAACCTGGAAGAGGAGCAAAGGAGTGAGCTTGGTTGGCCTGACCAATTGCTCAGCAGGAACTCTTGAGGGATTTACTGATCTGAGAAGGGGACCATATGGATGGAGGGTTCTTCCAGGGTGAGAATGCTCCTGAGATATAGAAAATTCTGGACGGTTACAGAACCAGGAGAGGAATGAAGGAGACAGTTTTCATATATTCAGATGATATAGAAAATAGGCTGTATGTTGTTTTCCAGTAGTTGGGATGGACTATGCTTAACCATTCACACCATCTCCCATTATACCAATGACTCAAGTTTTTAAGATGTTTTCCCATGGTTAATCAGTGGCCAAAATTAAACATCACTTCATGTCAGTTTGTGGTGGAGCATGTTACTACTCTGTAATGAGGATTATGGGAGCAGATCTATAGCTGAGGTTGTATGTGACCAGGGTTGGGGTCAGTAACTGGCGTATGTGAAGACTGAACCCATTCCTTTTGCATAATAACACAATGAGCTAAAGCTTGACTAAAACGGGACATGCCTAGAACAGAGTGAACTCGGAATTGTAAGCTCCAGCTCTGGTCACAGAAGAGCAGAAAACTCCAAGCAGCAGAGGACACACTGGCATTTGGCTGCCACTTGGTTGCCACACTGGCTCAGGTGTAAAAGATGATAAAACCCATGAAAAGCATGAGGTCTTTGAGAAAGAAGCATGTGCTGAGGCTGTAGAAGAGAATCTCCTTGTATCTAGAGAGCAAGCTTATTCTAACCCATCCTCAGCTTCATTTGTCTTGCTTTGTACCAGGCCAAACAATTGTTGCTTTGATCTGCTTCATGTCTCCCCACCTATAATTTTTGGACTGTCTCTAGTGTTTGATCCAAGCTCTTCCCTTTGGATTTTGGTTGATACTTCAGTTCATGCATCTCAAACTCTCCATAATATAGTTCTGCCTCTTGTGAGCCTGATAAAGAATCTGAGAAAGCCTCTACATGACCATGAGTCCTCACACCTGTTCCTACCTAGAGGGAAAGCAGGCATTTAGTTGATTAGGTTGTGTGCTTTTTTCAGAGATACTGGGAAGAACCCGACTTGTTCACTGATGTCTGCAATTCCTTTAACAAGGGACCTATTCTTTCCTTCCTAGAATTGGGGACAACTGAGCTAGAAGGAGTTTTAAAGATCATCTAGTCTATTTTACAGTCCCAAAACATTAAGCTTTAAAGGCAAATACATTCTGAAGAGGGAACATGTTGTTCCATAATTTACTGAAAAAAGAGACCATTTGCCGGGAGCGCCTGCTTCTCCCAGATTCTTCATCTCATAATCTCTTAATTGCTTTAAGCAGCCAATAATACAAGAAGCTGAGGTGAACATTGGACACAGCAAAGGTGATAGTCTGGGAGAGCACTGAGGGATAGAAGGATTGGAGGTAAATGTGGGGCTAAAGAGTGATTTTAAGAAAGGAAAGGCATGGGAGTGATGGAAAGACAAAAGATGATTAAGTGAAGGAATTCAGAGTTCTCGAACATGGAATCAGAAGAGTGTGATGGGAAAGACCAAGTTTATGACTGTCTGATAAGGGTATAGTTGTGGTGGCCTGGAGGAGTAGATCATAGGAGCTGAGTAAATTGAAGAACTAGAGCGTTAAAGTATGTGAGGGAACATTAACATGCATCTTGAAATTCCTTGGAATGAGGGAAAGAGATGGTATAGGGAGGAAGTTAACAAGTTAGGTGCAGGGGGATGTTGGAGAGATTGGTTTGAGGTGAATAGTAAGGGAGAAGTAATAGGGGTTGGAAGAGGGGCTTGTTCTTCAGCAGTGGGAGGTTGGAGTTGGTCAATCAACAAGCATTTATTAAGCACTTACTGTATACCAGGAACTGTGCTTAGTGCTGAGGACACAAAGAAAAGCAAAAAGCATGATCCAGCTTTCAAGGGATTCTCATTCAAGTAGGGAGACAATATGAAAAAAAAACCTATACGCAGTTAAGATACATACAGTATAAATGGAAAGCAATCCTTGAAGAGAGGGACTAGCAGGGTGGTGGTGGTGGGAAAGTGCATCTGGAGAGGTCACTTACAGAAGGTTGGACTTGAGACTTAAAGGAAGCCAGTGAAGCTAGGAGGCTGATAAGGAAGAACATTTTAGCTGTGGGTAAGTCAGTGAAAAGGCAGGAATTTGGAAGATGAAGTATCCTTAGGTGACAGTAGGCCAGTGGAGCTGAATAATGAATGGAAGGGAGTAAAGTATAAGAAGACTGGAAAAATAGAAAAGGACTCGGTTGTAAAGAACTTTGAAAAGACTGAGGATTTTGTAGTAGGTCTTGGGGGTACTAGGGAGCTATTGGAATTTATTGAGTAGGTGAGGTGAAAAGGATGTCATACCTATGCTTTAGGAAAATTCACTTTGATAGATGAGTGGAGAGTGGATTGGAGTGGAAAGTGACTAGGGCAGGGAGATCAAACAGAAGACAGATAACAAGGGCCTTTAAGAGGGTGGTACTCAGGTGAGAAGAGAGAAGGGTGTGTGTACAACAGATGTTGTAAGGGCAGGAAAAATAAGATGAACAGATTGCTAAGGTGGGGTGAATAAGAATGAGGAATTAAAGATGTCACCAATGTTGTAATCCAGGATGACTGGGAGGGTGGTGGTAGTCTTGAGACTGAAGGAATAGGAAACTTGGAAAGAGGAGAAGCTTAGGAGTAGGCTATTGTTCAGCTTTTGTCAGTCATGTCTGATTTTTTGTGGCCCCATTTGGCGTTTTCTTGATGAAGATACTTGAGTGGTTTGCCATTTCCTTCTCTTGCTCAGATGAGGAACCAAAGCAAACAGAGTCAAGTGACTTGCCCCGGGTCATACAGCTAGTAAGTGTCAGAGGCTGGATTTGAACTCAGGATGATGAGTATTTCTGATTGCAGGTCTATTGCGCTCTTGACTGTGCCACCTCATTGTCATGGGGCTAGTGGTGGGTAGGAAGATAATGAATTCTGTTTTTGACACATTGAGCTCAAGATGCCCATTAGGGGCATCCAGTTTAAAGCTGCAGAGTCCTTGAGTTAACTGGGAGCAAACGTGGTTATATTGTGGTTTGTGGGGCATCTAGTAAAGAGGCAGGAAGGGGGGGCATCCCCACAGTAAGCCTGGTGATGATGAATCCCAGCCTGCTCTGGACCAACCAGGCAGCCAAGAGTAGGGTCTATCCTCGTGGTGGTGCTTGTTGTTTCTAGAAGCCTGATAACAAGGAGGTCAGGTATCCTAGAGGGTCAGGAAGCAGGGGATGGTATGTACCTGCCTGCCCTAGGCCAGGTGCAAGCAGGGCTTGGTCACTCGGTCCCTCACCTTAGCACTTGTGTAGGAATGTGGCTCTGAGTTTCTCTTATCACTTTTCCTAGCACTGATGCTTAGAGAAGGAAGCATCACCTCCCCTCCCCCACTTTTCTGTGGATGCATTTGCTCACCTGTCCATGGAGATTGTATGATTTACCAGTCCAGCCACAGGTACTGGCCCAAATGCTAAGTGACTGGCTTTTGGAAACATGTTCTCTCAGTAGGATGAAATTCATTTGCAAATATGCTTATCTATCTATAGGCACATTATGTTTTTAGCAACAAGCAAAAAAGGCACTTATTTCTTCTGCTACATTCTTATAAATTAAAATAGCCCAGCTTCATTTAAAAATAACCTTGCTCAGCTTTCAAACCTCTCTCCTTCCCCCACCCCATTTCTGAACTCTCATTCGATGTAGACACTTTAGTCTTCCTTCTGCATGGTGATGATTTTTAAATTAGGCCCCCAGCTTAGGAAAGATAAGCTTAGGCTTCTGCCTCCCTATCAGTGTGTCCAGGGAGCCACTAGTCAGCCATAGTCTTGCCACACCCTCTCCTTTGCTAGTGGTACCTTAAACTGTCAGGTATGGGGACAAGATTGGGAGAGGGGGCTTCTATCCAACGTTCACCTTAACTTCTTGTATTGTTAGTGTTATTATTCAGTTGTGGACCACTCTTCTTGACCCCATGGACCATACTTTCCAGGGGTTTTCTTGCCAAGCTTCTTGTATTACTTGCTCCTAAATATAATGATACTAAAATTAACTTTAGTGCCTAGGAAATGAGTCTTCTGGTTAATGGAATTTTCTGGATAAATAACTCAAAAGAAGCTCTTTTGTTTCATTCTTGGCTTTGAACAGAGCTATTCCTAGGGTATGACTGTTGGAGTTTTGCCCCAGGCATCAACCTCGATAAAATGCCACTTTCTTGCTGCCATGAAGGTCAGTGGGTGGCTACTTCAAGAGAGAATGAGAGATTAGGATCATTGGTGGTGCTAAAATGCTGGATATAACTTTAGGCTTCAGGAATCTTCATAAGGTCTCTTTGATGATTTAGGGTCATGTAGGGTCTTGCAGTTATATTCTTACTTGAGCAGTTGGAGATAGACATCATAGGAGAGATAGGGCTGACACCAGACTGGATTCAGATAAGAATAGTACTCAAAGAATCTCTGATTTCATCAGTTTGGGGAAACTCTAGACCAGGGATTTTTAATGCGCAGTCACTGAACTTTTAAAAATATTTTTTGTTATATATTTCAATGGAATTGATTTTCTGTAACCCTATGCATTTTATTTTATGCATTTAAAAATATGATTCTGTGATGGCACCCATAGGTCTCACTAAAGTGATGAAAGGATCTATAGCACAAGAAAGTTAAACCCCTCTGCTCTAGGTGTTGGAATTCTTTTCATTAATGCAGATAGCAACCCATAAATGATTTAGTCGCTAATAATAGTAATAGAGACTATTTCTGTGTCAGTGCATTTCTTATAAGCAACTTTAAAATAAACTTCATTTACTTCTCACAGTGATCCTATGAGGTAGTTAGAATGAATATTATTGCTCTCATTTAATAGATGAGCAAAATGAACCAGATTAAGTGACTTGCCCAGGGTCATAAAGCTAGTAAATTGTAGAATTAGGTCTACAACCTGGGTCCTTGGCCTCCAAATTGAGCACTTTCCCCACTGTAACAGACATTCATGGAGGAGATGAACAAAAAATGAAACCAATCTACATGATAATGCTTCTCTGGACTCCTGTAGCCATCATTATCTATGCCATTCATTGATACTTATATATTGCTTTATATTATGAATTCACTTATTACGTGTAAACATCTTATCTCCTTAAATAGACTGGGAACTCCTGGAAGGCAGGGCTGTTTTCAGTATTCGTATTCAAGTATTCAAGTATTCAGTATTCGAGGCCCATCTGCCTTGAACATGGCCGTTAGCCAATTAAGTCTAGAATCCTATATGCCTACCTAAGTGCATCACATTTCAAAGGTATGGTTGAATTTTGCCATGCGTATGTTTCAAAACTGGAAGGCTGGTTAGCTTTTAAAAAAATATGTCCTAATGCTTCTCATTAAGACCAAAGGTCTTACTTAAATGAATAACCGTCATTAAAAATAGTCAGTGAACTAAGACACAACTCAAGAGTTTGCTCATTGTTCTTCCTTGCTGATACTTGGGCTTAATTGTTATCTGGGGCATTTTAGAGTAGAGTATACTGTGGTTCAGAGAGGTTCTTAAGGATTTTTGTGTTGAGGATCCCTGTGACAGACTGTTGAAACCTAAAAACCCCTTCTCAGTACAATGCAAAAAAGGGCAGGTTATAAAGAAAACCAATTATATTAAAATATAGTTATATATGTATCTGTACATACACACACACACATATATTATATATAAATTATTCATCATCGAATTCATACTGTTTAGGTCCATGATAACAGTCTCTTCTGTAGTGGAAAGAGCTTTGCTATCTGCGGAACTTATTGTTGTTATCCTTTGTCCTTCATTGTCCAGGAGTTCCAATGACATCAGGAGGGTGATGTCTTGACTTGCAAATAAATTGGATTGGAGTGGGTGCGGGGCCGTACAAAATCATTAGCCTCACTGCCTCCTCCAGGGTCATCAGAGTCTAGTGGCAAGATATAGGTCAGGACGGCTGGCCTTAGCCCTGGGTGCAGTGGGAGACCCTGGCCTTTTGAAGCTAAGGTCTTTCCTAGTATAGACCCAGACTGGTTTTGCCAGTCACTAGCTGTGTGTCTTTGTGAAAGTCAAGCAGACTCTCTGGGTCTCACCTCTAGGATGAGGAGGTTGGTCTAGGAGAGGTGTTGCATATACCCAGAACCCTGAAGTACAGGTTGAACCAGATTAAAAGGTAATTGTAAATATTTAACCAAATGAATAAAAATATACTAGACCATAGATAATGTTAAGATGTGGTTTTTAAAGTCAATATGGGGCCATCTACTTAGGAAAGTCTTTCTAAGGGCCAAGATTCCATTCCATTATAGATGATGTTACTTACATGGAGTGTGACTTTCACACAACTCAAAGGATAGGGTGCCCATTCTATGTGTTACCTTTCTGTCAAAGAGTCAGCAGCTTTGACTGGAAACAAGGAGCCAGCTGTGGAAAGGAAATAATACAGGCCCTTGGTGGGGAGCCAGGCCTTGCCTGAGGCCATTATGTCTATGCATATTTATAAAGGACATAGACAGCTGCCTTTCCTATACACAGTCACCAGTACAGCCTCTGTCCCTAGCCTCCACACTAACTAATGTACTCTGCATAGTAATTAGTTTGGGGATGGGTCCAATTGAAGAGGCAGGCTGTTGACAATATATATGTTTTCTTTTCACCTCTGCCAAGTTCTATGTTTTACCATCCATCCATGGTTGCCTTCAGTAGAAGATGAGATTGAAAGATGTAAGAACAGAAGGAAGCTCGAAGATTTTTGTCTGATTCTCTTAACTGGCAGAGCTGAGATTCAAACTCGGGTCTCATCACTCTAAATCCAGTCTTCTTTCAAATATACCCCACTACCTCAAGGACCAGTGACAGAAATCATTTATCATGCTGTCTCCAATCCCCCACCCATTCCCCTCACCACCCCCGTGTTCTGGCAAAGACCAGGCTATAGCCCCAAGCGTGCTTTTGTATTGAGGTGGCATTCAGTAACAAATCTTTTATAAATGATAGCATTGACATTATATCTCTGTTAGAGTAATTTACTCTCCACAGTAATTTTGACTTAGTTTGTTCTACACGGAGGGTTATTTTAATCATCCTTTCAGTTGTTATTGATGAGGGCTCTCTGAAAAAGATTAGAAGATTAGTTTAAAATTATCCCTAGCGAATTTAAAACAATAACAGGGAAATGCACACACACTAAAACAAATTGAAGAATGTAATAGACTTATTAAAACACTCATCTTTTGGTGAATTCAGAAAGCAAAAATCGGGGTTGAGACTAGGGGAAGGCAAGGTGGGCACCTACCTTGGAAATACCATGTAAGAGGAGTGTGATGAGGAATACTTTCAAATTTTAGTTTTTATTAGTGTGTTTATTTTTTAATGTTAATGTTGCTCTCCACGGCATGAAGGTATTTACTTCTGTGATGACTTGTCCCATGTGTTACACTGGTGTCTAAATCTGTCTCTGGTGATCAACAAAATCATAGGAGGTATAATTTTGAAATTCTGATTAAGACAAAGGAAGTTTCTTTTGATTCTGGCAATGATAGTGCCATTGGTGAAGGGAAATAGGAGGGAATAAGCATTTTTATATAGTACCTACTATGTGCCAAGAATTATGCTAATAACTTTTACTACTACGGGTAGTAGTAGTAGTAGTAGTAGTAGTAGTAGTAGTAGTAATAGTAGTAGTAGTAGTAGTAGTAGTACTACTACTACTACTACTACTACTGCTACTACTACTACTGCTCCTGCTGCTCCTGCT
>CM053595.1:247135673-247175446 GCA_028646575.1 Pseudocheirus occidentalis | reverse complement strand
CCCCAATCACCTGATTTTCAAGAGTAACAATTAATTGCCCAACAGGTTTAAAAAGAAAGAAGTCTTGAATTCCAAGCTAGATATTCTTGTTGCAGAGTGCGATGCTTTGGAGCAGATAGGCCTGCAGGGGAGTTAAACATGGGGTCACAGGTTTGATGTTAGAAGGGACTTTAGAGTCCAACACTCTCATTTTATGGAGGAAACTGAGGCTCAGGGAGATTGACATCATTTATTCCTTATGGTTATCTGCTTTTTGTGGACCTTCTGAAGAGGAGAATGCTTCTAGAGAAAAGCTCATCTACTTGCATGCCTCAGATGATCATTTTTTGACAAATTTGAGCAACCTAATACACAAGCCAAGTAGGAACATATTTTTCTTTTAGTTTTATTTTCAGGACACAAAAGAAACTTATTCCATTTAACATGATAAAGACAAAATAGAGCCTTGCTATAATGCTGTCTTCTGGGTCTGTGCTATAGGATTCATTATGAGTGAGATAACATGAAAGACACATGTTTGAATCAGTGCAGGGATACTTCTGTGGATTTATGGGCTCTTGGACACTCCATGCACTATCTGAAGTACCCACCTCCTACATCAATTTAATTCAATTCAATTTTGGTAAGCATTTATTAAAGACTCATTATGTGCCAGTCACTGTGTTAGTTACTGTAGATACAAAGACAAAAGTGAAAGTGGTCTCTGCCATCAAGAAGCTTTCTTTCTGCTGGGGGAGTTAACATGTACACAGATAAATAAATGCAAAATAAATGTGAAATACATGCAAAGTAAATTTGGAGTACAGAAAAAGCCTTATGTAGGAGATGTTCACTTAAGTTCACTTAAGCTGAACTTTTAATTACAAAGCAATCTAATTTGCAAAGGCAAAGGGGAAGAGGATGAATACTGTCAGCTTGGGGAAGAGTTTGTTCAAAGGCACAGAGACAGGAGATGGAATGATTGTTTTCACTTAGTTTACAACTTCCTAATATTCTTATTCTTTGACCTATTATACTTAGAAGCAGTGCTAGCCTTTTATTAAGTTTAATTTCTCTTCAATGAGTGATTACTTTCTCTTGCCAATTAGTTTGGAATCTCATAGACAGCCAGCACAAGGTCTTGTACTTTTCTCCCCAGAGCCATAACTAGGGTGGAGGCAATGTGAGCTTTATCCCAGGGCACTAAATTTAGAGGGTCCTGAAAGCACTTATTACAACATATAAAAACAATTAGCACCTAGTTGGGAAAAACGATTAATTAAAATAGGAGGCTTCTAGATGTTAGGCTGAGATGAGTTCCTCCCCAAATCCCACTTATTCCCCCCTCCAATAAGTATATGAATTGTGATGTTTGCCCAGGTACAGTTTATGGTATTTGTCTTGGGAGCAGAAATTAAGCACTTTGTTCAGGGCTGCGCAGCTAGGTGGTACAGAGCATAGCTATGTCACACCTGGGCAAGTCACTTAACTCAGTTTCCCTCAAATGGGAATCAAATCAGCATCTACCTCATAGGTTTGTTCTGAGGATCAAATGAAACCATTTGTAAAGCTTGGCACAAAACAAGCACTTAATAAATGCTTATTTCTTTCCTTCCTCATTCTCCTTCTCTCTCTTCCTCTGGGCATATATGGTAGAGCTTACCTCATGATTGCTATCTTTACCTGTATTTTAACAACTCAGATTATTTAAGAGCTTTCCCTTGGGAATCCCTTGGAACACTCTGGAAAATATACAGATAACACTACTATAAATTGGCTAAACAGAGTTGTTCCTTCTCTGAATACATGATTGGGTTGGCCAGGGAATTAGATTGATGTTAAAGATAGTTATGATTCTATTTCATCCATAACATATATCTGCATATTTGCTATTTATATCAAGTATATCTATATGTATGTCTGAAAACAAGAATGTCTGAGCACAAGCACACATAGTTCTTTCATCTATCTTGTCTAAATAGTGAGAATTCTCATTTAGAAATGAAATCCATTTCTCTAAATTGATAGTGACTGCTGACTCTGGTGATTGTTGACTGAATGAACAATGGGAGACAGTAATATGCCTCTTGTTCATGTCATTATGCTATAATGTTATTCCCCCCCCCAAACCATAAAACTCTTTGCTGCATTTTTAATCTAATGAAGATATGAATAGCAAATATTTCCTAGGTATTAAGATAATATCTCCACAAGGCCTCAATGTTTAATCATTTCTCCTCTCAATTATGGGGCGGGGATGGGTTGGCTTTTAAGGCTGTACAGACATTTCTTTCTAAGGATGCTTGCCTATAGAACCTGGCATTTCCTCTTGTATGCTTTGCTGGGGATAGGACCTGACGTTTATTGTCATGTAGAGGAAGGATTCAGGGTTGTTGATCTACTGGGCTAGCTCTAGGGATTAACTGGGAATTTCTACTTTTTTTTTTTAAAGACTCTAGATCTGTTCAATTACTATTATGTTTAAAAGTCTTTTACATATGGATGAATTGTGTGTGCTGATACTACCTTAATGCTCAATTCTTTTCATGAGTGGGAGAAAAAAAATAGCAATTGTCCTGAACTGAGTAAAAGTATTCAAACCATTCTTTCAACAAATGATCTGAAGGAAATAGCTAAATAACTGCTTTTAATTTGCTGTAATTAAGAGAGCAAAGGTCTGGGATCTAGTGGGACTGATTGCTATCTAGCTGTGTGGCCACCTGCCTGGATTCTTGACTGGCTTGCTTCCAGTTTCCAAGGCAGGAGCCTGGCCTGCAAGGAGCTTTAGTTCTGTCCCAGGTCCTGACATTAGCCATGATTCTAGGCCAGAGAAATAAAGGATGCCTCTATAGCTCATGGTAGCATGGTAATGGGGGTGGAGTGGTTCACACTAAGACTTCCTTGCTGCTGGCTGGTCTTACTCAAGCTCTCTGTCTTGGTGGCCTTTTTCCTTTGTGCTCCAAACCTCTGCCTTGTATTTCTACTGCAGTCATTAGATCCTTTTCTTGTCTTACTATATCTGAGTTGCTGCTTTGGTTCCCTGCTCTTTACCAAAGTTTTCTTTAAGTCTAAGGTCATGCTGGGCTTTCACTAGGTTCACCTAGACACTGGGCTCCTGTCCCTGCAGTAGGTCTCTGTGTCCGGGGTCTAAGAAATGCCAATTTCTCACCTGGTTGGATTTCTGCCTATTGCCTGATACCAGAATATTCTGATATTGTACTCCATCTTCTTGTCAGGATTCCTTTGCTTGTCCACCACTGGACCTCCTTGATACCAAATCATTTTCTTCCTTTTATCTAGTGTCCATTTCTACAGTTCCCTGATGGTCCCCTGACCTACCAGACACACTAGTGTGGTATAATGGAAAGAACCCTAGGTCCAGAGCTGGTTTCAATCAATCAATAATCAGCATTTATTAAGTGCCTCCTATGTCCTAGGTACTCATGTAGGCACTGGAAAGGAAGGAGAGAAAAAAGGAAGTAAAGAAGAAAGAAAGGAAGTAAATAAACTTTTATCAAGTACTTACTATGTACAAGGCACTGTACTTCAGCACTGGGGCAGCAAATACAAGCAAAAATAAAGATTCTGCCCTCAAGCATCTTACATTCACATAGTGGGAAGAAAATATACACCAGGGAGTTAAAAAGATATGGGAGCAGTAGGCTGGCACAAAGGCACGATTTTGAAGTCTGGAAGTCAGTGTCAGGGGCAAGAGGGTGTGGAAGCCTGGCTAGCCTGGGCCACTCCACAAAGTGTTGATCCCAGTAGGAACTTACTGACTGGAGAAGGGGAGCCAGAATGGTAAGGGATATTCCAGTGTGACAAGGTAGTTCTATTTTCTAGGGTGTGGAGATTCCAGGTGCTGAGGGAAGTTCTATGATAAATAGCAGCTGGAGAGACACGTACAAAGAATGTGACAATTCCTGCTCAGGAAGAGCTTACATTACAGTGGGGAAGATAACAAGTACATCTATTAATAAACATATATACACACATTCATGCATGTGTGTATGTGTGCATGTGTATAAAGTGACTTTGCTTTCTTTGCTTAACTTTTATTCTTACTCAATGTTATTTGTATGACAATTAAAGAGGTTGGAGAGCCATATGTCCCTCCTAGATAGTCCTCTTGTGGTCTTTTGTAAAATCAAAGTTTCAAAACTGATTTTTTGGGGGGGGAGCATAGGATTCCCATCAGGAAATACTGGTAATTGCAAGGTATTTTCCAACCCTAAATTTGGGACCACAGACTTCAAATCAGCACAAGACACAAGCACTCAAAAGAAGAGGCAGAATTTTTGCCTGTAGCACTGACTGCCCTTTGGGAGGTATGGTGACTCTGAGCCTGAGCTATGGACAAAAGAACTCTTAGATGAGTCTTTGAGCCATTATCCCTTGCTAAGGGAAGTCAGATAAAAGCTAGCCAGAGTGCCATGGGCTAAAATGCAATCTAGTCTTTTTAGGGTACACATGTAGGGCTCAGGGTATGTATGCAGCCAGGGTAACTCACACCTCCAGTGCTATAGAGCTAGTGATGTATTTTAGTGATGTCATCATCCTGTTCTCCATTGGGTAGCACATCTCTCAGTTCATAGCCCTATATCTATTCTCTGCTGGGGATCATGTTGTCTTTGCTAGGCTCTCTGCTTGCCAAACTACTCTTTGATACTCTCTACTTGTCTGGTAATTTACCCTTGTCAGGTATCAATCAGCAAAAATTAACAAAATGTTCTGTGCTAGCTAGGAATTTGGGATTTAAAGACAAAAGTGGAAATAATCCCTGTTCTCAAGGAGTTTGCATTCTGTTAAGAGAAACAACTAGTATAAATATATATGAAATAATATGAGGGAATTTCCAGCAGGGGCCAGTGAAGAATGCAGTTTTCTATGTAGCGGCTTTCTACTCGGTTAAAAAGAGACTTAGTAGGTGATCCAGAAGAGCTGAAGCCCAGTAGATGGTACCAGAGAGTGGTTTGATTAGTAGAAAGTCTAGCAGAGAAGAGAGATGAGGCAATCAACCCAGAGAAGTGGCAATGGGTAGAGACCAGAGACACACTGCCCAGCAGAGAGTGACAGGATGGAATCATTAGAAGATGTTAAGAAGCATTGATGGTGTAAATTACCCCATCTGGGCATGTGTTCTGTCTCCTCTGTGTGTATTCTCCATACATGTTCCCTGGCAACAGATCTTCCGTTTGTGTATCTTCTCTCCACTGGTGACCTGGACACTTGTGATTGGATACCTAAGGGAAGGCTCTTTTTTTTCACCTAAAATCAGCCTCCACCTTTCAAAATCCTTAGACACCTGACATTCTTTGCTTATCTAAACGATTTGGCAAGTTAAATCCAAGAATCTAGGAATCATTCCAGAAACAGAGATTCAAAGGAAGAATAATTACAATGATCATGTAGCAATTAAGAATTCTATGACAAGCTGCCAGTATATTCATTGATCAATTACTAGGATCTGGTTGAGGGGACTGTGTTGTATGTCATATCACTGATGGGACACAAAGTTATTAGATAGAACAAAGAAGATCAAGAGCTCTGGTTCAGGAAACTGACCTCAGGGCAGAGACTGAGAGTCCCACTTAACCACTTGGGTAATGCTGAGTACTGCCCCTTGTTCCTTTTACCTGCTCTAGCATCAATTCAGTGGTGGGGATTTCTGGGCAACTATATGTCATTTCACCAACAGATTTTAGAAGACAAATGTATTTGTCTAGTTTCTGTATTACTGCAATATATTATGCATTCAAGTTAGATTAATCTAGAACAATATCACTAGAATAACAATAATGGACCAGTAACCAAGAAAAATAGACTTTTAGTTTCTGAATGACAGACATATTAAAAAGTGTTGATACCTCCAAACAGGAATCTGTGTTTACATATCCACCTGCCTATGAATATATTTTGAGAACACACACACACACACACACACTCACAAACTCAATTGTTTTCAGTTGTGTCTGACTCTTCGTGGCTCCACTTAGGGCTTTCTTGGCAAAGATAGTGCAATGGTTTACCATTTTCCTCTCTAGCTCACTTTACAGATGAGGAAATTGAGGCAAAACAGGGTTAAGTGACTTGCCCAGGGTCACACAGCTAATAAATGTTTGAAGCCAGATTTGAATTCAGGAAGATGAGTCTTCCGGACTCCAGGCCCAGTGATCTATCTACTGTACCATTTTATATATATATATATATATGCAAGTATATAAACCTAAATGTCTGTGATTTTATTGATATAGGAAATTCTCTTCTATTGGCATACACCTGAAAGTGCCTTGCAACTTAGAGTTTTGAAAAGTTGTTTGGGGGCATTGAGACATTATGTGACCTTCCTGGCATCACACAGAATCAGCACTTGTATCAGAGTCAGAACTTGAGCCTATGTCTTCCTGTCTCCAGTGCTGGCTGTCTATCTAGCTATATATGGAAGACCTGAATCCATATCTTTCCTTAGACATTTTCTAGCTATGTGACCTTGGAAAAGTCATCTAACTTTGTTAGCTCTAGTTTCCTGATCAGCAAAATTATCCCAAAGTTGTTCTAAGGATTAAATTAACATGTAAAGTGATTTATAGATATGTGTATATACGTATATATAGATATATCTATCTATACATTATATGTACATAGCATACACACACATACACATGCATACTCGAATAGATTTGTGATCTTATCCACTTGGAAGTTGCTTCAAAGGATATATATATCCTATATCTTGGCTATTCTGTGCCACTCTGGTCTATGATATTGCTGTAAGTTTGCCATAGGGGGTTCACCCAATATGCTGTAGGCCTTCCTGTTTTCTTCCTGTTATTACAAGGGTACCATAATGGCCATTCATCCCTTGCCGTAGCCACATAATCCATCCATCTTTTCTTCTTATCATATAATTCTTGAATATATGTATATGTACATATTATATCTATCTACATACTTATTTTTATTATTGTTCTGCTTTAAAGTTCCTTGTTGGTTATATTTTATAGTCTATTCATACTCAACATATGCCTCTCCATTAGCTTTTGTGTTATATCCATTTTTAATTCTTTGCATATTGTTGTATTCTGTCTCATTACCATGCAACAGCACCAGCAGAATGTTGGTATTAAAAAGCTGGGCTTTTGTTTTCATGGGAATCTTGGGGTTATTAAAGGATCCTGGGGGCAATTCAGCTCACTTTCTTCCCATTTAGTTCTTGGTCCAATCTGTTTTCCATCTGAACTGTCAGTTCTGGTCATGTATATCACTGGACAAATTCTGTAAGTTTTCCATTCAAATGGATGCTATAATCTGGACAACTGTCATTCTTCATTCACTTGGTCTTTCATCTATGGATAGTCAGACCAAACTCTTTTGAATGATTACAAATCTCTTCCAGGAGGTTCTGCAATGTATTAGGGCTTGACACAATGAGCACAATGTCATATTCAAACAGGAACATTTGGAAAACTTCACTGTCCATAAAGAACCCTTCTCTGACTTTGTCTCTTTACTGAATCTCCTCCATTATATCAGTGGGTATGTTTGGCAACCATACATCTTTCTGCTTTATGCCTTACCCTATTAATGTTTCTGGTCAAGAGCTCATTGAATAGTTATTTCTGATATCCTATCTTTTAAGAAATCTTTAATAATTTTGATGTCTTGATGAGAGAAACTATTTTATTTTTGTAAGAAAGATTGTAAGGCAGTGTTATGCTTTATTGAATCAAATGTCTTTTTTTTTTTGGTAATCAACAAACAATATACACAATTGGATTTCGTTTTCTCTACACCTTTCAGCTAATTATGAAGTGGTAAAGATGTGACTCATTGGAGTATCCATTGCAGAAGGCTGCTTGTTTTCTACTAATTATTCAAAATGACCTTAACTTGGGTATAGAAGACACAAAATTTGTGCAGAAAGGAGGATAGGTATATAGGTGAGCAGTCATTCACATTCTTTTTGTCTACATTTTCCAGTATTGATGAGGTCTGATATTTTCCCCACATTTTTGGTATCTTCTCCCATAGATAGCTTGTATATTGTTCACTTAAATGTCCCCACAATTGCATTGTTGCCTTACCTCAAGTACATATCTATCTGTCTGTTCTATAAACACTTGATTCAATCTGACTGTCTTTTTTTTTGGTTGCCATTCCCTTTAGTGCTCTTTCCTGTTTCCTTTGCAAGAACATCTGGGAATATTATGTTAGGGTCCCAGTGTGGAGGTTCCACTATCCTTATGGAAGAAACCTACTTTGTTTTAAGCTTTTTACAACTCTTTTTCATTTGTTGTCATTTTTCTATTTTTCACCCTTAAAGAACCTTGGTTTGACTTCGATTAGTTGGCTATATTGCAAAGTTTCTTTAAATTGGTTTAACCCTCCACTACTTCTTTCTGTTTTATGAGATAACAGATTTTAATAGAATTTTTTTAGGACAATTTTGGTTAACTACGGAAAGGCACATCACCAGTAGGCTTACTATCTGTTGATGAATTTTTTGGCTTGGACAATTTATGAAACAATTGAATGCATGTATACATACATTATATACATATGTATGTGTATTTATAACTATATCTATATCTAGCACAGTGTAGTAGAAAGCCTGACTTGAGTTCAAGTCCTGAATCTGATGCATACTGATTATGTGACCTTGGGTAAGTTATTTAACATCTCAGTGTCCTAGGAAGATTTCTAAGATTAAAAACAGCAGAATAAGTTCCAATCCACATTAGTAGATACGTTCCCCTCAAGTTCACTACGCCAACTATCTCAGACATAGTCCAAATATACACATAGCTACACACATACGTTACAGAATTTGAGAATGAGATGGGAACTGAGAACCTATCTAATCCAAGCCAGGCCTGAACAAAAGTCCTTTTGTATTATGTCCTATGGGAGGTAATTCACCATCTGCATGAAGACCTCCAATGATGGGGAGTCCTCCGCTTCCCAAGGCAACCTATTTGAATTTTGGAAATCTTTAAGTGTTGAAAGATTTTTCTACTGTTAAGTCTAAATTTGTTTCTTTGCAACATGTGCCAGTTTCTCCTTGTGCCGTCTACAACCAAAAAGTTCAAGTCTAATATCTCTTTCACATAACTGCTCTTCACATATAGCCCTTTACATTTTCCCATTGAATCTTTTCTTCATGCTAAGTATCTACATTCCTTTGACTAAACAAATTTCATATGATGTAAACTTAGAGGCCCCATATCACCTTTGTTTCTTTCCTCTGTAAACTCTCCAGATTATCTGTGTTTTTCCTTAACTATGATATTCATAAGTGAATGCAATATTACAGAGATGGTCATATGTGCACAGATAAGCAGCAATGGGGTATAATGGGTAGAGTATGGCCTTAGTGTTCAGAAAAACTGGGTTCAAGTCTTACCTCTAGCATATGCCGTGTGACTTGACACTTTAAGACTGTAAATTTTATGTTGTCAAAATAAGGCATTTCTTCACCAGGAGCTCCCTGCTCACATAAAATGTGAGATCTATTCCAAAAAAAAGGGAACGTGAGTCACAAAATGGATTTTTTTCGGTTGTTGGAGAACTAGGCTAATATGGTTTAAAATTATTGATATCTACAATATGTTCTTGATAGGAAACACATTTGAAGCATAGAGGTAGACACAGGGTAAAGATTAGGGGCTGGAGCAGAATCTATCATGCCTCAGCTGAAGCAAAGAAAGCAGGGTTACCAATCATGATCTCAGACAATGCAAAAGCAAAAATAGATGTAATTAAATGAGATAAAGAAGAACACTATATCTTGCTGAAAGGTGCCATAGACAATGACATCCTATCAATACTAAACATAATACTAAACATAATATTAAACTATACCAGTGGTATAGCATCTAAATTTTTGAAGATGTTGAATTAGTTACAGGAGCAAACAAATAATAGAATTGTACTAGCAGGGGAACTCAACTTTCCGCTCTCAGAGTTGGATAAATATAACCACAAAATAAACAAGGAAGAAGTTAAGGAGGTGAATGAAATAATGGAAAAGTTAAATATGATAGATCTCTGGAGAAAATTGAATGGGAATAGAAAGTAATATATATTTTTTCTCAGCAGTACATGGCATCTACACAAAAACTGACCATGTATTAAGACATAAAAACCTCACAATCAAATGCAGAAAAGCAGAAATAGTAAATGCATACTTTTCAGATAATAATACAATAAAAATTACATTCAATAATGTACAATGGAAAGAGATTAAAAATTAACTGGCAATTAAATAATCTAATCCTAAAAACAAGTGGGTCAAAGAACTAATCATAGAAACAACTGATAATTTCATTAAAGAAAATGACAACAGTGAGACAACATACCAAGATTTATGGGATATAGCCAATGCAGTACTTAGGGGAAAATTATATCTCTAATTATTTATATCAATAAAATAGGGAAAAAGCAGGCCAATGAATTTTGGGCACGCAACAAAAAGTAGAAAAATAAAATATAACAAATACCCATTTGTAATGGTAAGCAAAGAAATACTTAACACCCTGTTTTAGTTATTTGATTATTTAACACCTTGTTTCAGTTCAAGTTTCTTTTAAGCCTTGCCCATGATTATATCAAGTCTTGTTAAGAAACAGAACTTGTAAACTCCACAACTTGTGGACACGAGAACTTGTGAAGTCCTGTTGCTGATGCAACAGAAAGGGGAGGAGCTAATGACCATATATAAGGAGAAGCCCAAGCTGGGAGAGAGCAGAACTGAGTAGAACTGAGAAGAGAGCCCTTACTTGTAGTGGTGGCACTCTGTTCATCTCTTCTGTTTGTGTTGATTTTGTGTCGTTGTAATAGCAAGTTTTTTAAAGAATGACTAGTCTGGATAAAGGTTTTTTTTTAGGAGCTTTTAATAATATTTAAATGTAGCAGCTGAATACTGGGCTGCCTCGGGCCAATTAAAAGAAAGAGAGAGCATCCCCCAACACAGGAAGTGCAGGCTCTTATATACCATCCTACCCCAACTGAGTTGTTAATCAACATAATTGATTATCAGACCAACCACTGCCAGTTGCAAACAATTCCTCGGCACTCAGATCCTAGTGTTGAAGGAAGAAACAAAACCACCTAGGCTTGCTCCCAGGCCAGCCCACCTATCCCCATCCTGGGTCCACAGCCCAACCAGTTTCTGGCCACTTCAATGTGTGTTGCGTTCTCAGACCTTGGTGAGCCTGTGTTGATTTCACAGGAAGATAGTGAATGATGATGGTGCCAGCAATGTACATGAATGTTGTTGTGGTTCTTTTAAGCTGTGTCTTCCCAGAAGCAGAAACTGTGAAGGACTTCAGGTGGACTGGACACTGTGAACTTCAATATAGATCTGGATGCAGAACTAGACAAGGAACTGGATGAGGGGTGGGTGAGGAGCTGTGAGCTGCATTCCTTTTAATCCAGTTGACAGTTGGGTGAATTTAGGCAGGAGCTGGGACTATGGAAGAGGAGCCATAGAATTTGGGAGCCAGCCTTGAGTCAAGATAAAAAGACCTCTCCCTGGGTACTTAATACTCACTGAGAAGATTGTGATTTGCTGTGACCTAGGGGTGGAGAACTTTGACCTTTTTGCTTTGTGTCCCTTAAGGAGGCTTGCTCCTTAAGGATGATTGAGTTAGGGACTTAACTGAATGATATCTTTTGCTTACAACTATGTGGTCACTTTAGTGATGAGTTGTTATGTCATAACATTGTAAATGCTGTACTTTGGTTTCTGTCAATGTTTTGTCTTAGCTTATTACTGAATAAATAGAGTTCACTATACTATGTAATCAGAATCTTGAAGCTGTTCACAGCTTGGCTTTATACCATTTTAACACCAAATTGGAAATCCTGAAAATCAAAAGAGAGATTAATAAAATTTAAAGTAAGAAAACATTGAACTCATAAATAAAACTAGAAGCTGCTTTAGGAAAAAAACCAATAAAATAGAGAAGCCATTGGTTAATTAGATTTAAAAAAAAAGAAAAAACCTTAAACAAAATATAGCATTCATTCCTATTAAAATACTAGAGAGCATAGGAATAAATGGAATTTATCTTAAAATAATAAGTAATATTTATCTGAACTTATTAGCAAGCATTTTCTTTAATGAGCCTAAGCTAGAAGCCTTCTCAATACAATTAAGGGTGAAGAAAGGATGCCCATTATAACTTCTATTACTCAATATTATACTTGAAATGTTAGCTATAGCAATAATAGAAGAAAAAAATCAAAGGAATTGGAATAGACAATGAAGAAACAAAACTCACTCTTTGCAGATGATATGATGGTATACTTAGAAAATAATGGCACTCCATCACAATCATACACCACAGCTTGTTTAGCCATTGCTCATAGGTCCTTTCTTCCTTTTTTATGGATGTCTGCAGGATGCAGTCCTAGCAGTAGTATTGCTGGATTAAAGGATATGCACATTTTTCTAGCCCTTTGGGCACAGTTCCAAATTGCTCTCCAGAAAAAGGGGAAAAGGACCTATTTGTTCAAAAATATTTATAGCAGCTCTTTTTGTGGTGGCTAAGAACTAGAAATCAAAGGGATACCCATCGACTAAAGAATGGCTAAACAAGCTGTGGTATACCATTGTGACGGAGTACTATTATATGCTATAAGAAATGGTGAGCAGGGTGGTTTCATAAAAACTTGAGAAGTTTTTTTTTTTTCATGAACTGATGTATAGTGAAGTGAACAGAACCAGGAGAATGTTGTACACAGTAGCAGTAATAATGTTCAATGAAGAAATGTGAACTACTTAACTATTCTCAGCAATACAATTATCGAAGATAGTCCCAAAAGACTAACAATGAAGCATACTATCTGCCTTCAGAGGAAGAACTGGTATTGACTGAATACAGACTGAAGCATGCTATTTTTCACTCTTTCTTTACTTTTGAGTCAAAAGTCAAAAGTAGATTTTTTTATTTGAGTCTTCTGGTACAAAATTACTAGTATGGAAATGTTTTACATAATTGCACATGTATAACCTATATCTTATTGCTTACCATCTCAGAGAAGGGGATGGGGGGGAGGGAGAGAGGGATGGAGTTTACAATTTAAAACTTTAAATAAAAATGTTAAACAATTTTTAAAAATCTATATCTTTTGTTTTTATTTCATACTCATTTCCAAATATGTTTCTTTTCCCCTCACCTTCCCTGATAACCATGCCTTATGAGAAAGAACAAAAATATAGAGGAAAAAATTCAGCAAATTGATCAAATACAATTTATAATGAGCCTGACAGTATAAAAATGTTCTGTACTCATACCCTTGTTCCTCATCTCTGCAGTAAAACGAGGGAGGTTAAGCATTTTTTAAAAAAGACTGTCGATCAGGAAATAATTTCTTTTAAAGGATGTAATCAGCTCCTTTGAACTTTGAGGACTTTATATCCCCAGGAGCAGCAAGCTGACCTTCCTCCTGGTCCAAAGAGAAAGAGGTAAAGGGATCTTTTGTGGGATTTCCATTGCCAGTGTCCAGCATGATGAGACAGTAAGATTGTGAGAGCCAAACTACATGAAGCCATGTGGTGGTGCTGTGGTTACAAGAGATGTCTGATCTGCTTTAGAACCTTCCTCACAAAACTTCCCCAGTGGAATGGGGCCTCGAGGAGCTCAGACAACAAGTACAAATTATAGCCCCAGCAAACCGGTAAACATGGAAATTAGAGCAAATCCGTCATCTCAAAGCCTGGGCTGCATTCATCTCTGCAAACCCCAGGGAGCACAGAGTGTAGGAAGCCCCTTGCTCCCCATCTCTGGGAGGGCATCTGACCAGGGAACATGATGAATCAGGCCACTTGACGTGGGGAATGGGAAGGAAGAGAGGGCAATTTCCTTAGCAAAAGCTTGGGCAGGGTGGGTATTGAGACCTCCAGTGCTAACTGGGAAGGCCTATGCCTATATTCTTTTGCTCTCAGAACTGTTTTGGACTTGTGGGGAAAGAAGAAACAGAAGCAAAGGCAAAGCACGAGATCCTGGTTCTGGAAGGAAACAGAGGTCACTTCAAATAGGGAAATGCAACAGGCTAGTGTTTGACTAGTTTTTGTTCCAATTTCTGATTGGTATGTCCTGTTAAATCTCTCTTTTAAAGTTTGGCTTTTGATCACCTCAAATGCAACTATCTTTATTATGCAGAAAATATTGAAATGTTCAGAGATGTAGCTGCCTTGTTTGGGGGTGAAGGATGAATGTTCTTTTGATGAAATGCTGAAAAATATTATGGCATGCTTTTTTAAAAACCATTTTCTCATCCCGTGCACACAAACTCTCATTCTCTCCCACACACACTATTGGCTCACTCTCTTCCCTCTCTCCATCTCTTCTTATGAACAGTACATATTCTTCTACTTCTCTCTCTTTCTCATACACACAGATTCTGATTCTGGCTCCCATCTCTCTCCCACATTCTCTTCTCTCCTTTTCATAGTCAGAATCCTCCTTCCTTTAAAACATAGAATGATAGAGCTGAAAGAGATATTACAGAATATTTAATCCTTCCTTCTTACCTCCCTACCCCAAATAAGTGGATGGTTTTCTTGGCCAAAGGAATTCAGATTCCTTTAGCTTGGACCATTTGACATTCATATTTGTGCACAGTTTAAAGGAATTGAATCATCTGTATCCCCTCTCACCTTTTCTACACATTGTTGTCTTTTTAATGTTCCTCAAATACTTTTCATTCCTCCTTTCCCTCCAATCTAACGTGGCTCCCCATAGTCCATCGCATTAAGTTCCATTAAGGCTCTAGCTGGTTTTTAAGATCTTTTACATTCTGGTCTTCCTTCCTTACACAGTCAACGCACATTTATTAAACTACCATTTTCCAGATGCTATCTTAAGTTTTGGAGATACAAAGAAAAAAAAAGAACAAGCCCTCATTTTAAGGGTTTACATTCTATTGGGGAGATAATTTGTATATTAATGCATATAAATACATACATAGAATCAACAGAAAATCAATGTCAGGGTGTTTAATAGGAGGTGGTTATGGAGAGAACGTACTAGCAGTTAGAGGAATCAGGGAAGGCTTTTTGGAGAAGGTGGTGCTTTAACTGAGCCTAGAAGGAAGGGAGGGATTCTATGATGCAGTAGTGAAGAGGGATCCTTTCAAACATGGACAATGGTTAGTCCAAACATACAGAAGCCTTGATGGATGGAGAAGAAAAAGAACAGGTCACTTTGGCTGTAGTGCACGGGAAGGGAAGTGGTGTATAATGAGGCTGGAAAGATTTATTTTGGCTAGGTTGTGGATGTCTGTCTACCATTATTTCCTTTTATCAACATATTTTCTACCCTATCAAAATGTTTCTACCGTTTGGTTAATGTGTATATCCTATCTAAAATGTCTTTTTTTCCCTATCTCAACTTCTTAAGTAATTCCTCCCTATCCTTCAAGACCCATCTTAAGCCCAACCTTCTCTATAAAGCCCTATTTGATTATTCCATCTTCTACTTAGATCTCTCTTCTAGGAACTTTCATCATCTCAACTGTTCTGGGCCCAAGATGTCAATTAACTAATACACTAAACCTATTAATATTCTAATGGAGTAGGGGTACAGAAGACAATGGCCTTGTTTTCTTATCCAGCTCCTAAGTGACTATAATTAGAATTTTAGGTCAATGAGAAAGGCATTTTGTGTAGGCAGAAATGTAGGGAGCCACTGACTTTATTTATATGGAAGGCCAGTTCTTTGGGCAAGTTTGCCAGGTAAGAATTGGCACTTTGAAAGGGAGGTGAAGTGTGTGCATGTGTATCATAATTGTTGCTGTTCGTTTGGCCCATGACAATAATAACTCACGTTTATATGATGCAACAGGAGGCAGTAGTTGTTGTGTTAATGCAAAGTTTAAAGTGAAATGCAGATTCGTACCCACTCAAAACAATAGCTCATAATTCTCCACTGACAAGTTTAACTTCACAAGTCAGTCCGAAGACAGAATAAGTTAAAAGGAAAGGTTTTGAATGAAATAACATGCTAAGAAAAATCACAATTCAACATTCCCCTCACAAACCTAGGATACACTCTCCTACAAAGACATACATACCTCTCATGAATATGCACAGAGTTGCATACACATATAACTATATATGAATGGACGGTTACATGTATGGGAGATGTGGAGGGGCAATTCATACCTTCAGCACTGCAGTGTTACTGACGTCCCCTGGTTTTGTGGGTGCTGGTAGGGGTATAGTGTCTTCTTGGCATTGCGTTACTGGTTTTACAATCATTGCTGAGCATCTTGGCCAGAAGCAGAATTACAGAGCTCCTTGTTTCTACCATATTCTGAATCTGGTATAGTTGAACAAAACAAATTCCTGCATTGGCCATGTACAAAAAACCTGAAGAAACATATATTTCATTCTTTACTCTGAATGCATCACCACTCCATCTGGAGGTAGATTGCATATTTCATCATAAGTCTTCTGGAATTGTGGCTGGCCACTGTGTTGATCAGAGTTCCAGAGCCTTTAGAAGAAGCCTTTTTGAGTCTTCTTTCATTCTAGGGCTATAGCTCTAAGATTATTTCCAGTTTACCTTGTATTTATTGTTTATACATATCTGTTTGCATATTGTTTATGCCCTTAAACTATCAACTTTTTGAGAGCAGAGATCTTTTGCCTTTCTTTTTATCTCTAGAACTTACCACAATGCCTGTCACATGGTAGGCTCTTAATCAATTCTAACTGACTCTCTGGTCATGACCCTCCTCATTTTTGAGTCACTACATATATGTGTGTATATACACACATACATACAAATATATATATATATATAGTGTATGTATGTATAAAATTTTTCCTTATGCACTAAGAGGACGGTGTTATGGATGTGATATTTGGTCTTCCATTTCGGTTGTGTCTGTCCCTTTGTGATCTCATTTCAGGTTTTCTTGAGAAGGATATTGGAGTAATTTGTCATTTATTTCTCCATCTCATTTAACAGATGAGGAAACTGAGGCAGACAGGGTTAAGTGACTTGCTCAGGGTCATACAGCTAGTGTCTGAGGCTTGATTTAACTTAGGTCTGGAACTCTATCCATTGTGCAACCCAGCTGCTGACATGGATGTGATTATCCTGGCTTTAAAGATGAAAAAACTGAGATTCAGAAAAAGGAAGGGATCACATAGTTAGGAGGTGGAGGAATCTCAGTTATAATCCAGGAGGCTTCCTACTACACTCTGCAGTTTTCCTCTGGGTCACACCTTGGACAAAGCCAGGTAATACTTGTTATATTAAAAGTATTATTATTTTCATAATTGTTCTTCCTTCGATTGCTCTTCACATATTTTCAACCATTCTTCCCCTGTCTTGTGCCTGGATTTTCTTCAAGCAAAGGAGTATATGTTTCTCTCTCTCTCTCTCTCTCTCTCTCTCTCTCTCTCTCTCTCTCTCTCTCTCTCTCTCTCTCTCTCCCTTTCCCTCTCGCCCACACTGCCACCTGTCCTTTAAAAAATATGCCTATCTAGTGACATTTAAATCATGGATTCCTTTCTACCATACCTCAATTCTACCTGTTAGATGAAATATGTACCTTTTCATTAGGATTTCTCATTCATTTTACTTGTTACCTAAATGTGGTATATAGATATTTGAAGCCTTTGGCTCCTTCTTTTTGTCACTTGTGAATTTCTGGAAGTCTTTATTGCTAGTCTTCCTACATTGTAGCTACTCTGTATGATATCTAACTTAATGTGAATATATACATGTTTATGTATATAAATTTATGTCTGTATATATTTGTTTATATCTATATTCTGTCTCTCTCCGTCTTTCTCCTTCCCTCCCTCTGCACTGGTATGTGTGTATCAGACACCATCCTAGACATCTGTACCCTTCTCCAAGCAGCTTTTCTGTTCTACATCCCTTGCCTTCAATGGAGAGGTGTGATGAAAACACAACACGTATCCCAGTTTTGATTTCCTACCCAAGACTTCATAATCTTTGGCAATGCTTTCTAGGTTACTTCTGGCAATATTTGTGCCCATGTGAATCACCTTTTGGGAGTTGGGAGTAAGTTATCCATTGTGACAAGTCTGTGGGGAGTTTTCTGTTATGTCTCTTGGAAACTGTAGAATTTCAAACATTATATATCCAGTGTAAGTCACTGCAAAATATTTTGTGTTCCCCATACTCAATGAGATCCTCAGTTCACGTCTTCTAAACTGCTTGTAGTTATTCAGAACTCAGCACATAAGCATATCCCTAATGTCTTCATATCCTTTTATCATGTTATAACAACTTGACAGTTAATGTAATCAAAATAACCCATTTTATATCCCATAATTCTATCTCTTGTTCTGCTCATAAATTTCTCCCTTATCCATAGATCTGACAGACGATTCCATCCTATTTCTAATTTACTTATGGTAATACCCTTTATGTCTAAATCCTGTACTCATTTTGACCTATATACAATAGTATATAGCATGAGATATTGGTCTATACCTAGTTTCTGTCAAACTGCTTTCCAGTTTTCCTAGCAGTTTTTGTTAAATAGTAAGGACTTGTCCCAAAAGCTTATATTTCTACATTTATCAAACACTAGATTACTATGCTCATTTACTACTGTGCGTTGTATTCCCAATCTATTCCACTGATCCACCACTCTATTTCTTAGCCAGTACTCAGATTGTCTTGATGATTACCACTTTGTAATACAGTTTGAAATCTGGTATAGCTAGGTCATCTGATTTATATTCTTTTCATTGTTTCCCTTGCTATTCTTTACCTTTTGTTTTTCTAGAAAAACTTTATTATTTTTTTCTAGCTTTATTTAATGCATTTTTGGTAGTTTGATTGACATAGCACTGAATAAGTAAATTAATTTGGGTAGAGCTGTCAATTTTATTGTGTTGTCTCAGTCTGCCCATGAGCAATTAGTATTTTTCCAATTTTTCAGATCCAACTTTATTTGTATGAAAAATGTTTTGTAACTTTGTTCATATAGTTCCTGGGTTTGTCTTGGCAGATAGACTCCCAAGTAGTTTTTATTACCTATAGTTATCTTAAATGGAATTTTACTTTCTATCTTTTGTTCCTCGTCTTTGTTGGTAACATATAGAAATGCTGATTTATTTTATGTCTTTCAACTTTGCTTAAGTTATTAACTATTTCAACTAGTCTTTTTAGTTGATTCTCTAGGATTCTCCAAGTACACCATCATGGCATGTACAAAGAGTGATAGTTTTGTTTCTTCCTTGCCTATTCTAATTTTTCCGTTTCTTTTTCTTCTCTTATTGCTATAGCTAGCATTTCAAGTACATAATAATAGTCATGATAATGGACATCCTTGCTTATCATTTTAAGGAAAGCTCCATTTATTCATATGCTTTCTAAGTATAACATCCCTGGGAATAACAGAACCCTCACAAACCACTGGTCCTGCTTTCAGACCCCACCGCCATGTACTCATCATCCAGGGAAGAAACCTTTATGAAGATGCAATCTGGCAACTACCTCTGCTCTAAAGCCTTTGCCTCCTTAGTAGCTACAGCTACTAGAAAAGAAAGTCTTAGGCATTGTCAAATAGTTCAACATTGGAAAGAGATACTTTTTTTAATTAATGGAAATCACATGAGATGTCTGCCTTGCTATTGCATCCTAAGGGATACTGGGATTTTCTATCTGATTTGCATTTGAAATTTTGGATATTCATTGACTCTCCCTATTAGAATGTGAACACCTTGAGAGCATGTACTATCTTTTGTATTTATTTCCCAGCACTTAGCACAATGATTTGTACATAGGAAACATTTAATAAATGCCCATTCATTCATGCATTCATGCATTTATTTATTCATAGTAGATATTCCATACAATAAATTTAATTTATTGCATGGAATCCTGTGCTAATTGTCATGAGGAACACAAGGGAAAGAGAAGATGACAAGGCTCTTGCCCTCAAGAAACTTACAGTCTGTTTGGTGAGACAGTATTTATGCTCATGAAACAAAACAATACAAGTGTGTTTTTATAAAGTGTCTGAATGGGTAACATGAGTAGTCAGTGGGATAGTCAATGCTAAAAGAGTTCAAAGGCAGGAAGGAACACTGTGGGTTGGAGTAGTTAGGGAGGCTCCAAGGGAAAAGTAGAACTTGAGCTGAGTATTGAGCATTTGCATTGATGAAGTACAAGAAGGAGGAAAAAAAACTCTTGTTCAGTTATTGCATGGACTTTTATACTTCTCCTGGTCTCAGGCAACACCTTTCACTACCTGCTGTATGTTATGGATTCCTTCCTAATGCTGCGACCCTTTAATATAGTTCCTCATGTTGTGGTGACCCAACCATAAAATTCTTTTCTTTTTTTTGAAATGGCAAACCATATTTAATGTCTATATATGTCCTTCACTGTCACCCCTCTGTTACCCCATCATCACTCAGAACTCAGGGAAGGGAGCACATCAATACATTTCTCTGACCAAGGTTGGAAGCCAGGGAGACTCCCAGGCAAGGGCTGGTCATTACCCTGCCATGCAAATAATTTCAGGTGTTGTACAGCAGGCTGCAGGCCTCTGTATTCTAAGGTACAATGATCTTTTCAGTCCTGTAGAATGTTTGGAGCCTTTTGTTCTTTGGCTGCCTGATGGAGGATACCACGATGCTGAAAGTAGCAGTAGGCCTGGGCACTACACAGGAAGCTGCCATACACAATGAGCAGCATCATGGATGCAGAGAAGGCCTTGTAGCCAAAGTCAGCTAGTTGTTTAGATAATGGCATTTCACCCCCTTAGTAGTTGCTTCCCTGAGAATTCAACTGTGCTGCCAGTCTCAAGGGTCCCCAAAGGAGTTCCAATTATCTTACTTCTGACATCAGATTGTTGGGAGAGTTCTCAAGGTAGGGTCTTGAGGAGCCAAGGAAGAATAACACCCACTACTAACTGGATCCATAAACTGGAGGTCAATAAAGTTAAGAACACAGCCTCCCTAAGTCCTTCAATTTCGCTTGGCCTTCACCGCTGCGCTACTTCCATAAAATTACTTTCATTGCTACTTTGTAACTGTAATTTTGCTATTGTTATGAATTGTAATGTAAATATCTGATATGCAGGATATATTTTCATTGTTACAAACTGAACATAACCCACAGGTTGAGAACCACTGCTCTAACTGTTGTGACCAACTGTTCCACACAAGACCTAGATATTGGAAGATACATAGTAGAACCTTCTCTGCCGTAATATGTTGGAAGGAAGACCTGTGATATATGAAGATCTCATGTGAGAGAATTAGCATTCCTGGTGTGACCTCAGTGCCCATCTTGGAGGAATATTCATGCTGCTCCCCTACAATGACCTCTCTATCACAGTGTCAGGGATGGTTGCATAGCATAGGATAGACAGCAGGGAGGGACAACATTTTCTATGTTCAGTAGGCATCCGGACCACAGAATTTCAATGACCATTTATTGAGTTCCTGCATGATAAATGCCAGAAAAAGTAGCCCCATGCCACAATTGTTTCTCTGGCAGGTCAGAAAAAATATTACATTAATTGACCCCTGATTGGTCACTCAAAAAGGAAAGGAACATGGCTATGAATATGCAGGATGCATTGTAATTACTGTGAAGGCATCAAACACATCATCTCCTTTGAAGACAAACCCTCTCTGAAAGCTCAATAAATATTTGAGAGAAAAATGGGGCACTAATTAGCAAAAAAAGTTAAGACTAAATGTATTACTGACAACAGGCATCTGTAATAAAGTCAGAAAGCAGTTATTAAGAAATCCTTTCAAAAGCACCAACACCAGAGGGTTGTCTGTTTTCAGAGGGAAACCCAGCATAGATAGTAAACTGATAACTGAACTAGGCTTTCATGTGACAATAATCCTGATGTTGGAAACAAATCACCTAGCACATAACTTATTGGTCTCTGTACTTATACTGTTTTCCCATAGGTGAAAAGTCACCAGTTCTCTCTGTTAAGCTAAATTCTCCCCCTTTTCAGAGCAATGGTGGGAATTAACTTCCTTCATAAAGGCTTCTCTAAAAGACCCCACACAGTTTCAGTTGCTCCCATTTGGTTTCTATCAGCCATGGAAGAATCCTTTGTATTGATGTTTGCACTGATTTGTCTTAGGCATTTCTTTGAAATGAGTTTCTAGGATGCTCAACTCCATGTTATGGATAGCCCATTTGTGACCTTGTTTCTTTTATGCTTCTAACATTTAGCAAGCATTTCACATATTGAATGATTATTTTCCCCATAGAACTAATGGACAGAGCTCATCACATGGTAATTACTGTCATTGTTGGTATCTGAGTTACCACAGACAATTTAGGCAAAATTCATATTTAGGGCCTCAGTTATCCAGATCCCTGTCTTGCTTTCCTCCCAAAGAAGCTGTATAGTTAGGTCACCAAGGAAGTGGCACAGGATTGGTAGCCAAATTCTAGTCCGGGGTCTATTAATTTGCTATGTGGTACCTCATTAGTGACTCTTAGGAAATGTTCATACAGGATTTTTTTTTACCTCAGGAAAGCTCTAGGATGGAGGTCTCTTCCACCTCTGAGATTCTATAATTTTTAACCTCTTTCCTTACCTGTAAAAAGAGGGAGTAGGTCTAGATGTTCAGATAATACAAAAATCTTTTTAATTTCTTATTTTCAATAATGATATGATTTCATGTTTTATTGTACATTGGACATGGGAGTTCTGCATTTTGGACAGTGGGCTGAAGATTAGAGTTGGGGATGCTGTAATATCTTTGTTTTTGGATGTTATTTCTTGCCAAATGTAATCCAATTTACTATGGATTTTCTTCATATGAATTTCTTTGTATTTTTTATAGTTGATTATTGGTATAATTAGTGTAATAACTACAATTACAAAATTAGTGCAAATCCATGTAATCAGGTGCTAACAATGTGTAATTAGGTAACTGCATCTTGTAATTAGACACTTGAATATGCTGGGCCATTATAAAGTCCTTATTCCACTTTGTCAAAAATTGTCCCAAATCTTTGTGCAGATCATTTCAAAACTTTGGTTTTATCCCATAATTGAATATGTCTTTTCTCAAGATATCAGAAATACTTCTCCACCCATTGTGCAGGAATTGCCTGCTAATTTGGTTTTTTGAAAACAAAATTGTTTTTGGATTACAGAATTGAAGAAATTGTTCCCTAATTCATCATTCCTTTCTTTAAAAAATATGTGTTCTGACAAAATTAATTAGCAGAATTTTAAAAATAAAAGGGAAAGTTCCATCTCTAGTTAGTGGGATTTTAAAAATAAAAAAGGGAAAATTCCAGTTTCAGTTCACAGCCTGAGTAATAGAATTAGAATAGGCTTAAAACCAGAGTAACTGGAAATGATGATGCAGCTATAATTGTATATAACCATTTTCTAGCCCCAAAACTTTGCTCCCAATATGCTACACTAGTAGCAACATCTTTTCTTTCAATCCACTCTTCTAAGTAGTAGATGATACTCGGAGACTCTGAGGTCTTGACTCAGTTCTAAGGATTCTTCTCAGATCCACCTTAAGATCTGGCATTGACTAATCCCTCAGCTCTCAAAGTGTCTCATTCAAAATAATTCACCTTAACCTTATGAGTAGAAACCAGAAATTTATTTTTTTTCTGTTATACCAAATAGTCATATTCACCAAAAACCCTCAACAAATAGTTCCAATTATTAGGATTTCCCAACTTTTAATTTTAAAGACCACATTTGATTCATATGTAAATCAGATGCCAATTTAATGAGGGTTAGAAGCATGTACAGACTCCATCAACTTGCTTCACTGATGCAGCCTCTTAATGTGGGGGATTGAGGAGCTTGCTTTTGACAGAATCTTAAAGATATATAAGGGAAATATTTGTAAAGACAATGTAGCACATTTTCATATTCTATAGCTATTGACTGGTTAGCTATGTAGTGATGGAGAGGCCATTGGACCGATCTTGGAGATTTTCCAAAAGGTTTTTCAGCCATCTCTATTTTTGCCTCAGATGCTCTTGGAAATCCCAATCACTCTTTTTCTTATGGAATCTAGTGAGAGGCCATTCTGTAAAGGAAAGTACTTAGTCTTTTCTCCCCTTTGAGGATGTATGACCACTTTCAAATGGGCCCCAGTCTTGGGTCTTTTCTGATTTAGATGAACAAAGTCCAATTCAATATACATTTGTTAAGTGCCTACTATGTGCCAGGTATGGAATTTGTAGCCACCCCAGTATTAATATCTAGACAAGTAAGGAATGACTTTCAGAAGGGACATCAGGGACCCAGGTCAGTGGTATCTGAGACATAGATCCATTTGCAAAGCCAAATCTGGAAATGAACTTGGTGTGAGCATTGATAGCTAGGAACCGAGTTAGTTTTCCAGACTATCCTCCCAGTGATTGAGATGATATAAGGGAAAATATGCCCAGAGGCTTCAGGGAAAATACTTGTGCATTTACTCTTGTTATCTCTTTGAAATAAATCTTCTTTGTAACACATATGCTCACACACAAATGATTTACTATTACACATGCTAACTAATGTAATAGAAACACCAATTAGACTTAAAACTTCTCAAAGCTAGCAATCAAAGCATTATTAATCAAGAACATGCAAATGTTAGTTTATATTATCTACTAGGCAATACATGTATCAGCTCACTAGGAAGAAACCATTGATCTTATTTTCTTGAGCTGAAACCTGGTGCTTCTGATGTTTTATTTTGTTTTGTTTGAAAATAATGATAACTATGAGTGTTATCTGGTTAGACTCAAATTTGGCTGGTGACTGGCAACCTAATTTATTTAACAATTCATTTGGTTAGTATCTTATGACATAAACTAATGATCAAGTTGTTTAACAAATTATTTTATTGGTGGTCTGTCCTGTCTGGGTGTCCTGTATGTTTGTCAGCTCCTATTTATGAACACAATATCATTTACCAACCTATACCATAATATGCTTATCTTAATATTAATAAACAAATTATGAAAAATTAACATCAGAATACCATCACAAAATGGTGGTCTAATATAAAATAGAGTCAGTTACATCAAGGTAATAAACATGCTTACTATACCTTTGTAAATGCTAACATCTTAAGTGATTTTTTGTGGAATTGGTATGCTAATCACTGGTCCCTAATAACTGAGGAAAACACAGTTGATAGGAACTTAAGACAATATCAGTAGAAAAGAGAAACACTCCAAACACTCAGGCCGTCTTAAACACTGAGGAGAGATGTAGCCAGCTCAGTTCTGGGAGAAAGAACCGGAGGATATGTATTACACTGGTAAATAGGACATTTTAGCCCTCTTTACATTGAGTTAGTGCTTTCATCTTTGGAACTATTTTTTCAAACTTTGTTTTTCCCTCTTCCTATGAATAAAATTGTCCAAATCAGAATAGGGTACCACTTACAAATTTTTTTTATATGGAGTCCCAATTATCCCAAATAATACTTTAAGAGCAGCCCCCCCAAAAGCATTCAGAAAATCTCAAAAAGATTGCTACCCACTTAAAAAAATGAGCATGCTTAATTGTGTATATCAAGGCAGTGGGAACTTCTTTTGGGTTACCTTCTTTGGAGCCTGAAATTTCTTCTGGTTGAATTCCCATAGACAGGGGGTCACATTTGGAAGGGAGTTGAGAACAGGATATAGTCACTTTGTTCATTCTCTAGCATCTGAAAACAGCTCCTGTGCTATAGTGAAGAAAAATCAACCATCAATAGGAGGCCCTGTCTCTGTCACTAAACAGGTAGGCTTATAAAATGTTAGAGATGTAAGGGAATTTAACAATCACCTGTGACTCTGTTTCTTCATCTGTAAAATAAGATCTCAATACTTGCTCCTATTATTTCACAGTGTTGTTCCAAAAATTCAATCCAAAAAGCATTTATTGAATAGACACATTTAATTCAATGTAACAGTCATTTAGTAAATATCTGCTATGTGTAAAATTCTGAGTATAGAAAAAGGAAATAAAAACTCTATGCCTTCAAGGAGCTCATAAAACATTGTCCTAGGTTCTGTGGATAAAATGAAAGATAGTCCTTGTCCTTGAGCTTACACACTAGATGGGACATAAGGCATAGAAGAAATATAAAGCATTGCATATATATTATATATTATATGTATATATATATATATATATATATATATATATATATATATAAATCTGACTATTCACTGGAAGATCAAATACTGAAGCAGAAGCTTAAATACTTTGGTCAGATAATGAGAAACAGGACTCATTGGAAAAGACCCTGATACTAGGAAAGATTGAAGGCAAAAGGAAAAGGGAATGGTAGAGGATGAGATGGATAGTTAATATCATAGAAACAATGGATGTGAACTTGGAAAGATGTCTAGAAATAGTGAAGGATAGAGGGGCTTGGTGTGCTGTGGTGTGTGGGATCATGAAGAGTTATACATGACTGAATGACTGAACAGCAGCAAACTATGTAAAACACTGTAAAGAGTAGGTAACTTCATTGGTGGGTATACTTCCATAATGAATATAGATTGCAACTTGGCAATATCTTCATAGATGATCTTTGAGACCTTAAAATATTGATCACCTTGTAGCCAATCTCGTGAAGAGCCTTTCTGGGCTTAGCTAGGCTTGTTCTTATATGTCTATATAATCTATCACCAGACTTGTAATCTATGTAAAGCAATTCTTTTTTTTTATTGTCAGAGAAATATTTAAGAACCGGGGACCCAGTGCAATACAGAGGAAAGAAGACTCAAATAACTTAGATTCAAATTCTGCTACTAATACTGCCTGTGTGATCTTAAGCTAACAATTTAGTTACATACGGACTCAGATTCCTCATCTGTGAAATAAGAAGGTCTGAAGGACCTTCTGGATTTAAATTATGATCCTATGCTTAAGTATTTGTTCCATGTACTCACTTTATCCTCATAAAAGTTTGGTCCTACTTGTAGATCCAGTGGAAGTACCTTAGTGCTTGGAGACTTCTGTTGCATGCTTTTATTCGTAGAGGTCAATGGGAGAATTGAAGTATCTTGGTGGAATCTTAGAGCATTTCCTAGATGAGTTTTCTTTGCTTGGAATGTTCTTTTTCAATTCTTTACTGTTTACTCATCCTTCTGGGCCCAGATCAAATGCCAGTTCCTCCATGAAATGTTTTTTGATTATTTCCCCTTTTCCTTGATCTCAAAGCAAACTTTTCTTTCTCTGAACATCATATCAATTTGTACCCGTCTTTTGAAATAATTTTTCATCCTGGACGTGAGATTTTATTAATGTAAGGAGTTTTCTTTATCAATTCAGATCGGCAGCTAATTTGCAATTTTTAGTCTTAGTTACCTGGAAAACTTGGAGTTCAAAACTCACCCAGGAGCATATGGACAGTTGGGAGCAGAGGGTGTGAATTCAAGTTGTATTGACTTCTAGGTTGTTTCTGTTCTCTATGTATGCCATGTTTCTTTCCTGGAAGTATTTTATAGTATTTACCAAGAACCGTCTTTTATTGTAGTTATTTATGTACAAGTTGCATCTCTCCTACAAGAGTGTAAAGTCCTTGGGAAGAGGGCAGGGTCCTTTGTTAACTAACTCAGCACCTAGCCTAGTGCCTTTTACATAGGCAGTGTTCCATACATATTTGTGGATTGAACTCAAAGATGGTGTTTGGCAGTCAACAGGAGCTATCTATGAATCTCCTTAGACTGCAGGACTACTCTGTGCAGGTGATCTTAATGTACTATTTGGTAAAAACAAGAGGCTTGAATCAAAAGAATCAAAACTCCACCACCAGTCTTGCTTCTCACCTCCAGGAATGGATAACCTGCTTCTTGTTATTTTCATTATGCTACCTGATTCTTGGCCTCTCTGAAGAATTGCTCAGATCATGCATATGCAATGCAAATGAACTTTTTGGTGGGGCCTGCCTTTTTAAGGAATTCATATCCATGTTGTTTGGTGCTTAGATCCACTCTTCTGAACATATGTACATGTGGTCTTGGCCACACTGATTCAGGAGAGATGTATCTCATTCACTGTGAGGGACATTGTTGGGTTCTGCATATCTGTACAGGGCTAGGGAATTTGGAGGCTGGTTCTGAGCCAGTCATGACAGCAGAAGTCAGAGGATAATGATGAAAATTAGTTCCAGGAGAGTTTTCATCTAGGCTTGGCCTTGAGTATTAAGGTACTGAGGTCTGTCCTAGAGGAACATAAATAGAACCTATCATAGCATTAAAAAGTATGGCCAAATTTGAAGGAAAACTCCCAGGCTGGGGGTTATGGTTCTGAAAGCTTTTATTTCAAACCATCTCAGGGAAAGGCTCATTCAGGTTCATGTTGTTTCATTATTATTATCATTATCATTATTTTTCACACAGCAGTAAATGATTTAAACACATTGTGAGAGGGAGGCACTTATTGCTGCTGACTTTTCTAGTCTGGTAGCTCAATGTAATCACTAATTTTTAAATCTAGTATTATGAATACATCATCTTTCATATACCAAGCTCAGGCTCAGACCCATCCTCGAGGAAACAGATGAATGCTTAGAGTTTTTTTTTTCTCAATATCAGCAATCAGTTGTCACTGAGCAACTCACACTCTATTATATACCCCCTCCCACCCAGTGACAAAAGCAGCATTTTGTGATACTGTTGTACAAGGTTGAGTCCATTAATTACCATGGAACGGAGTGAAACCTACATGGATGGATCTTGAACACTGTAACCTCAAGCATTCATAGCAAGAGCACTAGATCTAAACCCAGTTTCAAATGTTTAAATTTGAACCTAGGTTCAAATGCTATTTTCTGTTTGACTTGACTTCCCCGTTGTGGTCTTTGGATTCCTCATAAACAAAAAGAAGGATTTGGACTAGATAGACATTTCTAGTTCTAAATTTTTATGATTCTTGACCTTATTAGCCTAATACTTTAGCTTTGTAGTCTATTAGCTCAGTTTGTTAGGAGTTGATATTAAAGAGGCCAAGGTATTAATTTATGTTCCTTTCACAAAGTTCTGCAGCCAAAGTCTACCTCTTTAATTCTGGCTAGTAATGTAGAAAAAAAAGAGAAAAATACATGAGGGAGGGAAGAAGAACTATGAGGGGAGGGTAATGGCAAGCACAGAAGTAGTTCACACCTTGTTTTAGCTATTGAATTAACACCTTGTTTCAGTTCAAGGTTTTTTTTTTTTAGCCTTGTATCAAGTCTGTTAAGAAACAGAACATGTGAACCCCACATCTTGTGAACTCATGAACTCCTGCAACAGGAAGGGGAGGAGATAATGACCATATATAAGGAGAGGCCCAGGCTGGGGACAGCACAACTGATAAGAGGACTCTTGTGGTGGCAGAGTCAAGAAGGAGAAAACTTGTGGTATCCCAGCACTCTGCTCTGTGTTGATGTTTGTTTGTGATACTTTGTACAGAAGCCCTAAGACCTTAATGGAAACCCTGAAAGAAGATTTTCTGGTTGTATGTTTATAGAAGTCCTGGAGGAAGGTTTTGGATATCCTGGGACTTTACTGATGATTTGTGCTGACCTCTTGGACCTTGTTTGTGGGTCTTTGTTGATATCTATGTTGATTATTTGTGCTGACCTCTTGGACCTTGTTTGTGGATCTGTGTTTATTTCTATGTTGATGATTTATGTTGAGTGTTCAGACCTTGTTGGTGGGTCTGAGTTGATTTCACAGGCAAAAAGTGAATTGATGATGGTGCCAGCAGTGTGTATGAATTGTGGCTCTGTCAAGCTTTGTCTTCCCAGAAACAGGAGCTGTGAAGGACTTGAGGTGGACACTGTGAACTTTAATATGGAATGGCAACTGGATGAAGAACTGGACAAGGAGCTGGACAAGGAACTGGTTGCTGCCTGCCTTAAAAACCCAGATTACAGAGCTGAGACCATGGAAGAGGAACCACAGAAGCTGAGAGCCAGCCTTGAGTCAAGCTGAAAGAAGACTTTACTTGGATACTGTGTACTGATTGAGAAGATTATGATTTACTGTGACCTAGGATTGGAGAACTTTGACTTTTGTACTTTGTGATTCAATTAAGGATTTTGTGATTGACTAAATAATTGTACTTTGTTGAAAACTAAGGTGAACACTTTGGTGAAAACTATGTGGCCATTTTAGTGATAAGTTGTTGAGTTGTGACATGGTGAATGATGTATTTTGATTTTCTGTGATGAGTTTTAACATTGTGAATGCTCTACCTTGCTTTTCTGTGAATGTTTTGCTCTGATTTGTTATTGAATACATAGAGAGCTCACTATACTGTGTAATCAGAACCTTGAAAGCTGTGAAAAGCAGCAGTCCTCTGGAAAGTTGCTACTGCTTGGTTTTACAGGAGGGTGGTGATGATAGAAAGATCTAGGGAGCACATATCCATACTGTTGAGCAAGCAAACATGTACCTATTGGTCAAGGGTAGACTTAGTATTAGAGTTGTGATGACTGAGCAGTAGAAATAGCAGAGTGAAATGATTACAGAGCATGAAGAAACAATGTGTGCTCTTAGAAGAGACACTATAGAGAAAGCAATGCATGGATACAAGGTCCAGCTAATCTTCAGCTGCCAGTTCTACAAAAGATGACTCTTGCCATCTGTACGGAAGCATTGACAATGTTTGACAATGTTTGAAATTATTCACCTATTCTGTAATTTCTCCCCAGATCCCAGACCTTCTAATCTTCAGAAGTCCTCTGTACTTAAAATATTGAAATGTGCTTCTTTATCAGGTGCTTCTAATTCATTTTCCATTTCTGATGTTACAGCCAGGGTGTGGACAGGGAATGTCAGTGAAGTCCCAGTTGTATAGAAATGGGGCATGAAAGTTTCCAGCAAGGCAATGAAAAGGGGAATGTTAATCAGGATAAGAGGGTATACTGAAGAGCAGAGGCAAGAATCAGCCTTGTGATTCAAAGTTAGGTCCCCTCCCTTCCCAAAACAGAGTTGCTGGTTTTTTTTTTACTATGAAAACTACTCTATTATAAGTGGAAATACAAAGACATATATAACACATAATCCTTTAGCATAAAGGACCTTATATTTTAGTTAGCTGGCTTAACTTTACACCATTTCTTACTTTTATATTTTTTACTCCCTTCACCTATTAGTGCTCATAAATTTCCCAATCCCACTTGTGGCTGACTCCCATCATTTATCTTCTCTACTCATATTTATATACTATTGAATGTACCTAGAGAAAGGCACTCAATCAAGCTGACTGGATTTACTACAGATTTGTAATATCCATTCTCAAATGGGCCCTTCCTGCAGTGAGGCTCTCCTTGAAAACCCTTCCCTAAATAATTCCTTCATACACCATTCCACAGTAGTTGTTTCAAACCTTTTTTTCTTCCTTCAAGCTGAACAGCTCATAGCCACATGAAACTATTCTTTCCTCCTTTAACCCACTCTCTGATAAGGATGTAGGCCTTTCTCCTTACAGAAGCCAACTCTTCTACATGTGCCTTTGATTCCATGCCCACCTGGCTTCTTCTGCATATTACTTCCATAATCATCCCCTCTTTTCCATTAATTTTCAATCTCTCCCATTTATTGGCTCCTTACCTCATGCTGACAAATACACTTATGGCTTTCCCATTCTAAAACAATGCAAAACAAAAAGCTTTCACTAGACGTAACCTTACCTTTCAGCTACCATTTTCTCTCTTTCCCCTCTTTCTCAATTAAACTCACAAGTAAGGCTATTTATACAGGAACAGTTCCTAATGTCTCCATTTCCTTTCCTCTTACTTCTCATCCCCTTGCAATTTGGCATCTGACCTCATAGCTCAATTTAAATAGCTTTTCCCCCAAAATACCAAACAGTACTTTATTGACATATAAGATGGCCTTTTCCCAATCCTCCTCTTTTTTTGCTTTTTCTGAAGCATTTGAAAATATGAACCAATCTCTCTACCTGCCCTCTACACTCTGGGCATTTATGACATCTTTTCCCTAGTTTTCCTACCTATCTGACCACTCCTTCCCATATCATGTTCCTTAAGGGTAGGTGTACCTAGAGGTTATTTCCTGGGTTTCCATCTCATTTTTCTCTATACTCTTTTGGTAACCTCATCAGTTTCCATTGATTTAATTATGATTTCCATACAGGTGGCTTCTAGGCCCAGTCTCTCATCTCGTATTAGCAACTGCCTCTTGGATATTTTGAACTAAATAGCATTCAGGCATCTGAAATTCAAAACATATCCCAAACAGGATTAATAATATTTTCTCCTAAGCTTATCCTTCTTCCAAACTTCCTATTTCTATGGAGGGAACCACTCTTCTCCCAATTACTCAGATTTCCCACTTTGGTGTCATCCTCAACCCCCTACTCTAATTCCATATTTTTGTTAATTTTTAAAATCTAGTCATTTCCATCCCAATTTTTTTTGTATTCCTCTGTTTCTCTTCATCCACACAGCTAATCCACTAATTCAGTTCCTTATTGCCTCTTAATAGCCTCCTAATTGCATTCTCTATCTCAAATCTCTTTTCACTCCCCATCCTCCACAGAACTACCAAAGTGACTTTTCTAAGTCTTACTCTCATTCTCCTTCTCAATAAACTCCAGAAACTCCTCATTCCTATTGGGTCAAATATAAACTTCTGTAGCATTTAATGACCTTCATAGCTTGGTATCAATCTGCTTTTGCAGTCTTATTAAACATATCTTCCTTTCATGTACTCTATGCCCTGGTGAAGCTGCCTGATTTACCATTTTTCATATGTGGAATTCTCTCTCCTCTCTCTCTACCTTTGCACTATCTGGCCTTCCTGCTTGTAACGTACTCACTCTTGACTTCCAAGGCTTGTGATCCCTAGTCTCCCTTAAGACTCAATTCAATCACCACCTTTTACACGAGCCTTCTTTTTATGCCTTCAGCTTTGACTATCCTCCTCTTCCCCCAAATTGAATTTTAAAAATATAAGTATAAAATTTATATAAAAATATATAAACTATTTGAGGGCAGGAGAATTGCCATTTTTTTCTTCCTATTCTCCAAACCTGGTTCAGCAATTGGTACATAGTATGAATGAACAAATGAATGGAATTGCTTTTGTTAAGCACTCAGCATGTACAAAGCATTATATTAATCCTTGGGGTTATGAATAGATAAGCAAGGCAATCTCTACTCTCAAAGGGCTCACATTCTATTTGAAGAGATGACTCATACAACATTTTCGCTGCGAGTCAGATGGAAAGGTCCTTAGGCCTTTGATTGGTCCTTAGGGTGCAGAGGCAAAGTAAGGGGTAATGTCTCCTCTTTAATATCATTTCTACAGATAAAGTCATAACTATCTGATATTGAACCCTACGATAGTGCCAAGGATTTCAGTCCTTGCAGAAAGCAAGAACCCTCTTTTCTGTGTCATTGGTAGCTGCAGCCTTCAAAGAAGTTGCCAGGACACATCACATCTCCTTGGAGGCTGCTTTCTAGAATGCTGGCTATGAGCACTAGGCTGGAAGTAGAACTGATGATCTATAGGGCATGACAATTCCCAGGGCTCTTGGAGGCAGGTTCCTGGGCCGTCTCCATCGGCACCCCATGGGAAGTAAGGGTTGATGTGATAGCAATGGCCAGGCATGTACCTATTTCTCCCTTCAGCTTAGGTTTCAGGTTTGATTGCCCTGTGGCTTATTAACAAATTAGTAAATAAATAGTGATGACCAAATAAATGGTAAGAACCATAAATAATAAGTGCTCCTTAACTGACGTCATAGACTACAAGTGTATTTACAGTGACCTTGATGGGCAAAATCCCAGTTTCTAAATAGGGGGAAAGGGTAAGAGATAGAGGAAGCTGATGAGAGAATTAGACGTAGTTGATGCTGAGCCTCTGGAATTGTGCAACTAATAATGCTAACATGAGGCACTGGAATTTGAGTGCTGGCCCCAGAAAAAGAAAACTTGAGTTCAAATCCTATCCCAAATACTTACTAATGTATGACCTTGGGCAGGTCACTTAATCTTTTTCTTCTGTCTCAGTTCATCATTTGTAAAATGGGATAATAGCACCTCTCTCCCAGGGCTACTGTAAGAATAAAATGAGATAATATTTGTAAGGCATTTTGAAAACCTTAAAGTCCTATAAAATGTTACTGTTGTTACTACTATTATTGCCCTGTTTAGGAGATAGTTTTATCTGAGAATTCATCATGAGACTTAGCCCACTGGATTGGGTTAAGTGACAATCTGGAAAGATACAAAGCCGGGGACCAGGCCTCTTATTAAAGAAGAGGAGCCAGAACCCAAGAGGAAGAGACACTTGTAGGACGGTGAGGAGTAAAAATGAATGTGTTATTGGAACTGAAAATGGAGGAGGGAGACCCACATTCTGATATACCAAACGGTGTAAATGGCTCTGGGAGAAAAGAGACCCAAAATAGGCACTGTATTTGCCAGAGAAATAAGAGTCCTTAAAGCTGTCTGAATAGAAAATAAGGTTATCATAATGCCTTATCATTAGAAGAGAGAAGAATATTAAAAGGACTCAGTTCAGGCCGAATAAAAAAGATAAATTTCAAGTAAACTGGCATACAGTTTATCCATGGCTGGATTTGCTGTAATAAAGTCAGCGAGGGAATAAGCCCAGTGATTTACAGCAAGCTCGCTTCTGTAAAATTTACAAACTGCTGTGATAAAATGTCACCTTTTATGATGCATTCCACCCGGGCTGCATATATAAAGGGCACAGCCACGGAAAGAGTCGCAAAAACAAAGCAGCCGCCTGGCTCCCCAAGCTGCCTTTGTCTGCTTCTCCAGCGGTATCGGGGATTTATGGAAAGATGACCCAGCCATTGGCTTTTTACTGTTCCGGATGGTGAGCTGCAGGGCAAATGTTATCCTCTGGCTTAGCTTACACCATACTGCGACCCAGACTATTTCTACTCTGTGTGGATTGCAGAGTCTGTATGGGCATGGGTTGGGGCAGGCTGGGTGGGGCATTGGGAGGGGGGATTTCATTTTCTCTGGGGATGACCTTGGGCATTCGTCAGTATCAGAGATTGACCTCCAACTGAAAAGTCTCTTTTGAGCAGTACGTCCTCTTCAGTCCTTAAGTCCAGGATGGCACGAGATTTTTTTCTGTATGGGGCATAGACCCTCTAGGTCAACCCTTTCATTTTATAGATGAGGAAATGAAGACCCAAAGGAATAAAATGACTTAGTGTCACAGGAATCAGAACTGAAAGTTACTTCAGAGATCAAGTAGTCCAGGGCTTTCATTTTTCCAAATGAAGACGTTGACGCCTACAAAGGTGAGGTGATACACAAGATACTGCTGGCACAGGCTAGGATTCAAACTCAGGTCCTTGGTCTCCAAATCCAGTACCTCTTCCGCATTACCACACTGCCTCTTATCCTGTGTATCAAATACATAGGGGTGAAAATGTAGCCTAAGACTCAGTTCTCTTGATTTTTCAACCAGTGTTCTTCCATTTACACTGAAAGTTTTAATCAGCAATTTTTTTTCACCTGGACCAAGCAATGGTATCTAAGCAAGGGCTCACCTGGGTAATGGGGAGAAGGAGCCAGCCCTGGAACACCAAGAGATTTCTAGGTGACTAAAGGACTGGTGGCTTACTTATAAGAGTAGAAGCCGGGCTGGGGCAGGGTTGTGTAAGAATGTAGTTGTGTCCTCTGGAGGGAGGAAATATGTTGTATGATACTGAAAGGTTTCTAGGCTGCTGAAGAGTGAGGAAGAGGCTTTGGGGTAGGTGTATTTTGGGTAGGTAGTAAAGGAGGAAGTATAACCCAAGATAGTGCTGAGGATTCCTTCTAAATTTCCTGTTCTGGGGGAAGCTCCCATTGCCCCATCCTGGTTGCAGCTCTGACTATACCACAGCAAATATTGGGAAGTCTTGCAAGATCTCTGGTTCTCCAATAAAGTCCAGAAATTCTTGGTAGCCAATGTTACAAAAGTGTAAGGGGTTAGAGCAGCAAAGGAAATGGAAGGAGTAGATAGATGTGGAAGGAAATATGATATGGAGTATGGTCCAGGGAGAGAAAAGTAGTATATACCATTAAAAAAGGAGAGTAATATTAATATAATGGTAGAATCTGAAGCCTGAAAGCAACACCTTTGATAAAGTTGTGAAATTGATGAAGTTTGTCATTGACTTCCCTTTCTCCAGGCTTTTCTCTCAGGACTTTCCTCAATCTGCCTCATTCTTTAGATATCTCTCTTGCATCTTATTTCTATAGGTTGTTGCTGTCAACAATTTCTCAGAAGCAAAGCACTAGCATTCCAATTTAATACATTTTAATGGAGGATTCCTAACCTTCCCAACCTTATACTGTTTCAAATTTTTTTTGAGATCCAAACTAATAAATTTCTAATGGCACCAAGACAGTGATGGGGGACAAATTTAGATAAAAGAATTCATACCCGACATCCTTCAAATTGTACCATTTATATAGTTACCTATTTTATCTATGTTTAAGTTTAGTCCTCATCTGAAATGAGTCCAACATCTTTAAGTGGCATTTTCTTATGTATTTAGGTGTAGGAGAAATGGTTCGAGTTGGAAAAAAACTCAATTTCCCAGAATGCCATGGCAAGAAGACACATGATCAAGAAGAACCAAGCAAACAGTACTGAGGGAAAGATGCACAAGGTAGGAGAGAGATTTTTTTCTTCTTCTGAAGAACGGTGAAAGTAGCATTGGTTATCTTTGTTACGGGTGCTGCAGGGTTTCTCAGCCTAGATTAGGGTCTAGAGGGAATGTAGATACAATCTTCACTGAAGAAGTGCCAAGTGCACCCTTGTTGGAGGGACATGACTGTTGATTTTTTCAGTTCCCTGTTATTAAACTTGAATCTGAGTCTTATACATGATCTTATCTATTTTGTAATACATAGTCAACCCCCAACATTTGAGCATTTACCTTTTTGACTTCAAGCATTCACACAATTGTATTAGTAAAGATATTTTCACTTTTGTATTGGCAAGCATACACATTTCTGTCTAGACTCAACAGAGAAAAAAAAACTGAGAGGCACGAGAGGCTCAAGTTTGTGGAGTAGTTGATATCCTACTAGGCACTTCACTGATCTTGTTCACCCTACAGTTGTACAGTAAGGAGTTCCCTGTGGGTTTAGTGCTTGTTTTCATTGTTTGTTTTTAAAACTCAAGTTTTGGGTTGTAATTATGCCACCCAACCCATAGTTGAGTCCTTTGGGCTCTAAGCCAAGCATGCAAAGTTGGTGATGTGTCTTGGTGAGAAAATAAAGGTGTTAAATAAACTTCTGGTCAGACTGTCTGCAGCCACTGTTGTCAATGAGACCCTTCAGGATTTCAAAGGGAGCATGAAGCAGATGTCACTGATGGATTATTGCAAGTTGGCACATCTTTCATGATTTCCAATGCCATCTATCAGCTGTGAAGGACAGAATGTTGGAGGTGATGTTGAAACCTCACCAGTCTTTGAGTCTTCCAACAGCAGCCATATAGTTCCAGCAACGTCTCCTTTGGTTTTCAGAGGGCAGCCAAATTAGAGAGGTTTACAGTAGCATAGTGTACCTACTTTAGAACACCCTCACACCACCATCTGGCACAGTTGAAGCTAAAATTCAGGTTAAAATGTTTTAGTTTTAAGAATTTTATTTGCTATATAGTATTTATAGTACTGTAGATTTCATGTATTATGAAAAGTGAATATTGTCTAAGATAATTTTTTTATTGTGATAGCACAAAAGGTCACAAAATCCTAGGAAATTACTAGTGAGAAAAAATGTTTTGCATGTTATCAGTTTTTTTCCTTGGGTAATGCAGTTTATGTGTTATTTCATGGTTGCTGTGTTAGGAAAAGTACATGTTATCAGAATTAATGTTTTGTTATAAAGAACTGCATGCAGAAAAATATATTTTTGGCAATCTTTAGTGAAAGATAACAATTTTTGGTGGTCACAGTAACCTAACCCCTATTTTCCATAGGTTCAATGTGTCAACATTTACATTTTTTTTCTTTTACAATGTAGTCTAGTAACATTATGTTACCCCCATGAAAATGAAGATTGACTGCATATTTATGTTCAGAATGCTATTTGGCTACTTCACTTCCTAGGTGGTACAGTGGATATAGCATTAGACTTGGAGTCAGGAAGTCCCGAGTTCAAATCCAGAACAAAAACTTACTAGTTGGGTGACCTATGGCAAGTCACTTAACCACTGTCTGCCCCAGTTTCCTCTTGTAAAATGAAAGCAATAGCAGCGCATACTTACTGATGTTGTGATGATAAATGGAGATCTTTGTAAAGGTGTCTTTGCAAACCTTAAGCTGCTATATAAATTCTAGCTATTTTTTTAGTGGGTGACTAGACTCAGTAATCTAGAAGTGAACCAAATTCAGATATTCCCAAATATTTCTGTATGGAAATCAGTCTGCCACTGATTTTCATCTGAGTTTTATTGATACAGATCATTCGGATCAAGACTGGAGAGGTCAGATTTGGGCTGCTTTTCTAAAACAATCATGATGATTGAATTGTCCTGGAGCTGAAGTGGGGCACAGAGAGATAAGACAGGTTCAGAAAGAGAGGAGACTGGATGATTCATAATATTTTTCTATTGCTCCCTAGGCTGACTTTTATGTGTAATCTGAAGGGAAGGGGCATTGAGGAACATTAGTTGGAATAGGCTCTATCCCACATTTTCCTACTATAGAGTAGCTTGGATTTCATAGAGCTGGATGAAACTCTTTCCCTGGCTATCTCCATGCTACAATTGTTGACAAACCAAATGTTAGTAAGCTCAGATAAATAGAGCCACATGGAGGTTAGAGTATACACAGATCTCTACAACAGTGTAGGGACTGCCAAGAAGAGGAGCAAGTATGCAGATGTGTGGAGAAGCAGGGGTTAGTTGCCATTAATTATACTATATAGGAGATGATTACAGGCAGCTAGTAAAAGGCAACACTAGGATTTTCCTGGCACTGGTAATTTTCAAGACTGGCCATGTTGTTCAAGAGAGCCAGCGTGTACTATAGTATCATTGGGATGCATTTTTGTACAGAAACTTGAAGTAGAAAGGTCAGCCTTTGCATTCGTGGTGGGACCGGATTCCATTCCTTTAACCGCTCTGGGTTTTTTTCTGTTGTTCTCTGCTGTGAGAATCACCTAGACAGGTTTAGATTCATCTATGTATTACTTAGAAGAATGAAGGTCTTTGGAGAAATTCCATTGTTCTTTATATGTCTGTGAGCTTCAGGGGGTGAACTAGAATTTACTTTGGATTATTTAGATGACCAGAAAAATTTGCCTATGAGAAACAATGCTATAGTTTGGCATGAGAATGTCTTCTGAGGTATTTCCCTCCCCCTTTTCCCCATCCCATAGCTGAACAGATATAATAACAGAGATAAAGGAGTAGTTGCCACCTCTAAACACTAGGTGCTCAATAATTGTTTATTGAATAAAGGAATGAATGGCTTTGAGTTAACATTTCATTTACTTAAATTCACAAAATGCCCTATTGATTTTTATAATCTGCATAGATGGAATTCTCTGATACAAAATCCCAGAAGTTCAGAGTTGGTAGGTGGTCAGTAGTTGTTCAGTTAGTCTAACCTGTACTTGAATAGTAATCCCAAGTACTCCATCCCCAGCCCATGGTTATCCAACATGTACTTGTAAATTTCTAGTTGAGGGAACTTATTACCTCTTGAAGCAATCCATTTTACTTTTGGATAGCTCTAGTTGTTATGAAAGTTCCCAACAACAACCCTGAATTTCTACTGTTGGAACTTCCACCTCTTACTCTGGTTATTCCCTATGGGGGTGGGGGGGTGCCACTGGG